>OY728152.1:1743108750-1743808305 GCA_963277665.1 Viscum album | reverse complement strand
TTTAATAATATATAATTATTCCTAATTAAATATAACTATTTCTAATTATTTCTAATTAAATATATTTATTTCTAATTATTACAAAAAACATCCTCCGGGAGTGTCGAACCAAGAGTGCAGCAAGACTCGTTGTGGTGTACCAGGTTACCCCGAGTCAAGTTCGAAACACCTTGTCAGAGTTTTCACTCCTAGGTACATCTGTGCCAGAGCCGCCTCTACTTGTTCGTATCCAGACAAGGATTATTTGGTACAACCACTTAATCTAATTATACTATATAGCTACTAAACATTCTATTTAAAAAAATTAAAATTAACAATTAAAAATAAAATTAAAAATTAAAAATAATTTAAAAATTAAAAAAACTATAAATACCTTCGATATTTTGAAGCAGTTCGCGCCTCCTAACTACTTCTCTACTCTTCTCGTAAGAAAAAATTAAAATAAAAAAATTTTCTACTTCGAACAGAAAGTTAAAGAGAGAAAGGAAAAAAGAGGAAGAGAGATCTGAATGATTTGAAAAAAAAACGGATGGGGGGTATATATAGGTTAGAATATTTGTGACGGTATTATTTGCGACGGGATCCCATTGCAAATACTAGTATTTGCGATGGTGTACCGTCGCAAATACTTTCTCCCGCATTAATTATGGGCGGCGGTTAAAAGGGTTTTTGTGACGGGCCCATCGCAAATAGCTGCCTGCCGACATACCATTCACGACGGGCGGATATCCCCATCGAAAATTGCTATTTACCACCATCGGTATTGGAAACGAGCCCTGTCACAAATACCTTCACCCGCATTTAATACGGGTGACGGTTAAAAGGGTTTTTGCAACAGACCCATCGCAAATACCTGTAGGTCGACAAACCAATAGCGATGGGCAGATATCCCTGTCGCAAAAGCCTATTTACCGCCGCTGGTATTGGCGACGGGACCCGTCACAAATAACAACTTCTGAATAGTGTTTTACAATGAGACAATTACCCGTCGCAAATAGTATTTACCACCTTCAGGTACTTGCAACGGGACGAAGGCCACCATCGCAAATAGGCTTCCTGCGTTTTGGCGTGCAAAACGCGCCATATATATTATGACGAGTCCTATATTCCCATCGCAAATAACTGACCATTTGCGACAGGAATATATTCCCGTCGCAAATACGATTTTCGTCAGATTTATTGCGAGGGGATTTATTCCCGTCACAAATAACCCATCGCAATAATCGATTTTTCCCATAGTGTAAGAACTCAACTGAGGGAAAACAGCCAGACTACAAGTAGAAAGGGGTGGTGAAATCCTTTGAAACTACTTTAGCAGATGTTGGGACATCAAATGAAGTAGTATCAGGTGCACTGTTTGTTTGTTCAGATTATACCAATGTGTTGTTTGATTTAGTGTCTACACACCATTTCATTTTTGAGAAATTTTCTAGTAAATTGGGAATTCCATCTCAAGATATGAATACAGAACTTATGGTAAAAACACATGGAGAAAATATTGAGACAAAAAGAAAACATAAGAACCTTCCTGTCCTTGTGTGCGGAAAGAATCTACCTGAAAACCTGATTGTTTTTCCTCTAGTAAAGTCTGATGTTATTTTGGGTATGGATTGGATTTTTGTTTATCATTCTAAGATTGACTACAAAGCTAAAGAGGTTTCTTTTCATAAAGATTTTCAGTTTGTGTACAAGAATGAAACCTTACTTTTGATAACATATCAGGAAGCTGAGAAAATAGTAAAAGATGGAAATGAATGTTACATTTCTCATATTGTTGAAAATAAATGGAGTGTTGAGAATAATGATGTGCCAGTTGTAAATTAGTACCTTGATATTTTTCCTGATGAGTTTCCTGGTATTATACCTGATCGGGAAGTTGAATTTACTATTGACTTAGTGCCTGATGCTAAACCAATTTCAAAACCCCCATATCGAATGGATCAAATTAAACTTTTAGAGTTAAAGAAGCAATTGAAGGAGTTATTAGATAAAGGTTTCATTCGACATAGAACATCACCATGGGGTTCTCCTATCTTATTTGTTAAAAAAAGGATGGTTCAATGAGACCTTGCATTGATTATAGAGCATTGAATAACATCATTGTTAAGAACAAGTATCCTTTGCCTCATATTGATGATTTGTTTGATCAGCTCTAGGTAGCTTAGTATTTTTCAAAGATTGATCGGAGGTCGGGGTACCATCAGTTGAAAGTAAAGGAAGTATACATCCCAAAGGCTGTGTTTCGTATTAGATATGGCTATTATGAATTTTTAGTTATGCCTTTTGGGTTAACCAATGCATCTGCTGTATTCATGGAACTTATGAATATAATTTTCTATGAGTTCTTGGATAAGTTTGTGGTTGTGTTCATTGATGATATTTTGGTTTTCTCCAAAAGTAAAGAATAACATGAAAGTCATTTAAGGGTTGTCTTGAAAACTTTAAAAGAAAAGAAACTGTATGGAAAATTCAGCAAGTGTGGGTTTTGGTTACAAAAAATTTCTTTCCTTGGTCACATTGTTTCAAAAAATGGAATAACTATTGATCCTACTAAAACAAAAGTTGTTGAAGAATGGCCAAGACCCAAAAATATAACCGAGATCTGTAGTTTTTTTTGTTTGGTAGGTTATTACCGAAGGTTTGTTGAGAATTTTTGATGGTTATCTAGTCTAATGACTAAATTAACTCGAAAAGGTGTTAAGTTCATTTGGACAAAAGAATGTGATGATTGTTTTCAAGAATTGAAAATAATATTGGTGAATGATCAAGTTTTGGCGCTGCCTTCCAAAAATGGGGAGTTTTTTATCTATAGTGATGCTTCGTTGAAAGGACTTGGTTGTGTCCTTATGCAGAATGATCAGGTAATTGCTTATGCTTCACGTCAGTTAAAACCTCATGAGTTAAATTACCCTATACATGATTTGGAATTAGCAGCTGTTGTTTTTGGTTTAAAAATTTGGAGGCATCATTTGTATGGAGTGAAATGTGAAATATATACTAACCACAAAAGTTTTAAGTATATATTCACTCAAAAAGAGTTGAACATGAGACAGAGGAGATGGTTAGAATTAATCAAGGATTATGATTGCACGATCCATTACCATCCAGGAAAGGCAAATAAAGTGGTTTATGCTTTGAGTCGAAAAAGTAATGCTTCATTAACCATGAAACGTTTGGAATGAGATACTTTGGTTTTTGATTTGATGAATTTTGGCATAAAAGTTATTGGTGCAGGAAATTCATCTGTTTTGTTTCAGGTGTCAGTGGAATCATCTCTGTGAGATAGAATTAGGCGAGCGCAAAAAGAAGAGAGTGAGTTACAGAAAAAGGTAGAGTTGGTTTAGAAGGGTAAGTTTCCTGAATTTAACATTGATAATGATTGTGTTTTGAGGTTTGGGAAAATATTATGCATGCCTTGTGATTCACATTTGAAGAATGAGTTGTTGTGTGAAGCTCATAGTTCCCCGTTTTCAGTTCATCTTGGAAGTACTAAGATGTACAGAGACCTTCAAGATTATTACTGGTGGGATGGAATGAAAAGAGATATTGCTGATTTTGTTGTGAAGTGTTTGACTTGTCAGCAGGTTAAAGCAGAGCGGCAGTTACAAAAAGGGATGCTTCAGTCTTTACCAGTTCCAGAGTAGAAATGGGAAAATATATCCATGGAATTAGTTGTGGGATTACCAAAGACATCTAGAGGTAACAATTCAATATGGATTATTATTGATCGATTGACTAAATCTGCTCATTTCCTTCATATTTGAGATACTTTGTCTCTAGATCAACTTTCTCATTTGCATGTTAAAGAGGTAGTCTGGTTGCATGGTGTTCCCCTCTCCATTGTATCTGATCATGATCCCAGGTTTATTTATAAATTTTGGAAAGGCATTTAGAAGTCGTTGGGTACTGAATTAAATTTTAGTACAACTTTTCATCCTCAATCAGATGGGCGGTCAGAATGAAAAATTCAGGACTTGGAGTATATGCTACAAGCTTGTTCATTGGATTACCAGGGAATTTGGGACCAACATATTTCTTTGGTTGAATTTTCATATAATAAAAGTTTTCATTCAAGTATACAGATCTCTCCATTTGAGGCATTATATGGAAAGCATTGTCGAACTCTAGCATTTTGGGATGAAGTATGAGAAATAAAGGCTAGGGTACCAGAATTGGTGTAATAGATGGTAGAAAAAGTTTATTTGATTCAGAAGAACATGAGAACAACTCCGAGCAGGCAGAAAATCTATGCGGATAACTGGAGGAAGGATTTATCTTTCTAGGTATGTGATCATGTCTTTCTCAAAGTTTCTCCATGGAAAAGTGTGATGCATTTTGGTAAGAAGGGAAAGTTGATTCCGAGGTTCATTGGACCTTATGAAATGCTGGAGAAAGTTGGATCAATTGGATACATGGTGGTTTTACCTCCATGTTTATCTCAGGTACACAATGCTTTTCATGTTTCAATGTTGAGAATGTATATGCCAGATCCATCTCATGTTTTGAGCCCAAAGGTAGTTCAGTTGGGAGAGAATATCTCCTATTAGGAACAACCAGTCCAGATTCTTGACCATAGAGAATAAATGTTGCGGAATAAGGTAATTTTTCAGGTAAAGGTTTTGTGGAAAAACCATGTGGTTGAAGAGACAATGTCAGAATCTGAAAATGTTATGAGGGATAAATACCCCCACTTGTTTGATAAGTGAATAAAAATTGTGAGGAAGGAATTTCAAAAAGGAGGGAAGGATGTAACATCCCAAGTAAATAAATAATAATACATTGGAATGTTTATTAATATTTGTGAATTAAATATTAATTTTACTTTAAAGGGTATGCTATGTTTGATAGAGTACCCAATACACAATAGCGGGTTTCTTTGAAATCTTACGTTGCACACTAATAATATATTATTATTATTTTAAATGGTAGTTAACGGCTAGCCATTGTATCGACGTGAATGAATAGAACAAACTAAAATATGATTATACATGTTTGTTAAATGTTTTTACACTTATCCAATAAAAGTTAGAGGCCTAAAATTTGAATGAATCTAAGCATAAATACTCTAATATTCTTTAAAAGGTCGATTTACCGCCTTTTGATGGTGAACCCTCTTTAAATATAGTTTTGGTCATTTTTATATGTTCTATTTGAGAAAATAAAATTCTTCTTTAGATTCGGGACATTAAAATTTACTTTGGGTAAATTTTTTGTATTTTTCTGATAAAGTTCATTTTTAATGAATAGTAAAAAAATATTGTATTTTAATTCAAAAGTGATTTTTAATCTAATTTATTTATATGGCTAGATTATATTTTAAATTATTTATAAAGTTTAATTATAATATTTTTTTACTAGTTAATCCAATTTTGTACATTGGAATTAATTTCACTTTGAAATTGGACATAAACATGTGTCAATCTTTTGATAATTAATATTTCTTAAAAACACGCTTTTTGTTTTGACAACGGGAATTAATTTTAAATTAATTTCTGCCACTTTTGTGTTTTGAATTTAGAAATATAGATAAAATATTTGGAATCAGTAGGTCCAAATTGTGTAAATAGGTAACTTTTATTTTTAGACATTTAAAATATTTACTTTAGTAAATATTTTATTTACCATGATTAAAGGGAAAATATAGTAAATAAGGGTAAAATATAATATTATAATAATATTAAATTACCCAAACATATGTCCTAATTCTATTGGCTGATACATATCCAACCATGTGCATCCTTGGGTCGAATTTGGGACCCCATGGAGCCACATGTGAGTAATAATGACATTTTAAATTAAATAATTTAAAGTAAAGACTAAAATGACATAAAAAAATATATTTTAGTAAATAAATTTCTAAATGGGGTTATATAAGTTATCTTTTCTAATATAAATATTATTTGTAAATATAAAAATATTTCCTACATCATGGTATTTTTTTTAGTTTTTGGACATCAAATAAATTAAATTATTTATGACACAATAATGATGAAATATTTACCTCATTAATAAATGATTTAAATAAATAAGATTATAAATATTAAAACAATATCCAATACCTGTCCAATTTTTATTTTATTATTTTATTTAGACCATGAGTCATCTTAACATTGATATTAAAGAATATTTGACCTTTAGAAACCGAAGATGAGGTTATAATAAAATAATTTTTTCAAACTTTCCTAAAGAGCTCCTCCTCTCCCTTATAAAAATCCCTCACTTATAACCCATTTATCACACTTATAAAGCCTTTGGATCTTGCAACCTCTACTCCCATAAGTTCTCAATATCCCTCTCTTCATCCTAGAAGCCTTACCTTATGAAGAACATACTTCAAGAAACCCTTTTAGTTCAAACCAAAGGGAGTTACCCGATTTAAAGGTAACGTCTTCTCTTAAGTTCTTTTGTTTTATTTTACTTATCCAGCCCCCTAAACTCTTTTTTACTTCTTTATTTTATAACAACACCATTATACTCAATATACTAGGATATGTTTATGAGAATTATTCTAATTACACTTACACACACCTCCATCTAACGGGTAAAGAACATAATGTTTCTGTAGATGACAAACTAACGCCTCATGAAACGATGATTGTTCAATTATCTCCTACCACATCTCATGGTGGGCATTATGATGGCACTATATTTATATATGAAATATATTATGTTTATTTTTTCTTTATTCTTCTGTATTTTTCATTTATATCATACCTTTATGGTTTCCATAATGGGTAAACGCGATAATTTCATTTTTGGAAGTGCAGACTACCACCCCCTCAAAGTGATATAACTCGTTAATGCCTTATGTGGGATGTATAAACAATGTATTTAATGATATTAATCAAGTTATTATACCTTAATTATAATATAAACATGTATAATTATGTTTTAATTCCATTAAAATACGAAATAGAAATGAAAGTAGCGTTCATGCATACGTACGACTTACCGTCTCCATGAACGATGCATTTCATTTCTTACCTCCAAATGTTTTTTACTAATATAAATACATGTATATACTGAATATATATGATATATATTATATCTAAATCATTAATATCATTCTAAAGATAATGGATATTTGACCACATGGACAACTTGTAATTATAAGATGTTTATTTTTACTCAAGTACCAAATATCGACGAAACAACCGTTAATAACTTAAATGATTACATAATGTTTATAACATGGTAATAAGTGATATAAAAGGAATAATAAACTTGAAAAATGTTCTTAAGCAAGTAGAAATTAACTTTAGTTTATTATTCAGAAGATTAAAGAACGATCGGGTCAAGTCGGACACGAGGTAAGGGACTTCGTCTCGATCCCCTTTCATTGAGGCATATTTTGTTTTATACTCAACTTTATTTTATAAGGTGTATAAATACCTTTTACTTTTCATTTCATTCAAATGGAATCTTTTCCTATGTGGCATTTTACTAGACGACAAAAAAATAATGTTTATTTTAATTTAAGCGGTGATGACGACCTTTTCCACCACCGCGAGTATTATTTGATCTTTGGACTCCTTAACAAGATGAAATGTTTTTTAAAAGGAAAATAAATACCATATACTCTTTTAGGTATTTTGGTATTGAATATGTATTGGATAATGGATTTGTTATGTCAATATATTTAAATGATATATTGTGATTATAATGTGGAAATGTTATCTTTCCTTTTTGTTTATTTTATTTTTTATGAATATGTTATGGTTCTTGGGCATTGGTTACATATACGGGTGGTTCCATGATAAAACTAGGGCGAGTGAGCCCGAGATAGCTCTCCAAAGCATTGGGGAATGTGACGGAGTAAAACGTGAATGTTTCTCCTAATAGATTTAGGGATTATACTGTGATGGGTATTACAAATGTAACTCCCTACGTAGCTATGATAGTTACAATGTAATTATGATAAGGATTCCACAAGTTACCTTTATGAATTATGTTTTCTATGTGTTATTCATAAATCTTATGATTTCATGAGGTATTTTAAAGAGCTTATGTTATGTATGTAATGATGAACTAATGTTTTCATTCTTTGTTTTATAACCCTTACTGAGATTTTTATGCTCATCCCAAGTTTTGAAATGTTTTTCACAGGACTTAAAGATGATAGGGTCAAGGATGGGATCAAAGAAAAGTCATGCTATCTAAAACATGGAACTAGACATGACTCTTTTTAAAGAGTTTTTATTTTGTGAAAAAATGGAAACCGAGTAGAAGTTTCTACTTTGTAATCTTTTGATATGTAATAGTTATGTCCTAATTCTCTAAAAATATAAACCTGAAAAGACGCTAAATGTGAATTATTCATTTAATTCATGATTATGTAATGTTTTAAGGTCGAGTCCTTAAAGTTGGTATCAAAGGTTGGCTTAGATGACTTTAGGAGTTAGGGTATTGTTAAGTTAATATCCATAAATTAATTTATGTTAATATTGAAATGATATAGCATTTACAGATTACCATGTTGCTTTGACTAAGATATTTTAGTTTTCAGAATGTTTTTCTATAGAGGAAACAGGGAAACTATGTTAGAAAGACATCAGGAGGACGACAACCTTCCAAATCAGCAACCTGAGATGGTCAGAATCAGAACTGAATAATGTTGCAGTGATGGCACAATTGACTTAGGCTATAAATGGAGGTGGTATCCATGCACGAGATCAGCCAGATCAACCACATAGGAACATGTCAGTAGTAGAGCATTTAATGAGGCAATATCCCCCATCATTTAGAGGATCATCTGACCCTGTGCTAGCAGAAGGGTGGATTAAAGCACTGGAGAAAATTTTTGACGTCATGGGTTTAGAACACCAAAAGGTTAGTCTTGCTATTTACCATTTTGAAGGTGAAGCTGATCAGTGGTGGTTGATGGTGAAAATTATCAGGGATAATGAGGATCTTGTTGCTCTTTATTAGGATGAATTCAAAGGTTTATTCCTTGAGAAATATTTTCCTAAGGTGGTTCAACTGAGGATGGAAAATCAATTCCTAGAATTGAGGGTGGAGGATGACTCAATGGCTTCTTATGAAGAAAAATTCACATGACTCACAAGGTATGCTCTGAATTTCATATGAGATCTTGATTGTAAAATCAACAATTTTTGCTCAGGACTAAAGCCAAAGTATCGATAGGATTTAGCTTCTCATGAGTTAAAAAGTTACGAAAAACTTGTTCGTTGTGCGGAGAAGGTGTAAATAGAGTTTTCTGATGATTAGGTGTTCTTTGAAAAATAATAGAATAAGAGGTCAAGGTGGAAGGTGAAAGGGAATAACTCTTCAAAAAAGTCTGATGGTAAGAAACTTAAGTTTACAGTTTTTGAAAATTGTGGTAGAAAACATGCTGGGGAATGTCTTTTGAATTCTGGTAAGTGTTATCGATGTGTTAAAATGGGAAATAAGGCTTGTAATTGCACTGAAAAAGATCAAGGTAATGGTAATACAAAATATGATTTACAGTCAGTAAAATGTTTTAAGTGTAATGAAATGGGTCATTATGAAAATGAGTGTCCAACGAAGAACTCAAATAAGGGAATTCATCCAGACTACAAGAAGAAAGGGGTGGTGAAATCCTTTGCAACTACTTCAGCAGATGTTGGGCCATCAAATGAAGTAGTATCAAGTACACTATTTGTTTGTTCAGATTATGCCAATGTGTTGTTTGATTCAGGGTCTACACACTCTTTCATTTTTTAGAAATTTTCTAGTCAATTGAGAATTCCATATCAAGATATGAATACAGAAATTATCGTAAAAACACCTGGAAGAAATATTGAGACAAAAAGAAAACATAAGAACCTTATTGTCCTTGTGTGCAGAAATAATCTACCTGAAAACATTATTGTTTTGCCTCTATTAGAGTTTGATGTTATTTTGAGTATGGATTGTCTTTCTGTTTATCATACTAAGATTGACTACAGAGCAAAAGAGGTTTCTTTTCAGAAAGATTTTCAGTTTGTGTTAAAGAATGAACCCTTACTTTTGATAACATATCAGGAAGCTGAGAAACTAGTAAAATATGGAAATGAATGTTACATTGCTAATATTGTTGAAAATAAAGGAAGTGTTGAGATTAATGATTTGGCAGTGGTAAATGAGAACCTTGTTGTTTTTCCTGATGAGTTGCCTGGTATTACACCTGATTGGGAAGTTGAATTTACTGTTGACTTAGTGCCTGATGCTAAACCAATTTCAAAACCCCCTTATCGAATGACTCAAATTAAACTTTTAGAGTTAAAGAAGCAATTTTAGGAGTTATAAGATGAAGTTTTCATTCGACCTAGCACATCACCATGGGGTGCTCCTGTCTTATTTGTTAAAAAAAGGATGGTTCAATGAGACTTTTCATTGATTATAGAGCATTGAATAACATCACTATTAAGAATAAGTATCCTTTGCATCATATGGATGATTTGTTTGATTAGCTCCAGGGTGCTAAGTATTTTTCAAATATTGATCTGATGTCGGGGTACTATCAATTGAAAGTAAATGAAGGAGACATTCCTAATACTATGTTTCGTACTAGATATGGCCATTATGAATTTGTGGTTATGCTTTTTTGGGTAAACCAATGCACCTGATGTATTCATGGAACTTATGAATATAATTTTCTCTGAGTTCTTGGATAAGTTTGTGGTTGTGTTCATTGATGATATTTTGGTTTTCTCCAAAAGTAAATTAGAACATGAAAGTCATTTATGGGTTGTCTTGCAAACTTTAAAAGAAAAGAAACTGTATGGAAAATTCAGCAAGTGTGACTTTTGGTTACGAAAAATTTCTTTCCAAGGTCACATTGTTTCAAAAAATGGCATAACTGTTGATCCTTCTAAAATAAAAGTTGTTGAAGAATGGCAAGGACCCAAAAATATAACTGAGATATGTAGTTTTCTTTGTTTGGAAGTTTATTACCAAAGGTTTGTTGAGAGTTTTTCACAGTTATCTATTCCAATGACTAAATTAACTCGAAAAGGTGTTAAGTTAATTTGGACAAAATAATGTGATTATTGTTTTCAGGAATTGAAAAGAAGATTTGTGAATGCTCCAGTTTTGGCACTACCTTCCAAAAATGGTGAGTTTGTTATCTACTGTGATGCTTCATTGAAAGGACTTGGTTGTGTCCTTATGTAGAATGACCAGTTAATTGCTTATGCTTCACGTCAGTTGAAACATCATGAATTAAATTACCCTATACATGATTTGGAATTTGTTACTGTTGTTTTTGGTTTAAAAATTTGGAGGCATCATTTGTATGGAGTGAAATGTGAAATATATACTGACCACAAAAGTATGAAGTATATATTCACTCAAAAAGAATTGAACATGAGACAGAGGAGATGGTTGTAATTAATCAAGGATTATGATTGCATAATCCATTACCATCTAGGAAAGGAAAATAAAGTGGTTGATACTTTGAGTAAAAAAAGTATTGATTCATTAACCATGCTATGTTTGGAATGAGATCCTTTGGTTTTTGATTTGATGAATTTTGGCATAGAATTTGTTGGTGCTGGAAATTATGATGTTTTTTTTGAGGTGTCAGTGGAATCATCTCTATCAGACAGAATTAAGCGAGCGCAAAAAGAAGACAGTGAGTTACAAAAAAAGTTAGAGTTGGTTCAGAAGGGTAAGTTTCCCGAATTTAACATTGATAATGATTGTGTTTTTAGGTTTGGGAAAAGATTTTGTGTGTCTTGTGATTCACATTTGAAGAATGATTTGTTGTTTGAAGCTCATAGTTCCCCGTTTTTAGTTCATCCTGGCAGTACTAATATGTACGTATACCTTCGAGAGTATTACTAGTGGGATGAAATGAAAAGAGATATTGCTGATTTTGTTGTGAAGTGTTTGACTTGTCAACAGATTAAAGTAGAGGGGAAGTTACCGAAAGGGATGCTTCAGTCTTTACTGGTGCCAGAGTGGAAATGGGAAAATATTTCCATAGACTTTGTTGTGGGATTACCAGAGATATCTAGAGGTAACAATGCAATCTGGGTTATTGTTGATCGATTGACTAAATCTGCTCATTTCCTTCCTATTTGAGATACTTGGTCTCTAGATCAACTTTCTCGGTTGTATGTTAAAGATATATTCAGGTTTCATGGTGTTCCCCTATCTATTGTATCTGATCATGATCCCAGGTTTACTTATAAATTTTGGAAAGGCCTTCAGAAGTCTTTGGGAACTGAATTAAATTTTAGCATAACTTTTCATCCTCAATCAGATGGGCAGTCAGAACGAACAATTCAGATCTTGGAGGATATGCTACGAGCTTGTCCACTGGATTACCAGGGAAGTTGGGACCAAAATATTTATTTGGTTGAATTTTTATATAATAATAGCTTTCATTATAGTATACAGATGTCTCCATTTGAGGAATTATATGTAAAGTGTTGTCGAACTACACCTTTTTGGGATGAAGTAGGTGAAAGAAAGCTGATGGGACCAGAATTGGTAGAAGAGATGGTAGAAAAAGTTCAGTTGATTTAGAAGAACATGAGAACAGCTCAGAGCAGGCAGAAACACTATGCGGATAACCGGAGGAAGGATTTATCTTTCGAGGTAGGTGATCAGGTATTTCTCAAAGTTTTTCCATGGAAAAGTGTGACGTGTTTTGGTAAGAAGGGAAAGTTGAGTCTGAGGTTTATTAGACCTTATGAAATCCTAGAGAAAGTTGGATCGGTTGCGTATAGGGTGGATTTACCTCCAAGTTTATCTTAGGTACACAATGTTTTTCATGTTTCAATGTTGAGAAAGTATATGCCAAATCCATCTCATGTTTTGAGCCCAGAGGTAGTTTAGTTGGAAGAGAATCTCTCCAATTAGGAACAACCAGTCTAGATTCTTGACCATAGAGAGGAAGTGTTGCGGAATAAGGCAATTTTTCACTTGAAGGTTTTTTGCAAAAACCATATGGTTGAAGAGGCTACTTGGGAATATGAAAATGTTATGAGGGATAAATACCCCACTTGTTTGATAAGTGAATAAAAATTGCAAGGACACAACTCCCAAAAGGGGGGAAGGATGTAACATCCCAAGTAAATAAAGAATAATACATTTGAATGTTTATTAATATTTTTGAATTAAATATTAATTTTACTTTAAAAGGGATGATATGTTTGATAGTGTACCCAATATACAATAGCGGGTTTCTTTGAAATCTTACATTGCACACTAATAATATAATATTATTATTTTAAATGGTAGTTAACGCCTAGCCATTGTATCGGTGGGAATGAATATAACCAACTATAATATGATTATAAATTTTTTTAAATGTTTTTACACTTATCCAATAAAAGTTAGAGTCTTATAATGTGAATGAATCTAAGCATAAATACTCTAATATTCTTTAAAAGGTTGATTTACCGCCTTTTGATGGTGAACCCTCTTTAAATCTAGTTTTGGTCATTTTTAGATGTTCTATTTTACAAAATAAAATTCTTCTTTAGATTCGGTACATTAACATTTACTTTGGGTAAATTTTTGGTATTTTTGGTATTTTTCTGATAAAGTTCATTTTTTAATGAATAGTGAAAAATACTGTATTTTAATTCAAAAGTGCCTTTTAATCTAATTTATTTATATAGATAGATTATCTTTTGAATTGGTTCTAAATTGTAATTAGAATATATTTTTACTAGTTAATCCAATGTGGGACATTGGAATTAATTTCACTTTGAAATTGGACATAAACAAGTGTCAATCTTTTGATAATTAATATTTCTTAAAAACACGCTTTTTGTTTTGACAATGGGAATTAAGATTAAATTAATTTCTGCCACTTCTGTGTTCTGAATTTAGAAAAATGGATTCTATATTTGAAATCAGTAGGTTCAAATTGTGTAAATAAGTAACTTTTATTTTTATACATTTTAAATATTTTATTTACCCTGATTAAAGGGTTAATATAGTAAATAAGGGTAAAATATAATATTATAATAGTATTGAATTACCCTAACATGTGTCCTAATACTATTGGATGATATATATCCAACCATGGGCATCCTTGGGTCAAATTTGGGACCCCATGGATCTACATGGGAGTAATAATGACATTTTATATTAAATAATTTAAAGTAAAGACAAAAATGACATAAACAAATATATTTTAGTAAATCAATTTCTACATGGGGTTATATAAGTTATATTTTCAACTATAAATCTTATTTGGAAAGTTAAAACGATTTCCAACATCATGGTATTTTTTTATAATTTATGGACATCAAATAAATTAAATTATTTAGGACAGAATAATGATGAAATATTTACCTCATTAATAAATGATTTAAATAAATAAGATTATAAATATTAAAAAAATATCCAAAACCTGTACAATTATTATTGGATTATTTTATTTCTACCATTAGTCATATTAACTTTGATATTAATGAATAGTTGACCTTTTGAAACCAAAGATGAGGTTATAATAAAATAATTGTTTCAAGCTTTCCTAAAGAGTCCCTCCTCCCCCTTATAAAAATCCCTCACTTCTAACCCATTTATCACAATTATAAAGACTTTGCCTCATGAAAACTCTACTCCTATAATCTCCCAATGTACCTCTCTTAATCCTATAATCCTTACCTTAGGCATAAAACACTTCAAGAAACCCTTTTGGTTCAAACCAAAGGGAGTTACCCGATTTAAAGGTAACGTCTTCTCTTAAGTTCTTTTGTTTTATTTTACTTATCCAACCCCATAAACTCTTTTTACTCCTTTATTTTATAAAAAAATAAGTTTCCTCAATATACTAGGATGTTTTTATGATAATTATTCAAATTAAACTTACACATACCTCCATCTAATGGGTAAAGAACATAATGTTTCTTTGGTTGACAAACTAACGCCTCATGAAACAATGATTGTTCAATTATCTCCTACCACCTCTCATGGTGGAAATTATGATGGAAATATATTTATATATGATATATATTATGTTTATGTTTTCTTTATGAGTCTGTATTTTTCATTTATATCATACCTTTATTGTTTCCATAATGGGTAAACGCGATAATTTAATTTTAGGAAGAGCGGACTACTGCCCCCTCAAAGTGATATGAATCATTAATGCCTTATATGGGACATATAAACAATAGAGTTAATGATATTATTTAATATATTACACTATAATTATAATATAAATATGTATCATTATGTTTTCATTCCATTAAAATACGAAATGGAAATGAAAGTAGCGTTCATGCGTACGTACGACTTACCGTCTCCATGAACAGTGCATTTCTTTTTTACCTCAAAATGTTATGTACTAATATAAATACATGTATATACTGAATATATATTATATATATGATATATAAATAATTAATATCATTCTGAAGATAATGGATATTTGACCACATGGACAACTTGTAATTATAAGGTGTTCATTTTTACTCAAGTACCAAATATCGAAGAAACAACCGTTAATAAATTAAATGATTACGTAATGTTTATAACATGGTAATAAGTGATATAAAAGGAATAATAAAATTGAAAAAGGTTCTTAATCAAGTAGAAATTAACTTCAGTTTATTATTCAGAAGATTAAAGAACGATCGGGTCAAGTCGGACACGAGGTAAGGGACTTTGTCTCAATCCCCTTTCATTGAGGCATATTTTGTTTTATAATGAACTTTCTTTTATAAGGTGTATAAATAACTTTGAATTTTAATTTCATTCAAAGGGAATATTTTCCTATGAGGCATTTTACTAAACGACAAAAAAAGAATGTTTCTTTTAATGTAAACAGTGACAACGACCTTTTCCGCCGCTGCGAGTATTATTTGATCTTTGGCTTCCTTAACAAGCCGAAATGTTTTTTAAAAGGAAAATAAATATCATATAATATTTTAGGTATTTTGGTATTGAATATGGATTTGATAATGGATTTGTAATGTCAATATATTTAAATAATATTTTGTGATTAGAATGTGGAAATGTTATCTTTCCTTTTTTGTTTATTTTATGTTTTATGAATATGTTATAGTTCTTGGGAATTGTTTACATATACGGGTGGTTCCATGATAAAACTAGGGCGGGTGATCCCGAGATTTATCTCCAATGCATTGGGTAATGTGATGGAGGCAAACATGATTGTTTCTCCTAATAGATTTAGGGAATATACTATGATGGGTATTCCAAATGTAACTCCCTACGTAGCTGTGATAGTTATAATGTCAGTATGATATGGATTCCCCAAGTTACCTTTATGAATTGTGTTTTCTATGTGTTATTAATAAATCTTATGATTTCATGAGGTTTGTTAAAGAGCTTATGTTATGTATGTAATGATGAACTGATGTTTTCATTCTTTGTTTTATAACCCTTACTGAGATTTTTATGCTCATCCCAAGTTTTGAAATGTTTTTCACAGGACTTAAAGATGAATAGGGTCAAGGATGAGATCAAGGAAAAGTCATGCTGTCTAAAACATGGAACTAGACATGACTCTTTTTTCAAGAGTTTTTATTTTTTGAAAAAATGGAAACTGAGTAGAAGTGTCTACTTTGTAATCTTTTGAGATGTAATGTTTTAAGGCTGGCTCCTTACAGTTGGTATCAATGGTTGGTTTAGATTACATTAGGAGTTAGGGTATTGTTAAATTAATATCCATAAATTAATTTATGTTAATATTGAAATTATATAGCATTTACAGATTACCATGTTGCTTTACCTAAGATATTTCTGTGTTCAGAATGTTTTTCTATAGAGGAAACATGGTAGCTATGTTGGGAGGACATCAGGAGGAAGACAACCTTCCAAATCAGCAACCTGAGATGGTCAGAATCAGAACTGAACAATTTGTTGCCGTGATGGCACAATTGACTCAGGCTATAAATGGAGGTGGTATCCATGCAAGAGATCAGCCAGATCAACCACAGAGGAACATGTTAGTAGTAAAGAATTTCATGAGGCAATATCCCCCATCATTCAGAGGATCATCTGACCCTATGCTAGCAGAAGGGTGGATTAAAGCACTGGAGAAATTTTTTGATGTCATGGGGTGTTCAGAACACCAAAAGGTTAGTCTTTATATTTAACGTTTTGAAGGTGAAGCTGATCAGTGGTGGTCAATGGTGAAAAATATCAGGGATAGTGAGGATATTGATGCTCTTGATTGGGAATAATTCAAAGGTATGTTCCTTGAGAAATATTTTCCTAAGGTGGTTTGACTCAGTATAGAAAGACAATTCCTAGAATTGAGAGAGGAGGATGACTCAGTGGCTTCTTATGAAGCAAAATTCACTCAACTCGCAAGGTATGCTCTGAATTTCATTCGATATTTTGATAGTAAAATTAACCGTTTTTACTCAGGATTAAATCCAAAGTATCTAAGTAGCTTCTCGTGAGTTCAAAAGTTATGAAAAACTTTTTAGTTGTGCAGAGAAGGTGGAAATGGAGTTTGCCGTTGATCAGGTGTTCTTTGAAAAAGAACAGAATAAGAGGTCGTGGTGGTCGGCGAAAGGGAATAACTCTTCAAAAAAGTATGATGGTAAGAAACTTAAGTTTACATTTTGTGAAAATTGTGGTAAAAAGCATGCTGGGGATTTTCTTTTGAATTATGGTAAGTGCTACCGATGTAGTAAAATAGGACATAAGGCTCGTAATTGCACTGAAAAAGATCAAGGTAATGGTAATACAAAATATTATTTACAGTCAGTGAATTTTTTTAAGTGAAATGAAAGGGGTCATTATCCAAATGAGTGTCCAACGAAGAACTCAAATGAGGGAAAACAGCTATACTACAAGCAGAAAGGGGTGGTTAAGTCCTTTGAAACTACTTCAGCAGATGTTGGGCCATCAAATGAAGTAGTATGAGGTACACTATTTGTTTTTTCAGATTATGTCAATGTGTTTTTTGATTCAGGGTCTACACACTCTTTCATTTTTGAGAAAGTTTCTAGTAAATTGGGAATTCCATCTCAAGATATGAATATAGAACTTATGGTAGAAACACTTGGAGGAAATATTGAGACAAAAAGAAAACATAAGAACCTTCCAGTCCTTGTGTGGGGAAAGAATCTACCTATAAACCTTATTGTTTTGCCTCTAGTAGAGTTTGATGTTATTTTGGGTATGGATTGGTTTTCTATTTATCATGTTAATATTGACTGCAGATCTAAAGTGGTTTATTTTCAGAAATATTTTCAGTTTGTGTACAAGAATGAACCCTTAATTTTGATAACATATCAGGAAGCTGAGAAACAAGTAAAATATGGAAATTAATGTTACATTTCTAATATTTTTGAAAATAAAGGAAGTGTTGATATTAATGATGTGCCAATGGTAAATGAGTACCTTGATGTTTTTCCTGATGAGTTGCCTGGTATTACACCTGATTGGGAAGTTGAATTTACTTTTGACTTAGTTCCTGATGCTAAACCAATTTCAAAACCCCCTTATCGAATGAATCAAATTGAACTTTTAGAGTTAAAGAAGAAATTACAGGAGTTATTATATAAAGGTTTCATTCGACCTAGCACATCACCATGGGGTGATCCTGTCTTATTTGTTAAAAAGAAGTATGGTTCAATGAGACTTTACATTGATTATAGAGCATTTAATAACATCACTATTAAGAAAAAATATCCTTTTACTCATATTGAGGATTTGTTTGATCATCTCGAGGGAGATCAGTATTTTTCAAAGATTGATCTAAGGTTGGGGTACTATCAGTTGAAAGTAAAGGAAATAGGCATTCCGAAGACCGCGTTTTGTACTAGATATGACCATTATGAATTTTTAGTTATGACTTTTGGGTTAACCAATGCACCTGCTGTATTCATGGAACTTATGAATAGAATTTTCTGTGAGTTATTGGATAAATTTGTGGTTGTGTTCATTGATGATATTTTGGTATTATTTAAAATTAAATAAGAAAATGAAAGTCATTTAAGGGTTGTCTTGCAAAGTTTAGAAGAAAATAAAATTTATGGATAATTCATCAAGTGTGAGTTTTGGTTACAAAAAATTTCTTTCCTTGGACACATTGTTTCAAAAAATGGCATAACTGTTGATCCTACTAAAACAAAAGTTGTTGAAGAATGGCCAAGACCCATAAATATAATCGAGATCTGTAGTTTTCTTTGTTTGGCTGGTTATTATCAAAGGTTTGTTGATAATTTTTCACAGTTAACTAGTCCAATGACTAAATTAACTCGAAAAGGTGTTAAGTTCATTTGAAAAAAATAATGTGATGATTGTTTTCAGGAATTGAAAAGAAGATTGTTAAATTCTCCAGTTTCGGTGCTGCCTTCTAGAAATTGTGAGTTTGTTATCTACAGTGATGCTTCGTTGAAAGTACTTGGTTGTTTCTTTATACAGAATGATTAGGTAATTGCTTATGCTTCATGTCAGTTGAAACCTCATGAGTTAAATTACCCTATACATGATTTGTAATTAGATACTGTTTTTTTCTTTAAAAATTTAGAGGCATCATTTGTATGTGAAATATATACTGACCACAAAATTTTGAAGTATATATTCACTCAAAAAGAATTGAACATGAGATAGAGGAGATGGTTGGAATTAATCAAGGATTATGATTGCACGATCCATTACCATCCAGGAAAGGAAAATAAAGTGGCTGATGCTTTAAGTCGAAAAATTAATGCTTCATTAACAATGCTACGTTTGGAACGAGATCCTTTGGTTTTTGATTTGATGAATTTTGGCATAGAAGTTATTGGTGAAGGAAATTCTTCTGTTTTGTTTCAGGTGTCAGTGGAATCATCTCTGTTAGACAAAATTAAGTGAGCACAGAAAGAAGACAGTGAGTTACAGAAAAAGGTAGAGTTGGTTTAGAAGGGTAAGTTGCCTGAATTTAACATTGATAATGATTGTGTTTTGAGGTTTTGGAAAATATTATGCATGCCTTATGATTCACATTTTAAGAATGAGTTGTTGTGTGAAGCTCATAGTTCCCCATTTTCAGTTCATCCTAGCAGTACAAAGATGTACAAAGACCTTCGAGAGTATTATAGGTGGGATGGAATGAAAAGAGATATTGCTGATTTTGTTGTGAAGTGTTTGACTTGTCAGCAGGTTAAAACAGAGTGACAGTTACCGAAAGGGATGCTTCAGTCTTTACCGGTGCAAGAGTGGAAATGAGAAAATATATCCATGGACTTCGTTGTGGGATTACCAAAGACATCTAGAGGTAACAATGAAATCTGGGTTATTGTTGATCAACTGACTAAATCTACTCATTTCATTCCTATTCGAGATACTTTGTCTCTAGATCAACTTTCTCGACTGTATGTTAAAGATATAGTCAGGTTGCATGGTGTTCCCCTCTCTATTGTATCTGATCGTGTTCCCAGGTTTACTTCTATCTTTTGGAAATTCCTTCAGAAGTCGTTGGGTACTGAATTAAATTTTAGTGAAAATTTTCATCCTCAATCAGATGGGCAGTTAAAACGAACAATTCAGACCTTGGAGGATATGCTCTGAGCTTTTTCACTGGATTACCAGGGAAGTTGGGACCAACATATTTATTTGGTTGAATTTTCATAAAATAACAATTTTCATATCAGTATACAGATGGATCCATTTGAGGCATTATATGGAAAGCGTTTTTGAACTCCAGCTTTTTGGGATGAAGTAGGTGAAAGAAAGATGATGGGACCAGAATTGGTAGAAGAGATGGTAGAAAAATTTAAGTTGATTCAGAAGAACATGAGAACAACTCAGAGAAGGTAAAAAAGCTATGTGGATAACCGGAGGAAGGATTTATCTTTTGAGGTAGGTGATCATGTATTTCTCAAAGTTTCTCCATGGAAAAGTGTGATGAGTTTTTGTAAGAAGGGAAAGTTGAGTCCGAGGTTCATTAGACCTTATGAAATCCTGTAGAAAGTTGGATCAGTTGCATACAGGGTGGATTTACCTCCAAGTTTATCTTAGGTACACAATGTTTTTCTTGTTTCAATGTTGAGAAAGTATATGCTAGATACATCTCTTGTTTTGAGCCTAGAGGTAGTTCAGTTGGAAGAGAATCTCTCCTATTAGGAACAACCAGTCCAGATTCTTGAACATAGAGAGAAAGTGTTGCGGAAAAAGGTAATTTTTCAGGTAAAGGTTTTTTGGAAAAACCATATTGTGGAAGAGGCAACGTGGGAATCTGAAAATGTTATGAGGGATAAATAGCCCCACTTGTTTGATAAGTGAATAAAAATTGCAAGGACGCAATTCCCAAAAGGGGGGAAGGATGTGACATTCCAAGTAAATAAATAATAATACATTTGAATGTTTATTAATATTTGTGAATTAAATATTAATTTTACTTTAAAGGGGATGATATGTTGGATAGCGTACCCAATACACAATAGCGTGTTTCTTTGAAATCTTACGTTGCACACTAATACTATAATATTATTATTTTAAATGGTAGTTAACACCTAGCCATTGTATCAGTGGGAATGAATAGAACTAACACCAATATGATTATACATGTTTGTTAAATGTTTTTACACTTATCCAATAAAAGATATAGGATTAAAATTTGAATGAATCTAAGCATAAATACTCTAATATTCTTTAAAAGGTCGATTTACCGCCTTTTGACGGTGAACCCTATTTAAATCTAGTTTTGGTCATTTTTATATGTTAAATTTGAAAAAATAAAATTCTTCTTTAGATTAGGGACATTAAAATTTACTTCAGGTAAATTTTTGGTATTTTTCTGAGAATGTTCATTTTTAATGAATAGTGAAAAAACCGTATTTTAATTCAAAAGTGCCTTTTAATCTAATTTATTTATATGGCTAGATTATATTTTTAATTGGGTATAAAGTGTAATTGGAGTATATTTTTACTATTTAATAAAATGTTGGACATTGTAATTAATTTCAATTTGAAATTGGATATAAACAAGTGCCAATCTTTTGATAATTAATATTTCTTAAAAACACGTTTTTTGTTTTAACAGCGGGAATTAATTTTCAATTAATTTATACCACATTCGTGTTTTGAATTTAGAAAAATGGATTCCATATTTGGGATCAGTAGGTCCAAATTGTGTAAATAGGTAACTTTTATTTTTATACATTTTAAATATTTTATTTACCATGATTAAAGGGTAAATATAGTAAATAAGGGTAAAATATAATATTATAACAATATTAAATTACCCTAAAATGTATCCTAATCCTATTGGATGATAAATATCCGACCATGGACATCCTTGGGTAGAATTGGGGACCCCATGGATCCACATGGGAGTAATAATGACATTTTATATTAAATAATTTAAAGTAAAGACAAAAATGACATAAACAAATATATTTTAGTAAATCAATTTCTACATGGGGTTATATAAGTTATATTTTCGACTATAAATATTATTTGGAAAGCTAAAAAGATTTAAAAAATCATGGTATTTGTTTTATAATTTTTTGACATCAAATAAATTAAATTATTTATGACACAATAATGATGAAATATTTAACTCTTTAATAAATGATTTAAATAAATAAGATTATAAATATTAAAACAATATCCAAAACCTATATAATTATTATTGGATTATTTTATTTCTACCATGAGTCATATTAAATTTTATATTAACGAATTTTTGACCTTTTGAAACCAAATATGAGGTTATAATAAAATAATTGTTTCAAAATTTTCTAAAGAGCCCCTCCTCTCCCTTATAAAAAGCCCTCACTTCTAACCCATTTCTCACACTTATCAAGCCTTTGGATCATGAAACCTCTGCTCCCATAATATCCCAATATACCTCTATTCATCCTATAAGCCTTACCTTAGGCATAAAACACTTCAAGAAACACTTTTGGTTCAAACCAAAGGGAGTTACCCGATTTAAAGGTAACGTCTTCTCTTAAGTTCTTTTGTTTTATTTTACTTATCCAACCCCCTAAACTCTTTTTACTCCTTTATTTTATAAAAAAATAAGTATAATAAATATACTAGGATGTTTTTATGAGAAGTATTCAAATTAAACTTACACACACCTCCATCTAATGGGTAAAGAACATAATGTTTCTGTGGATGACAAACTAATGACTCACGAAACGATGATCATTCAATTATATCCTACCGCCTCTCATGGTGTCCATTATGATTTAAATATATTTATATATGATATATATTATGTTTATGTTTCCTTTATGTGTCTGTATTTTTCATTTATAGCATACCTTTATTGTTTCCATAATGGGTAAACACGATAATTTCATTTTAGGAAGTGCGGACTACCGCCCCCTCAAAGTGATATGACTCGTTAATGCCTTATGTGGGACATATAAAGGATGAAGTTAATGATATTATTTTATATATTATACTGGAATTATAATATACATATGTATCATTATGTTTTCATTCCATTAAAATATGAAATGGAAATGAAAGTAGCATTAATGCGTACGTACAGCTTACCGTCTCCATGAACGGTGCGTTTCATTTCTTACCTTCAAATGTTATGTAATAATGTAACTACATTTATATACTGAATATATATGATATATATGATATCTAAATCATTTATATCATTCTTAATAAAATGGATATTTGACCACATGGACCGCTTGAAATTATAAGGTGTTCATTTTTACTCAAGTACCAAATATCGACGAAACAACCGTTAATAACTTAAATGATTACATAATGTTTATAACATAGTAATAAGTGATATAAAAGGAATAATAAATTTTAAAAATGTTCTTAAGAAATTATAAATTAACTTTAGTTTATTATTTAGGATATTAAAGAACGATCGGGTCAATTCGGACACGAGGTAAGGGAATTCATCTCAATCCTCTTTCATTGAGGCATATTTTGTTTTATACTCAACTTTATTTTATAAGGTGTATAAATACCTTTGAATTTTTATTTCATTCAAAGGGAATATTTTCCTATGAGGCATTTTAATAAAGGACAAAAAAAGAATGTTTCTTTTAATGTAAGTGGTGACAATGAGTTTTTTCGTCATCGCGAGTATTATTTGATCTTTGGATTCATTAACACGCCGTAATGTTTTTTAAAAGAAAAATAAATACCATATACTCTTTTAGGTATTTTGGTATTGAATATGGATTTGATAATGGATTTGTTATGTAAATATATTTAAATGATATATTGTTTTTAGAATGTGGAAATTTTATCTTTTCTTTATGTTTATTTTATGTTTTATGAATATGTTATAGTTCTTGGGCATTGTTTACGTATACGGGTGGTTCCATGATAAACCTAGGGAAGGTGAGATCGTGATAGCTCTCCAATGCATTGTGTAACGTGATGGAGGAAAATGTGAATGTTTTTCCTAAGATATTTAGGGAATATACTATGATGGGTATTCCAAATGTAACTCCCTACGTAGCTGTGATAGTTACAATGTAAGTATGATATGGATGCCACAAGTTACCTTTATGAATTATGTTTTCAATGTGTTATTCATAAATCTTATGATTTCATGAGGTATGTTAAAGAGCTTATGTTATGTATGTAATGATGAACTAATGTTTTCATTCTTTTTTTTATAACCCTTACTGAGCTTTTTATGCTCATCCCATGTTTTGAAATGCCTTTCACAGGACTTAAAGATGAATTGGGTCAAGGATGGGATCAAGGAAAAGTAATGTTGTCTAAAACATGGAACTAAACATGACTCCTTTTTCAAGAGTTTTTATTTTTTGAAAAAATGGAAATTATGTAGAAGTGTCTACTTTGTAATCTTTTGAGATGGAATAGTTATGTCCTAATTCTCTAAAACTCTAAACTTAAAAAGATCCTAAATGTGAATTATTAATTTAATTCAAGATTATGTAATATTTTAAGGCTGGGTCCACTACCACAAAACATGGAAAGGGAAGCACTGCCCTTTATCAGCGCTAAACATAAAGCACTGATAAAGGGGTATTCCTTTATCAGCGCTATCTAAAAGCACTGATAAAGGTAGCGCTTTATCAGCGCTTTATTTTAGCGCTGATAAAACATACCTTTATTAACGCTTTTAATGAGTACTGATAAAGGTTCTGTCGGTTTTTATTTAATAACCCTAACATGCCATCCTCGCTTGCACGCGGTCAAGCTCTCACGGAAGCTGAACCATGCCCCTCGCCGCGCGACCTCCTCCTTGTCCTCCTCGTCCTCCTCGTCCTCCTCCTTCCTCCTCCTCCTCCTCCTCCTTCTCCGCCGCCGCCGCCGCCTCCGACCCCGCTCCCGCTACCACGACCGCCACTGCCTCTGCCACCTCCACCCTCGCTGCCGCGACCGCCGCCTCCTCTTCCGCCGCCACCGCCTCCGACTCTGCCGCCGCCGCCGCCTCCACCCTCGCTGCCACGACCGCCGCCGCCTCATCCTCCTCCTCCTCATGCTCTCAAGGTGGGATGTGAGTTCCATGGATGGTATTACCTTGGTATATTATTTATATATTGTGCGTGTGAGGACCAAATAGTGAATATAGATGTGAGATAGGAATGATACCATATCTTGAGCCTAATTCCAGTAAGGATTTCCATAATAGATAGTGTGGTATTAATGTGATTATGATTATGTCTAGGGATGTGATTCATAATTAGTGATGAGTGTCGAGGATGATGCATGTTGGTCAACTTGTTTTAGAAATTTTTTATCTTCATCCGTGCCTTGTACTTGCACCCATGAATTTGAAGGTGAGTATGCGTACACGATAGTTGACCTTCTTAGAGAAGAGTTTATAGAAGATTATAAGAGACATGAATCAATGAAGATAATTAGAGTGTTGGAGAAAATGTGGTTGATACAAACAATGTGGCAATCGTCTTGTGCAACATGGCCTAAGTTACAATGTGGCAATCGACTTGTGCAACGCGGCCTAAGTACAATACCTGCAAGTTTTAACTTAGGCCGCATTGTACAAGATGATTGCCACATTTTTTGTAGCAACCACATTTGCTCCAACACTCTAATGATCTTCATTACTTCATGTCTCTTTAACTCTCCCAGAAACTCTTATCTAAGAAGGTAAACTATCATGTACACATACTCACCTTCAAATTCATGGGTGCAAGTACAAGGAACAGATGAAGATAAACAATTTCCAAAACAATTTGACCAATGTAAGTATTTAATGGTACCTTTATGCTTTGTAGCATGTTTTTTTCTAATTTATTTATTTGTATATGTGACAAACATACTAGGTGATATGTTTTGTATTATGGGTTTATCAGGAGTCTGTATGATTTCCTATTTCCACACTTCATTTTAAATAGTATGTTATAATTATATATTTACTGTACCCTAATGGCTCAAATAGTCAGGCATATTGTAGATGTTTCTAGAATGCTGTAGGATTCTTTTTCCCCAATGGTAGTACATTTTTAGGATGTCTTCACTGATGAGGTATAAAATTTACTTCTTAATAAAGAGATAAACTTTATAATCTAGTTAGTTTTGGGAGAAAATTCAGTTTCTATCACAATTTCTAAAATAACACCAAAAGAGCATCATTTGTTTGAATTACAATTTGATGATATAGAATATAATGGTTTCATATGGCATAGTACTTTACCATGGGGTTTTATAGTTCTATAAAATAGATGGTTGATTGGTATTTATTCTTTTGTTGGACTATTGGATATTGAACCTGATGAGAGTCATGAATATGTATCCTCATCCATGCATTGATAGTCACATTGATCATATATGAGGTTCTATGATCTTATCCAATATAGATTTGACATTAGGATACCATTAGATGAGTTGGACATCGATGGACCTACCATGGACTTCTTTTAGGAGTAGTTATGGCCTGTATTATTTTTTAGCAATGATTTTTGGTTTAACTAATGCATTGGTTGTATTAAGGGACTTGATGAATAGGATATTTCATCCTTTTCTGGATCATTTTTTAGTAGTTTTTTTCAATTAAATATTAGTGTACTCCCAACCCATAGTTGATCTTAACCAACATCTTATCATCAACTTGAGTACATTGAGATAGCATCATATTTATTACTGTTTTCTCCTGTTACTCATTGGTTTCCTCTTGTTCGCATGTCATGTATTTTCTAAGAAATCATCCAATCTTTGTAAAACCAACTTGGAATAAATTTGATATATGTCAGATTAAATCAGGTATCTTATACATACACAATGTTAACCCTATTGGACACACTATGTATATGGATTTCACATGTGTTTAAAGGCATTTGTACCATGATTTGTTTTTATAAAACCCAAAAAATGATACCTGATTAATTAAAACATAATATTTGGAAAGTTCTCGAGATCGAACCCATAAAGATGATGAATATGAATAAAGAATGGATGAATGCCAATCGGTTGACAAAAGAGTATGAAGATGGCATGAAAGAGTTTATCAAGTTTGCAGAAGATTATGCATGTGACCCTTCTCAAATCCTTTGTCCGTGTTTATGCTGTTGTTATTCAAGAAAAATTAGTCCAGAAGAGTTAGAAGAAAACCTGATCTGTCACGGAATAGATCTAAGTTATACATGTTGGAAGAAACACGGGGAAAAAACCAATGTTGGTAGTGACTCAGAGAACACGACATTTTATAGATCATCTGATATGATTATAAGCGTGAACAGTGAAGACGATCGTATGGAGGGTGTGATTATAGATGTGAATGGTGATGAAGATAGTATTGATTAAATGACAAGGACAGTTGAAGATGAACTTCGTGATTGCCCAAAATTGTTTGAGAAGTTAAAGAGTTGTTCAAAAACTCCATTGTATGCTGGTTGCACTAAATATACAATATTGTCAGCCATATTGAAGCTGTATAATTTGAAAGAAGGAAACGGGTGGAGTGACGCTAGTTTTACAGAACTACTTGCTCTCCTGAATGACATGCTCCCAGAAGACAATGAACTCCCAAGCCAAACATATGATGCCAAACGAATGCTACGATCGATGGGTATGATCTATGAAAGAATACATGCTTGCCCGAATGACTGTATATTGTTTCACAAGGACCACAAATCACTTAAAGAATGCCCAGAGTGTGGTGATTCCCGATACAAGAAAGATGATTCTAGTCCTACGAAAGTTGTATGGTTCTTTCAAATCATTCCTAGGTTTAGACACCTATATGGAAGTGAGGAGACTGCAGGACAATTGACATGCCATGGAGATATAAGAATTAAAGATTGGAAACTATGTCACCCTGCAGACTCTCCTCAGTGGAAGAGAATTGATCATGAGTATCCTGAATTTGGGAACGATCCGAGAAACCTTCGTCTGGCGTTATCTACAGATGGGGTGAATCCCTTTGGTTTTCAAAGCAGCAGTCACAGTACATGGCCGGTTATGTTGGTAAATTATAATTTACCATCGTGGTTATGCATGAAACTAAAATACATCATGTTATCTATGCTTATATCAGGACCAAAACAACCTGGTAATGATATTGATGTTTATTTGGCCCCATTGATCGAGGATTTGAAAATATTGTGGGATTCAGGTTTTACGGTGTATGATGCTTACAAAAATGAACAGTTCACTTTGAAAGCCATGTTGTACGGGACGATAAATTACTTTCCTGCTTATGGAAATTTGTCAGGATATAGCATTAAAGGAACTCAATGGTGTCCCATTTGCGAACAAGTTACACAGTCAATTAGGTTGAAACATTCATCAAAACCCGTGTTTCTAGGACATCGCAGATTTCTACCCCGACGACATAAGTACCGATCTTGGACGACATCATTAGATGGAAGTTCAGAGGAATGTACAACACTGTCTCCACTAACAGGTGATCAATTGTTTGAGAAAGTGAAAGATTTGGACACTACTTTTGGTAAACCATTTTCAAAAAACCTTACGAAAACTTTTTGGAAAAAGAGATCAGTTTTTTTTGAATTACCATACTGGAATTGTCTGTATGTTAGACATTTTCTTGATGTTATTCTTGTTGAAAAAAATTTATTTGACAGTGTCATCGGCACGTTGCTAAATGCACGCGACAAAAAAAAAGGATGGAATTAAGGCTAGATTGGACATGGTTGAGATGGGAATACGAGAAGAGTTGGCACCAGTGAAGGGTGAAAAATGAACATTTCTTCCTCCTATTGCTTACACTCTTTCCAGGCAGGAGATATATCGGTTTTGAAACTTCTTGAATGACGTAAAGGTTCCATAGGGGTATTCATCAAATATCAAGAACATCGTGTCAATGGGAGATTTAAAATTAAAGGGTCTGAAATCACATGACTGCCATGTTTTGATGCAAGATCTAATTCCTATAGGTTTACGTTGCATTTTTCCCAAGAATGTCTGCCATACATTAACGAAGATCTGTTTCTTCTTCAAAGCTATATACAACAAAGTTATAGATCCGGCGAAATTTCCAACTATGGAAAGAGAAATTGCTGTCATATTATGTGAATTGGAAATGTTCTTCCCGCCAACATTTTTCGATATGATGGTTCATTTGATGGTTCATTTGGTGAGAGAGATTAATCTATGTGGTCCTGTACATTATATATGGATGTACCCCATTGAATGGTATATGAATATTTTGAAAGGGTATGTCAAAAACCGAAGTCGGCCAGAGGGTTGTATTGCAGAGCAATATAATGTTGAGGAAGCTGTTGAATTTTGTACCGAATACCTGTCTAGTGTGGAAATCATTGGCCTACCGAAATCTCGTCACACTGAGCGGCTTGGGGGTGAAGAAATTTCTGGAAGAGAGGTTTTCACAATCAATATTACAGATCGGGAGCAGGCCCGCCTTTACGTTTTTCATAACAGTTTCGACGTTGACCCATATGTTCAAACCCACAAAGAAATTCTTAGGCGTTTGAATCCTTCTAGGGCTGAAAAATGGATATCAGATACACATAATCGATAGTTTATAGGATGGTTTCGAGACTATATTTTTAAGGAGTTAGATGAAAATCCAGACTCAATTTCAAAACGACTTCGATGGCTAGCCGGAGGAGAAAGTGTGTACGCATTATCTTACAATGCTTATGAAGTTAACAATTATACATTCTATACTAATGAACATGATACAGACAGTACCATGCAGAATAGTGGGGTTACACTTGTGACTGAGGCGATGCATGTTTCCGATGCTAAGGACAAAAATACAATTTATGCAAATATGTCATACTTTGGCATCATCAAACGAATATGAGAGTTGGATTATATGAAATTCAAAGTGCTGATTTTTCAATGCAAGTGGGTTGATAATAGAAGTGCTATTAAAATAGATGAATTAGGATTCGTGAAAGTTGATTTCCGTAAGGAAGGTGAGAAAGACGAATCATTTATAATGGCATCACAGACAGTACAATTATTTTATGTTCCAGACCCCGAAAACCGAAATTGGTCAATTGTTCTGTTATCGACCAAAACAACTGAAGGATCATATGAAAGTTCAACGGAGGTTGACCCTTTTATAGGGACTTCACAATCAATTCGTAGCGATCCAAATGTAGACGGCGTTTTGTATGTCAGAGGATACCACAATGAAGGAATTTACATAGTCGATAGAGGAGTCAAATCACTTCATCCTTTAAAGAAAAAAAAGAGAGTACAATAATCAGGTTATTTGTTTATTGTAACATACATTGTGTTACGTTATGTTATTATCTGTTCGCTGCTTTTTTTATGGAATCTAAATTAAATATTAAACTACTTCTGCAGATAATGACTTTGGAACCTGCTGATGCGCCCAATCCTTAGGCACAAAAGGTATCTCAACCAACAGCTGGTGGTCCCACTACAGAGCAACAACAGGTTTCTCAACCAGATGCTGGTGGTCTCAGTGCAGAGCAACAATAGGTTTCTCAACCTGTTGTTGCTAGTCCTAGTGTTGAGGTACAACAGGTTTCTCAACCTGTTACTGCTGGTCCCATTGCCGATGCTAGCGCTCCATGGGAAGATATTGATGCTAATTCTGAGGAAATGGTAGGAAATGAAACCCTGAAAGTGAAAAAAAAAACAAGAGCGTCATAGTTTGACAGTGTTGGCCAAAATCCTTAAGGCAAAAGCAAAAGGCATCAAATTTGAGGTGGGATAGAATAAGCGAGGCCAACATGTTAACCCCAACAGATCCATCTTTAGTAGCTACATTGGAATCGTCACTCGAAAACGCGTGCCGATTGATGTACAGTTGTGGCACCATGTTGTCACCAGGCTGAAGACACTAATGTGGTAAGAGATTACGTTAACATTATGATATCATTTTTTTAATTTATTAAAATAAAATAAAATACCAAAACATTGACTTACTCTTCATCATCCATTTCAGAGTGCATTTATAGTAGATGTCTCGCACAAGGAATATGTATTAAGAGTCGCAGGAAGGATTCATAGAGGTTTCCGCACAATTTTAATGAAATATCATCTTAAAGATGCAGAAGGGAAAATAAAGCCTCACCCACCTCCTCTTTACATACACTTGATATCCCAAGGAGCGTGGGATGCGTTTAGCAACCGTCATGGGGAGCATACTTTTTAGGTACATTGTGTGGGGTAATACGTTGTTTGACGTTTGCTTGTATTTGTCACTCTGATTGACAATTTTTTATTTATGAAACAACTAATGAGTGCTGAAAATAAAAAACATGCAACAGAACCAGCGTACCCTTACCATAAAGCAAGGATGGGGTACGCTGAACTTGAGAAAAAATTGGTACGTCTTTTAAATCTACCCTAATACTAGTATGTGACATAAAATAACACCATAACCATGTTTCTGTGTTTATATGCATATTGATGAATCGAAATCGAAAGCCATATCCATTCCAAACCATGTGCTATGGAAGGAGGCTCGTGTAAATAAATAGGGGATATTGATAGATGAAAACACACAAAAAGTGTGGGAAACATGTGTAAGTATGACATAATATAAATTTGAGTTGCTTGAAATCGCTATTACATTATAATAACTACTTATTTTTCTATATTTTCTATCTGAAATATTCACAAGAATCAACAAAAACCGCACCAGATGCAAACATACTTTCAGTAGCCTTGAAGCATCCAGAAAAGTATGGCCGCGTCAGAGGTGCGGGTTTTGGGGTGACAACCCGAACATATTATCAAAAAAAACAAGCGGGGGATCAAACTGAAAAAAATGGAAAAGATGCAAGAACAATTATCTATTTTTCAAGAAGAATTAAAATACCAGAGAGAGATGATAGCAAAATTGATGGGGGAGAGGCAAAGATAATAAACTACTCAACAACAACCCGTGCGTGACGATCTCGCCCCACCCCCCACCAGCTTTGAAGCGAGGCATTCCCCTAAAAACATGACTTAGATGAGGTAATCAATGTTTTAATAATTGTTTCTGTGAAATGTGATTTACATAGACACGGATACCTTTCCTGTACTAATATTACATAGGGTGAAAATGACTGTGATTTATATTTATCAACTCCCACCTATCGCCTTGTAGCGAGGGCTACGGTGTTCAATACGCAAAACGACATGCTACACAACAGAAAGCTTCTAAAAGATCATCTTAGAGTGTCAATTAACGTAGCTAATGAGCCGAGTGCTGAGATACCTGTTCCAAATGATGATGATGACATTCATACGGTTGAACAAGCTGTTGGAACATTCATCGCATGGCCGACAGTTCTTGTAAAAAAACATGTCGACAAAAAGGTATTCATTTCTAATTTATTTTTCAAGCTGGACCTTTAACATTTAATAAAAAAAGGTCTAAACCAATGACTGTTATTACAGAATGACAAAGACTGTGGGGTGAAACGAAATATCAGCTCAAAAATTTCTCAAGGATCAACCAACCGATTGAAACGGTCTTCTGAGAGCACCTTCACCCCGCCCATTCTATATCCACAGTTAATATCATTGCAGGCTCATGTGGATTCAAAGTTGAAAGACGACAGTACTCACATAGTTGATTTCGAAAAAGATATGTATGGAGAGGAGATATCAGATTTCATTAGTGCTGAAAATGTAAATGAACTCCTCAAGTATGAATGGATAGGTGCCTCAGTTGTAAATGTATACATGAGGTAAGTTTTCATGATTTGATTTTACAAAAGCTGATATACTCTGATAATTTTGACTAAATAAATTTTATATTTGTCGCAAACATATATATGAAAAACAATTGAAGGGATTTACCCATGAACAAAAATTTAGACTCGTTAGTCATCACACCGCATCTTCAAAAGACGAAATAGATTCTGTTAAAGAGGCTGCAATAATGTCATCCCTTCTCAAATAGTTTGAAAACAAAATTATGGATGACAGACTCTTTTTAATACCAACTATGCAGGGGTAAAACTCTACAATTTAATCACATCAACTATATTTTCATTTCTTTATTTACTTATTCCTTTTTGTATTTTTAGGGAGAATTGGATGCTGATTGCAGTCAATTTGGATAGTCCAAAGATTTATTCTTTGGATTCAACGCATGGATATCCAACAAAACGACCACGCATGATGGCGTTTGTTAATTTGTAATACACTAGATCCAACATTTTAAAACTAAACATCTAGTTATATAATTTATGTTATCTTTTAATGAGGATTCTGTTATGATAGGGTGGTGCATCAATATCGTCTAATGCATGGAATGAATCCAGGGAATAAGGATGAGGACGCCTACAATATCTACAACTAGAAAAGTATCCGGGTATATATAATAACATTTCACTATCCAAACACATATAAAAAAAAATTACTTATTGTTTTCGATGTTTCTATAGTGTCTAAAACAAACAAACGGAAAGGACTGTGGTTATAATGTTTGTAAATTTATGAAAGAGATCGCATTTCATCAACAAACTAGCATCCCTGATGAGGTATTTTCAAAAATAATTACTAGTTCATTTAAAATATTTATTAATCCTTTGTGTATTTATATTTTTTCAGTACTACCATGACTGTCGCAAAAACTCATATTCAGAAGATGATATACATGTGTTTAGAAACGAATGGGCAACATACCTGATGGAAGATTGTACACAAATAGGATGAAGGTGAATTCCTACCACTTATGTTATCTATATATGATCATTGATTGTCCTCCAACCTTCTTTGGTGAATTGAAAATTCTCCGATGTATTGAAATCTTAATTTATTACTCAATGTTTTCTATCCCTATATTCATATTATTGATCTTTGAAAAAATCAATATTGAAGTAAGGCATGATGGTGTGCAGTGCTTATGGGGTGAACGACGAAACCACAAAGGATCAACAAAATCCATTTTCTGTATCTCGTTTGTTTGAACTTGTATTTGAGCACATGTGTTGTTGTTTTACTTGCACAATTATTTATAGGTAGATGCATGAGATAATCGGTATCGTTGAGGGATTTTTTGGCCGCAAAATATGTGTCCCAGAATAATTCAAGTAAGGGAAAGGCTGGTTGAGATGAAATCCAAGCTCAAACGACTAGTACATTATCAAAAGAATCAACCCTGTGATGCACCATCATGTATAATCTGGTCCTCGTGATGTTTTGAGGTGTTTATGGAAGGTATGGGGAGTCTGATAAGCCCCATGTCCACCATAAATAATGTTTACAGACAGCTCCACATGTTTTTTGTGCCTTGTGCCTCTTTACAAGGATCACGCCATTCACATGGTCCAACTTAGCACGTATTTCCCATTCATCCCATTGATACTCTTGGAAGAACCTGAGAATCTGACAATGCATAAGCCCCACAAAACCCATACTCATCCAACCAAGAGTATTCCTAGTGTGAAGGGAAGATAACCATGGGTAATACCCACAACATACCTCTTTTAAATATATGGATTTTGATCCATGTATTCTAAATAGGGTACGTAGGAAGCCTCCGTGAGGTTAAATTCCAACCAATGGTAAACCATGGTGACCGCCTCACTGGGGTACACCTTCGCTTATTTTCCCTCTTGTATTTCCCTTAGTGGCGTCCGAATAAGTCTTAAAAATGAGAAACCTTACCTTTATGGGATGCACCACACTTGGGTCAGACCTCATTGGGCGTTTTGATCCATCTATCAGGTAAACATTCCAGGTGATCCCTCCTAGAGATGTACCTACCTGATCCACCTTTATAAGTGTTTTGATCCACCCTGGTCTTACATCTCTGTAAGATATTAAATCCCGACCCTCTATCCTTGTGGGATGTTAAAATCATAAAATACCACAAGTTAAACATGTTTTTCCATTAATATATTCAATATTAATGTTTAATCAATCCTTATTAAGGAATTGTGGAGGTGTGGTTTTATGTTTTCCAGCAGATTTCGGAAGATTCCACGCTTTATGTAGGTGATTCCATGCTTTTACATTATATGATGATTTTATTATGTTGTATTTTCCTGCTAAGTGTACCATATGAAATGTTTGTGTGGTTAAAAATGTGTTATCAAAGGAATTTGGGGTGTGTATAGACTTGAAAGTTATTTTTAAAATGAATGCAGTTGTATTTATTGTGGATTTTCATGCTTAAGTCCTTTAAATGTGTTTGAAGAAATGAGAAAGTTGTGTGATGGGTGTTTTCAAATGGATTTAATGTGTTTGTGAATTTTAAAGAGGGTTTTATTATGAGATATAGAGAGTCTATATATGTGTATTTAAATTGAATGAAAGTACATGATAATTTTTTGATATATATGATGTGTATAATGTAAATTGAGCACAATTTCCATAGAAGGTATTTTCTTTATGATGTGCAGGGGACAGGGTGAGAGGGAAATGGTGGTTTTCTGGGGGAGGGGGAAGGGGAAAAAGTGGTAGGGGGAAGGGGTAGGGGGTGTTCTGGGTTCTTTTAAAATATGTAGGGGGTGGGCAGGGGGGTGTGCAATGGGCAGGGGGGAAGTGAAGTGGACAGGGGTGTACTGGGGAAGGGGGTAGGGGGTGTTCATGGGGTAGGGAGTGTGCAGGGGTAGGGGGTGTGCTCGGGGGTGGGCAGTGTGTAGGGGGTGTGCTGGGGAAGGGGGCAGGGGTGCTTCTTTTTTATGGAATGGGGGACATATAGCCATGGTATTAAACCGTGGGTGTTCTGGGTAGGGGTGGTTTTCTGGGGGAGGGGGAAGGGGGAAAAGTGGTAGGGGGAAGGGGTAGGGGGTGTGCTGGGTTCTTTTGAAATATGTAGGGGGTGGGCAGGGTGTGTGCAATGGGAAGGGGGGAAGTACCATGGGCAGGGGTGTGCTGGGGAAGGGGGAAGGGGGTGTTCAGGGGGCAGGGAGTGTGCAGGGGGTAGGGGGTGTGCTCGGGGGTGGGCAGTGTGTAGGGGGTGTGCTGGGGAAGGGGGCAGGGGTGCTTCTTTTTTATGGAATGGGGGGACATATAGCCATGGTATTAAACCATGGCTATAGGTATATAGCCAAGGTTTAATGTCGTTGCAAAAGGCCCATCATTGGTATCCAATAGAGGAGGATAATAGGGTTGAAGATATTTCAACACTCTTTTGATGTAATTGATAATATTTGATTTATCTAAAAAGTAAGGGAGATATCCCATGGGGGAAGGGAGAAGGAGGAGAGTGCGTGTAAAGGATTTTGTTGAGTGGAATGAGGGATATATGAGGGTAACCCGCTTTAATGGTTAATAGTGAAAATTTGTTAATTCCACTCATTAATTAGGGGAATTATTAGGCCTAAGAGTAAAATAAATCATTTTTCAACAATGTGGGAATCAATATACACACACTTCTAATCCGTATAGTTTCATTGAGTGGCTTACAATCCATTATTCAACCATATAGAGATACTTCCCCAAAAACTCATACCTTACACAAGTTCATCACATTATTTGACAAACCATTAACCATCAACGTGAGACCATCATAACCTTAGAACCAAACTGTAGGTTTATCTATTCCCCCTCGAATCATTAAATATCCCATGTTCTACTAAACATTGGTCCATTTGATTATTATAGATGATTATCCCAAACCATGCACCAATTTCGTTAATTGGTTATTTTATGTTTTGTGCCTCACTAGTATAATTCCATTTAGCAACCCCATTCTTTATTTCATTATTGTATTACTAACATAATATTTGTTTTATTATGTAGGTGAAATCTTTTTCCTCAGTTCGAATGATTTGTTCAGAAACCACCACCATGGATGACAATTTTTTAGAGAAGATGGATGCAAAAAGGATGGAACATCATTGTTTTTTAAATGTTTGTTGGATAAATGTAATTGTAACCAAATTAAACATTGTTTGAAATGTATATAGAAGTGTGTTGTTTTGTATTCATGATTTCAAGTAAACGTATGTATCATTTTTGTTCTTCTGTGTATTGTGTGTGGGTGTTGTGTGTGCTGTGTGTAGGTTTTGTTTGGAGTCTGTGAAGGTGATGTAATGTGTGCAGGTGCTGGGCAGGTTCTGTGCAGGTTCTGGTTTTGGATAAGATCTTTGGCCTTTATCAGCGCTAGTTAAGCGCTGATAAATGGATAATATATCTGCGCTATTTTGAGCGCTGATAAAGCTAGTTTTTATCAGTGCTCAAAATAGCACTGATATATTATACATTTATCAGTGCTGAAAATAGCGTTGATAAATACTACCTTTATCAGCGCTTGCTTAGCGCTGATAAAGGGGACCCCCTTTATCTTCGCCGAGATTAACAACGATTTTTTAGTGCTGTTAAAGGCCATTTTTAGCGCTATTATAATCCATATTTGTAGTAGTGGTCCTTACAGGTCTCGCCTGGCTAGTGGGCCAGGCCCAATAGGCCGCACTGGACTCGGCCCGATTGGCTGAGGGTCCAGCCCGCTGAGTCGGCCGGCGACCCGATCTTGTCGGGCCTAGCCCAAAGAGGGCACGGTTTCAGCCTATCGGCGTAGGTCCAACCTGCTAGGTGCGGGTACGGCCCACTCGACAGTGGGTCCGTCCCGATGGGCTATGGGACCAGCCCACGGTGCGGGTTCGACCCACCAGGTGCTTCGTGCCCCGCTCGGTTCGCAAGAGGAGGACCGATCTGCTTCGCTGGATGTAGCCGGGAGCCACATTCGTCCACCACCATCACCCCGTGGGTTGCCTCCTGCGCCCCAGATAAGAGACCGTGTCCTGTCACACGGGACGTGGCTCGGTGCTGTGTCTGAAGGTCTCCGACGCGGTTGAGGTACCGCGTCCGCCGCCTCCAGCTATAACACCCCAAACATTTTATGGTATGTTCCTCTTAAATACTTTCTATTCATTAGATAACCAATATTGAATGAATCACTAAGTATTTTTTGAAAAAAAAACATTATAAGAGAAATTTATATGCTATCCATTAAACATAAATTTTCCACTTTTATGTTTTGAATCTTGAAAAACAGTCATCTAGAGTTGTGACTAGTAAGTCATTTGGAGTCTGATAGAACCAAATTGATTTTCTTGATGAATAGTAACATACCCTTATGAATAGTAATATGACCCTTATGAATAGTAAATACTGATAATATTTTATTTTCTTAAGGTAATGAGATAATTAGATCTTAATTAATTTTCCAATATGATATAAAACTAATTATAGCTTTAAAATTGTTATTTTTCGGATTAATTGTGATTTTATTTAAAAATTAAATTTAAAATACTTAGAAAATTATTTTTAAAAAATGGAGTTCATTTTTGAATTCTACACATTAGAAAATGGTTAGGGTGAAGTTTTGGGATTTTTCTAAAACATGTGATTTTTTCATGAATAGTAAGAAAAAATAGTTTTGAGTTTTTTCTAGTTTAATGACATCGTAATGATGTAATAATTAATATAAAAGGATGGTAGAGTTGTGTACAGTATCTTATGACATGAGGGGTCCCAAGTGGGTTAAACCATGGGAAAATACCATGGTCAATCCCATGGTTTTTCCAAAACCACTAATGAGGTGTCCCTTTTAATTAATAAAAAACTCTCTCTTAATTACTATAAATACCCACTCACCCCCTTCGTTTTCTTTCATTAAAAACTCAATATCCTCAAATAAATAGTGGTGTTACCTCCCTAGGAGTCATCACAAGGTATCCTCAATCCCCCAAGGACCCAACCTTCATGTTTTGGGAGTTACTCTACAAGGTTAGAGAATCAACCACCCTTCATTTTTTTAAAACTTTCATTTATGTTTTCTATTTTATTTTCAATTGGATTATGTGGGGATATTTAATTTCATATTACCCTTAATTACCATATTATTTATTAGTGATTAGATACCCCCTTTCTCTCATCAAACTATTTTATGAAATTTTAAGTGACACTGTTAGGCTGCCGAATTTTCATAAGAGATTTCTCAACTTTTCTCTTATTTTGAGTTCCTTTCTTATATACTTATTTCCTCACCTCACTTAATCCAAATGCTATGATAATTACAGTACCTTACATTAACTATAATTATATTTTGATAATGTAATATTTCACCATCATATCTCTTTCCCCACCTCTTATACTAAAAATGAAAACACCGTTCGAGATGTGTTAATTTATCACATTCAAGGACGACAGGTTCTTAATTTTCATTACCATATTCAATTATGGTCATTACATCATTTATATTGTTGAACCATATAAGAATATATGTATTTCATATCATTAATTTTTTGTAATCCCTACACACTCATAATATGGAATCATAATACAAAACAAGTTCATTGTACACAAAACCGCCAAGCTAAATCCAAACGTTTATCAATAACTTTTAACTAATGATTCATCCTCAAGTATATAACCCAGAATAATTATAATATAATTTATATCTATTTAATTTCACTAATAATATATATAAACAATTATGGGTGTTTAACTACATTTCAAATGAACTTCCATTCATGAAAGCAAGTAAATGAATCATGAAAACCAAGGAAGAAAATGCTTCCAAAACAATAAAATTGAACCTCTTAAACACATAAAAAAGGACATGAATGAACCTAATAAGGTTATAATAAACCAATTAAATGTATATTAGGTTCTGTAATTATTAATTAATGAAGCTAAATTTTATTATTCAGGTCATTAAAACAAATGAAGAACACACTCGAGCAAAAGGTAAGGGGTATCTCATCTCACTTTCATTTTTGTGAGATTTTCATTGTTCGCCACTTATTTCTTTTATGTGTTATATGTGTACTTCAATTTGATATATAATAAAATGATTATATTTATATTAATATTATTCAATGATTCATTTGAGGTTTATTAAGTTCTGGTCATATGATTCGACCGATTACATTGTGGTAAGAGACTTTGCCTCAACTACTATTTTGTTGTGACTAACTTTGTATGGTGCACCTAATAATCCTTATGTGGTGTACCTACTGCCCATTTGAGATCACTTTTCATTTGAGATTATATTTACATTAAATATACATAATTTCATATCATGGATATGTTTTTTGTCTAAACCATATACCATTTTACATACGGTGTTTATTTGGAAAGTTATTTTAATTATGGAAATATTGATGAATCCGTATACTCTACTCTATACGGATATTGAAAAGGAATATTTCTCTTGTATTGAATCAATGTATATAGAATGATTTGGAAATTCAGTGGTGGATGATGCCCACTATATCCCCTTGATGCATCAGTAGGTCTTATGAGACAAATCAGTTTGATGAGAAACCCTTTGAGTTTGTTTCCAAAAATCAGATGAGTTTCTACCCACAGAACTAAACCGTTGTTACGGTATTATGGTATCATGTGCCAGATACATTATATCCAATTAATAATCAGTCTCTTTATTCATTATAATTTATTACTATCCATGAGGTTTTCACTATGACAAAATCTATGGATGCAGTTTCATTAGCAGTTTATTAATAGCGTGAGTTTTTCATTTATTCACCATGCCATGTTGATTATGTCAAATTGTTTACAATTCAGTTATTGTTGATTCATGCTTCTGCCATTTTTAACCCTTACTGAGCATTTGAACTCACCCCTTTCATTTTTTACCTTCAATATATGGTGAAGAGGAGATAATTTATTGAGTTCTTGTGGATGCAGTTTTTAGTTTTTGTTATGTATTGTATTTTGTAACCTTTTACAATGTAATTTGAGTTAAATTTATGTATCTAGTTTCTTGAAGACTAATAAACTGATCATTCCTTGAATATTTTTATTCCTTCTAACCATGACAATATAACAAGTAATGCATCGGCTCCAGTCTAGAGGGGTCTGGGTGTTACAGTTGGTATCATAGGTAGTTTAGTAGAAAACTTGGAAACTAGAGTAGGAAATTTATAGTAGGGAACAAAGCCCTAAGGTGGTATTTGGGGATAAATGTACAAGAATATCCTAGTATTTTGGTAATGAATAGATTATGTGAATCCTTCTAGAAAATCCATCCCTGTATGGATACGAGCAGGTAGAGGTGGCTCTGGCATAAATGTACCTAGGAGTGAAAGCTCCGAAAAGGAGTTTCGGGATTGACCCGGGGTATCCTAGTACAAGAAAACCTGCCTTGATGCACTCTTGGTTATGAAACTCCTAGGGGATATGCTTAGGATAATTCATGTTTTCTTTATAAGCCATTATGAAGGATTGAAATGTAAATTATTCCTCAAAGAAACCATTTTTCTGATTATGGGATTAACCATGCGTATGATCTCAATTTATGTTAAGTATTTTGTTAAGTTAAGATTATACATTATGATTCGTAGCCTAATCTAGTGTGTGTCATTATTTAGAAATGATGTTTAATGGAATAAGGAGAATCAATACTCATGTGAAATATAGGGATCTTCCCACTGAGCAAGTCAACATAGTCAATGTTGGAGCAGATCAAATCATGAACATATTGGGACATCTTACTCAGGTTGTAATGAATAACCATTCCACACACGTTTTGGATCGTTTCATGTGGAAGAAGCCCCCATATTTCAGTGGGACTACTAACCTAGTGGTTTCTGAGCAATGGATCATGTCCCTTGAAAAGATATTCATGGAATTTAGATGCAATGAAAATGAAAAGGTAGTACTAGAAGTATATTGTCTCAAGGGAGATGCTGATCAATGGTGGTCCTTGATTCATAATTCCATGGAGTAAGAAGAAATAGAAGATATGGAATGGAGGAATTTTAAGGAAATTTTCTTTAAAAAATATTTCCCTCATGAGAAATGAACTGAAATGAAGATGAAATTCATTGCCTTAAAGAAAAGGGAAGAAAATAGTGTTGCAGAGTATGAGGCTACCTTCACAGGGCTATCCAGGTATGCTGTAGATTACATACGTGACTTGGTAGACAGGATTGATAATTTCTTTGAAGGTCTTAAGCCAAGTCTACTAAGGGCACTGGCTTCTCAAACATTTTCATCACATGATAAAATTGTAACAAGTGCCATCAAAACAGAGAAGTAATTTGATATATCAAATTTATTCAAGGGAAACCAAGATAAGAAGAGGTAATATAATAACTAAGGGAAAGGTGAAGCACCTAAGAAGAATAAGGGAACAAAGAAATTACCATTATACAAAAATTGTGGAAAGAATCATCTCGGGAAATGCTTAAAAGGAAAGGGAGTCTGCTATAACTGTGGAGAAAAGGGTCATCTATCTCATGAATGAAAGGAGAAGAAAAAATTTGATGATGTTCAATGCTACAATTGTAGAGCGATGGGAAATTGTGCAAATGAGAATCCTAAGAACCAAGGAAACATGCCTTAAAAAAATCCAAGAGAGCAAGGGTGAGCTTATGCGATTACAAACACGGAAGTTGAATTTTCTAATGGTGTGGTGGTAGGTACATTAATTGTTTCCTCAAACTTAGCCAACACTTTATTTGATAATGGATCATCGCATTCATTTATATATTCCCAGTTTGCTGAGAAAATTAGACATGTAAAATTTGATTTAATAAAGGATTTATTATTCAAAACTCCTAGGGGATGCACCATTGCAACAAAGGCATGTCAACTAGTCCCCCTCGTGACACATAAACGTGCTTTAGTTTCTAACATTATCATCATACCAATGACTGACTTTGATATAATTCTCCATATGAATTGGCTGTCAAACTACGATGCGAAGATTTATTACAATAAAAAGGAACTTACAATTTTTGGAAATGGTGTATAATATCTTATCTTTAGATCGGAGACCTTGCCATCTTATTCTTATCTAGACCCACTCCCAGTATCTCTATCGAATGTAATTCTTGGAGAGGAAGAGAACCCAATATCTATGGGTGAGGAAATAAATCTTCAAATTGAAGATGTGAATATTGTGCAAGAATACATTGATGTGTTTCCAAGGGATTTACCTAGACATCCACCAGAGCAGGAAATTGAGTTTTCCATTGACTTAATTCCTGGTGAAAGATCTATATCAAAGACCCCTTATAGAATGACCAATATGGTGTTAGTGGAGCTAAAGACACAACTAGAGGATTTGAGTGACAAAGGATTTATTTGACCTAGTGTTTCTCCATGGGGAGCCCCGATCTTGTTTTTCAAAAATAAAGATTGATCCATGAGGCTATGCATTGATTATAGGGAAATCAATGTTATTATAGTAAAGAATAAGTATCCTCTTCTCAGTATTGATGATTTATTTGATCAACTTCATGGAGCTCAATACTTTTAAAAGATTGACCCTCGATCTGGATATCATCAACTGCGTGTGGGGAAGGAAGATATTCTGAAGACAACATTTCGAACCAGATATGGTCATTATGAGCTTACAGTGATGCCTTTTCTACTAACTAACACACCCTCTATTTTCATGGATTTAATGAATAGTGTTTTCAAGGTATATCTTGATAACTTTTTTATGGTATTTATCAATGATATCCTGGTATACTCAAAAAGCTATGAATACCATGAGGATCACTTGCGGATTATTCTGAAAACTCTTAGAAGAAATGAATTATATGGGAAGTTTAGAAAGTGAGAATTATAGATCCAATCAGTTTCTTTTCTAGGTCATATTATCTCTAAGGATGGAATCCTAGTTGATCTTGTGAAGACAAAGGAAATCCAAGATTAGCCCACGCCAACAAACATAACTGAGGTATATGGTTTTATTGGCTTAGCAGGTTACTATCGACGTTTCGTTCAGAATTTCACCCGACTGGCTAACCTGCTAACCAAGCTCACACGTAAAGGAGTTAAGTTTGTGTGGACAAAAGAATGTATAGAATGCTTTGAGGAATTGAAAATAAGATTGGTCAATGCTCCAATTTTGACTCTTCCATCTAGAAGTGATGGATTTGTAATATACAGTGATGCATCAAAGAATGGTCTGGGTTGCATCCTTATGAAAAATGGTGAAGTTATTTCTTATGCATCAAGGCAGTTAAAGACTCATGGGAAAAATTATCCAACACATGATATTGAGTTAGAAACTGTAATATTTTCTCTAAAGATATGGAGAAATTATTTTTACGATAAAAATGTGAGATATACACAGATCACAAGAGTTTGAAATAAATTTTCACACAAAAAGAACTCAACATGAGGCAAAGGATATGGCTCAAGTTACTCAAAGATTATGATTGTTCAATACAATACCACCCAGGAAAGACAAATAAGGTGGTAGGTGCATTAAGCAGGAAAGATCATATACTTCTGACTCAAATGAATATTGAGATAGATCCTTTATTCACAGATCTACTAAAGTCAGATATAGGAATTATTAAGGAAGAGGAAACATATTTCCTCTTTCAAATGATTTATAAACCATATTTACTAGAGAATATAAAAATATATCAATCTGATGATGAAAATCAACACAAGATAATTATTACTGTTAAGGATGGGAGATTGGAAGACTTCGTGTATGAGGAAGGAGTTCTGAAGTTTGGGAAGAGGTTATGCGTTCCATCAGTACCTGAGCTAAAAATGGAACTATTAGATGATGCTTATAGCTCAAATTTCTCTATACACCCGGGTAACACAAAGATGTATAAATATCTGAAAGAATATTTCTGGTGGGATAATATGAAGCCGGAAATTGCTGACTACATGTCAAGGTGTCTAGTTTGTCAACAAGTGAAGGCAGGGAGGCAGCATCCTAGAGGAGTGATGAAACCTCTAACTATTACTATGTGGAAGTGGGATAACATTATGATGGATTTTTTCACCGGACTACTAAGGAAATCTAGAAGGAACGATGCAATATGGGTAATTGTTGATCGTATCATAAAATCAACACATTTACTTCCTATAAGAGAGGATTTACCGCTTGAGCACCTGGAAAGAATTTATATTAATGAATTTTTAAGACTTCATGGTTCACCTCTATCGATTTTGTCCGATCGAGATCCCCGGTTTATATCAAAATTATGGAAAAGTCTCCAGAAGGCTTTGAATACTGAGCTTCGTATGAGAACTACTTATCACTCCCAAAAAAATGGAAAGTCTAAAAGGACTATTCAAACTCTAGAAGATATGTTGAGGTCATGCTCTCTTGACTTCCAAGGTATGTGGGATCAATACTTGCCTTTGGTGGATTTTTTATACAACAATAGTTTCCATTATAGTATTCAAATGGCTCCATATGAAGAATTATATGGAAAGAGATGTCGAAATCCAACTTGTTGGGATGAAGTTGGTGAGAGGAAACTTATAGGCCCAGAACTTATTGAAGAGACCATGATTAAGGTGAAGATAATACAAGACCATATTAAAGCATCCCAAAGTAGGCAGAAGGGTTATGCTGACAACCAGAGAAAGGATTTGGAATTACAAGTGGGAGATCATGTATTTATAAAAGTATCTCTATGGAAGGGTGTATTAAGGTTTGGTAAGAAAGGGAAACTGAGCCCCAGGTACATCAGACCATTTGAAATCTTGGAAAGAATCAGAGCTATAACTTACTGTTTAACAATGATGCCAAGTCTCTCCAAAGTCCATGAAGTATTCCATGTGTTATTGTTGAATAAATACATGCCAGACCCAATGCATGTACTCACCTATGAAGAAATAGAACTGGAACCTTATTTATCATATTGTGAAGAGCCTATAAGGATTCTTGACATAAGGGAGAAGGTATTGAGAAATCGGATGACTCATCTAGTTAAGGTACTTTGTAAAAACCATAATATGGAGGAAGCAACATGGGAACCATAGGATTTCATGAAGAAGAACCACCCACATCTTTTTGGTGGGCTTTATACATAAAATTTCGAGGATGAAATTTCTAAAGGAGGGAATAATATAACACCCCAAACATTTTATGATATGTTCCTCTTAAATACTTTATATTCATTAGATAGCCTATATTGCCTGAAGCACTAAGTATTTTGTGAAACAAAAAATTATAGGAGAAAGTTATATACTATCCATTAAACATCAATTTTCCACTTTTATGTTTTGAATTTTGAAAAACAGTCATCAAGAGTTGTGACCAGTAAGTCATTTGGAGTCTGATAGAACCAACTTGATTTTTTTGATGAATCCGTATACTCTACTCTATACGGATATTGAAAAGGAATATTTATATTGTATTTAATCAATGTATATAGAATTATTTGGACATGCAGTGGTGGGTGGTTCCCACTATAGCCCCTCGATGCATCAGTAGGTCTCATGAGACAAATCAGTTTAGTGAGAAACCCTTCGAGTTTGTTTCCAAAAATCAGATGAGTTTCTACCCACAGAACTAAATCGTTGTTATGTTATTATGGTATCATGTTCTAGATACATGACTTCCAATTAATAACCACTCTCTTTATTCATTATCAGTTATTACTATCCATGATGTTTTAACTATTACAAAATCTATGGATGCAGTTTCATTCTCAGTTTATTAATGGCGTGAGTTTTTCATTTATTCACCATTCCATGTTGATTATGTCAAATTGTTTACAATTAAGTTATTATTGATTCATGATTCCTCCATTTTTAACCCTTAATGAGAATTTTAGATCACCCCTTTCATTATTTACCTTCAACAGGTGGTGAAGAGGAGATCATTTATAGAGTTCCTGTGGATGCATTTTTTAGTTTTTGTTATGTATTGTATTTTGTAACCTTTTCCAATATAATTTGAGTTAAATTTATGTATATAGTTTCTTAAATACTACTAAACTGATTGTTCCTTTAGGATTTTCATTCCTTATAACCATTCCAATATAAAAAGTAATGCACCAGCTCCAGTCTATAGGGGTCGGGGTGTTACACCAGCTGCCAGCTCGGCCGACAGATCCTCATACTGCGCTGTGGCCCGATCTAACCACGACCTTTCCTCCGGCGCACCATCAGGGCTTACCATCGTGGCATGATTCCTCCCACCCGCGGCCATCGTCACGGGCCACCGCCGGTGCCGGCGCGCTGAAAAATTATTCTACGGACCACCGGGTCCACACCAGTGGTCCGTTCTTCATGCCGCTTGCGCCGGCATTATCCGGGGATCGTCCTCTCCACCGCGACGATCTCAAAACTACCTTTCCATCTATTAGAAAGTTTGGCCACAAGGAACACCCATGGCGGAGGGTCTCAATCCTTGTTCGTGTTAGCCCGAGCCCTCTGTGTTACAAGTTTACAAAATAAGGGAGGTCTGAGGATTTTAATTTGAAAAACAAGGATAATTAAATTCCGGATAAAGAAGCCAAAAAAAAGTCACCCTCCCATAAGAATTCATGGTTCGCAGATTAACCTGTTCTTGGTTTAATCGGCATTATTCATTTTGAAATCAGAATGGGGAAACTTTAAAATCAATCAACCCCTACTTATTGATGTTCGTTGCTGCACGTTCATCCTGGACGGGTTAAGATATCAGTGTCGCTTCTTGGTTCAGATATTCGAAAGGCATTGAAGAAGGAGAAGTTCCGCCAGTATTCTTCATTCTTCACTGGGGTGGAAGTCCATCAGAGGTTTTCCTGATAATCCTCCAAATTTATAATCCATATTTTCCCAATACGTCAAACTATAAATAAGATCATGTCAGAACGTTCCCATTATGGTGCGATGCAGCATCGTTACATTGTTTTATTTAGGAAACAATATTGCTGTTATGCAACATTAAAGAATTGTTACGCTATGAGATAATGATCCATTGATGAGTCTCATTGATGCGCATCATCATCATCTTGTCACTTCCCCAAACCTTCACCGTCCACCACTCCAAGGTGAGAGAGAAAATAAAATAATTAATTTAAATTATTTTATTATTTTTCTCAAAAAGTCTGAAATATAACTTTTCCAATATACCCTTTCCGCCTGAAGTTAAGTCATTCCTAAGCAAATAACAATGTTCTGAAATCAATGGTGCCCTCAGATTTTCGATCTGATAAATGGCTCAAAAGATAGAAAAATCCCGCTTGCACGTTTACTGAACGTACCTTAAAAAAAGTTCAAAAATTATTAACAGTCACCCTCGACCCACGCCGGCCGAGGTTAGGCTTCGCTTAAGGGTAACACGCCCTCACAAGCTCAATGGTATTCTCAGATTTTTAATCTGAGTAACCATTTAGAAATTAATTATTTTACAATAAAATAATTGTTACTTAATTATTTTATTTTACGGCCAAAAACCAACTTCTACTGGCAGCCCTCACTGGACAATGTTAGTATCGTCATAAGGAAAGAATACCCTCACGAGTTTAGCAGTGGTATTGTATTTTTAATCCGAGTCACCATTTATGAGTTATAAGAATTTGAAAAATAAAATAATTTTATTTAATAATTTTATTTACGGTTATTATATTTTCAGGTTTTCTCACCGAAGGCCTGCACAGACTAAACTTAAGTCGCACCTAGAGTAAACCCACCATCCTGAATGTAACGATGCCCTCAGATTTATGATCTGAGAACCCGTTTAAGAGTTATTCCACTTTTTTAGGAAAAAAATTCATCCACACTATTTAAATCATAACAAAAGTTCGACAGATCATTTCAGGCACTCCGGGCCTCAGAATCACGTGCTTTCAAATTTCATGGTCTCAAAATAATTCCATATAAAAAAATTATAGAGAAATTCCAAGATGTTACATTCTCCCCACCTTTAGAATTTTCATCCCAAAAATCCAAGGCCCAAACTCACAGGAAGAAACTGTGTCCAAAAAAGGTTCCTACACTGCTTCCAAGAACACGCCACGAGGGAATACCAAGATCAAACTTTCTTATGTCCATCTCTTACTAGGTAAACATCATGCAGAAACAAGCACATGTTTCTTTAGATGCTACAAGTGTTGAAATCACTAAGAATCATGATATATCTGCAATGGTGGGGTCTAGCGGCCCACTGCTTAGAACCTCCAGCGGCCTCACCAAAATCCGAAACAAGACATTTCCACTACCACTTGTGGCATCTCCACTGAGTATGGATGGCTTGGAAACATTCCGCACTACGAAAACATCTTGTGTCCTAACTCCTCCACCACAGAATGAATCAATTGGGACTCTTTACGAGAGTCTAGACGCTGCCACCTGGGATTTCCCCCCTTTTTTGAAAAGGAATTCCCTTATCCACCATGCAGATATACCACATTGATTGCCTAATATCATATTTCTGGGCATGAACGGTAGTAGTCCGTACCCAGATTGACGTCGTAAGGTCTCAACGCCACGACTAAGAGATCCCAACTACAACTCTCTCCTATAAGATCCAGGTCACACTATCTGTGGGTCTCCTCCATCAGGAGTCTCTATGCGTGAGGGTCAAGTCCACGGTCCAACCAAAACCTAAATGTATTGAACAATACTCACATAAAAAGAACATCTAGCACCTGTGTATATTTAGGAAGGCAGAAAAATAAAATACATAGGTCGTACCTCAAAATTCTCCTGATGTTTCTTGGTCATGAGCCACGACTGCATGAAGCTGTCCTCACCCACGTCCTCTAGCTCCCTGAGCCTGGTGGGGACCACCCCTGCTGCTCTTGCAGCTCCTCTACCCTGCCTACCAACTTGAGGAACTCTATGCTCCAAGTGCTGTTTCTACCAAGGAGGTTCTTCTATCGGCTCCCTCTCAGCATTATGGCAGGTTGGTCAATATTTAGAGAGATTCCCCCACCCATTACAAGCATAAAACTACCTATCTTGTTGCTAATCTTCTCCTTGGCACTGCTGCTGTGCTGCAGACCCACGTGTCTGTGTTTGGGCATGGGTATGCCTCCTATGTCGTGATCCTATCACCATTCATCTATTAGCTCCATTATACACCTCTAATTTGTGACCTCTTCTATAGATCACATCCACCTACTCCTCCTCTAGGAAGCTCTCAACCATCAGGGATTGTTCTAGTACCCCAACATGAATAGGAATACTGAGATGTATCATCGATGCCTTGATTTCCCAGCACAGTCCATGCTCGAAGGTCCAGTCCCCAAAGTAAGGGTCTCACACCATATCTGCGGAGTAGCAAGAAAGATCTATGAATTTTTCTGAGTACTCTGCTACCGTCATGCTACCCTATCGCAGGTGTAGCAGCTCCTGTATGCGTACACAGTGAAAATTCATCAGAAATAACTCCTCTCTAAAGAGGTGGTCAAAGTATGTCCAAGTGAGGGTCGCCTCGTAATGAGTATGAATCTTTAGACTCCACCATATTCCTGCTGATCCCTAAAGAGGTCTTGTAGCCAGGACTGTCGTCTAGTCGGGTAGTGTCCTCACTAGGCAGAAAACACACGTAACAGCCTCAAGCCAATCTTCAGCAACCTGAGGATCTGTCTCGCCATGAAACCTGGGAGGTCTCTACCTCTGGAACTCATGTAGGGAACTGAGCCTATGAACTTCCTCTGCTGGAGCCGCCGATAGTAGATTCTGACCATTGGGTGGCAGTAGCACTGGTGAACCACTCGGCGGGGCCATCTTAAGAATGAGTCCCTGTACGGATGCCTCATCTCTAGGCGGACTATCCGTATGACCTCATATCAGAATCCTAGCTAGTCCTCTACATGGAGGAATCCTGAGATAGATCAAGACGTACCACGGTTATAAGGTTATACTTGGTGAGATGAATCTTATTCAAAATAAGGAGATAATTATGCAACCAGTGTTTTCAAGTATTGATCCGAAAATGGAATTCAATGTCTTGGTGTATGGATACGGTGGCCGCCACACCAACCCTAAAATCCCCAAATTTGAAAGTCGAACTCGAAACACTTAAAACTATTTCCCCAAAACAAAACATTAGACTCTCTGTCTTTGAGGGGGAACCGACCACCCTTTGATACCACTTTGTCATGACCCGTCCCCGGGGCCCATGCTGTGACTACCCCAAGCCCACCTCTCGAAGGCCAGGGGCTGGCGACTAGGGCTGAAGGTGTCAACCTGCAAGTGGGAGGCATTATCCTGGATATCTTTATGAACACAAACAGCCAACCAAGTCCTAACTCACAAAAGAGAAACAACATACCACTGAATAAACTGAGTGCAAGTACAGCTGAAAGAAAGGGGGTCAGAATACAAACCCAAGAAAAAGTACTGAAAACTGTAAAGTACAAAAAGTGCTCTGATGTCCAACTTTAGTAAACCCCACCTGATCGTGAGAGTAGTGAATCTACTAGAAGCCAAAGTAGTACGTCATGTCTACCTAGTCCTACTGAGCCTCGCCTAGTCCTAGGACACCAAGTCCACCATCATAACATCCGTCAGTATCGTCTCCCTGAGCTCCCTTATCAAAATTTCAAACTTCTGCACCAAACACAACACTTGTAGGCAAAGCCTGTGTAGGGGTGAGTAACTCAATACTCAGTAGGGGACCCTGAGACCTTCGATGGTCTCTTAGAAATCCACAAAAGCAAAAATACCACAAAACAACCACAAAGATCATGAATAGTTAGCTATACTCAGGTATCTTCCATTGCATATACCTAGGTCATCGAGATATACTCATCTCAGCCAAAAACAAACATAAGGCCTCAAACTCAAGCCATTTCCAGGATTTCCAAAGAAGGCTCAAAGCATAACTCAAGGATCAAGAGTACACGCTCCATGAACTAGACATCCTTGATGGAACCTGTCTGAGAGATGTACTCCATCAGGTATAACTCAACCATTCCTAATGGAACATCTAAAAGGATGTGCTCCGTTAGAAACTTTATTCTAGAGCTACCTCTAGTGCCTGACACTAGAGGTCTCGCAATCACAGTCTTGCGCCTGAGCCAAGACCAAGGAAATCCAAGTGAAGAGACCCAATCCTCGACACTATGTTCAGTTGGGGGAGCATTGATCCTGTCTAACCCACAATATCTCATTATCCCCTGTAAGAGGTGGCATGCACCACAATCCGTCGAGGGAGTACTAACTTCTACCCTGGGTATCAATTACACCAAGTTGAGGGGCCCGCTCCTCACAACTATGTCCTGTAGTCGAGGGAGCTCCAACTCCCCTAAAGGACCCACTCCCTATTGCTACTCAAATATGGGGGAGTACTACTCCATATGTGAGGACCCACACCCTATCCGGTAGGGGAGTTCAACTATGGTATATTGTTCACTGTGGGGGACCCGCACCCTAGTAAGTCAGGGGAGTACCGACCCCAGGCTAGAGGATCTACACCCTGGCATGGTAGGGGAGTACCGAATTTGCTGTTGCACTGCATAAGGAGGACCCGCACCCTGGGATGAGAGGGGAGTAATTACTCCTAACATAGAGGACCGACACCCTACCCGGTAGGGGAGTACCTGACTCTGTATGAGTTAAATATGGAGGACCCGCACCTGAGTCCAATAGAGGAATACCGAATCCAAAGATAGAAAAACCATATCAGAGGAAAAAAAACCTGTACTTAGGACGTGGGGAGTCCCGTATCTACCAGAGCAGAGGAGTAAGGAATACCCACGCCTTGAGTCATCAAGGGAGTAGCCAACCTAACTCTCACTACAAGAGTCACCTTGGTTCTGATCCTCAGTTTATTGGTCATAACTCAATCACCACAAAGTTCCAAAAGGAAGTAACCAGATGATCCTTTATGCCATAAGGGTTCCAACGAAATTCACAACACATCAACCAGACACCTAGTCTGAAAGTTATTGGCATTTTAGTGCCGAGGGCCCAGTTGGATTTAGGTATGATCCTACCCGGCCAAAATCCAACTTTCTCTGAAAGTCAATTGGAGTATCTTAAAAGGCCCTTCTTGTCCTAAGAGTCTCAATGCTGTAAACGGCTCATCAATCGGACGTACGGTTTGCAAGAGACATACATTTTAGTAACCAGGAGACCAGTTGCGATGGGGCCCGGTCCGACCTGGTTAGACCGACCGGACCAACCTGGACCGGGGGTTACACTTACCCCAGTTCATTAAGATGGAATCGAACCAACCTTTTGAGGCTCGAGGTTGGTCTGGTCCGGCCTGGAAAGTGGGCCAGGCCCAATAGGCCTCGCTCGACCCGGCCCGGTTGGCCGAGGGTCCAGACCGTCGAGTCGCCCGGCGACCCGGAATTGTCAGGCCAGGCCCAAAGAGGGCGTGATTTTGGCCTACTGGTGCTGGTCTGGACTGCCGGTATCTGGTTTGGCCCGCTCGGTAGCAGTTACACCCTGTCCCAGTGAGCTGCAGGTCTGGCCCGCGGTGCGGGTCCGACTCGCTGGGTGCTTCGCGCCCCGCCCTGTCTGCAAGAGGCGGACCAGTCTGCTTCGCTGGATGCAGCCAGAAGCCGCGTTCGTCTGCCGCCATCACCCCATGGGTTTCCGTGGGGTACGTCCTCCGCTGCAGTCAAGAGACCGCATCCCATCACGCGGGACGCAGCTCGGTGCCGCATCTGTAGGTCTCCGACGCGGTCGAGCGACCGCGTCCGCTGCTGGCTCGTCCGACAGCTCCACCTGCTGTGCCATAGCCCAGTCCAGCTGCGGCCTTTCTTCTGGCCTGCCGGTGTGGCGTGAATCCTCCCACCTGTGGCCGCTACCGCATGCCACCACCAGCACCAACACACTGGTAGGTTATTCCATGGACCACCGGGTCCGCACCGGTGGTCCGTTCTTCATGCCGCTTGCGCCTGCATTATTCGAGGATTGTCCTCTCCACCCCGACAGTCTCAAAAATGCCTTGTCATCGACTCAAAAGTTTTTCCATGAAGAACACCCATGGAGGAGGGGCTCAGGCCTTGTTCATGTCTACCCGGGCCCTCCGTGTTAGAAGTTTACAAAACAAGGGAGGTCCGGAGATTTTAATTTGAACAACAAGGATAATTAAATCCCGGATAAAGAAACCCACAAAAAAATTCACCCTCCCATAAGAACGGACCTTCCGTGGATTAACCTATTATTGGGTTAATCCGCATTCATCATTTTGAGATCATAATGAAAAATTTAAAATCAATCAACCCCTACCTCTTGAAGTCCACTGCCGCATGTTCATCCTTGATGGGTTAAGACATCGGTGTCGCTTCTCGGTTCCGATATTCAAAAGGCGTCAAAGAAGGAGAAGTTCTGCTGACATTCTTCGTTCTTTGCTGGGGTGGAAGTCCATCAGAGGTTTTCCAGAGAATCTTCCAAATTTCTAATCCATATTTCCCAGCACGTTGAACTATAAATAAGAGCATGTCGGAGCGTTCCCATTATGGTGTGACGTCGCATCGTTACGATGTTTTATTTAAGAAACAACATCGCTGTTATGCGCCATTAAAGCGTCATTAAGTTGTGAGATGATGATCCATTTATGAGTCTAATTTATGCGAATCATCACCGCCTTGTCACTTCCCCATATCATCACCATCCGCCACTCCAAGGTGAGAAATAAAATAAAATAATTTATTTAATTTATTTTATTATTTTCTTCTAAAAGCTCGAAAAATAACTTTTTCACTCGGCCCTTGCTTGCTAAAGTTAAGTCATTCCTAGGCTAATTCCGACGTTCTAAAATCAACAGTGCCCTCATATTTTCGATCTGAGTGACGATTCAAAAGATAGAAAAATACCACTTGCACATTTACTGAACGCACCTAAAAAAAAGTTCAAAAATTATTAACAGTCACCCTCGAACCGCGCCAGTCGAGGTTAGACTCCACCTAAGGAGAACATGACCTCATGAGCTCAATGATACTCTTGAATTTTTTATCCGAGTTACCATTTATAAGTTTAGGATTTTACAATAAAATAATTCTTTCTTAATTATTTTTTACGGCCAAAAACTAACTTCCACTGGTGGACCACACCAGCTAATGTTAGTATCTGCCTAAAAAAAGAATACCCTCATGAGTTCAGTGGTGGTCTCATATTTTTAATCCGAGTCACCATTTGTGAGTTATAAGCATTTGAAAAATAAAATAATTTTATTTAATAATTTTATTTACAGTTATGCCATTTTTGGGGTTTCTCACCAGAGATCTATGCTGACTAAACTTAAGTCGCAACTAGGGTAAACCCACCATCCTGAACGCAACGGTACCCTCATATTTCTGATTTGGGCACCCATTTAAGAGTTAATACACTTTTTTTTTCAAGATAACCATTCACGCACGATATTTAAATCTTAACAAAAGTTTGATAGATCATTTCGGGCACTCCAGGCCTCAGAATCATGTGCCATTAGATTTTGCGATTTCGAAATAATTTCATATAAAAAAATTACACTGAAATTTCAAGATGTTGCATTGATTCATTAAAATATTAATCTAGTAGTGGCGTAGATAATGTCCAATTTGATCCTCCATTCCCCCTAGACTCTATGAAATATTTCTAATAGCTAGAATGAAAAAATATGGAATTTTTATTGTAGATAAATCTAATGATGCAGATGATAGAATTGTATGAAATTAATTTTTAATTATACTTAATGATTATGATTTTAAAATTAATAGAACTAATATACCATTTTAATATATTATTTCATGGTAACCATAAGTAGAATGTGACACAAGGGACTTTAATACTTGAGGGTAGGATGGAAATTCTATCTACTTATATAGGAAATCCAAAACATCTTGTCCATGTAAGAGGACATGAGGAATGTGTTAGTATTAAGACTATTTTTAGTCATCCATGTAAGAGATAAATTGATGATGAAATAATTCATTAAAAGGCAAGGTGGAAGACCTATAATAGCATATGGACACTAAAATTAAATCACAAGTGTATGTTATATTTGAAAAAATTATAAGGCTATCATAGCTTACACAACCTTCCTACTCCGATCCCACACCTCCACGTTCAAACCCAACCTTATATTGCGAGTTGTATACCGGAGATCCCCATATATATATATTGCACCGTATAGATTCATACATATTTTGTAGGATTCTATAAATCACAATCCTATGCAGCTGGGATAGGTTACTATAATGGTACATGTTATTTTTGATCCAAATACTCTAGTTTGATTACCTACAGAGGATCTTAATAGAGTTGGATATTGTGTGGGTAATTTTAACTCTGATTTTCTATCCTTATTCATCACCTGCCATATGAGGTATCTATTTTTTTAAATATTATTTATATTTGATTGAAAAAAATAATATAATTTTTTATAATATTTAATTTATATACTAGTATATAAAATCAAATTATTTAGTAAAAAAGAAAAAAGGCCTAGGATCTAGAATCTTCAGAAACTTCTGACAATTCTGATGGGCTAAAAATATTATCCCATATTTATTCTTTCTTTGATAATTTTTATGTGTTTTAAAGGATGTATAATATATAAGGGATAGAATATGCATAGATAATATTTAAAGAAGATATTATGGACCTTTTTATTTTTATTGATCACATTGTACCAATTTCATTATTTTTCCCATTTAAGTAAATTTTTATTTTTGTTTCTATTTATTTTAATAAATATAAAATGATGTGATTTAATTTACTACTTATTTAATTAGGTACATCAATAAACTCGGTATTCAAAATGAGTGATCTAAAATTTATGTATTTATGGATCTAGAATAAGTTTCAATAGTTTTTCAATATTTTAATAGAGATAGGTTATATATACCAAGAAGATTAGGAGTCAGGCGAGCCTGCTCCTAGGAAAATCTAATAAAAAATCACAAAGTTCATGACAGGACATCACAGAGCCGCTCTACAAGGACGAGTGTAAACCTCACCATAATAATTACCATGAACAAGACTATCATAGTACTCAGTTAACACAAAGGACCAATTAGAGGTGACTTTAGAGATTTCCATTTTCAAAAGAGCATACGCCACTTGATTAGCTTCACGATAAACATGAATGACCTCAAGGGAGAGAGTGTCTAGGAGCCGAAGGTAGTCACTCCAGACCAATATCATCTTCTATGGCACATTCTATGAATGGTATTTTAGAATTTGAACATCAATAAATGAGTCTGACTCTATCCACAAATCATGCCAACCAAAATGGACAGCATACCTAATTTCTTTAATCATAGCCCGAATCTCCACTTCAATAGCTAATCCATTTCCAATATAATGAAGGAAGCATGCTTTCACGACCCCGACCTTAGTAACTCAGTATGGGTGTCTACATTATTACATTGGAACTAGATAAATGTGATCACATCATAATGGACATAATAGTTTAGTATTATTGGTAAACTAAATACATAATTGATTCCAACATTATATTTTAATACACAAATTACAATATATATTTTTCAATAATTTGATCATTCTCTCTAGAATATCCATACATATCATTAATTTCACACTTCACTGATTTTTGTTTAAGGGAAAAATAAGGGTAATCTCAAATGATCATTAGGGTTTATGTACAGTGGAAGCTATTATGAGTAAAGAAAGCATGATCAATAAGGAATAATCTATATAAAAAGGTAAATAATAGAACAAAGATTCTATTAAATCAGTAACATGACTATCATAAAAACATAAGGAATAATAAATATGGAAAAGTAAATAACCGAACACAAATACCATTTAATCAATAATTGAAAATCATGAATAGATAAGGCATAATAAATATGGAAAGGTAAATAACTAAACACACATTCCATTTATTAAATAACTTGACTATCATGAATAGATAAAGAATAATAATTATGTAAAGTTAAATATTTTAACACACATTATATTTAATCAATAATCTAAGAATGAAATGCATCCAGATATAATATCATTGCGAAAATCTCATGGATAATAATAATTGAATTCTTACAGAAGGGATTTCTTAATTATTGGACATTATGATCTCAGACATTATGATATCTATATTGTCAAGACCTTTCACAAGACAATTTTAAAAAAATAGATAAAAATGAATTTAATGATAGATTAGTGATTCACCTCATGATAATACTGATGAATCTATGGGGTATATAATTCTAAGACACACCCATTACTGAATTTCCAAATTATTCCTTATAAATCTAATAATCAATTTAATTCAGGAACAATTTTCCTTATCATCAAATATATGTATTTAGTAAAGAATAAGGATTTACCAGTATTTCCCCTCATAAGAAAATAAAATTAAATGTATAACACCCTATGTGTAAATTTTATATTGTTTAAGAAATAAACATATTCATAATAAATAATATGGATATTTACGAGAAATTTATTGTGAAATGATTACAAGAAAGTGAATATTAAAAGGGAAAGTTAACTACTATAAAAATGAATCAAGAAAGTGAATTTAAACACATTCCTTTGTAAAATTGATTACAACACATCCTTATAATGAATAAATATGGTATAAATACGTCATAATTATAGAGGATTTAAGTATAATAATGGGTTGTTGTCATTGATGAATAGAAATACCATAAAAATATCATTAAAAACAATCTAAAGAAAAATATACTTTTCATATTGAAAATAAATTCTTAAAAATAATGGTTCAAAAACATTTTTTAAAAAAATTTCTTTAAAAATAACCTTTTAATATTATAAAATAATCCTAAAAAACATTGATTGGTCATGAAGGCTAGAAAATCCATTCATGTTATACATGTTAAAATAATGATTCCTTTCACTTTTTCAGTATAATACAAACATACCGCATTTTGAAAATGGCATGAAGATTCCTTTAAAAACATTTTTTTAAAAGTAAAAATTGGTAAAAATTTATTTAATATATATTTTTTAAAATGATAAAAAAAAATTGATTTTTTAGAAAACATGGATTTTAATGAAAAAGGATTTTTGACCGAAGAGGGAAATAAAGTATAATTTTACTAAAAAAATTTGTCATTCATTTTATGTAAAAAATATTGGAATAATGGTATATTAATTGAAAACATCATGAATAACTGGAGGATATAAAAATTAAATGGGTTTATGATAAAATGATCAAATAATTAATTTCATGGGAAACTCAATTATAAACAATCCTGATTAAAATGAGATTAAGAAACAAACACTCATAAAGATCATAACATTAAAGTGAGAATTAATAAATGAATCTATTTTTTGAATCAAATTTAAATCAACCTAAAACAACTATAAATATAAGATATGATACTAAATAGTCATTACACACATAATCTTAGAGTATCAATGTCAAATAATAAGTAATATAACATAATGAAAGGAAATTGAGTTATGAAGTTCATTTCCACATGGTAACATTTAAGTAAAATCCATTTGGATGAAATAATTATAATTTAAAATTAAAATACTATGAATTTTTAATGAATAATGATATTAAATGTCAAAGGGGTATTATATACACCATATAAAAGAAATTAGGTTCATAATATTTGAATATGCCTTAATGAAGGGAAAATGATATGGAGTCCCTTACCTCATGATTCCTTTTGGTTAAACATGTTTTAATATTTTTATAATAGTTTTAATCATATTATTAATTTATAAATGAACCATATCCATATTTACAATATCATATATGATCCCCTTATAACATTTTACCACCCACTTGTTAATAATGTTTCATTAATTTCATTGTTTCGGGTGTTAATTGCCTTATCTTATCATGCATGTTTTTTTCATTAAAGATTATGTTCTTACCCATATTGTATAGTTCTATAATATCCATAATTATATTAATGATATATATATATATATATTTCATTATATTCATTTTTAGAATCATTATTGAAATATGAATATAGAGAATGGATCACATCACTTTGTGGAGACGATGGGCCATACCTACATACGAGTGACACTATCATTTACTTAATGGGTGAAAGGGTAAGTTAGAGTGTGATATATTAATTTTCAAGAATCAAAATAATTTGATATATATTAAATAAATTCACTAAATTTTTCCTTATTATCTTCCATGTAATTTGTAAGTGAAAAACGAATCACATTGCTTCACGAGTTGGTAATCTGCCGTACACATGAGCATCGCTATCGTTTGTTAAAAGGAATAAAATGAAAGAAGGTATATATGATATTAAAACTACATAAGTAAAATACTATCATAAATATAATATACATATTTTAAATCCATAATTATATCATACCTTGAAATGTGTTGATGGAAAATGAATTACATCAGTTCACAAGACTACAATGCGCCATACACACAATCGACAATTTCATTTACTATTTAGTGAAGAAGATATGGATATAAGGGTTTTATATTTTTTTATGTTCAATAAATAGGGCTTGAACCTCAACCTTTTCAAAAAAGTTATTTGGGACGTTATTGGACAATCAAAATGGATTTGGGAGTGTGAAGAGGGGAGTAGAGGTGGTGGCTTTTTATAAGTGGGGGAGAGGTCCCATAAGTAATTTTTGAAAATAATCAATTATACCCACATTTTTATCATGAAAATTAATTACATCAGTTCGTGAGATGGTATTACTCCACACACACGATCGATAGTTTAATTCTCTATTTGGTGGAAGAGGATATGGATATATGGGTTTTCACTTTTTTATGTTCAATAAATGGGGCTTGATCCTCAACCTTAAAAAAAGTGATTTGGGAAGGTATTGGTTGATTCAAATGGCTTTGGGAGTGTGAAGAGTGAAGTAGAGGTGGTGGACTTTTATAAGTGGGGGAGAAGACACATATAGAATTTTTAAAAATAATCTATTATACCCACATTTTTATCATGAATAAAGATTCCAAAATTTTTAATTGTTAAACCATAAAGTTCATAAGTTTTAAATATGTCCATAATAGGGGGTTTGGACATGTTTATGTCATTTTTAACCCTTATTTTTTCTATTTTAACCCCTAAAAAAGAAGTTTTTTACCTTAACCATGGTAAATAATTTTTAATTAATTTACTATTCATAATAGTCAAAAATTAATTTTACCTTATTAGATAATATAAATTATGGTGATTCAAAATATGAAATCATTTTTTCAAAATTCAATTCATAGAAGTGGAAGAATCCAATTTAAAATCATACCCATAAATACAACAAAAAATAGGGTTTCTAAAGAAAGCATTATCAAAAGTATAGATGGGTTTAATATCATAATTTGTTATTAAATTAATTAAAATTGTAACACACTATGATTTTTTGATTTTTTTCGAATTAATTTAATATTTTTGATATTTTTCATTTCACACAACACTGAATATAACTTTTGTTATACAAAAGTACTATGATTGGACTACAATATACACACCACAGAGTTAAGATTTCGCTACATGAAACAATTATATTAGCTTTTGGTACACAAAAAACTATATTTGGATTGTGTTACACAAAATTTAGAGTTCTTTCAATAGTTTGTGTAACATGCAAGACCAAGTTTTAACAAACTATAATATATTATTAATATTGTTATTAAAATATTATTATAGTTACCACCTATCCATTGGAATGTAAATTAAAAATAATATTAACTAAATTATGAAAATATGATTTAAAAATTTATATAAAATAAATCCTTTGGTTATAAATTATCTATAAATGAAAGTAATAACTATTTGAAAATAAGGAAATTCCTTTTCCAAGAAAACTATTTTTCTATGTACAAACACCATTTTATATCAATAAACTAAAAAATCCACTATTTATGAACGTTTTTAGTAAAATTTATATATTATATATTTAATTATTTTTTTAAACTCATCCAATAGATTTTATATGATTAAGATAAGAATAAATCCAATTTTATGAATAAAATGATGTATTTTTCAAAAGGGTAATTTTTCCACCTTTTAATAGAGAACCCATTTTAAATATTATTTTTGACACTTTTATAAATTATATTTGATAAAATAAACTTCTTATTTTAAATAAGTATATAATAATTTACTTTGGTTGTATTTTTGGTATTTTTTGATAAGTTTTTTTATTTTGATGAATATTGAAAAATACTGAATTTTAATTGAAAAAAACTTTTTGGTATAAATAATTTATTATGTTAAATTATATTTTTATTAGTTTTAAAGTATAATTAGATCAATTTTATATCATTTAATCCTATTTATGTCATTATAATCAATTTCATATTGAATTAGGATATAAAAACATTTCAATCTTTCGAACGTTTCCACTTTAAAAACCTGTTTTCTCACCCCATCTACGTGATTAATTTTAAATTAATTATAAAAATTTATATGTTTTGAATTTTAAAAAATTGATTCCATAATTGGAATCAAAATTTACAAATTTAGTGAATAGTTCCATTTTATTTTTGGACAATATGAATAGTAACATTGGTAATTTTTTTTACTATAGTAAAGGGTAAAATTGGGTAATTTAGGTTAAAATAAAGTGATAAGAATTATAAAATGATATTAAAACCTTAAAAAATGTTATTGGATGAATTTAATTAAATTATTGACACATAAGGTTATAAATTTAATAATTTAATGGACCCTTGTCTATGAAAATGACTTGGATATTATTAAAATCAAAGAGTGGCAAAATGTCACACTCTTACTTTTAATAAGTATAATATTTTTATTATGAGGTTAAATAAAATATATGATATACTATATATATTATTATAAAATTTAAAATTTTTATCTACATTATGGAAATTTATTTTTATTTTTTAGGGAATAAATAATTATTATAAATAATTACACAATGGTGATGTATTAACTACTTAATTAATGAAAAACTCAATTAAGTGATATTAAAAATATTAAAATAAATATAATTTTAATTAATTAAGGTGATCCAATAATTTTATAGGTTATTATGACATATTATGGGTGCATTAAATTAATATTTTTGAAGTTATCTTTCTATATTGAGTTTCTTAAAGTTAATGCAATGAATAATGTCAAAATTGACACTAATGATATTTTATGAAAATAATATTTTATTAAATTAGTTAAAAATAATAAAAATAATAAATAAGTATAAAGGGATAAATTATGGTCTAAAATATCATGAAATGGACATTTATTGTTCAATTTAAAACTTATAATTAAAAATATCCACCTTTTAATATTGAAAATGTTGTTACCATAAGTAAAATTAAAATAGGTTAACCGAGGGTTAATAAAAAATATAAGGTTTAAAATTATGAAAAAACTTGTCTAAAATATATTTTTTGATGGTATTAACACCCTATACCACATTATATTCTAATAACTTTCCATTTATTGGTATTTTTATTGGGATTTAATTTATTTTATTTTAATATTTTTGAGAAATTCCAAAAGTTCCCCCCTTCATTATAAAAGGACACCTCCTCCCTCATCTCATTTCACCATTTTTAGACTTTTATCAAGACCAAAAACTAAGAAATTGTCTTCTCAAATTCCCTATGCACATTATACATGTTATGGTCTTCAAAAAAGACCAACTCTAGAGTCCTTTAAAGGAGATCTAAAGGAGCCGTTTCGAAGAAGAGGTAATCGCTCTTACCGATCACTCTCTTTTTCTACTCTTATATACCTAATCTAAATCTATGATATATATAATAAAATAATAACTTAATAATAATTGATATTATAAAATGTTATTATGATTTTTAATACACCATTATACAGACCCTTTTCCATCAAACAAGAAGTGAAAGTTCTGCTCGTGCATACAGACAATTTACCGTATCCACGTAGTGATGCAATTCATTTTCCATCACTATATTTTATGAGTGGGAATTATTATGGGATTAATGTTTATATATGATATTTATTAAATAATTATAATTCTATAATTATAATTTCATATCTAACTTTTTTATCATCTAATATTTTGGGAAAGGATAATGTCGCTCATGCGTACATATGACTTACCATCTCCACGATGCAATGTGATTTGTTTTCATATATATTTCACATGGATTGCAATATGGATGAATTTTATGAATATAAATGATATATATAATATAAAAGTGATTCTAGAATGATAATATTATATATATATATATATATATATTTTAATATGAAAATAAAATGAAAACAACATTCATGCGTACATACGGCCTACTGTCTCCATGAAAAATGTATTTTATTATCTACGTCTAAATTTTATGAATAACTATGAATAAATATATAATGAATATAAATATATGATATTTATATAATTTTTTTTATTCTAGAAATTTTGAAATCATGATCTATGTAAGGGGACCAAGTATAACAAGTCAAAATATATATGAAAAACCAAACAGTTATTACCCGAAACATAACTTTAACATGAAATTGTTAATAAGAGAGTAAAATAAAGTAATAATTAAATAATATATTGTATTATATATATGAATATGGTTATGTGGTATATGTATAATAAACTTATTTTTATTATACAGTAGGTTTGAACGTAAACGAAGGAAGTCAAAACTTAAGCTAAGGGATTTTTGTCTCACTTTTATTTTTTATGAGACACATGCCTTATACACTACTTGTTTATTTTGTAAAATTCCCATACCTTAATCATTAAATAATATTGATTTAAGTCAAGAATTTAAATTAATTCACATTGAGGATATTTTCAGGTTTATAGTTTTAGATAATTAGGTCATCATTCATACATAACATCCCCCATATATGCAATATGGGTACTACTAAAACAATATCCATTTTCTTCAAAATAAAAAACTTTTAAAATAAAATAGGATTTAATTTTATTGATTAAAATATTCATAAAATTCATCTTGAAATAATCCTTTATCTTAACCATCCTTGTACCCTGTGAATTTTTTTTAGAACTTGGGATGAGCACAAAATGCTTAGTAAGAGGCATAAAGGAATGAACGAAACCATTAGTCCATGAATATTTTAAACTGATGAAAACAACTTCATAAAATCATAATTTTCACCCATAAAACATAAAACCTTTATCTTACCTCATGAAATCATAACATTTCTATAAAACTCCATAGAAATCATAAATCATAAAGGAAAATTTTGGCATCCATATCATCCATACATTTTATCTTTCACAACTATATAGGGAGTAACCTTGATGGTTACATTTGGAATACTCACCACGATATATTCCCTAAATCTCTTAGGAGAAACCCAACCAATTAACTTTGTATCATTACCCAATGAATTGGAGAGCTATCACGGGCTCAACCACCCTCAGTTTATCACAGAACCACCCGTACTCATAAACAATTCCCAAGAACCGTAATATAATCATAACACATAAAACAAGCATAAATGAAAAATAACATTTCCACTTTGTAGTAAAAAGATATAATTAAAGATATTGATATTATAAATCCATTACAAAAACCATTTTAAATACCAAAATATCTAAAAGTGGGATATGGTATTTATTTTTCTTTTAAAAATATTATGGCTTGTAGTGGAAGCCAAATATCAAATAATAATCACGACGGCGGAAAATCCATTGTCACCGTGTACTAAAAAATTCCTTTTGTCATTTAGTAAAAAAATTTGTATAAAAATATTCCATTTGAAAAACTTTTAATGAAATTAAAAGTCAAAGTTTTTGAATATACACCTTAAAAAAGAAGGTGGTGTATAACCTCAAAATATACCTCAATGAAAGGAGATTGAGATGAAGTCCCTTACCTCGTGTCCAACTCGTCTCGTATGTTTTTTATCTTCTTGAATAATAAAATTAGGCTAATTTACACTTTTATGAAAAGATTTTTAAATTTTATTATCCCCTTTATATCAATTATTACAATTTTGTAACAATTACTTAATTATTTAAACTCACATCAGATGTTTTTTTCAATATTTGGAACTTGATTTCAAGATGACTTTGGTATGATGTCAATAGTCAAAGTGGTCATGATTCTATCATCTCCATAATAATATTCTTGGAATAATAATAAATTTTATACATAAATTACACTTTTAAATCAAACCATTTATGTATGGTTATAAAAAATTAACAATGTTATAATCATGGAGACGGTAGGCCGTACGTACGCATGAGTAACGTTTCCATTTTTCAATGATCATTATGTAAATAAGGTAATTGTAATTTTATCTTTTCATAATTATAATAACACCATTAAAATAATATTAATCATTTATATATACTTATATATATCATACATGTGATGTGGTGAAGAAAAATGAATCACATCACTTCATGGAGGTGATAGTTCACAAGTATGCACAAACGATGTTATTATTTTTATGTGCAAGGAAGGTAAGAACATAAATGATATTTTATTATTTAAAAATGATAAATATTTCATTAATATCACATATAAATATTAATTTTATAATTATAAATTGTCTTGAGAAATGGCAATGAAAAAAAATTATATCGGTTCGTGGAGGTGATTGTTCACACGTACGCATGAATGATTTATTATTTTCCCATTTAATGGAATCAAATATAGATTTAGGTGATGATATTAAAAAAGAATAATCTCAGTATATTGAGGATACTAGAGTTATTATCTCACCATGGTTGGAGAATATTTGAAGTAAGTGGAAGAAGAAATAAAATAGAAACACTTAAATAAAAACGTTACCATTCCTTTAGACAATCACCTTTGCATAACACCTTAACACCTCTAATGAGGGTGTTATGACTAAACTAAGGCCTCTATAATATGGGGGTATTATATTAAGGTGTTTGGGAATATCTTTTATGAACCAAATGGTTTTTGAATTGTAAGGAATAAAGATGAATGGGTACCCTATTATAGGAGAGGGGAGGGACACTCTTGAAATTATTCAAAATAACAAATTAATATAAATTAATTTTTTTCCAAATGGATTAAAACTAAATTATTTAGAAAATAGGATGATTTTGGGTATAAATAAATTCTTAAAATTAAAAATAGACAAGTTTTGATTATTTTTTAAACCTTATAGTTTTTTAATTTTTATTAATTCTTACCGTGATATTATGTAATTTACATTTTGAGAGTAAATATATTTACAATAAAATTAAAAACTACAAAAATGAATCATTAATGAAATATTTTGACTTAACCAAATCATTTGGATTAATGATAGAATTTTATGAATTTTATATCATTTAATAAAATATATTTTTTAAAAATCTCATAAATGTCAATTTCGACACTATTCACTAATTGACTTTTTAAAGATATCATAAAAACTTTATTACTTCAAAAAAATTACTTTTAATAATCCCTATCATGTCAAATTAATCCATAAAATTAATTTATAACATCAAAAATTTAAAAATATACTTATTTTGATATTATTAATATCATTTATATGATTATTCCTTTAATAAATCAATTAATACATCATCATTATTTCACAATTAAATTTAAAATTTTAAAGTCTAAAAATTATAAATAAATTAACATGATGTAGATAAAAATTTTAGACTTCAAATTAATATCTATAGTTGAATTTAACTTTTATATAACCTTATATTAAAAATTATTTACTTATTAAAAATATGAGTATGACATTTTTAACTTATCTTTAAATAAAATATAATAAATGCCATATTATTTCTCAAGTGGCTTAAAAAGGTTATAATTTAACAATTAGGTTTATTTTAGTCGAAAATAACTCATCTAATAAATTTAGGACAAGTTTTAGGGTAATTTTATAACTCTATAATATTATTTTTACCTTTAATTACCTGATTTACCCTTAATCATAGTAAATAAAATACTAAAGTTATTATTCATCAAAAATTAAGTTTATCCCATTAGACCAAAATTTTCAAACTAATTATAACCATGCATTTTATTTTCACAAAATTTTATTCATAGATGTGGCTAAAATTAATTTAAAATTAATCTTGTTGACAGATCGAGGAAACAGGTTTCTAAAGTAAAAATGTTAAAAAGTACAGAGAGTTTTTTATCCAATTTCAATTTAAAATTGACTCCAATGAACTAAATTGGATTAAATGATAAAGAATTTATTTATTTATACTTTAAAACCAATTAAAATTAGAATATAAATATCTAAATAATTTAGAATAAAAAGTAGTTTTGAAATAAAATGCTGTATTTTTCAATATTCATTTAAAAATGAATATTATTAGAAAAGTACCAAAAATTAAACCAAAGTAAAATTTGAGAATATTATAATAAATAAGAAGTTTAATGTTTCATATAAAAATTATAAAAGTGTAAAAAATTAGATTTAAAAAAGGTTCACCATCAATAGGTGGTAAAATTACCTTTTAAAAATATTAGAGCTTTTTAGGCTTAAAATTGGATTTATTCTTATTTTAAGCCTATAAAATTTGTTGAAAAAAAGTAAAAACATTTAATAAACATGTGGAAATATAATATAGTTTATTTTATTCATTATTTCTAATACAAAAACTAGGTGATAACTACCACTTAAAATAATAATATTAATAATATATTATTTTTCAGTGTAACTCAGTCTTGGATGTAATGTAAGATTTTGGAGAAACCCATTTTTGCGTATTGGGTACATTACCAGACATAAAATACCCTTTAAAGTGAAATTACTATCTATTTATTAAATATTAATAGATATTAAAATGTCTTATTCTATAATTACCTAGGATGTTTCATTTTGTGTGGTGTATATACTGCCCATGAATGTATTTTATGATTATTATTCTAAAAATTATGGTATTTTTATATCCATATAATTTTATTTATTTCATGAGGAATATGAATCTAGTGATTATAAACTGATAAGTGATTATTTCAAAATCTCATCAATTATCAGGATTGTTTCATTTTAAATCACCATTATATAATATTTATCTTTTAAAACCATATTTTCTAAAAATGGTTTCAAAAATGTTTTCTATTAAAATGTTTTCTTTTAAAATTTTATGATATTTTAAGAAAAGAAAACATTCTAAAATAAGAAAGGATATTTTCCATAAGAATTATTTTCATGTGATCTCTGAAAATTATTTTCTATCTATGATAAAATTCTTTGATGTTACTTACATTTTAATGAGAATATTTTTCAAGGATACTATCTCTATTATTTCTATGTCTTTTTTATGTTTATTAGGGAATGATATTTATGAAACCCATTTATTTTCCATGGGTTATGTTATGATTAAATTATTTTTATGAAACCCATTTCATTCCATGGGTTCTAATATGATGAATGTTTTATGTTCCTATGGTACACATATGTATGGTTTTTATTATGTTATGGGTGAGACCTATATCTACCTCTAATGAATTGGTAAGTATTTATATCTCATGATATAATGATGGGAAACAAGTCGGCGGGCATGATCCACTATAGGATGATGGGGAACATAATCTACTATGGGAATATGGGGAAACCCAATCCTTTATAAGTAAAGGAATGTGACTGGGGATGGTGGTGTATCCCACCTAGTAGGTGTAGTCCCCATTAAGTGTATAAGGACCCGAACCTAAACATTACATAATCTAGTAAATTCATTTTAAATTCCCCTATTGACATTCCCAACGATATTTTCAGTTTATAGTTTTAGAAATCTAGGAAATAATTCTTACATATCAACCCATAATCATAAAAAGTGGGTACTACTAAAAAAATATCCATTTCTTCTATAATACAAAAGTTTTTAATAAAAACATGAAATCCTTTCATGAAAAGTATTCAGAAAATTCCTATTGGCTTATAATTTTCTTATACCCATCCTAAAACCTTGTGAAAAATATTTTAAAACTCAGGATGAGAACAAAAAGATCAATAAGGGTCATAAAATGAAAGAGATAAATCATTATTATATGAATAATTATGAACTTATGAAATCATTTTCACAAAGACATACTTCTCACCCAAAAAGTATCATATAGTTACTTTGTGGAAACATGGGATTTCCATAAAACCTAGAAAACATAAATAACAACATAAAGGTAAATTGGGGAATAAATTACTTAATATTGTAACTCTAATGGCTACCATATGATTTGTAACCCTTTCGAATACCTTACAATGTAACCCTCATGACTACCTTATGATGTAATTCTCACAGCTACCTTATGGTGTAACCATAATAGTTACACTTGGAGTAACCATATAGTCTACCTCCAACATAAACATACCCAATGCATTGTAGGGAGATATATGTCCCTTACTTCATCATAAAAAATCACAATAACTATAAAATAATCATAAAATAAGAATACTATCATAAAAAATTTCCTTTTTAATTTTTTTAAAATAGAAATTTAAAAGATAATTTTTAAAGAAAAGTGCCTTACAAATATTATATATTGGAAGTGAGAATTGATAAAAATAATGGAATATGTTTATACAATATAAATACACATATTAAAATATAATATAATCAAAATTAATTTCACAAATAATTTTAGTATCACATAATCAATAATGTTGAAGGTCAACCCAAAGAATGGAAATTAGGTTAAGAATTCTCTTACCTCAGGTTCTTCTTACTTAAAACATGTAAAAACCTAACGTATAATGGTTTAAAGAGTGTTATTAATATATTAAATAACCATATTCATATTTATAACATTATTATAGTATCTTTCTATCCATTTATTAATAATATTTTCTTATTTTCATTATTTTGGGTGCATTTATTTCATGGTTTTTATGGTTGGTTCATTAAGGAATTTCTTGTCAAATAAAAGAGAAACCCTTGAAGTGCAATGAAATTTTGTTAATATGTTTTGATAATTTTAAATTATTCCTTATATCATTTTTTTCTGATATGAGGATGAATCATTAGATTAAACATTAATGAAAATGATTTAATTTATTTGGGTGATTTTTACAATCATCACAAACTTATATAATTTTATTCAATATCATATTTATATATTGGTTATAGAACGTTAAATAAATTATAATAAGTAAAATAAAATATTATTTAACCATAATAATGGTTTTATGACCATCCTATAAGGTGCTAATGAAAAATGAAAGTGTATCATCCACGATGGTGGTAAATTGACACATCCGAGATGATGTTCTCATTTTTAGAATAAAAGGAAGAGGATAAGAAGTTTGATGATGAATTTTTGAAAGTATACTATGAAGGTGTTTAAATGGTCTCCGAATTATGATACTGGTTCAGAACCCCCTATTGTTCCGATTTGGATAGGATTCCCAGGTTTACCGCTTCATCTTTTCAAACGGAAGGCACTCTTTTCAATTGCCAATATTTTTGGAACCCCAATTAGATTGGACTTTGCTACATTGAACCTTTCAAGACCCTCTGTAGCTAGGATATGCACTGAAGTTGATATCTCGAGGGATCTCCCATCTCTCTTTTGGATTCAGAATGGGGATAAAGGGTTTACTCAGGATGTTGTCTTTGAAAATCTTCCAAATTTTTGTAATAAATATTTCAGAGTGGGACATCTATTTGATGAATGTGAGAAGCAATGGAATCCTCCCCCACCTCGGGTTAAATATCTGTGGGTTGAAAAGGCACATGAAAAATAAATTGTTAATGCTCATACAGTCCACTTCCCTAAGGAAAAAGGAAAGCTTAAACAAGATGGTTTGGCTTGTCCTTCTAATGTTAACAGTAGTAAAGCAATTACTGAGGCCATAGATGAAAAAAAATTTAAACCAGTAACTAAAAATCAAATTGATGACTATGTCAATGTTTTCATGGATGTTATTGAGAATGAGTCTGATTCCAAAGGTGTAGCTTCCATTCAGGCTGAAGATCCTCATGATGGAGTTTTTGAGTGTAAAGAGAGTGTTGTTTTACCCCCTACTGTAGAGGAACAACATAATTCACTTCACTCTTTAGAAGAGAGAAACAAAGAGTATCACTTGGACTCTAGTGATTATTCACATGATGAGGTAGATCATCCTAAGCAGGTTGAAGAAAATTATCTGAATTCAATGGCCAAAAAAGGTAAAATGTCTATAGTGGATGCTGATTGTTTCATCACCCCAAATCCTAAAAAGACTAGGAAGCATAGGTATTGCTCTCAAATGGAAAGTACCATTGTCACAAGTTATCTGGATGTGGCTAAAAAATATTATTCTCAGAATCCCCAAGACATGAATAATATTGCTCAATCAACTGAAGAGTCTGCTCATCACTGTATTGAGGAGGTGAAACAACAAGCCTCTTACATGGAGGAACAAATGAACATTGCTTTTCAAAAATTTCAATAGGGTGAGATTTTAGCAGATAGATATGTTGAGGTGAAGAGATATTATTTTAACTAGAAAATAAAGCTATCCTTGAACTCTTCCTAATGATTCTTTATTTTATTCTCTGAATTTTGATTCTGGTTTTAACTTAAAGATTCTGGTAGGAGGGATTTCTGACTGATTTATTTTCAACATCCTGTCTCTTCTGGTGTTGCTGTCCTTGTTTTCTTCTGGTGTTTACTTTGTGGTCTTCTTGATGCGTGCTCTTATAATGTTGTTGAAGTCTTTGATTGTTGGAAAGTAATTCCTCGGTACTAGCCTGATGTTGTTGTTCCTTATGACTGAGGGTGAATGGTTGAGAAGTGAGATCCTTAAATCCTCTCCCTATCGTGTTGTTAACATGCCACAAAGCATGGATTTTCTAAACCTCCAGCTTGTTCTTGCCTGGACACTGGTTGATTTTGAAGATTTTCGCTATCTGCTTAAAGTGCTGGAATTAAGTATTCTGATTCCTTGGTTTGATCAGTATGCCTTTTGTCTATTTGATGGCTGTGGAAAGGATACTATGGCGACAAGATGTCCTCTTTCTACTTTTTTCCTCTGCTCCGCATGGTTGCAGTTCATGCTGATTGCAGGGGAGGAAGGCTCGGACTGATCTACTTTCTCCAATAGAATAACTCATTGATTTTATGGATGGACTGAATTTTCAAAGATCCATCTTTGAAGCAATTTAATGGTGATTTTTCTGGGTTGTCTTCAAGAATTGGTTTATTTGGATTGAATATTTTTTGTAACCCCTTTAAATCCCTGCCGGTGTAAGTTCTTTACACCTCGAAGTTGTACTGTCCTTTTTTGACTTTAAAAAATTCCATAGGTGACATGAATTGGGAAACCAATTCATGTCATCAATTTTCTTAAAAAAAAATAAAATAAAAATAATTGAAAAGAAATTAAAATAAAATAAATGAGGATTTTACCTCTTGAATTATCTATCTTCAAAACCTCCTTAAGGACATTAGTTTTGGACTTTTTGTGAGACCAATAGTTATTTGAAATGGGGAAGAGTCCTGGTAAGGTAATTGAGTATAAATTAAAAAATCTACAAGGCTTTGAGGTGTGAGGAGAAGAGGTTGTTAGGGGTGGTGTTTATAGTGGAGGAGAGAGGTGTTTTCTCATTATTATATTCATTAGTTTATTATTTTGAATCAAGAATATTAGTAGTTTGATATTTATCAATAATTATGTTAAAATAATTAAAGAAGATTCTAGATTATGGTGCTCACATTAGTGATGACACAACTAATAATTTATTTAACTTATAATATATATATGCTGTAAATTACAGTATTTTACTATTCACCAAAAATTCAAGTATTTTAAAAAAATACCTAAAATTAAACCTAACTTTTTTTCAATGTGTATAATTCAAAAATGAACTCCATTTTTTGAAAATAAATTTCTAAATATGAGAAATTTAATTTTTAATTAAAATCATAATTTATTCGAAAAATACTAGTTTTAAAACTATAACTGATTTTGTAACAATTTGAAAAATTAATTGAAGTATCATAAACTTATATTATAACCATAAGATAAGAAAATATTTATTTATGAATCTATTTTATGAAAATATATTTTCTTTTAAATCATTATATTAATTATAAAATTGTAATTAAATATTTATGACTTACAAAAATACCAACACTTAATTTATCATTTTCAAAACATTTATTTACTTATTCCATGATATAAATATATCATGATTACACTTATAAGATATAAAAATTTTATTTATAATCTCATAGGTGATATTTCTATTCTATTGGACAGGTAACTATTCCTATGGTCAAGTTACTATTCCATCAGTATAAATTCCTTAATTTCTATAAATACCATTTGTATCATTGTACCTTTATAATAAATTTGACTATTTAATTCCAAAATTAAAACAAATTGTTATATTAGTACCTTGGTCGTTACATTCTCCCCACCTTCTTGAAATTATGTCCTTGCAATTTTTATTTACTTATTAAACAAGTGAGGATACATTTCCATCACAGTATTTTCAGTTTCCCTTGTTTCTTCTTCAACAATGTCATTTCTCTGAAAATCCATAACTTGGTGAATTAACTTATTTTGTAATACTTGATCTCTATGATCAAGAATCTGAATAGGTTTCTCTTCATAAGAAAGGTTCTCTTTCAACTAAACTAATTCTAGGCTCAAAACATGATATGAATCTGGCACATACTTTCTCAACATTGAAACATGAAACACATTGTGTACCTGAGATAAAATTAGAGGAAAAGCTACTCAGTAGGTGACTGGACCAACTTTATCCATAATTTCATATGGTCCAATGAACCATGGACATATCTTACTTTTCTTACCAATATACATAGTAATTTTCTATGGTGAGATTATATGAAAAACATGACCACTTACCATGAAAGAAAAGTCTTTCCTCCCATTATCTGTATAAATTTTCTGCCCACTCAGTGCTATCCTCATGTGTTTTTGGATCATCTTCACTTCCTCACCCACTTCCTCTACTAAATTTAGTCCCATCAAGTTCCTTTCCCAGACTTCATCCCAAAAAGTTGGAGTTTGACACCACTTTAAATATAATTCCTCATAGGGTTCAATATTTATTCTGGAATGAAAGATATTATTATAAGAAAACTCAACTAAAGAAATATGTTAATCCAAAATTTCATCGTAGTCCATTGAACAAGCATGAAACATATCCTCCAATGTCTGAATTGTTAACTTGGTATTTCTATCATATTGAGGATGAAAATCAGTGAAAAAATTTAATTCTATTCTCAATGAATTCTGATGTCCTTTCTAGAAGTTATAAGTGAACCTAGGATATTGATTAGATATAATGGATAGAGGAACACCATTTAACCTGACAATCAATTTGATGTATAGTCAAGAAATCTGATCCAAAGATATAGTATCTTGAATAGATAGGAAATGTGTAGATTTAGTTACTCGGTCAACAGTAACCCAAATTGAATTGTTACCTCAAGAAGTCATTGGTAGTCCCACCAGGAAGTCCACATATATATTTTCCCATTTCCAATATGGCACTAGAAAATGCTAAAGCATCCCTTTTAGTAATTTTCTCTCTGATTTAACTTGTTGACATGCCAAACATTTCATGGTAAAATATGAAATATCTATTTTCATTCCATCCCACTAGTAATACTCTTGAATGTCTCTGTAAATCTTTGTGTAACCTAGATGAACTGAAAACATAGAACTATGAGATTCATGTTACAACTCTTTCTTCAACTGTGAATCATAAGGTGCACCAAACCTCTTCCCAAATATCAAAACAAAATATTTATCAAAATTAAATTATGGAAACTTACCCTTTTTCAACAATTATACATTTTTTTGTAACTCATCATCTTCCTTTTGTGCTTACTTAATTATTTCGGACTGAGATGAATGCACTAAAACCTGAAACAAAACAGAGGAATTTCCTGCACCCACAAACTCCAAGACAAAATTCATCAAATAATTAATCAATGGTTGTTATTCAAAACATAACCTGGTTAATGATTCATGGTGTATTAAACTCAAATCATATGCCACTTTGTTTTCTTTTCCTAGATATTAATTTATCATGCAATCATAATCCTTTATCAGTTCAAGCCATCTTCTCTGCCTCATGTTTAATTCCTTCCGAGTGAATATATACTTTCAAATTTTTATGGTCTTTATATATTTCATATTTGGATTCGTATAAATGATACCTCAAAATTTTCAAATAAAAAACCACAAATAATAATTCCAAATCACGTGTGGTATAATTTAACTCATGAGATTTTAGTTGTATTGAAGCATAGGCAATTACCTAACCATTCTGCATATGAACACAACCAAGTCCCTTCAATAAATCATCACTATAGATGAAAAAGTCTCCATTTCTATAAGTCATTGACAAAACTAGAGTATTCACCAATCTATTCTTCAATTCATAAAAAAATATCAGTCTTATTTCAAAATAAAATTGACTCCTTTTCATGTTAACTTAGTTAACATGCTAGATAACTGTGCAAATTTCTTAACAAAATATCGGTAATAACCTGATAATCTAAGAAAACTACGAATCTCTATAACATTTTTGGGTATTGGAAATTCATAAACCACTTTTGTTTTTAGAGGGATAAACTATTATGCCATCCTTATTTACAATGTTATCGAGAAAAGAAATTTGTTGCAAACAAAAATCACATTTGCTAAATTTTCCGTATAACTTATTTTATTTGAGAGTTTTCAAGACAATCCTTAAATTTTTTTTCATGATTCTCATAAATTTTTGAAAAGAAAAAAGTATCATAAATAAAAAGAACAAAAAACTTATCCAAATATTCACAAAATATTTTATTCATAAGATCCAAGAATACAACAGGGGCATTTTTCAAACCAAAGGGAATAACAACAAACTCATAATGCACATATCTTGTAAGAAAAGTTTTTTTTTCAGGAAGTCATCCTCCACCTTCAGTTGATGGTACCCAGATCTCTAGTCAATCTTGAAAAAATACTGAGAGTTGATCAAACAAGTCATAAATATGAAGAAATGGATACTTATTCTTAATAGTAGTGTTATTCAAATATCTATAATCAACGCAATGTATCGTGGAACCATATTTCTTTTTAAAGAGAAAAATAGAAGAACCCTATGGTGAAGTTCTAGGTTGAACGAACCCTTTATCAAGAAAATTTTGCAACTGATTTTTCTATTCAATAAGTTCCACTTGGGCCATTAGATAAGGGGTTTTTGAAATTGTATTAGCATTAGTAACTAATTCAATATTAAATTCAACCTCCCGATCTGGTATAACACCAGAAAAATCATTATAAAAAACATACAGGTATTAATTTACCATTAGCACATCATTAATTTGAATAGTTCTCTTATTTTAAACAATATGATCAAGATAACCTTCATTTACATCTTTTAACAATTTCTTAGCTTCTTTATATGTTACCAATTGTATGTGTTCATTCTTGTATAAAAACTGAACCTTTTTTTGAAAAAAAAATTATTTATCTCTAAAATCAATCTTATCATGATAATTAGAAATCCAATCGATACCAAGAATAAAATAAAAATCTACTAAGGAAAAATAATAAGGTTTTTAGGTAATGTATTTATATATATAACAATAGGAAGATTTTTATAATTCCTTTTTGATGTAATATATCTCCTGGTGTTTTAACCATAAGTTTTGGTCTCATTTTTGATTTACAATTTCTAATTTACCTGAAAATTTCTCATAAAGAAAGGAATACATAGGCCCTGTATCAAACAAGACATTAGAAAAATATGAGTAAACAAACAAAGTTCCTCATACCACTTCATTGGATGGTCTGACATCTGCTAACATAGTTGCAAAGGATCTCACTACACCTTTATTCTTATAATTTTGCTTATTTATATTATTCAGATCTTTCTTTGTGAAGGTTCTTGCATAATGCCCCATCTCACCACATTAAAATCACTTTATAGTTTTATTATCAGAATTAAACATACCATTACTAAGATATTTTTCATTACAATATCAGGCTATATGTCCAAACTCACCACAACCGAAATACTTCTCAGATTTGTTAAGGTATTCCCTAGGATGATTTTCACCACACATCCCACAAATTGGAAACTAAACTTTCTTACCATCATATTTTGATTGATTCTTACCCATTGGTTACCATTTCAAACTTTTCTTTTTCTTGTTTTCAAAGTACACATAATCATCAGAAAACTCTATTTCCATCCTCTCAGCATATCCGAAAAGTTTATCATAAGTTTTGAATTCATGGGAGGCCAAATCCGTTCGGTATCTTGGCTTCAATCCTGAGTAAAAATTATTGATTTTTATATCAATACCTCGAATAAGATTTGAAGAATACCATTCTAATCGGGTGATGTTTTCTTCATACATGGCCACTAATTATTCCTCCTTTTATTTTAATTAAAGGAATTTATTTTCTATACTAAGTCTAAAAACCTTAGGAAAATGTTTTTCAAGGAAAAGATTCTTAAATTCATCCCATTCCAAGGCATCAATCTCCTCACTATGCTTGATATTCTTGACTATTGAACACCACTGGTCGGATTCAACTTCAAAATGATATATATAAAGAATAACCTTTTGATTATATGAACAAACCACGACATCGAATATCTTTTCAAGGTCTTTAATCCACCCTTCTGCTACCACTGGGTCAAAAGATCCACTGAAAGTAGGATGCTGTTGCCTCATAAAATGTTCCACTATCATCATGTTACTTTGTGATAGATCTAGTTATTATCTTGCATGGATTGAACCACCATTTTTAGCTTGTGTCAACTAATCAATTACTGTCACAAATATTTCAATTCCAAATCCCACCATTCCAGGTTGTGGATTCGAAAAGATATCATCATCTTGCTGCCTTCCAACTTCAGCTTCCCTCTTTCTTCTACCAAAAACCATTTTGAACAGACATATCTTAGATGAATCCACATGGTAATCCTCAAATTATATATCATTTAAAATTAACTTTAAGGTAAATATAATTTATGGTATTCTATTAACATCATCCTAACCCCTAAATTTATCTAAACCATGCTCTGATACCAACTATAAGGACCTAACCATAAACATTACATAATCTAGTAAATTCCTATATAATTCACTTCTTTATTTTACCAATAATATTTTTGGTCTATAGTTTTATAAAATTAGGAAATAATTCATAAATATTAACCCAAAAGCATACAAAGTGGGTACTACTAAAATAGTATCCATTTTTTTCATAATAACAAGTTTTTTAATAAAAACATGAAATATTTTCATGAAAAGTCTTCACAACATTCATCTTGGCCTCTCCTTTTCTCTTAAACATACTTAAACCCTATGAAAAACATTTTAAAACTTGGGATGAGCATAAAAAGATCAGTAAGGTACCCAAAAATAAGGATAGAAACTATTAGTACATGAATTATTATAAACTTATGAAATCATTTTCACAAAGACATACTTCTCACCCAATAAGTATCATAAAGTTACTTTGTAAAAAAATGAGATTTCCATGAAACATAGAAAACATAAATAAGAACATAAAGGTAACTTGGGGTATCAATTAATTAATATTGTAACCCTCAAAGGTACCACATGTTTTTTAACCCTTATTCCTACCTTACAATATAACCCTCACGACTACTTTATGATGTAACCCTCATAGCTACCTTATGATGTATCCATCGTAGTTACAATTGGAGTAACCATATGGTAAAACTAAAATATAAACATAACTAATTAATTGGAGGTAGATATATGTCCCAAAATCCATCATATAAAATTCCCAAGAACCATAAAATAATCATAAAATAAGAATACTTGTATAAAATATTCCTTTTGAATTTTGTAAAAATAGAAATTTAAAAGAGGATTTTTAAAGAAAAGTCCCTTACAAATATCATATATTTGAATTGATAATGTATAAAAATAATTTAATATGTGTATACACTATAAATAAACATAATAAAACACAATATAATCAAAATTAATTTCACAAATAATCTCTGTATCACATATTCTATAAAGTAGAAGGTCAACCCAAAGAATGAAAATTGGGTTAAGAATTCCCTTAACTCAGAATTGTATTACCTAAAAAATTTTAAAACCTCATTTATAATGGTTTAATTAGAATTATTAATATATTATAAAACCATCTTCATATTTATAATTACTTATATGAAATTTTTATAACATCTTTCCTCCCTTTTATTAATAATATTTTGTTATTTTCATTGTTTTGGGTGTATTTATTTCATGGTTTCCATAGTTGGTTCATTATGGAATTTATTTTAGAATGAAAGAAAAACCCAAAATTGGAATTAAATGGTGTTAATATGTTTCCATAATTTTAAATTATACCATATATCTTTTTTTTCTAATATGAGGATGAATCAGTAGATAAAACATTAAAGAAAATGATTTTATTTTTTTTAGCAGTTTTTATGATCATCACAAACTTATATCATTTTATTAAATATAATGTTTATATTTTGATTTAATAACATTAAATAAATTATAATATGTATAATAAAATTTTATTTAAACATAATAATGGTTTTATGACCAGCATCAAATTCACTAATAAAAAAATAAAGTGTATCGTCCACGATGGCGGTAAATCGACACATCTCAAACGATGTTATCATTTTCAGAATAAGAGGAAGAGGAGGAGAAGTTTGATGATGAATTTTTCAATAAACATGATAAAATTACAGTATATATAAGATAATAGAGTTTTAATTCCACTTGGATAAGGGTATGTTAAGAGAGTATAAGAAAAGAAAACAAATTGAAAATAAAATAAAATAAAATGAAAGTAGATTTTACTTCTTGAATTATCCTCCTTGAGAACCTCTTTAAGGCCCTTGGTTTTAGCCTTTTGGTGATACCAGAAGGGCTTGGATGTGTGTAAGAGGATTTTAAAGTTAATTAGGTAGAAATTAAACTAACTACAAGGCTTTGAGGTGTGAGGAGAAGAGGTGGTGAGGTGTGGTATTTATAGTAGACGAGAGAGGTGTTTTCTAATTATTATATTCATTAGTTTATTATTTTGAATCAAGTCTATGTATAATTTGAGAATTACCGCTAAATATATTAAAATAATTAAGGGGGATTTGAGATTATGATGATAACATCAATGACGACTCAATGAATAATGTATTTAATTTATAATGTATATATACTGTAAATTACTATTTTTTAGAAAAATCCCAACAATTCACCCAACCATTTTCAATGTGTATATTTCAAAAATGCACTACATTTTTTGAAAATAATTTTCTAAATTTTAGAAATTTAATTTTTAATTAAAATCATATTTTATTAAAAAAATATGTGTTTTAAAACTATAACTGATTTTGTAACACTTTGAAAAATCAATTAAAGTCTCCTAAAATTATCTTATAACCATAAGACAAAAAAAATTATTTATGAATCTATTTTATGAAAATATATTTTATTTTAGAGAATTATATTAATTATAAAATTATAATTAATTATTTACGACTTACAAAAATACCAACACTGAATTTATCATTTCAAAAACATTTATTTACTAATTCCATGATATAAATATATCATGATTACACTTATAAGATACATAATTTTTATTTATTCTCTCATAGGTGAGTTTATTATTCTATTGGCCATATTACTATTCCTAATGGTTTTGTTACTATTCCTAAGGTCAAGTTACTATTCCATCAGTATGAATTCCTTAATTTCTATAACTACCACTTGTTTTGTTGTATATTTATAATGAATTTAACTATTTAATTCCAAAATTAAAAAAAATTATTATATAAGTACCTGGGTCATTAAAAATTTCTTTGATAAATTTTTTGCAGTGCGCATTGACTTATAGGGAATAATATTGCAAGTTTATGTGTCACCCATAATTCCATGTATTATTCCTATATTTTGCTTTAATGTATTATTATTTTGATTCCTTTATCATTCATGTGTTATGAAATACCAATATTTATTCCATGATTCATGTTTATTATCTTTGATGTGAAAAGTATTATCTTCTAATATTATGATCTTGTTCTCATACCCTCATGCTCTTGTTTTTTCTTATATATCTCCCTTGTTTACCCTTACTGAGCATCTGAGCTCACCCCTTTCTTATGTTTCTTTCCCCAAGTTTTAAATATGTGTTATATATGATTTGACTAAGAAGGTTTCTATTCATGGATAACCTAGTGGGAGATAATATAGAAAACTTATATACCAAATTTTATGTTTCCATGTTTCCAAAGGCACTAAACTAATACTGTATTTAAGAATATATTTGTGTAACGTATTAAGTATTCTAAAAAATGATGTAATGCTAATGTATGTTAAGCTAGGGTTGCTATAGTTTCTATCAGAGTCGTGTTTTATTAAACCTTTTGAAACTCAGATGAGAGAACATTAGTGAGATCCCTAGGGATATTTTTACAAATATGCATAGTTATTTCTCTAAGGATAGGCGTAAGGTGTCATAGATTAAAGAAGGTGTCATAATTTAGATACCCTATAAGTGATTTATCATAGTTATGTGGTTTTACTATATGTTAAGTGTTGTTCATGCTATTCTTTCTAGTTTTAGTCAATGGAGGGAACTAGAAGGAACTGGGTTAACTTTGAATGTGATGTACAATTTTCCAAGGAGTAGTCAAATGGGAAGATCATTGGAGTGAAGAAAATTGTGGTGATTACTAATAAATTTTCATGGAACATGATTAACAATGTCTACCTTAAACAACTCTCATACTCACTGAGGAAGAAAATGAAATATTTTTCTGAGAATTCAAATAATGGATACCAAAGAGAAAAGAAGATTCATTTTCCTTTGTGTCACGAATGTGGGAAGAAACTCCCAAATGGATGTCTTAGAGGAACAAGACTATGTTTTGGATATAGAAAATGAGTAAAAAAATCATGTAAGTGTAAAGGGAAAATGAAAAGTTTAGTTAACACAATGAATGAGAATATTGGCCTCTCTAAGGTATTATCAATTGATGAATGATTTAAATGTTGAAAGAATGGCCATTATGAAAATCAATAGCCTATGTGGAAAGCTCACGAAGATAATCAGAAAGGTGGTGGAAGTAATGGTTATATTTATATTAAATATGAGACTACATGTGAAATGTAAAATTGATGAGGTATTAAGTAATAGGATTAGGTATCCTTGTTAATATATTAATGAAAAGTGAAATAATTTAAGTGTTTATGTATTTTATTTCAAGAATTATGTTATATGAATTGTGAAATATATAAGTATTATTCAACTTATGTTTTTCAATAAGGATTTAAAAGAATATGTTGAATGGTTCTGTTGGACTAGAAAAGTTATTTAGTTTAAATGTGATATTCATGGGAGATACATGATCAAGGGAAAGACAAACCTTAATATGTTCCTGATGTTTAGATAATGATGTTTAGATAAGGTAAATTGAACAATACTAATTACCTTGTAATTGATTAACAACTAGTTAAAAAAGTGGATTATGCTATCATTGATGAAGTTTACATCATTTTTTTATTCAAGTAATATATAAATAATCTTTAGAATAAGGAAGAATTCATTTTTTTAATAAGGATTTATGGTAATTAAGGTTATTTCCATGCTTCAATAAAATACATGATAAAGTTATTAACATGTCTTTTATTTTAAAAACAAGATCTACTTTATGATATGTGGGGGTCAATGTTAAGTTTATTTTGAGAAATTTTGTGACATTATTTATAAAGTTTTGGACTTTCATCTTTTGGAAGGGTTACATGGATAACTATTTATGAAATGGTTTATGCTAAAATTCGAATGAGGTTTTAGATATTAAAGTATTATCTCCCCATATGAGGATTTATTCATATTAGATAACTTATGATAACCATTTTGACGTGATAAATATATATGAAATGACCAATCATTCTATTTATGGATCTCATAATTTGTTAATACTTCATGAATAAAAAATTCACCTTTATTTCTTAGAATAAGTGATGAAGTGTAAATTTATCAAGGAATAAAAAAGGGTGAGATTGTGCTGAAATTAAGTAAGTATATCTTCTCATGAAAATTTTTCAACTTTAAGAAAAAATGTCTTGAAATAAAATATTTTCCTATTATTTTCATTTTTTATTATATCAATAACATTTTTCAAGCCTCTTTGGGTTATGGTTTTGTGGTCATTAACTTCATCTTGAACCTGTTATCTATCACTCTCCATTATAACTTGATAGTTATATTTATCATCCATGTCCATCTTTTAACTTTCCACCTATGTTCTCCTATATGAAAACCAAGTTATTAGTTACTATGGGTAACTGTTATGTTTCTAAGTTTCCCTTTTTAAAGGGAGTTTTAGTATTCATTTTTATGATGTGGGTTTCTATGAAAAGAACTTTCAAGTATTAAACCTTTGATAACCCAGATGAATTTTAAGGGATAAATTCATTTTAAGGGGGGTAGAATGTAACACCCAGATATTTTGTGTAATATATTTTTTCGAATTAATTTAATCTTCTCGATATTTTTCATTTCACACAACGCTAAATAAATATGTTTTTATATAGAATAACAAAGTTTGGATTGTGTTATACGCACCAAGAAGTTAAGATTACACTACATTAAACACTTATATTATCTTTCGGTACACACAACAATATGTTGGGCTTTTGTTACACACAATGTCGAGTGTTTTTGATATATTTCATTACTTCCAAGACCGATCTTTACCAAACTATAATATACTATTAATATTGTTATTAAAATATTATTATAAGCTGCCATCTAGCGGTTGGAATTGAAATTACAAATAAGATGAACTAAATTATGAAAATATGATTTAAATATTTATATTAAATGAATCCTTTGGTTATCAATTAGCTAGATATAAAAGTTAGAACTATTTTAAAATAAACAAATGCCTTTTCCAAGAAAACCATTTTTCTATGTATGGACACCATTTTAAGTCAATAAATTAAACAAACCACCATTGATGAATGTTTTTAATAAAATTTATATATGAAATATTCAATATTTTTTGGACACTTATACAATATATTTGATTGGCATAAGAAAATGATAAATCTAATTTTATGAATAAAATGATGTATTTTTCAAAAGGGTAATTTTCCACCTTTTAATGGATAACCCATTCTAAATATAATTTTTTAAACTTTTATAAATTATATTTGAAAAAATAAAATTATTATTTTAAATAGGGATATAAAAATTAATTTTTTTTTATTTTTTTATTTTTCTAATAAGTTTCATGTTTTGATGAATATTGAAAAATACTGAATTTTAATTGAAAAATATTTTTTGTTTAAATAATTTATATTGTTAGTTATATTTTTTATTGGGTTTAAAGAATAATTAGATCAAATTTATATCATTTAATACAATTTATATCATTATAATCAATTTCAAATTGAATTTGGATATAAAAATATTTCAATCTTTTGAACATTTTCACTTTAAAAACCTGTTTTCTCACCCCGTCTATGAGATTAATTTTAATTAATTTTAGGATTTTTTTTGTTTTTAATTTTTTAAAATTTATTATAAAATTTTAATAAAAAGGTTAAAATTTATTAAATATTTACCTTTTAATTTTGGTAAATATTAATAGGAACAATGGAGATTTTAGTTACCATGGTAAAAGGTAAAATTGAGTAATTTAGGTTAAAAATAAAGTGATAAGGATTATAAAATGATCCTAAAACTTTAAAAAATATTATTTGATGAATTTAATTTGATACATAACATATAATTTTATAAAGTTAATAATTTAATGGACATGTTTCCATAAAAGTGACTTGGATATTATTAAAATCATAGAGAGTGACGAAATGTCACTCTCTTACTTTTAATAAGTAAAGTATTTTTATTATGGGGTTAAAAAGAATATATTATCAACGATATAAATTATTATGAAATATAAAATGGTTTTAATATATAATGTAAATTTATTTTTAATTTTTATTTAAGAGATAATTATCATAAATAATTACACAAAGATGATACAATAATTATTTTATTAATGAAAAACTCAATTAAGTGATATTAGAAATTTTAAAATAAATATAATTTTATTTACTTAATGTTATAGATGAATTTTTCTAGGTAATTATGACATATTAGGGGTATATTAAATAATTTTTTTGAATTTATCTTTCTGTACTAAATTTATTGACGTCAATGTAATGAGTAATGTCAAAATTAACACCAATGCTATTTTATGAAAATAATATTTTATTAAATTAGTTAAAAATCATAAAATTACTAAATAAGTTAAAATTGGAGAAATTGTGATCTAAAATATCAAAAATGTATCATTTATAATTCAATTGAAAAATTATAAGTAAAAATACCTACCTTTTAATATTAAAAATGTTGTTACCAAAGTTAAAATTAAACCAGGTTAACTAAGGGTTAATAAAAAATATAAGGTTTAAAATTATAAAAAAACTTGTATAAAATATATTTTTATGGTATTACCACACTATATTAAATTATATTCTAATAAATTTCTATTTAGAGGTATTTGGTTTTCTATTTAATTTTTTTTAATTTAATCTTTTTGAGAAATTCCAAAAGTCCTCCTCACCTTCATTGTAAAAGGACACCTCCTAAATCATCTCATTTCACCATTTTTAGCCTTATATATAGACTAAAATATGAAAAATTATCTTCTACACTTCCTTAGAAACATTATAGAGGTTATGGTATTCCCAAAATAAAAACTATATAGTCTTTTAGAGGAGATCAAAAGGAGCCGTTTTGAGGAAGAGGTAATCGGTCTAACTGATCACTCTCTTTTTATACTCCTATATACCTCCTATAAATCTATGATATATATCATGAAATAATAAATTCATAATCCTAAATATTCATAAAATTTATTATTATTTTTAAAACACCACTATATAACCCCTTTCCCATCGAACAAGAAGTGGAAGTATCGCTCATGCGTACGTACGACTTACCATCTCTATGCAGCGATAAAAATTCATTTTTCATCACCATATTTTATGAGTGGGAATTATTATGGGTTAAATGTTTATATATTATATTTATTTCATAATTATACCTTTTTAATGATAATATCATAGCTATATTTTTATCATATAATCTTTTGGGAAATTATAACATCGCTCGTGCATACGTATGGCTTACTATTTCCACGATGCGATTTGATTATTTTTTCATCTATATTTCATATGAATGGTAATAAGGATGAAGTTTATGAATATATATGATATATACAACATAAAAATTATTATATAATGATAATAAATCATATAATTTTATTTATTTTTATATTAAAATAAAATAAAAACAGTGTTCATGCGTACGTATGACCTACCGTCTCCATGAACAATGTATTTTATTTTATACCTCTAACTTCTATGAATAACCATGAATACATATATACAGAACATATATATATATATATATGTATATATATATGATATTTATATCATGCATATCATTTTTTAGATGATTAAATCATGATCCGTGTAAGAGGACCACGTATAACGAGTCAAAACATATACGAGAGATAAAGCAGTTACTACCCGAAACATAACTTTAACATGGAATTTTTAATAATATAGTAATATAAAGTCATAATTAAATAATATATGGTAGTTTATATATTAATATTCTTATTTTTTATATTTATAATAAATTTATATTTATTATACAAGAGGTTTGAGCATATATGAAAGAATTCGAGATTTAAGGTAAGATATTTTTGTCTCACTTTTATTTCTGTGGGTCACATACCTTATACACTATTTGTTTCTTTTTTGTAGTGAATATACTAAACATGAATGTCTTCTATGAGTATTATTATTAATATTATGTTATTTTCATATTCATATAATTTTCTTTCTTTTATGGGTCATTCAATTCTTCGGATTGTAAAGCGATACGTGATTATTTTACAATCTCATCAATAATTGGGATTGTTTCATTTTAAATCACCATTGTGGAATATTTATCTTCCATGTCCATATTTTATAAAAATGTTTTAAAAAATGTTTTTAATATTCTACTATATATATTTAAATTTATTTTTATCCATGTTTTAATTTTTATAAAATGTTTTGAAAAGATTTTTTTTTCGTTTTCTAAATAAGGCTCTTTGTGACTTTATTGAAAAATACATGGAAGGAATATTTTTTAATATATATAGTATTAATGTAATATTCCTTCATCATGAAACCTTAACTATTTGAATATTCCTTTTAATATTGAAGGTTTTTTTTTCAAAGAAAATTTTTTCTTTAAAAATTTCATGAAATTTTAAGAAAATAAAATGTTTTCAAAGTAGAAAGGATATTTTACTCAATAATTATTTTCAAGTGATCTATCAAAATTATTTTCCATCTATGATAAAATTATTTTATGTTACTTATGTTTTAATGATTATATTTTTATTGGATAAAATCTCTATTATTTATAAGGTTGGTATATGTTTATTATGGAATGATATTTATGAAACCCATTTTTTTTCATGGGTTATGTTATGATTGAGTGATGTTTATGAAACATGTTTCATTTCATGGGTTCTGATATGATTAATGATTTATGTTATTGTGGCATAAATATATATGGTTTTAATTATATGAAGTTTGGTACTTATATCTCCCTCCAATACATTAAGTAAATATTTATATCTCATGAGATAATGATGGGAAACAAGTCAATGATCTTGATCCACTATGGGAATATGGGGAAAACAAATCCACTATTGGAAGATGGGGAAACCCGATCCCTTACAAGAAAATTACTATGACTAGGGATGGTGGTGTGTCCTTACCAGTAGGTGTATTCCCCATGAATATCCCTAGTAATATTTTGCAATGCGCCTTAACTTGTAGGGAATGATATTACATGTTTATGTTCCTACCACAATTCCATGTCTTATTCCAATGTTATGCTTTCATGAATTATGCTTTTGATTCTCTTATAATTCGTGTCTTATGAAATGCCAATATTTATTCCATGATTCATGTTTATGATCTTTGATATGCAGGGTATGATCTTATAATGTTATGATAACATTATCATACCCTCATGCTCATGCTTATGCTTACATATCTCCCTTGTCTACCCTTACTGAGCATCTACTCTCACCCATTTCTTATATTTCCTTCCCCAGGTTATGAAGATATGTATTATGTATGATATATATAAGAAGAGTTCTAGTAATGATGAACGTATTATGAAATAATGTAGCTCACTTATATACCGGTGTTTTTGTTTCCATGTTTCTAAAAGAACTATACTAACAGAGTCTTTGGGTGTCTGTTTGTGTAACATGTTAATTATTTTGTAAAATTGATGTAATGTTCATGTAATTTATGTGATTTTCATTATAAAAATGAAATAATTTAGTTAAATTATAATATAATTGAACTAATTTTAAATTAAATCCAATTTCAAATATAATTTAAACTTTTAAATTATTTAAACAAAAATAATGTTTAAAAAAATTGAAGTATTTTAACTATTCATCTAAATACGGAAATTTTTAGATAAATTTAAAAAAATAATCCTAATATAATTTTTATATTCTTATTTAAAAAATTCATTTCATTTATTAAAATAAATTTTCTAACAGTGGTAAAAAATATCTTAACATAAGTTACCAAAATGTGATGAAACAATTTTCTTTAAGAAATTCAGTTTTTTCAGAAAACATATTTTTTATTTCAACTAATTATTATTTTATTCATAATAAATATATATATATTGAATTTATTTTATATAACATAAAACCATATCATTTTTATAATTATGTTATTAATATTCATACCCACCAATCTAAAGGATAGGTTAGGATGGTATTCTATTTTATGGTTCCTTTAGACTTGGGGTTGTGTGTATCACAAGCTATCAAAGAGATTAAATTTAATGAAATATATTTCTTGGTTCGTTTAAGCTCAGTGTTTCATGTCACATACATAATTGAATTAACTTTTCTTTTTTTAGAATTTAGTGGTGTTACATTATCCCCAAACTAAAAAAAATGTTCCCTCGTAATTTTATTTTGCGCTCGGAAATGAATGGTTTGATATTTGAAAATCTCTTTGTTGAAATGACATATTATAAAAAGGGTTAATAAAATAATTATCTTAATAAGAGAAAAAGTTAAGTACATATTTCATGTTAAGTAACACATAACTAGGTTTCTATGTAGTAGAAAATTGGTGGTAGGTGAAGATATAGACAAGAAAGAAAAAACTAAATAATTATAAAGAGTGACATATATCATTAATCATAAGAAAGTGAATAATAAATATAAAGTTAAGGGGATAAAAACCATAAATATATGATTATTTAAAATTCCATTTGATTCATCTAATATAATGGTGGATATTTTTTTAAATAATTTTAAGGAATTCTTTTAATATCTATGAATATAAGAAAATATAATAAATTCATATATTTTTTTCATAAGAACTATTTAATCCATTGGTTGTGCCTTGATCAATTTTTAATTCATCACTTACCCAAAAAAATGGGTATCCAAAAATGATTTTTATGCTTGATTCACTAAAATACACTTTTAATGGGTCACATGATCCATAAAAGATTGGTAAGTCTCTCAGTGTGTCTTTATCTATTTTCCAAAACTGATTTAGTTAGAACTAGTTATACAATATAAGCATTAAATTATAAACCTCAATAGTAACACCACTATCTCAAAATTAATATTTATATATGAATTAATTTAGGCAAGAACAATAAAATATTAAACAGAACATCATACATGACAGTGTTAGGTGAAACACCCTTGTAACCCTTCGATTGTGGGTTCAACCTCATAGCCTTGTCGGATGCGATGAGATGTTTCCAAGCATGTGGGTTGTCCTTTTTATAAAACTAGATTTATATAATTCCTATAATGTTACCAAAGTTAAATAATATATAATTGCCTCAACATGGAGATATAATAAACCCTAAAGGTTACCAATACCTTTAAACTTATTCACACAAAATGTAAGGGCGTTCTTGTTTGAAAAAAAAATACAAAACCAATGGGTTTTATTACCATAAATGTTTCCAAAAATATCCTTAATCATATTATAATCCCATAACATAAAACCTAAAAATGGGATTTTAAGGAATTGATCATATGATAAATCTTAATATTATAATCCCATGATGGTATCCGTAACATTTCTGTTAATGAAGACATGTATAATTCCAAAATTAACACAATCCTTAGATGTTTCATGATTTTTATAACTGAAATAAAATTTGTAAAAATAATTTTATAATAATTTTTTTGAATCCAAATAAATATAAAAAGAATTTTATTTTAACATAATTCCTTCCTTTATCTATGAGTTAACCTTTAAAAGAGATAATTAACTTTGATAATGTATAGGTTCCCCACAATTAAGAAAAAGAACTATAAATGTATCCCTATGATGAAATTTATTTCCTTCCAACATACTCATCATATTTCCTAAGTAATACATTTATTTATGACCTTCATTTACACACATAAAAAATTTCCCATACCTTTGAGACACTTTATCATGTCTATATTCTATTATTTATTACATTAAAGAAATATTTCCTTATTCTCCCATGGTCTCCACCACTCAAGTTCTTAACGAACTCCATATTTCTCTTCATTGGTGATACTGAGAGTTGGCTAAGTTATAGGTTGTTAATATTATTTTTGGACAACTGATTAGGTATAATCATAACATCTTTCACTCATATCACCTTCCCATTTGGTTTCTCGTAGTCTCCACATTCTCCTTCATATTCAATGTTAACACAATTACTTGGGGTTCCAGCCATTGAATAAAACCATAAATCATAGTGTGACCAACAATAATCCTAGTGGAGAAAAATATAATCATTTATATGATATATTAATCATGAAATCATATTTTAAATCTTATAAACATTAGGATTATCATAAGGTCATTAATTTTGATCATCTATTCAAATCCTTCATAATGTTTTGTAAAGAAAATGTGAATTATCCAAAGTATATACCTCAGGAGTTTCAAATGAGGTGCATAGTGTTTCCCATTATTCTATACCATTTAATTATTAATTTAATCCTGACATGATTTTTTTAGAGTTAATACCCCTTTGTACATCTGTTCCAGAACCATGTACACTTTTAGTATCTAGATAGGGATGGATTTCTAGGAAAAACCACATAATCTATACCTTGAAAAATCATTAGGATGTACTTCTATACTTATCCTTAAATAATTTAATTGGGTTATGTTACCTAATATATTATTTCCTAAATATTTTCTCAAGGTTTCTACTAAAATTTCTCTAATACCAATTGTGATGACTCCAAACTTAGTAACCCAGAGCTGGTGTCTACTTTATTACATTGTCACTAAATACAATCAATCACATCCCAAAGTAAGAATAGTTTAATAGTCTTAGAAAAATAGATACATAAATGATTCACATATTATATTTGAATACAAAAATTAAAAAATAATTTGTTTTCAATAATATCTTTATTATCTCTAGAATATACTTGAATATATCTCAAAGTACACTTCCTGGATTCCTAGTAAAGGCAAAAAACAAGGGTGATATCAAATTCTTAGTAAGGGTTACATATAGAGAAAAATATCATGAGTAAATAAATAATTATATATAATTCATAATCAACATTGAAAGGTAAATAACAAAAAAAACATTCCATTTAATCAATATCATGATTATTATAAATAGATAAGTTATAATTAATAGGGAAAGGTAAATAACTAAGCACATATTTCATTTAATCAATAACTTAGAAATCATGAATAGATAAGGCATAATAAATATGGAATGGTAAATAACTAAACATATATTCCATTTAATCAATAAAATTCCAATCATGAATACATAAGAATAACCAGTATGGAAAGTTAAATATCTGAACCCACATTCTATTTAATCCATAATCTGTGAAGAAAAATTATCCAAAGATAATTTCATTGTTAAAATTTCATAGACAATATTAACTGAATTATTATGGAAGGAAATGCTTAATTATTGGTCTTCATGATCTTATACATCATGATACCTCTATTATTAAGACCTTCCATAACACAGTTTACAACTATGGATAAAACCCATTTAATGAAAGACTATAGATTTAACTCATGTATAACGACCTAGGCTTAACATAAATGGATATTACCAAATTTTATAGTAATATTTATCACATTACAAAAAATATATGCCCGAGGACCATAATAATTTAGTGTATTTGGAAACTTGGGATACATTATTCTACTTCGATGAAATATCTTAAACATCTCCCATAAAGACCTTCCCCTTAGTAATCCTACTTAAACACCTTTCTTCATAATCTAGTGAAGGGAAACTTAATAAAGGGTCAAGATCATATACTTAATAAGGGTAAATAAAGGAGATTCGTATGCATAACATGAGAATGAGGGTAAGAGATCATTAGTATAAAATTTGAAAGTCATACCATACATATCAAAGATCACATACATGAGTCATGAAATAAATATTGGAGTTTCACAAGACATTATTAATAAGGGTGATAATTATGGCATGGCGCCTTTTATTACATAACTTTTCATTACATTTTACAAACATAGGATCTTTAAAGTCTAGTGTCTTGGAAATTAGAAACATAAAACATTAAAATATAATTTTTTTTTCTAATATACTTGTAGGGATTAATCATAAGTTCTTACTAAGTAAAATTATTGCATCTCATAACCTGGAGATAGACATCAAAGGAAAGGGTGAGCAAAAGGCCTAGTAAGGAAAGAAAAAGAATTATTTTACTTGTGAAATCAATAAGAACTTGATAAAAAACATAAAGACATGTGAAAAGGAATTATATGAATATAATAATGAAAATAAATTGAACCATAACATGGATATGTGGCTACAACATTTAATTTAGACATTCATGAACATATCACCAAGGTTCATCCCCAAGGTGTCATAAAAATTACCATGGTTATTCACCAAGGTATCGTGAAACTTGTTATATCTAGAGATTAAATTATTTACCCAATTCATTAGAGAGATATTAGGGCACACCCTCAATATGTATTTATATTCATGTGATCCATATATATCATAATCAAACATTTAATAAATAACCCATAGAGAGTAAAAGTAATGAGTTTCACTTCAAAATCGTAATGTTTTAAAAGTGATTAGAAATATGGTCGTTATGTTTTTTTATAACCCTTGGAAAAGGAAAGAGGGTTTCATGTATGTAGATTCCAGAATCAAATAGATCAATTTTATTTCTTTATTAATACCTCTGGAAATGAAAACATATTTGGGTATTCAAATAAACAAAACAAGATAATTTCTTGAGAAAAAGAGAGATATTTTGAGACAAAATTTCTATAGCATAACAGCTATATAACATGGTTTTTGAAAATAATAAAAAGATAGGGGATAAGTGTCTCCCATAAATAAATAATTAATTTATAGTAGAGGTACATAATAAAAAGAAACAATATCATCGTGTGGAATGACACACCACATGAAAAGGAAACTTGAAAGAAAAGAGAAAAATGCGATTTCTTTTACGAAAATTCGGCAGCCTAATGACGTCACTTATAATTCAGAAAAATAAGTTGATGAGAGAAAAAAGGGTATATCATAAATTATAAATTAAATTTATATTAATAAAAACATATACGAACATACCCCCACATAATGAAATGGAAACTAGAAGACATACCATAAAAGAAGTCATGACTTAAAAGAGGAGGGTGAAAGGTTCCCTTACCTTGAAGAGTAACTTCGAAAGCTTGAAGGTTGTGGACTTTGGACGATTGAGGGCACCTTAAAAGGACTCCTTGGGAGGTAAAATGACTAATAATTCGTTGTGGAGGATTTTGGAATGAAATTAATGAGGGAATGGCTTGGTATTTATAGGGAAAGAGGGAATATTTAATTAATTTCCAAGGGACACGTCATCGGTGATATTTGCAAAACCATGGGCTTGCACATGGTATTGTCCACTTGGGACACCTCATAATATATATTACTATTCAAAATTCGACCTGATTTTTTACATCATGATTACATCATCGATGATGTCATTAAAGACCCGAAACTCAAAACTGTATTTTTACTATTCACCGAAAATTCAACTGTTTCAGAAAAATTCCAAAAATTTACCCTAACCTAATATAGATGGTATGAATTCAAAAATGAACTCCATTTTATGGAAATAATTTTCAAAATATTTTTAATTTAATTTTTAAATAAAATCATTATTTATTAAAAAAAATAACTCTAAAACTATAACTTATTTTGTAACACCTTAAAAAAGTAATCAAGGTCCCATAAAATTATCATATAACCATAAGACAATAAATTAAAAATTTATGATTAAATTTTATGAAAATAAATTTTCATTTTAAATTATTAAATTAATTATGAAATTGTAAATAAAATATTTATGACCTACAAAAATAACAAAACTTATACTATGATTATTTTTTTTCACTTTTAAGATCTCTAAATTGTATTTATACATTCATTTGTGAAGTTTCTATTTTTTTGTCCAATTTACTATTCATTACTATTCATAAGGGTATGTTATTATTCATACTTTACTATTCACTAAAAAACTAGTTGATCCTATTAGACTCTAAATTTCTTACTGATCACAACTCTAAAAGACTATTTTTTGAAAATAATTTCACATTATTAATTATTTAAAGTTTACATGAATATTTTAAAATACCCTTTTTACAAAATTCATCAATAATATTCATCCTATATTTATCCAGACATTTGAAAATAATTTTTTTTACCATAATAAGAAATAAAAATTTTATTTACTCCGAGGGATTACAAAAAGTTTTTAAGGCCTCGTTACGCAGCCCCTTATAACACCTGTATAGGACCGAAGTTTAAGGTGTGCTACGGTGATATAATCTTGGGGTGGCTTGAACAACATTGCCCGAGTGGTGATTTCTATCATCTTTAACTTCTCCCTTAGGTGATTCTGTTCAAGCTTCACATGTTGAAGCTTAGCTTGGGCTTGGTCCAGAGAAAAGCCTAGAGATGCTAACTCCTTCCCAAGCTCTGGCAGATGGGTTTCGTATATCCCGATTCTACTGGATGAGGCAATCGAATCTTCTTTCTATATTAATTAATCAAGATCAATTGTATTTATAAATAATAATTGTAACGTTAAGATTTTAGTTTCCAATGGTCATATTGACCAATGGTCATATAACAGTTGAAACCCAAAGACATTACTTAATTAATTAAAGGATATAGTTTGTGGAGTATAAAATAAAATAACACACACATTTAGGAAACAAATATTATTCAAAAGTTCATGTCATTAAAATAAGTAATCATAAATCAATAATGAACCATAATCTCATGTCATATAAGTGTGGAACCATCATAAATATAGAAAACCATTTCAGGTGTCAAGGTTAGCTACCGATACCATCTACATAGTGGATCAAGACACACATGTTTCCCATAGTGGATTAGGAAACACATGTTTCCGATTGTGGATTAGGACTCATATATTTCCTATTGTGGATCAGGACACACATGTTTCCCATTGTGGATAAATCCCATAGAAGTTTTTTCCATAATTATATCATGTGTTATAAATATTTACCTAATGCATTGGAGGGAGATATAGGTTCCACCCATCACATAATTAAAACATATATACATGTGCCACAATTTAATAAAACATTCATCATATCATGACCCATAAAAAGATATGGGAATCATAAACATCATATCATAACCCATGAAATGAATTGGTAATTATAAACATGTAATATTATCATAACCTATGGAAAATATATTGGTTTCATAATAATTTTATCAAATCCTAACCCCTGAAAAAAGTGGGTTTCAAAATCGTATATCTCGTGGAAGAGAAAAAAGTCTCATAAAAAACTTGTCATCAAAAGAATAAACCATTCATAGAAAGAATAAGAATGGTGTCCTTAGATCATACCCCCAATAAAGAATAAACTATATAAATAGATGCAATTTTATATGGAGAAGTATTTTTAAGGATCACTTGGAGCATTTATTATATAAAATATCCTTTTATTGAAAATCATTTTTCAATTCATAAAGCATTTTAAAAATGATTTTCTTTGATAATCCCTTTATAAAACTTATAAAGTAATATTTTAAGAATCATTTAAAAAATATATTGAAAAAATATCCTTTTTGTTTAAAAAAATTCTTTTTTAAACATAAATAATTTTGAAAACCTTCTTATTTTAAAATAACCTTAAAAACTTATAATGGATGCTTTGAAAATAATTTAAAACATTTTTTAATCATAAAATATTTTTGAAAATGTTTTTATTTGAAAAATACTTAAAAATAATAATTTAGAGAATGTTAGTAAAAAAAGTTTCTTTAAAAAACAACCTTTTAAAATATTAAAGGAATCTTTAAGGAAATTATGACCATGATGGTGGGTAAATCCGTACATATCGAACATTCATTTTACACCATAAATTGTTTAGAAAAGTACCTTGATCAGAAAATGAAATAAAGAATCATTTTTAAATATTTTTGACTAAAAATTTAAAACATGGGTACATTTTTTTTACACATCATATTATATAAAATTTGAAAGAATTTTTATAAAACATGGTTTCGTTAATAAAGTAAATTTCTGACTGAAGAGACTAATTGTAACGCCCCGACCCCAGCTACCCAGAGCCGGTGCGTTACTTCGTAACATTGGCATGATCACAAAAGATCAAGTCTCGAAAGACCGATTAGTTTAGTAGCCTTGGAAACACTAGATACATTTGTAAACGTTACATTACATCATAAAGTGAAAAACTACAATAACAAAGTCTCCATAGTCCACACTCATATCCTCTTCTGACTATCCCTGCAGGTCATTCATAAAATACTTCTTCACATCCTGGAAAATATTAAAACATTGAAAGGGGTGAGCTCAGATGCTCAGTAAGGATAACAATAATGCGGAAGCTTTCATAAATAAACATTAACATTTAAGGCAATGTATAACTAAAACAAAAGCCTTTTAAACATGAACTTCAACATAATATGGCAAAAGTAAAATGAGATAATGCCATTTACTTCTTCACATGGATATTCTACTGGTCGAATAATCACATGCAATATCAATAACCACTTTCATAATGATGGAATGCATAATGCCAGACTATCATAACCACGTAGTCAAGGCCTCGTGCCAAGACCACAAATAAGATTTTGTCAAGGCCTCGTGCCAAGACACTAGTTTGTCTCATGAGACCTGCCGATGCATCGAGGAGCTATAGCGGGCTCCACCCGTCACTTATTAAGTCCAATGCATTCCTCATATGAATAGGTTTAAACATATCATAAACCATAACATAATCGTATCACATAAAACATGCATAAAGGAAACATAACATTTCCACATTTCAATCACAAGATATCAATACAACACTTTGATATGATAAAAACGCTTTCAAAACCATTTTCAATACCAAAATAAAAGAAAGTTAAAACTTTGTATTTATTTTTCATTAAAAAAAATGATGGCTTGTAGAGGAAGCCGAAACTAAAATAATGGTCACGGCGGCGGAGAAGTCATTGTCGCCGCATAAGTACGGAAAGAAAAACATTCCCTTTTGTCGTTTAGCAAAATGCTTCGTATAAAAAGATTCCTTTTGAATAAAAGTAAAAGTCAAAGGGGTTTATACACCGTATAAAAGAAATTTGTGTATAAAACAAAATATGCCCAATGAAAGGGGATTGAGACGAAGTCCTTAAAAAGATCATTTTTAAAATAGAATAGATATATTATGTGTATTCACTATAGGTACACATAAAGAAAGTAAAAATACAAAATAGGACATAATAACATCATGACATAATTTGAAAGTAGGAGATTAACCCAAAGAATGGAAATTGGGTTAAGAAGTTCCCTTACAAAGATCATTTTTAAAATAAAATAGATCTATTATGTGTATTCACTATAGGTACACATAAAGAAAGTAAAAAAAATACAAAAAAATACATAATAATATCATGACATAATTTGAAAGTAGGAGATTAACCCAAAGAATGGAAGTTGGGTTAAGAAATTCCCTTACAAATATAATTTAAATAAAATATATCTATTATGTGTATTCACTATAATTACACATAAAGAAAGTACAAATACAAGATATGACATAACAATATCATGACATAATTTGAAAGTAGGAGATTAACCCAAAGAAATGAAGTTGGGTTAAGAAGTTCCCTTACCTCGTGTCTGACTTGACTCAACCGTTCTTTAACCTCCTGAATAATAAACTAGAGTTAATATATACCTTATTAAGAACCATTTTCAACTTCATTATCCTTATTATATCACTTATTACAATGATATGATCATTATGTAATTATTTAAGTTAATAACGGTCGTTTTGTCGACCTTTGGTACTTGAGTCAAAAATAAACTTCTTATGATTACAAGTTGTTAATGTGGTGAAATATCCATTATATTCATAATTTAGATGTCATATATATCTTATATATCCAGTATATACATTCATTTATAATATTACGTAACATTTAGAGGTAAGAAATGAAATGCACCGTTCATGGAGACGGTAAGCCGTACGTACGCATGAACGCTACTTCCATTTCTATTTCATATTTTCTGGAATGGAATCATAATGATATGAGAGTATATTATAATTCCAGTATAATAACATATATAATATCATTAACTTTATCCTTCACACATCCCACATATGGTATTAACGAATCAAATCACTTTCAGGGGGCGGTAGTCCGCGCTTCCTAAAATGAAGATATCGTGTTTTACCCATAATGGAAACCATAAAGGTATGCCCAAAATGAAAAAAACAGAAGCTTAAGGAAAACATAAACATATTATATATCATATATAAAAATAGTGACATCATAATGGCCACCTTTGAAGGTGTTAAATGAGTGTTGAACAATCATCGTTTCGGGAGGCAGAATTTCGCCATCCACGGAAACCTTATGTTCTTTAACCATTTGATGTAGTTGTGTGGAAGTGTAGCTCAAATAAATCTTATAACAACATCCTAGTATATTTAAGATACTGGTGTTGTTACAAAAGAAGTAAATAAAAAGAGTTTAGGGGGTTGGAGAAGCAAAATAAAACAAAAGAACATGAGAGAATGAATTACCTTAAAAAGTGTAACTCCTTTTGAGTTGAGCCTAAAGGCTTCCTTTGAAAGGATTCTGCCCAAAGGGAATCCTCTAGGATGAGGAGAGGGATGTGGAGAGAGCAAAAGGGCAGGGGTTGGCCGAGCCAATGGCTTGAAGAGTGTGTGAAATGAGGTAGAGGTGGGGGCCTTTTATAAGAGGAGAGGAAGGGCACTTTTGGAAAGTAAAGGAACATTACATTATTTGAAAATGTGTTTCGGTTTTAAAAGGTCCCATATTGATAGAATTCGTGGATAAGGTGATAAGGCATCGAAATCCACTCATCCAATTGGTTTTGGCCATGTGTAGTTCATAGATTTTATATTACCTTTCCATTTTATTTAAATCGTCAAATAATGATGTCATCGCTGCATCATTATTATGTCATAAATAATTAAATTTATTTAATGTCTAAAAATTATAAAAAAAATACTATGATATAGGAAATATTTTTATCTTTCCAATGAATATTTATAATCAAAATTTGGACTTGTGTAACCCTACTTAAAAATTGTTTTAGTAAAACACTTTATGTTAGTGTCATTTTCACTTTAACATTAAATAAAAAGTAATTTATGTTATTTCCCAACAAAAGTGGATCCATGGGGTCCCCAAGTTAGGCCATGGCTTGTCTTGGTCGGCCATGACACAACCAATGATGTTGGGACATGTGTCTAGGTCATTTAATATTATTAAAGTATTATTTATACCTTAAACTACCCTAATTACCACTAATCGCGATTAAGAACTTAATAAGTTACTATTCACCAAAAAATTATTTTTATCCCATTGAACCACATTTTACTTCTTTATGACAACCATGTATGTCGGATTTTTGAAAATCAAATCACAGAAGTGGTAATATTTCATTTAAACGAAAAATCAGTTATTTAACAACCACTTAGTGGTTTCACTATTCATCAAAAATTGAAGTTTTTCAGAATAAGGCCAAAATTTCACCCTAAGCTATAATTGATATTCCGAATTGAAAAATGATGTCTATTTTACAAAATTCCAAACATATTAGTTGCATTAATTAATTTTATAATTAATTCCCGCTGTCACAAAAAATAGCGTGTTTTTAAGAAACAATTTATATCAAAAGATTGACAATTGTTTATGTCCAATTTCAATGTCAAATTAATTCTAATGACCACCATTGGATAAAATGGTAAAAATATATTCTAATTATACTCTAAAACCACTCAATAGTATAATTTATCACTATGAATTATTTTGATTAAAAAAGTTGTTTTAAGTATTTTTTCACTATTCATAAAAATTTTGAAGTTCTCAGAAAATTACAAAAAATTCAACATAGGCTAATTTCAATATTAGGAATACAAAAATGAAGTCCATTTTGAAATATAAAATTTCTATAATTTTAAAAAGTGGTTATTACTATTCATAACGGCTACTTTGATTTGTCGCGATGTTTTAGAACTCGAAGTTGCGTACAATGCAAGCTATTGTATTATTGAATGAGAAGCGTATCGTGGAAGCTCGGGGTGTTACATTCTCCCCTCCTTCAATAAATTGCGTCCTCGCAATTTGAAATTTTTCTTGGAAAATAAAAGGTTGAAAAGAGAAAATACCTTTGAGGAAAACCCACATCGGAAATAAGGTTAATAAATATATAACATTAAAAGAAAGCAGGATAAGTACAAAGGTCACCCGATATAGCCCATTATAGGATTCTATGAAAATATGGATATGGAGGAGAAACAAACCATCAAGGTCTGATGGGGAGTTATAGAAAACAGGATTAGGAGAAAGTTTAACCACAAGAAAATCACAAACTTGTGATTGGTTAAACGGTCATTGAATCCCTAGTTGGAAAAGTTAACCGACAAAATTTTTGTTTTAAGTTACCTTTTATAATGTTGAGGAATTTATTTAGGAGATTTACTAAGAACGTAAGGGAATATACATACTTGTTATGTATACTATCATTCGTTAATAAATTTTTGCCACAAACCCATCTTTTACTCCAAATGGTAACGGAACTCAAAAATATTCTATTTATCCTAATTGTATAAGGTTCCAAATGTTAACACATACCATTTAGATCAGTAAAACTATTTTGTAATAACCAGGGACTTCCTGTAGGCTAGTGGTAGGAAATAAAGGCTTGTCGCACTATGGTTGTGGGTTCGATTCCTGCAGCTTTGTCCGACGCGACGGGTTATTCCCCACCCTGCAGGTTGTCCTTTTCCTAAAAATATAGTACTATACTATTCCAAAAATAATCTTCATAAATGTTTTAACCTTAAACAATACTATTCAAAGTTCAACTTAATCCATCCCAACATTTATAGTTATCCAAAATACCTCTGTCCAAACTTTCTCTAAAAGGTCTCTTAATTCCAAAATCAATTGTAACATCAGATTCCCCAAACAAAGAAAAGTTTCTCTTATTGTCACATACTAAAAATATGATTACCTTAATCATATTAAAACCTTACTGAAACCAACAAGTACTGCAGTACAATCCTTATATAGATCACATTATTCTAATAACCAGAATATAATCCATGAGTCCGAAAGCATCAATACATTAGTTATTCTGCTTCAACTGTAGTAATAGCATAAGATTGTCCTTGATCCCTTGGCCTTTTCTGAGGTAAGATTCCTTGACGCTTAGGACATTCATTTGCGTAATGACCCATTTCTCTACAATTGTAGCATTCAACTTTGACAGCCTCTTTCTTTCCCTTGCAATCACGTGCCTGGTGACCTTTTTCTCCACATTTATAACAGACTCCCATTCCTTTTAGGCAAGTACCAGGGTGATTCTTCCCACAATTATCACATAATGGAAAATCCTTCTTTCCCTTTTTCCCTTTATCTGTCTCTTGTTCCACCGTTCTCTTCTTCTCTTGCTTTACTTTGTTGTCATAAGACTTAGAGAATTCCTTTTCTGTCTTGATAGCACATGAGACTATATCTTCGTATGATGAGAAGGATTGTGATACTAAAGCTCGTCGGAGAAATGGTTTTAACCCATCAAAGAAACGATCAATCTTACTCCTTGGGTTACGTATATAATCGGCAGCATGCCTCGCTAACCTTGTAAAGTTAGCCTCATACTTTGCGACATTCTCATCCTCCTTCTGCCTCAGACTCAGAAATTGCCTTTCCATATCTGCTCGATGGTCTCGAGGAAAGTATTTTTCTAAGAACAGCTCTTTGAACTCCTGCCATTCCATGTTTGTTAATTCATCATCTTCCTTTGTGTTTTGAATTAGTGACCACCATTGATCGGCATCTCCAGTGAGGCGGTAAACTGCCATGACAACCTTCTCCCTTTCACTACTCCCCAAGGCATGGAATATTTTCTCTAAGGAATTTATCCATTGCTCAGCTACTGTAGGATTTGTACTCCCATTGAAGGTTGGCGGTTGTTGCCTCATGAAACGGTCTAGCATTGATCCTCCACGTTGCGGATCAGGGTGCTCCATACGAGTAAGGTTGTTATTCATAACCTGCGTGAGTTGTCCCAGTATGGTAATAAGTTGATCAGCACCAGTTGTATCTTCAGGTCCACAATAATTATCTTGAGCAGGAGGGCAATCCCTACACGGAGTTCGTGCATTGATACAGTTTCCATTCCTTCTACTAGGCGCCATTTCTAAACAATGGCATAAACTAGATTAGTTTATGAATCAAAATACATAATTCCATACTTGTAAAATACTTAACATAAATTGAACTATTTATGGATATAATCCATAATCATAAAAAGGTTTTATTTGAGGAAGTATATACTCATAACCGTTAATTGTGGTTTGTAAAGAAAATGAGAATTATCCTAAGCGTATCCCCCGGGAGTGTCGTAACCAAGAGTGCAGCAAGGCCCGTGGTCGTGCACCAGTTCCCATTTGAGTATAGCTCAAAGCGGTGTTTTCGGGGTTTACCCCTAGGTACATCTGTTCCAGAGCCGCCTCTACCTGCTCGTATCCAGACAGGGATTTATTGCTTGGAAAACTCACAAAATCTCTACAATACCAAAATTCTAGTAAGTTCTTCTATACTAATCCTCAAAGTCTATCTTTGGGCTATGTGCTCTAATCAGAGTTTATCAAAATCTAGCTTCCAAGGTTAGTACTAAACTGCCTCTGATACCAACTGTAACGCCCCGACCCCAGCTACCCAGAGCCGGTGCGTTACTTCGTAACATTGGCATGATCACAAAAGATCAAGTCTCGAAAGACCGATTAGTTTAGTAGCCTTGGAAACACTAGATACATTTGTAAACGTTACATTACATCATAAAGTGAAAAACTACAATAACAAAGTCTCCATAGTCCACACTCATATCCTCTTCTGACTATCCCTGCAGGTCATTCATAAAATACTTCTTCACATCCTGGAAAATATTAAAACATTGAAAGGGGTGAGCTCAGATGCTCAGTAAGGATAACAATAATGCGGAAGCTTTCATAAATAAACATTAACATTTAAGGCAATGTATAACTAAAACAAAAGCCTTTTAAACATGAACTTCAACATAATATGGCAAAAGTAAAATGAGATAATGCCATTTACTTCTTCACATGGATATTCTACTGGTCGAATAATCACATGCAATATCAATAACCACTTTCATAATGATGGAATGCATAATGCCAGACTATCATAACCACGTAGTCAAGGCCTCGTGCCAAGACCACAAATAAGATTTTGTCAAGGCCTCGTGCCAAGACACTAGTTTGTCTCATGAGACCTGCCGATGCATCGAGGAGCTATAGCGGGCTCCACCCGTCACTTATTAAGTCCAATGCATTCCTCATATGAATAGGTTTAAACATATCATAAACCATAACATAATCGTATCACATAAAACATGCATAAAGGAAACATAACATTTCCACATTTCAATCACAAGATATCAATACAACACTTTGATATGATAAAAACGCTTTCAAAACCATTTTCAATACCAAAATAAAAGAAAGTTAAAACTTTGTATTTATTTTTCATTAAAAAAAATGATGGCTTGTAGAGGAAGCCGAAACTAAAATAATGGTCACGGCGGCGGAGAAGTCATTGTCGCCGCATAAGTACGGAAAGAAAAACATTCCCTTTTGTCGTTTAGCAAAATGCTTCGTATAAAAAGATTCCTTTTGAATAAAAGTAAAAGTCAAAGGGGTTTATACACCGTATAAAAGAAATTTGTGTATAAAACAAAATATGCCCAATGAAAGGGGATTGAGACGAAGTCCTTAAAAAGATCATTTTTAAAATAGAATAGATATATTATGTGTATTCACTATAGGTACACATAAAGAAAGTAAAAATACAAAATAGGACATAATAACATCATGACATAATTTGAAAGTAGGAGATTAACCCAAAGAATGGAAATTGGGTTAAGAAGTTCCCTTACAAAGATCATTTTTAAAATAAAATAGATCTATTATGTGTATTCACTATAGGTACACATAAAGAAAGTAAAAAAAATACAAAAAAATACATAATAATATCATGACATAATTTGAAAGTAGGAGATTAACCCAAAGAATGGAAGTTGGGTTAAGAAATTCCCTTACAAATATAATTTAAATAAAATATATCTATTATGTGTATTCACTATAATTACACATAAAGAAAGTACAAATACAAGATATGACATAACAATATCATGACATAATTTGAAAGTAGGAGATTAACCCAAAGAAATGAAGTTGGGTTAAGAAGTTCCCTTACCTCGTGTCTGACTTGACTCAACCGTTCTTTAACCTCCTGAATAATAAACTAGAGTTAATATATACCTTATTAAGAACCATTTTCAACTTCATTATCCTTATTATATCACTTATTACAATGATATGATCATTATGTAATTATTTAAGTTAATAACGGTCGTTTTGTCGACCTTTGGTACTTGAGTCAAAAATAAACTTCTTATGATTACAAGTTGTTAATGTGGTGAAATATCCATTATATTCATAATTTAGATGTCATATATATCTTATATATCCAGTATATACATTCATTTATAATATTACGTAACATTTAGAGGTAAGAAATGAAATGCACCGTTCATGGAGACGGTAAGCCGTACGTACGCATGAACGCTACTTCCATTTCTATTTCATATTTTCTGGAATGGAATCATAATGATATGAGAGTATATTATAATTCCAGTATAATAACATATATAATATCATTAACTTTATCCTTCACACATCCCACATATGGTATTAACGAATCAAATCACTTTCAGGGGGCGGTAGTCCGCGCTTCCTAAAATGAAGATATCGTGTTTTACCCATAATGGAAACCATAAAGGTATGCCCAAAATGAAAAAAACAGAAGCTTAAGGAAAACATAAACATATTATATATCATATATAAAAATAGTGACATCATAATGGCCACCTTTGAAGGTGTTAAATGAGTGTTGAACAATCATCGTTTCGGGAGGCAGAATTTCGCCATCCACGGAAACCTTATGTTCTTTAACCATTTGATGTAGTTGTGTGGAAGTGTAGCTCAAATAAATCTTATAACAACATCCTAGTATATTTAAGATACTGGTGTTGTTACAAAAGAAGTAAATAAAAAGAGTTTAGGGGGTTGGAGAAGCAAAATAAAACAAAAGAACATGAGAGAATGAATTACCTTAAAAAGTGTAACTCCTTTTGAGTTGAGCCTAAAGGCTTCCTTTGAAAGGATTCTGCCCAAAGGGAATCCTCTAGGATTAGGAGAGGGATGTGGAGAGAGCAAAAGGGCAGGGGTTGGCCGAGCCAATGGCTTGAAGAGTGTGTGAAATGAGGTAGAGGTGGGGGCCTTTTATAAGAGGAGAGGAAGGGCACTTTTGGAAAGTAAAGGAACATTACATTATTTGAAAATGTGTTTCGGTTTTAAAAGGTCCCATATTGATAGAATTCGTGGATAAGGTGATAAGGCATCGAAATCCACTCATCCAATTGGTTTTGGCCATGTGTAGTTCATAGATTTTATATTACCTTTCCATTTTATTTAAATCGTCAAATAATGATGTCATCGCTGCATCATTATTATGTCATAAATAATTAAATTTATTTAATGTCTAAAAATTATAAAAAAAATACTATGATATAGGAAATATTTTTATCTTTCCAATGACTATTTATAATCAAAATTTGGACTTGTGTAACCCTACTTAAAAATTGTTTTAGTAAAACACTTTATGTTAGTGTCATTTTCACTTTAACATTAAATAAAAAGTAATTTATGTTATTTCCCAACAAAAGTGGATCCATGGGGTCCCCAAGTTAGGCCATGGCTTGTCTTGGTCGGCCATGACACAACCAATGATGTTGGGACATGTGTCTAGGTCATTTAATATTATTAAAGTATTATTTATACCTTAAACTACCCTAATTACCACTAATCGCGATTAAGAACTTAATAAGTTACTATTCACCAAAAAATTATTTTTATCCCATTGAACCACATTTTACTTCTTTATGACAACCATGTATGTCGGATTTTTGAAAATCAAATCACAGAAGTGGTAATATTTCATTTAAACGAAAAATCAGTTATTTAACAACCACTTAGTGGTTTCACTATTCATCAAAAATTGAAGTTTTTCAGAATAAGGCCAAAATTTCACCCTAAGCTATAATTGATATTCCGAATTGAAAAATGATGTCTATTTTACAAAATTCCAAACATATTAGTTGCATTAATTAATTTTATAATTAATTCCCGCTGTCACAAAAAATAGCGTGTTTTTAAGAAACAATTTATATCAAAAGATTGACAATTGTTTATGTCCAATTTCAATGTCAAATTAATTCTAATGACCACCATTGGATAAAATGGTAAAAATATATTCTAATTATACTCTAAAACCACTCAATAGTATAATTTATCACTATGAATTATTTTGATTAAAAAAGTTGTTTTAAGTATTTTTTCACTATTCATAAAAATTTTGAAGTTCTCAGAAAATTACAAAAAATTCAACATAGGCTAATTTCAATATTAGGAATACAAAAATGAAGTCCATTTTGAAATATAAAATTTCTATAATTTTAAAAAGTGGTTATTACTATTCATAACGGCTACTTTGATTTGTCGCGATGTTTTAGAACTCGAAGTTGCGTACAATGCAAGCTATTGTATTATTGAATGAGAAGCGTATCGTGGAAGCTCGGGGTGTTACACTAATAAAGGCAGACTTTCTTTAAACAATTTCTTAATTATCATTATTACCAAAGGAAAAATGGTGCCAATACGTGTATATATCATGGATAACTATAGGATAAGAAATTTAATGAGTTTTATTGATATTTGGATGATACAATTTCATAAATTGAAGCATAATCATAAACAATCTTGATAAATGATGAGATTGTAGCAATAAACCGTTACCACTTTGGTAACTTTGAGTCATAATAATTTGGAAATAATAACATTAAATGAACCTTAAAATAAAATTTAAATAATTATATTCATGTTTTTATATGTCAAAGGACAATATATACACCTTGTATAATAATATTGGTTCATAACATGACATGTGTCTCAAAGAAGGCAAATTGAGACAAAATTACTTTACCGATTTAGTAACTGTTGAACCGTAAGCCCCATGAAAGAGATACAATCAAATTTATATGTAAATACCCATGAATTTAAGGATAATAATAATATAATACATTAATGGGAATTATATTCACTATAAAAAATAAATGAGTGGTGAATAAGGCATAAGTCTCGCAGAAATAAAAGTGAAACTAGAAATCCTTGTACTACTCACGTAATTTTAAAATCATGAGATCCATAAAAGAATAAAATCAATTTAAAATTTTAATTTAATTAAATAAATTAAATTAATTATATAACATGTCATAGTTCAGTATATACACCACACAATAATAATAAGCGGTGACTATAGCATATATCTCTCATAAATAAAAGTGTGATGAAAAAACCCTTACATTAAGTCTTGAATTTATTCGTACATGTTCAAAACTCATGTATAATAAATATAAGTTTATTAAACATATAAAAAAACCATATTATTATATATATTACCATAAATTACTTTATTATGACTTTATATTATCTTTTTATTAACAACTTCATGTTAAAGTTATGTTTTGTGTAATAATCGCTTTGTTTTTGTTTTCACATATGTTTTGACTTGTTATCATTGATCCTCTTACTTAGATCATGATTTAATTATTTTAAAATATAAAACTTTATTTAAATGTCATATATATTAATTATATAAATATTTATAATGATATATAAAAGATATAAATATGAAATGAAATACACCACTCATGGAGACGGTAGACTGTACGTACACAAGAATGTTGTTTCCATTTTCTTGTCATATAGATAGAATGAAAGTAAATAGAATATATGTATATATATATATATTATTATACCATAATAATTATTATTTCATACTTATCATATAAATTCAATAAACCCATCCTTAATACATTCCATGCAATTTGTGAATGAATCACATCTCTCTGAGGAGGTAGTAGTCTAAATATCCACAAATGAAGTTATCATATTTACACAAAATAGAAATCAGGATGGTATATTTTATATAATAATTAAATAAGTATAAATACATAATAAATATTATATATATCATATAAATATATTATTTACATCATAATTACCAACCATTAGAGGTAATAAATGAATAACTAACGACATCATTTCGTGGGGTGGTAGCTCACCGTGCACACGAATAATAAGTTCGTTACCCATTTGATTGAAGTGTGAGTAGGTATAGGTCAAAAAATTAGAATAAAAAATATAACTATATTTAAGATACTAATGTTATTATATAATCAGGGAATAATAATTACTCAATGTGTGGATAAATAAATAAAATAGAAATGCACGTTGAAGAACATTACCTCTATTTTTTTTTTCAGGTAACACCTTTTGGTTTGCACTAAAGGGATTCCTTGGTTGGATCTATGCCCAAAATAAGGATTATAGTTTTAGATTATGGAATTTGTGAGATTATTTTGGTATTTTTTTATGATACAAAGTGTCTTGAGAGGCATGATGAAGTGAGGGGTGTGAGTGACATTTTATAGTGGAGTAAGAGTGACATTCTTATAAATATAAAAAGGTAAACACTATTGATAGGTCTACCTTACATAACATGCCACTAATAATTTTTCATTTTTTGATAAAATGTATTATATGGATTAAATATATATATATAATGGATTTTGGACATGTTTCTAGGGGGTTTGTCCCCTTAAGTTAATGTTTAACCACTATGTAAACCCACTTTTACCTTAATCACTGTAATTAATTTAAATTAATTTCACAAATATTTTTATTATAAAACTAAGTTGACCTTAATAATAATTATAAATTATTTTTAATACAAATATTTAATCCATTTTTCCAAATTATAAACAAATAATTGGTATAATTAATTTAAAATTAATCCTGTAGACGGGACGAGACGACGAGTTTTTAAAGCGAAAATATTCAAAAGTTTGAAATGTTTTCTCATCAAATTTCAATGTAAAATTTATTATAATGACCTATATTAGATTTATTTTTATATAATTGAACAAATTATACATTAAAACCAATTTAAAATATAATTTAAATATAAAAATAAATTATGTGAAAAAAATATTTCAATTAAAATTCAATGTTTTTTTACTATTCATCAAAATATGAAACCTCTTTGAAAAATATCAAAAATTCACCCAAAGTAAATTTTGATATAATTATTTCAAAAATGAAGTTTTTTTTCAAATAATTTTTTTAAAAGTGTCAAAAATTATATTTAAAATGGGTTCTCCATTAAATGGAAGTAAATTACCTTTTAGAAAAATACAACTATTTATTTATAAAATTGGATTTATTTTTATCTTATACCTATAAAATATATTAGATGAGTATAAAAAATGTTGATTAAATATATAAAATATAAATTTTATTAAGGAAATTCATAAAAAGTGGTTTGTATAATTTATTGATATAAAATTTTATTTTCATATATAAAAAATATTTTTTTTGAAAAGTAATTCCTTTATTTTTATATAGTTTTTACATTCATTTATAGTAATTGATAACCAAAGGATTAATTTTATATACACGGGTAAATCATATTTTTAAAATTTAGCTAATCTTATTCATAATATCAATTCCGATGGTAAGGTGGTAACTATAATAATATTTTAATTACAATATTAATAGTATATTTTAGTTTGGTAAAACTCGGCCTTGCGTGTAAATCAAGCTATCAAAGGAACACAAAATTGTGTATAACTCAAGACAAACATAGTTTTGTGTGTACAAAAAACTAATATAATTATTTCATATATTGGACGCTTAACTTGGTGTTGTGTGATATATAATCCAAGCTTAGTGCTTTCATATAACACAATCTATACTCATTGTTGCACGGAATGAATAATATTGAAAAGATTAAATTAATTCAAAAAAAATATTTAATAAAATATTGGGTTGTTACATTCTACCCCCCTTAAAATTAATTTCACCCTTTAAATTTTTCTGTGTTATCAAAGGTTTAAAACTTGAAAGTTTACTTCTCAGAAACCCACATCATAAGAATGAATACTAATGATTATTTTAGAAAGGGAAAGTTAGAAAAATCACTGTTAAACAATGTAACTCATAGCTAGGTTTCCACATAGGAGAACATTGGTGGAAAGAAAAAACATGTACATGGAAGATAAATCTAACAATATAGTTTTGATCGAGAGTGATAGAGAACATGATGCGGTTAAATTCAATGATCACAAATCCATAACCCTGAAAGGCTTAAAAATGGTCATTTATATCATAAAAATTGATGATAATTGAACAAAATTTTATTTCAAGACCCCTTTTACTAAATTTTAAGAATTTTAATGAAAGGATATACCTATATGATTTTAGGAAAACCTCACCCTATATTATGACTTGATCAATTTACAATTTATCTCTTAATCCATGAAATGAAGGTGAATTTGACATTCTTAAAGCACTAATAGATCACTAGGTATAATGATAAGTCATTCAATATGTCTTTAGTTAACATAATAGAAAAAAGGTTAGCACAAGTTATCTATTACGCATAAATCCTCACATGAAGATATAATAATTGAATCTATAAAACCTCATCCAAAGTTTAAATTAAACCATTCAACTAATGGTTAACCTTATCACCCTTTATAAATACTGAATTACAAAATATAAGGTCACTAAATTTCTCAAAAATGGATTTTCATTGATCCCCCATATATCATAAAGCATCTCTTATATGTCACATACCAAACATGTGAATAACTTTATCTAGTAATCTCTTGATATAAGGCCCCGACCTTAAACCTTACTTAATATTGAATTAAATGAGTAATTCACATTGAGGATCTTTTCAGGTTTAGAGTTTTAGATAATTAGGACATAACTATTACATCTCAAAAGATTACAAAGTAGTCGCTTCTACTAAATTTCCATAAAATAAAAACTCTTTAAAAGAAACATGTATAGTTCCATGTTTTAGGTTGCATGACTTTCCCTTGATCCCATCCTTGACCCTATTCCACGCTAAGTCCTGTGAAAAATATTTCAAAAACTTGGGATGAGCATAAGAAGCTCAGTAAGGGATACACAAATAATGAAAACTGTTAGTTTTTCAAAACAACAAGTAAACCATGAATACTTTATCAATGTAATACTTTTCACCTACATGAAGTAGTAAAAACTCTAAAGTATCATTACTTACCTTTTTGTAACCAAAGGATTACCATAAAAATCCATAAAAAGAACACATAACACATATAAAGGTAACTTGGGACATAAACATACTTAAGTGGAATAACCATACGGTCGACTCCCACACATATCACTTAATGGAATATCCATACGGCCAATTTCCATACATACTTAATGGAATAGCCATACGGCCGACTTACATACCCAATGCATTGGAGGTTATAACGTAACCACCCGTCCTGGTATTCACGGCACCACCCGTCATATGGTTTATAACGTAACCACCCGTTAAAATGTCCAAGTACCAGTATAAAATCATAAAACATAAAACCAATATAAAGGATTGATAACATTTCCACATTTCAATCACAATATATCATAAATATATTGACATAATAGAATCCTTTTTCAAAACCATTTTCAATACCAAAATACATAAAAGAGTATATGGTATTTATTTTATTCTAAAAACATTACGGCTTGTTGAGAAAGCCAAAGACCAAATAATACTCGCGGCGGCGGAAAAGGTCGTTGTCACCGCGTACGTAAAAAAAACATTCTTTTTTGTCGTTTAGTAAAACGCTTCGTAGAAAAAGATTCCTTTTGTATAAAAGTAAAAGTCAAAGGTGTTTATACACCGTATAAAAGAAAGTTGTGTATAAACTGAAATATGCCTCAATAAAAGGAGATTGAGACGAAGTCCCTTACCTCAGGTCCGACTTGACTCGATCGTTCTTTAACGTCCTGAATAATAAACTTGAGTTAATTTCTACTTGATTAAGAACCATTTTAGAGTTAATTATTCCTTTTATATCACTTATTTCCATGTTATAAACATTATGTAACTATTTAAGTTAATAATGTTTGTTTTTTCGATATTTGGTTCTTAAGTCGAAAGTGGACTTGTTACAATTACATGTTGTTCGTGTGGTCAAAGGTTCTTTATATCTAGAATGAAATTCCCGATTTGGATATAATATGTATCATATATATCCAGAATATAAATGTATTTATAATATTACATAATCATTTAGAGGTATGAAATGAAATGCACCGTTCATGGAGACGGTAAGCCGTACGTACGCATGAAAGCTACTTTCATTTCTTTGTCATATTAATGGAATTAAAACTAAATGAGAGGTATGTATATTTTAATTCCAGAATTATATTCATCATTTAGATATATCATTAATTATATATATCCATTATATACATGTACCTTTAATAGTACATTACATTTGGGGATAATAAATGAAATGCACCGTTCATGGAGACGGTAAGCCGTACGTACGCATGAACTCTACTTTCATTTCTTTGTCATATTAATGGAATTAAAACTAAATGAGAGGTATGTATATTTTAATTCCAGAATTATATTCATCATTTAGATATATCATTAATTATATATATCCATTATATACATGTACCTTTAATAGTACATTACATTTGGGGATAAGAAATGAAATGCACCGTTCATGGAGACGGTAAGCCGTACGTACGCATGAACGCTACTTTCATTTATATCTCATACTTTAATGGAAAGAAATAATAATGATATAGAGGTATATTATAATTCCAGTATAACATCATATATAATAACTTTAAATCCATCCTTTACACGTCCCACATATGGCATTAACGAATCACATCACTTTGAGGGGGCGGTAGTCCGCACTTCCTTAAATGAAGATATCGTGTTTACCCATAATGGAAACCATAAAGGTATGCCCAAAATGAAAAATACAGAAGCCTAAAGAAAAAATAAACATATTATATATCATATATAAAAATAGTGACATCATAATGGCCACCCTTGAAGGTGTTAAATGAGTATTGAACAATCATAGTTTCGGGAGGCAGAATTTCGCCATCAACGGAAAACGTATGTTCTTTAACCATTTGATGTAGTTGTGTGAGAGTGTAGCTCGAATAAATCTTATAACAACATCCTAGTATATTGAATATACTGGTGTTGTTACAAAAGAAGTAAATAAAAATATTTTAGAGGGTTGGAGAAGCAAAATAAAACAAATGAACAAGAGAGAATGAATTACCTTTAAAAGTGTAACTCCTTTTGATTTGATCCTAAAGGCTTCCTTTGAAAGGATTCTGCCAAAAGGGAATCCTCTAGGATGAGGAAAGGGATGTGGAGAGAGTAAATGGGCAGGGGTTGGCCGAGCCAAAGGCTTGAGGAGTGTGTGAAATGAGGTAGAGGTGGGGGCCTTTTATAAGAGGATAGGAGGGGAAATTTTGGAAAGTAAAGAAATATTACTTTATCTGAAAATGTCTTTCATTTTTCATATAGCATCCCGTCTTTTTATAACATAACTTTTCATTCCATTACACGGAACTGAGGATCTTTAAGGTTTAGTGTCTTGGAAACAAGGAACATAAAACATGAAAAAAATCATTCTTCTTAAAAACTTGAAAGGCTTCTCCTCATGTTCACCCTAGGCTCATTACTGCATCCCTTAACCTAGGGACATACATCAAAAGGAAGGGTGAGCAGAAGGCCCAGCAAGGGAAACAAGTGAAACATTTTACATATGAACTTGAGATACATCAATAAAGTCATGAAAAGAACTTTAAGGCATGAAAATGAAATCATGAGGCATATCATAATAAAAATAAAACTTTTTCATAACTTGAAGATGTGGCTACATCATTTAACATACACAATCATGAACATATCACCAAGGTCCATCCCCAAGGTGTCATTTTAAAATTACCAAGGTTATTCACCAAGGTATCGTGAAAATTGTAATCTCTAGTGGTTACATCATTACCCAATGCATTGGAGCGCTATCAGGGCGCACCCTTAAATTTGCCTTTATTATCATGTGATCCACATATATCATCATCAAACATTTCATAAATAACCCACATAGCATAAAATAAATGGGTTTCATTTCATAATCATAACGTTTTAAAAACTGCTTTAAAGACATGATCTTTACGTCACTTTAAACCCACAGAAAGGGAAAGCGGGTCTCATGTATGTAAATCCCAGAATTTAAAATGGAACATTTTGATATATATGTGAATACCCTTGTAGAAATAAGAGCTTTGAGTATTCACTTTATAACATAAAATAATTTTTGAGAAAAGAGAGAGGCATTTTGAGGGGAAAATTCTGCAGCATAACGACTAAGTTTCGGGGTTTTTTAAAAAACATTGAAATGAGAGGGGACATGGGTCACCCTCTCATAAATGATCCATAAAACAGTAGGGTGAAAGAATAATAAGGACATATGGACATGGTAATTAAATTTTAGGTACATACCATTTGAAATGAAAAACATGGAAGGGGAAAAAAATTAGATTTCTCTTATGAAAATTCGGCAGCCTTACGGCGTCACTTAACTCCAAAAGAAAATGATTTGACAAGATCAAATAGGGTCCCTCATCATATGATCATAAGATATCAGTATCATAGATATAGAGATAATTCCCCAACATAACAAAAAGTAACTTTAAAGAATTGACATGAAAGTAGAACTTCAAAACAAGAAGGGTGAAGAACCACTTAAAAATTCGGCAGCCTAACGGCGCCACTTAAAACATCAAAATACTGAATTGAAGAGATCCAATGGGGTCTCTCATCATATGAACATAAGAGTCCAGTATGATATATATAGAGATCATACCCCAATATAACAAAAAGGAACTTGAAATAATTGACATGAAAGTAGAACTTCAAAACGAGAAGGGTGAAGAACCACTTAAAAATTCAGCAGCCTAACGTCGCCACTTAAAACTTCAAAATACTGAATTGAAGCGATCAAATGGGGTCTCTCATCATATGATCATAAAATATCAGTATGATAATTTAGATATCATACCCCAACATAATAAAAAGGAACATGAAAGACTTGAATGAGAATAGAACTTGAAAACGAGGAAGGTGAAAGAATCCCTTAAAAATTCGGCAGCCTAACGGCGCCACTTAAACATTCTTAAAACGAATTGATGAGATCAAGGGGGGTCTCTCATCATATGAACATGAAATAGGCAGTAGGATGAATATAAAAGAACATCCTCCAACATAAGAACATGGAGTATAAAAGAAATGACATAAAAGAGATTACTTGAAAAGAAAGAGAGGGGTCGGATCCCTTACCTTAAAATGTAACTCTTAAACCTCAAAGGTTGGGACCTTGAGGGCTTGGGGGAACCTTGGGAGGACTCCTTGGGAGGTAATGAGACCAGAAATTCGTTGGGAATGAGTGGGGAGTAGAATGGATGAGAGGAGGGCTTGGTATTTATAGGGAAAGTGAGGGGACAAGGCATTAATGGCCAAGTGACACCTCACATGTGCTTTTCTCAAACCCATGTGCTCTCCCTTGTCATTTATCATGGAGTTAGGCCACATGGGGCCCCCAAAACAATAATTCATCACCCTTGTCCGGACAACCCTCAAAATATCTCATGACATTATCATGACACCGTTATTATGTCATTAAACATACCGAAACCCTAAAACTGTATTTTTACTATTCACTGAAAATTCAACTTTCTCAGAAAAATCCCAAAATTTCACATTAACCAAATATCAATGCTCTGATTTCAAAAATGAAATCCATTTTATAAAAATAATTTTCTAAATATTTTTAATTTAATTTTTAAATAAAAACACTATTCATCGAAAATTCATTTTTTTCAGAAAAAACCCCAAAAATTACCATAACATAATATCGATGCTCTGAGTTCAAAAATAAAGTCATTTTTATAAAAATAATTTTCTAATTATTTTTAATTAAATTTTTAATTAAAAAACACTATTCACCCGAAAAAACTAATACTTGAATAATAATTAATGAAACCGTTATTTAACTATTTTATTGAATCACATTACTTAATCAAGGTGCCTAGATTATTTTAAAACTTTCTTTAAGTGAGATTACTAATCCATTTGGTCATATTACTAATCCTAATCATAAAATCACTATTCATAATTTACTATTCATCAAAAATCAAGTTGATCTTATTAGACTCTAAATTTAGTACTGAACATAATTGCAGAAGACCATTTTTTGAAAATCATTACACATTTTTAATTATTTAGGGTTTACATAAACATATTTAAAATATCCTTTTTCTAAAATTCATCAAAAATATGCATACTATATTTATCCGGTCATTTAAAAATTCATAAACTTCATCATAAGAAGAAATCCCAATTTTTATTTAAAACAAGGATTACACAAGGTAGTTACGGTCTCGTTAAATAACCCCTTATAATACCAGCATATGACCTAAGAGTAAGGTGTGCTAGGGTGATAGAAGCTTGGGGCGGCTCAGTCAACATTGCTCGAGTAGTAATTTCTATCAGTTTGAACTTCTCACGAAGGCGATTCCGTTCCAGCTTCACATGATGAAGTTCGGCTTGGATTTGATCCAGAGCAAAGCCCAGTGGTGCTATCTCCTTCCCAAGCTCTGTTAGATGGGCTTCGATCGGTCCAAGACTACTAGGTGAGGCCATCGAATCTTCTTTCTATAATAATTAACCAAGATTACTTATATCAAAACATTTTGTTCACAGCGGTCATATTGACCGATGGTTATATAATAGTCAAAACCCACTGATCTCATTTTAATTATAATCATGTTTATCAAATAAAACATTTTTGTTGAGTATAAAAATAACACATAAAATTGGGAAACAAAATTTATTTAAAAAATTTCGGGTCGTTACAATCTTCCCCCCTTAAGAAATTGCGTCCTCGCAATTTTAAAATTGGGTTTTGAAATTTCATTGAAAGTCCCACATCGGAAAAGGAGTCAGTAAAACTATTACTTTAAAATAAAGAAAGGGAAGTACAAAGGTCACCCGAGTTAACCCACACTAGGGTTCCATGTAAGAAAACATGGACATGGAGGAGAAAACAAAGGGTCAAGTTCTGAGGGAGAGTGATAGAGAACATGATTAGGAGAAAGTTAACCATGAGAAAATCCTAAACTTATGATGTGTGTAAACGGTCTTTGATTACCTAGTAGGAAACGTAAACCAACAACATTTTTGTTTTACGTTTCTTTTCATAATTTTGAGGATTTCATTTACTACATAGAACAAAAACATAAGAAAATATACCTACCTTCAAGTAGAGTTTCATCCTTTAACAAGTCCCTACCAACACTAATCTTTTCTCCAAATGATGAGAATTCAAAAACACTTGGTCTCATAAAAGCACAAGAATCATCTTCTATAGAATCACATAATCTAAAAAAGATTAACTATCTATTTCTTCTATCTTTAAACATTATCCCAAAAACAGAAAGGTTAAGGTAAAAAAACTCTTCAAAAATAAAGAATCCCATAGGAATGGAAACTACTTTTAAATCATCAAAGTTCCATGGTACTACCCAAATTTCATCATAGACCATTCCCTAAATAACGGTCCTTAAAATTCCTCAAAACAAACCAAACTAATATTGAAACCCAAATACAAAAAGGATTTGATAACATAGTCTTCCAAAACAACTTCATTGTTCATCTCCAGACAACCTCAACCACTCCTAACATCTTATAAAAAAAGTAGCTAACCTAAACATATTTTACCCAAGATAGGTTAGTCATTCCCATAAGTAACCTAAATTACTATAAGTTCACCTTAAATTCATCGATTCTTCAAAATATAAGTCAACCTTACTCCTCAATGAAAATAACGTAGTAATCTATTTACCTCAATCAAATATGGTTCCCAAAATAATGAACGTCTTCCAAAATAATAATCATATTTTAATCCCCTAATCATCCCTGTCATATTAATACGAAAATCGTCGCATTTCCTATCACATTGGTTGTCGGAACATGTTCTTCCATTTCCCACCATTAACTAAGAAGAGAAAGCATAAATAGGGGCTTAAGTACTTAGCTAATAATCATGAAAAGGAACTAAAAGCATATAAGGATAACTTGTATATGAAAGGTATACCCTAACTTGTGATCTCCTAGGTTCCCATCTAGGTTATGAATGATCATATATTCTTATGTGAACCTTTATTTTATTTTATCTTTTTTCCTTTAACAATGGTTCATACCAAGCTTATGAATTAACCAAAGCATATCCCCCGGGAGTGTCGTAACCAAGAGTGCAGCAAGGCCCGTTGTTGTGTACCAGTTCCCGTTCGAGTCTAGCTCAAAGCGGTGTTTTTGGGTTTTACCCCTATGTACATCTATGCCAGAGCCACCTCTACCTGCTCGTATCCAGACAGGGATGTATTTGCTTGGCAACCCCTTACTCAATACTCACCAAAATACCAGGAAGATTTCCTATATTAAACTTTTCTCTAGGGTTCCTCCTAGAGTTTTCATATCCTAATTTCCACAAATAACTAAACCATCCTTTGATACCAACTATAGCATCCCGTCTTTTTATAACATAACTTTTCATTCCATTACACGGAACTGAGGATCTTTAAGGTTTAGTGTCTTGGAAACAAGGAACATAAAACATGAAAAAAAACATTCTTCTTAAAAACTTGAAAGGCTTCTCCTCATGTTAACCCTAGGCTCATTACTGCATCCCTTAACCTGGGGACATACATCAAAAGGAAGGGTGAGCAGAAGGCCCAGCAAGGGAAACAAGTGAAACATTTTACATATGAACTTGAGATACATCAATAAAGTCATGAAAAGAACTTTAAGGCATGAAAATGAAATCCTGAGGCATATCATAATAAAAATAAAACTTTTTCATAACTTGAAGATGTGGCTACATCATTTAACATACACAATCATGAACATATCACCAAGGTCCATCCCCAAGGTGTCATTTTAAAATTACCAAGGTTATTCACCAAGGTATCGTGAAAATTGTAATCTCTAGTGGTTACATCATTACCCAATGCATTGGAGCGCTATCAGGGCGCACCCTTAAATTTGCCTTTATTATCATGTGACCCACATATATCATCATCAAACATTTCATAAATAACCCACATAGCATAAAATAAATGGGTTTCATTTCATAATCATAACGTTTTAAAAACTGCTTTAAAGACATGATCTTTACATCACTTTAAACCCACGGAAAGGGAAAGCGGGTCTCATGTATGTAAATCCCAGAATTTAAAATGGAACATTTTGATATATATGTGAATAACCTTGTAGAAATAAGAGCTTTGAGTATTCACTTTATAACATAAAATAATTTTTGAGAAAAGAGAGAGGCATTTTGAGGGGAAAATTCTGCAGCATAACGGCTAAGTTTCGGGGTTTTTTAAAAAACATTGAAATGAGAGGGGACATGGGTCAACCTCTCATAAATGATCCATAAAACAGTAGGGTGAAAGAATAATAAGGACATATGGACATGGTAATGAAATTTTAGGTACATACCATTTGAAATGAAAAACATGGAAGGGAAAAAAAATTAGATTTCTCTTATGAAAATTCGGCAGCCTTACGGCGTCACTTAACTCCAAAAGAAAATGATTTGACAAGATCAAATAGGGTCCCTCATCATATGATCATAATAGATCAGTATGATAGATATAGAGATAATTCCCCAACATAACAAAAAGGAACTTTAAAGAATTGACATGAAAGTAGAACTTCAAAACAAGAAGGGTGAAGAACCACTTAAAAATTCGGCAGCCTAACGGCGCCACTTAAAACATCAAAATACTGAATTGAAGAGATCAAATGGGGTCTCTCATCATATGAAAATAAGAGTCCAGTATGATATATATAGAGATCATACCCCAATATAACAAAAAGGAACTTGAAATAATTGACATGAAAGTAGAACTTCAAAACGAGAAGGGTGAAGAACCACTTAAAAATTCAGCAGCCTAACGGCGCCACTTAAAACTTCAAAATACTGAATTGAAGCGATCAAATGGGGTCTCTCATCATATGATCATAAAATATCAGTATGATAATTTATAGATCATACCCCAACATAATAAAAAGGAACATGAAAGACTTGAATGAGAATAGAACTTGAAAACGAGGAAGGTGAAAGAATCCCTTAAAAATTCGGCAGCCTAACGGCGCCACTTAAACATTCTTAAAACGAATTGATGAGAGCAAGGGGGGTCTCTCATCATATGAACATGAAATAGGCAGTAGGATGAATATAAAAGAACATCCTCCAACATAAGAACATGGAGTATAAAAGAAATGACATAAAAGAGATTACTTGAAAAGAAAGAGAGGGGTCGGATCCCTTACCTTAAAATGTAACTCTTAAACCTCAAAGGTTGGGACCTTGAGGGCTTGGGGGAACCTTGGGAGGACTCCTTGGGAGGTAATGAGACCAGAAATTCGTTGGGAATGAGTGGGGAGTAGAATGGATGAGAGGAGGGCTTGGTATTTATAGGGAAAGTGAGGGGACAAGGCATTAATGGCCAAGGGACACCTCACATGTGCTTTTCTCAAACCCATGTGCTCTCCCTTGTCATTTATCATGGAGTTAGGCCATATGGGGCCCCCAAAACAATAATTCATCACCCTTGGCCGGCCAACCCTCAAAAGATCTCATGACATTATCATGACACCGTTATGATGTCATTAAACATACCGAAACCCTAAAACTGTATTTTTACTATTCACTGAAAATTCAACTTTCTCAGAAAAATCCCAAAATTTCACATTAACCAAATATCAATGCTCTGATTTCAAAAAAGAAATCCATTTTATAAAAATAATTTTCTAAATATTTTTAATTTAATTTTTTAATAAAAACACTATTCATCGAAAATTCATTTTTTCAGAAAAAACCCCAAAAATTACCATAACATAATATCGATGCTCTGAGTTCAAAAATAAATTCATTTTTATAAAAATAATTTTCTAATTATTTTTAATTAAATTTTTAATTAAAAAACACCATTCACCCGAAAAAACTAATACTTGAATAATAATCAATGAAACCGTTATTTAACTATTTTATTGAATCACATTACTTAATCAAGGTGCCTAGATTATTTTAAAACTTTCTTTAAGTGAGATTACTAATCCATTTGGTCATATTACTAATCCTAATCATAAAATCACTATTCATAATTTACTATTCATCAAAAATCAAGTTGATCTTATTAGACTCTAAATTTAGTACTGAACATAATTGCAGAAGACCATTTTTTGAAAATAATTACACATTTTTAATTATTTAGGGTTTACATAAACATATTTTAAATATCCTTTTTCTAAAATTCATCAAAAATATGCATACTATATTTATCCGGTCATTTCAAAATTCATAAACTTCATCATAAGAAGAAATCCCAAATTTTATTTAAAACAAGGATTACAAAAGGTAGTTACAGTCTCGTTACATAACCCCTTATAATACCAGCATAGGACCTACGAGTAAGGTGTGCTAGGGTGATAGAAGCTTGGGGCGGCTCAGTCAACATTGCTCAAGTAGTAATTTCTATCAGTTTGAACTTCTCACGAAGGCGATTCCGTTCCAGCTTCACATGATGAAGTTCGGCTTGGATTTGATCCAGAGCAAAGCCCAGTGGTGCTACCTCCTTCCCAAGCTCTGTTAGATGGGCTTCGATCGGTCCAGGACTACTAGGTGAGGCCATCGAATCTTCTTTCTATAATAATTAACCAAGATTACTTATATCAAAACATTTTGTTCACAGCGGTCATATTGACCGATGGTTATATAATAGTCAAAACCCACTGATCTCATTTTAATTATAATCATGTTTATCAAATAAAACATTTTTGTTGATTATAACAATAACACATAAAATTGGGAAACAAAATTTATTTAAAAAATTTCGGGTCGTTACAATCTTCCCCCCTTAAGAAATTGCGTCCTCGCAATTTTAAAATTGGGTTTTGAAATTTCATTGAAAGTCCCACATCGGAAAAGGATTCAGTAAAACTATTACTTTAAAATAAAGAAAGGGAAGTACAAAGGTCACCCGAGTTAACCCACACTAGGGTTCCATGTAAGAAAACATGGACATGGAGGAGAAAACAAAGGGTCAAGTTCTGAGGGAGAGTGATAGAGAACATGATTAGGAGAAAGTTAACCATGAGAAAATCCCAAACTTATGATGTGTGTAAACAGTCTTTGATTACCTAGTAGGAAACGTAAACCAACAACATTTTTGTTTTACGTTTCTTTTCATAATTTTGAGGATTTCATTTACTACATAGAACAAAAACATAAGAAAATATACCTACCTTCAAGTAGAGTTTCATCCTTTAACAAGTCCCTACCAACACTAATCTTTTCTCCAAATGATGAGAATTCAAAAACACTTGGTCTCATAAAAGCACAAGAATCATCTTATATAGAATCACATAATCTACAAAAGATTAACTATCTATTTCTTCTATCTTTAAACATTATCCCAAAAAAAGAAAGGTTAAGGTAAAAAAACTCTTCAAAAATAAAGAATCCCATAGGAATGGAAACTACTTTTAAATCATCAAAGTTCCATGGTACTACCCAAATTTCATCATAGACCATTCCCTAAATAACGGTCCTTAAAATTCCTCAAAACAAACCAAACTAAGATTGAAACCCAAATACAAAAAGGATTTGATAACATAGTCTTCCAAAACAACTTCATTGTTCATCTCCAGACAACCTCAACCACTCCTAACATCTTATAAAAAAAGTAGCTAACCTAAACATATTTTACCCAAGATAGGTTAGTCATTCCCATAAGTAACCTAAATTACTATAAGTTCACCTTAAATTCATCGATTCTTCAAAATATAAGTCAACCTTACTCCTCAATGAAAATACCGTAGTAATCTATTTACCTCGATCAAATATGGTTCCCAAAATAATGAACGTCTTCCAAAATAATAATCATATTTTAATCCCCTAATCATCCCTGTCATATTAATACGAAAATCGTCGCATTTCCTATCACATTGGTTGTCGGAACATGTTCTTCCATTTCCCACCATTAACTAAGAAGAGAAAGCATAATTAGGGGCTTAAGTACTTAGCTAATAATCATGAAAAGGAACTAAAAGCATATAAGGATAACTTGTATATGAAAGGTATACCCTAACTTGTGATCTCCTAGGTTCCCATCTAGGTTATGAATGATCATATATTCTTATGTGAACCTTTATTTTATTTTATCTTTTTTCCTTTAACAATGGTTCATACCAAGCTTATGAATTAACCAAAGCATATCCCCCGGGAGTGTCGTAACCAAGAGTGCAGCAAGGCCCGTTGTCGTGTACCAGTTCCCGTTCGAGTCTAGATCAAAGCGGTGTTTTCGGGTTTTACCCCTATGTACATCTGTGCCAGAGCCACCTCTACCTGCTCGTATCCAGACAGGGATGTATTTGCTTGGCAACCCCTTACTCAATACTCACCAAAATACCAGGAAGATTTCCTATATTAAACTTTTATATAGGGTTCCTCCTAGAGTTTTCATATCCTAATTTCCACAAATAACTAAACCATCCTTTGATACCAACTATAGCATCCCGTCTTTTTATAACATAACTTTTCATTCCATTACACAGAACTGAGGATCTTTAAGGATTAGTGTCTTGGAAACAAGGAACATAAAACATGAAAAAAAAAACATTCTTCTTAAACACTTGAAAGGCTTCTCCTCATGTTCACCCTAGGCTCATTACTGCATCCCTTAACCTGGGGACATACATCAAAAGGAAGGGTGAGCAGAAGGCCCAGCAAGGGAAACAAGTGAAACATTTTACATATGAACTTGAGATACATCAATAAAGTCATGAAAAGAACTTTAAGGCATGAAAATGAAATCATGAGGCTTATCATAATAAAAATAAAACTTTTTCATAACTTGAAGATGTGGCTACATCATTTAACATAGACAATCATGAACATATCATCAAGGTCCATCCCCAAGGTGTCATTTTAAAATTACCAAGGTTATTCACCAAGGTTTCGTGAAAATTGTAATCTCTAGTGGTTACATCATTACCCAATGCATTGGAGCGCTATCAGGGCGCACCCTTAAATTTGCCTTTATTATCATGTGATACACATATATCATCATCAAACATTTCATAAATAACCCACATAGCATAAAATAAATGGGTTTCATTTCATAATCATAACGTTTTAAAAACTGCTTTAAAGACATGATCTTTACGTCACTTTAAACCCACGGAAAGGGAAAGCGGGTCTCATGTATGTAAATCCCAGAATTTAAAATGGAACATTTTGATATATATGTGAATACCCTTGTAGAAATAAGAGCTTTGAGTATTCACTTTATAACATAAAATAATTTTTGAGAAAAGAGAGAGGCATTTTGAGGGGAAAATTCTGCAGCATAACGGCTAAGTTTCGGGGTTTTTTAAAAAACATTAAAATGAGAGGGGACATGGGTCACCCTCTCATAAATGATCCATAAAACAGTAGGGTGAAAGAATAATAAGGACATATGGACATGGTAATGAAATTTTAGGTACATACCATTTGAAATGAAAAACATGGAATGGAAAAAAATTAGATTTCTCTTATGAAAATTCGGCAGCCTTACGGCGTCACTTAACTCCAAAAGAAAATGATTTGACAAGATCAAATAGGGTCCCTCATCATATGATCATAAGAGATCAGTATGATAGATATAGAGATAATTCTCCAACATAACAAAAAGTAACTTGAAATAATTGACATGAAAGTATAACTTCAAAACGAGAAGGGTGAAGAACCACTTAAAAATTCGGCAGCCTAACGGCGCCACTTAAAACATCAAAATACTGAATTGAAGAGATCAAATGGGGTCTCTCATCATATGAACATAAGAGTCCAGTATGATATATATAGAGATCATACCCCAATATAACAAAAAGTAACTTGAAATAATTGACATGAAAGTAGAACTTCAAAACGAGAAGGGTGAAGAACCACTTAAAAATTCAGCAGCCTAACGGCGCCACTTAAAACTTCAAAATACTGAATTGAAGCGATCAAATGGGGTCTCTCATCATATGATCATAAAATATCAGTATGATAATTTAGAGATCATACCCCAACATAATAAAAAGGAACATGAAAGACTTGAATGAGAATAGAACTTGAAAACGAGGAAGGTGAAAGAATCCCTTAAAAATTCGGCAGCCTAACGGCGCCACTTAAACATTCTTAAAACGAATTGATGAGAGAAAGGGGGGTCTCTCATCATATGAACATGAAATAGGCAGTAGGATGAATATAAAATAACATCCTCCAACATAAGAACATGGAGTATAAAAGAAATGACATAAAAGAGATTACTTGAAAAGAAAGAGAGGGGTCAGATCCCTTACCTTAAAATGTAACTCTTAAACCTCAAAGGTTGGGACCTTGAGGGCTTGGGGGAACCTTGGGAGGACTCCTTGGGAGGTAATGAGACCAGAAATTCGTTGGGAATGAGTGGGGAGTAGAATGGATGAGAGGAGGGCTTGGTATTTATAGGGAAAGTGAGGGGACAAGGCATTAATGGCCAAGGGACACCTCACATGTGCTTTTCTCAAACCCATGTGCTCTCCCTTGTCATTTATCATGGAGTTAGGCCACATGAGGCCCCCAAAACAATAATTCATCACCATTGGCCGGCCAACCCTCAAAAGATCTCATGACATTATCATGACACCGTTATGATGTCATTAAACATACCGAAACCCTAAAACTGTATTTTTACTATTCACTGAAAATTCAACTTTCTCAGAAAAATCCCAAAATTTCACATTAACCAAATATCAATGATCTGATTTCAAAAATGAAATCCATTTTATAAAAATAATTTTCTAAATATTTTTAATTTAATTTTTAAATAAAAACACTATTCATCGAAAATTCATTTTTTCAGAAAAAACCCCAAAAATTACCATAACATAATATCGATGCTCTGAGTTCAAAAATAAAGTCATTTTTATAAAAATAATTTTCTAATTATTTTTAATTAAATTTTTAATTAAAAAAACACTATTCACCCGAAAAAACTAATACTTGAATAATAATTAATGAAACCGTTATTTAACTATTTTATTGAATCACATTACTTAATCAAGGTGCCTAGATTATTTTAAAACTTTCTTTAAGTGAGATTACTAATCCATTTGGTCATATTACTAATCCTAATCATAAAATCACTATTCATAATTTACTATTCATCAAAAATCAAGTTGATCTTATTAGACTCTAAATTTAGTACTGAACATAATTGCAGAAGACCATTTTTTGAAAATCATTACACATTTTTAATTATTTAGGGTTTACATAAACATATTTAAAATATCCTTTTTCTAAAATTCATCAAAAATATGCATACTATATTTATCCGGTCATTTCAAAATTCATAAACTTCATCATAAGAAGAAATCCCAATTTTTATTTAAAACAAGGATTACACAAGGTAGTTACGGTCTCGTTACATAACCCCTTATAATACCAGCATAGGACCTAAGAGTAAGGTGTGCTAGGGTGATAGAAGCTTGGGGCGGCTCAGTCAACATTGCCCGAGTAGTAATTTCTATCAGTTTGAACTTCTCACGAAGGCGATTCCGTTCCAGCTTCACATGATTAAGTTCGGCTTGGATTTGATCCAGAGAAAATCCCAGTGGTGCTACCTCCTTCCCAAGCTCTGTTAGATGGGCTTCGATCGGTCCAAGACTACTAGGTGAGGCCATCGAATCTTCTTTCTATAATAATTAACCAAGATTACTTATATCAAAACATTTTGTTCACAGCGGTCATATTGACCGATGGTTATATAATAGTCAAAACCCACTGATCTCATTTTAATTATAATCATGTTTATCAAATAAAACGTTTTTGTTGAGTATAACAATAACACATAAAATTGGGAAACAAAATTTATTTAAAAAATTTCGGGTCGTTACATTTTAAAGGTCCCACATTGATATAATTCGTGGATAAGGTGATAAGGGTTCCAAATCCACTAATACAATTGGTTTTGGACATGTGTAGTTCATATATTTTACATTATCTTTCCATTTTATTTAAATCGTCAAATAATGATGTCATCGCTGCATCATTATTATGTCATAAATAATTTAATTTATTTAATGTCTAAAAATTATAAAAAAATACTATGATGTAGTAAATATTTTTATCTTTCCAATGACTATTTATAATCAAAAATCTGATCTTTATAACCCCATGTAAATTTTTTTTAAAACATATTATGTTTGTGTCATTTTTACTTTTACATTAAAAAAAAGTTATTTATGTCATTTCCCAACCAAAGTGTCTCCATGGGGTCCCCAAGTTGACCCATGGCTTGTCTTGTTAGTCCATGACACAACCAATGAGGGTAGGACATGTGTCAAGTTCATTTCATATTATTAAAACATTATTTTTACCTTAAACTACACTAATTACCACTAATCACGATTAAGAACTTAATAAGTTACTATTCACCAAAAAATTATTATAACCTCATTGAACCACATTTTACTTGTTAATGACAACCATGTATGTCGGATTTTTGAAATTCAAAACACAATTATGGCAAAATTTCATTTAAACGGAAAATCAGTCTTTATAAGTACCACTTAGTGGTTTCACTATTCATTAAAAATTGAAGTTTTTCAGAAAATTACCAAAAATTTACCCTAAGCTATATTTGATATTACGAATTAAAAAATGAAGTCTATTTTACAAAATTCAATACATATAAGTCAGATTAATTAATTTAATAATTAATTCCCGCTGTCAAAGAAAATAGCGTGTTTTTATGAAACAATAAGTATCAAAAGATTGACACTAGTTTAAGTCTGATTTCAAAGTGAAATTAATTCCAAAGACCACTATTGGATTTAATGGTAAAAATATATTCTAATTTAACTTTAAAACCAATTAAAAAGGTAATCTAATCATATAAATAAATTAGATTAAAAAGGGGTTTTGATTTAAAAATCAACATTTTACACTATTCATTGAAAACAATGAACTTTATCGGAAAGATACCAAAAATTTACACAAAGTAAATTTTGATGTTCCAATTCTAAAGAAGAGTTTTATTTGGTCCAAAATAATGTATAAGATTGATCAAAACTATATTTAATGACAATTCGCCATCAAAAGGTGATAAGTGAACCTTTAGTGAAAATTAGGGTATAAAAGCCGAAAATTGAATTCTTTCCGTATTTTAAGCCATTATCTTTTATTGGATAAATGTAAAAACATTTAAAAACATATATAATCATATTTTATTTATTTCTATCCATTCCCGCCAATACAACGGCTACATGTTAACTACCATTTAAAATAATATTATTTTATTATTAGAGTGCAACGTAAGATTCCCAAGAAACTCGTTGTTGCGTATTGGGTACGCCATCGAGCATAGCGTCCCCTTTAAAGTCATTTCAATATTTTATTCAAAAATATGGATAAATATGAAATGTCATATTCTTTATTTACCTGGGGTGTTACATCCTTCCCCCCTTTTGGGAATTGCGTCCTCGCAATATTTAAAATTGATCTTGGAAACATCCTTGAACGTCCCACATCGGAACAAGAGTCGGTAAAACAATCAATTTAAAATAAAGGAAGATAAGTACAGAGGTCACCCGAGTTAACCCATACTAGGATTCCATGTTGGAAAACATGGACATGGAGGAGAAAACATAGGGTCATGTTCTGATGGAGAGTGATAGAAAACATGTTTAGGAGAAAGTTAACAATAAGAAAATCACAAACTTGTGATGGGTTAAACAGTGTTGGGTTCCCCAGTAGCAAAAGTTAATAGACAACATTTTTGTTTTAAGTTACTTTTTATTGAGTAATTTATACATAAGGAAACATAATCACTTATCATGTTGACTTTCAACTTTTACTAGATTCCTTAATCAAACTCATATTTTTTCCAAAAGACGAGTATTTAGGGAGACTTGTTCGCATTAAGAGTACAATAATCAACTTCTAGAGAATCACCTAACCCAAAAAAAAAAGAATTACATACTTCCCATGTCTTTAGACTTTAACCAAAACCAAAACCCAAAAGATTAGTACAAGATCAGATAACCCAGAAAAGGATAAGCCATTAGAAAGAAAATCTATTCATAATCTCCAAAATTTGTCCAACAAAACCCAAAGTTCAACGAGGACCATTCGATCAACAATTTTTCCATAAAATTCCTCAAAGTAAACCAATATATGATTGAAACCCAAACATTTGAAGGATTTAGTCACATAGTCTTCCAAGTTAAATCATAACATTTATCTCCAAACAACATCTATTGCTCCTAAAGTCTCGTATTGAAAAGTAATTAACCTAATCACATATCCTCCATGATAGGTTAATAATTTTCATAAATAACCCAAAATCAACTTACTCTTAATTGATAAAATCATATAACTAGAAAGAATCAGTCAAACTAACCAGGGACTTCACGTAGTCCAGTGGTAGGCGATAAATGCCAGTCACACTTTGGTTGTGGGTTCGATTCCCGTAACTTTGTCCGACGCGATGGGTTGTCACACGGTCTGCGTGTTGTCCTTTTTTCAAAACTATATAATTCTTAAATCATTCCCCAAAAAGGGAAAAAATCATCAAAAATAACCATAACATAATTTATCCTCAATTTTATCTCATGCCTTTCACTTCAATCATAACATATATTAACCCATAATTACCTCAAAAGTTAGGATCATATAAACCCAAATGGTTCTTTATGACTATGTCCACAAAAGGAGAGATAACTATTCCTTGAATAAAATTTCATATATTAAACATCAGGTTTACATATAATATAAAAAGTCTTCTAATGTAACCCCATCATCAAAAGAGACTTAATACTCTTAAGAATTTCACCATAACTCTTGAAGCCCTTATATGTTGACATCTTACTCATTCAACATTCTTCATGATCCATTAACCATTAATTTTCAACTTATTCCGAAATACCTCTTTCCTACAAACAAAATCATGAATCATATCCTAAGATTCCAAAGTAGGAAAACAATAGTCATGAAATAATACATACCTTTGATTCCTCATTGTCAGTTTCTTCTTCCTCAATCGGAATGGAATTAGGTATTGGTAAACGAGTATTTGTATGATCTTGGTGATCCCATTCACAAAACTTCTTAATGGGACATGTGTTTGTATAATGACCATGCACACCACATTTAAAACATTTAATTGATCCCTCAGAAAGAACTTCTTTCCCTTTCCTCGAGTCAACTGGATGCTTCCTTTTTCCATGGCAGGTTCTTGATTTAGGACCTTCATTTCCACATCTATAGCATATTTCTGTCCCTTTGAAACATTTTCCTAGGTGTTTCTTTCCACATATTTGACACATAGGTTTTTGAACACACTTACCAATATGATTATTACGTGTAATTCTGTAGGGATTTTTTCTTGCAAATATGATGCCTTAGAGAAATCTCCAAGGTTTAAGTGGTCAATAATGACTCCAGATAGTTGGTTGAGGATAAACACAAGATTTCTCATTACACCCCCCATATCATTCAGTTGCTCGCTCAGAAAACTGTCACAGTTTCCTTCACATCCACCGTTACCTTGGTGCCTGCTAGATCCAGCCATTTACTAAAACCAAAAAGGGTCAGTGTGAGTATAACAACAAAACCATCACGTACTAATGAGGAAGATAAACACTAAGATATTCTTACTCATTCACTTTATCTAAAACTAGGACTCTGTTTGAAATCCTAACCATTATGGTAATGTCACTTATGCTTAAAGAATACCCAAACCTCTAAAGTTATCTAAACCGACCTTTGATACCAACTATAAGGCCCCAGCCTTAAACCTTACTTAATATTGAATTAAATGAGTAATTCACATTGAGGATCTTTTCTGGTTTATAGTTTTAGATAATTAGGACATAACTATTACATCTCAAAAGATTACAAAGTAGTCGCTTCTACTAAATTTCCATAAAATAAAAACTCTTTAAAAGAAACATGTATAGTTCCATGTTTTAGGTTGCATGACTTTCCCTTGATCCCATCCTTGACCCTATTCCACGCTAAGTCCTGTGAAAAATATTTCAAAAACTTGAGATGAGCATAAGAAGCTCAGTAAGGGATACACAAATAATGAAAATTGTTAGTTTTTCAAAACAACAAGTAAACCATGAATACTTTATCAATGTAATACTTTTCACCTACATGAAGTAGTAAAAACTCTAAAGTATCATTACTTACCTTTTTGTAACCAAAGGATTACCATAAAAATCCATAAAAAGAACACATAACATATATAAAGGTAACTTGGGACATAAACATACTTAAGTGGAATAACCATACAGTCAACTCCCACACATATCACTTAATGGAATAGCCATACGGCCAATTTACATACATACTTAATGGAATAGCCATACGGCCGACTTCCATACCCAATGCATTGGAGGTTATAACGTAACCACCCGTCCTGGTATTCACGGCACCACCCGTCATATGGTTTATAACGTAACCACCCGTTAAAATGTCCAAGTACTAGTATAAAATCATAAAACATAAAACCAATATAAAGGATTGATAACATTTCCACATTTCAATCACAATATATCATAAATATATTGACATAATAGAATCCTTTTTCAAAACCATTTTCAATACCAAAATACATAAAAGAGTATATGGTATTTATTTTATTCTAAAAACATTACGGCTTGTTGAGAAAGCCAAAGACCAAATAATACTCGCGGCGGTGGAAAAGGTCGTTGTCACCGCGTACGTAAAAAAACATTCTTTTTTGTCGTTTAGTAAAACACTTCATAGAAAAAGATTACTTTTGTATAAAAGTAAAAGTCAAAGGTGTTTATACACCGTATAAAAGAAAGTTGTGTATAAAATTAAATATGCCTCAATGAAAGGAGATTGAGACGAAGTCCCTTACCTCGGGTCCGACTTGACTCGATCGTTCTTTAACGTCCTGAATAATAAACTTGAGTTAATTTCTACTTGATTAAGAACCATTTTAGAGTTAATTATTCCTTTTATATCACTTATTTCCATGTTATAAACATTATGTAACTATTTAAGTTAATAATTTTTGTTTTGTCGATATTTGGTTCTTAGGTCGAAAGTGGACTTGTTACAATTACATGTTGTTCGTGTGGTCAAAGGTTCTTTATATCTAGAATGAAATTCCCGATTTGGATATAATATGTATCATATATATCCAGAATATACATGTATTTATAATATTACATAATCATTTAGAGGTACGAAATGAAATGCACCGTTCATGGAGACGGTAAGCCGTACGTACGCATGAACGCTACTTTCATTTCTTTGTCATATTAATGGAATTAAAACTAAATGAGAGGTATGTATATTTTAATTCCAGAATTATATTCATCATTTAGATATATCATTAATTATATATATCCATTATATACATGTACCTTTAATAGTACATTACATTTGGGGATAAGAAATGAAATGCACCGTTCATGGAGACGGTAAGCCGTACGTACGCATGAACGCTACTTTCATTTCTTTGTCATATTAATGGAATTAAAACTAAATGAGAGGTATGTATATTTTAATTCCAGAATTATATTCATCATTTAGATATATCATTAATTATATATATCCATTATATACATGTACCTTTAATAGTACATTACATTTGGGGATAAGAAATGAAATGCACCGTTCATGGAGACGGTAAGCCGTACGTACGCATGAACGCTACTTTCATTTCTATCTCATACTTTAATTGAAAGAAATAATAATGATATAGAGGTATATTATAATTCCAGTATAACATCATATATAATAACTTTAAATCCATCCTTTACACGTCCCACATATGGCATTAACGAATCACATCACTTTGAGGGGGCGGTAGTCCGCACTTCCTTAAATGAAGATATCATGTTTACCCATAATGGAAACCATAAAGGTATGCCCAAAATGAAAAATACAGAATCCTAAAGAAAAAATATACATATTATATATCATATATAAAAATAGTGACATTATGATGGCCACCCTTGAAGGTGTTAAATGAGTATTGAACAATCATCGTTTCGGGAGGCAGAATTTCGCCATCCACGGAAACCGTATGTTCTTTAACCATTTGATGTAGTTGTGTGAGAGTGTAGCTCGAATAAATCTTATAACAACATCCTAGTATATTGAAGATACTGGTGTTGTTACAAAATAAGTAAATAAAAAGATTTTAGAGGGTTGGAGAAGCAAAATAAAACAAATGAACAAGAGAGAATGAATTACCTTTAAAAGTGTAACTCCTTTTGATTTGAGCCTAAAGGCTTCCTTTGAAAAGATTCTGCCAAAGGGGAATCCTCTAGGATGAGGAAAGGGATGTGGAGAGAGTAAATGGTCAGGGGTTGGCCGAGCCAAAGGCTTGAGGAGAGTGTGAAAGGAGGTAGAGGTGGGGGCCTTTTATAAGAGGAGAGGAGGGGAACTTTTGGAAAGTAAAGAAATATTACTTTATTTGAAAATGTGTTTCGGTTTTCAAAGGTCCCACATTGATATAATTTGTGGATAAGGTGATAAGGGTTTGAAATCCACTCATCCAATTGGTTTTGGACATGTTTAGTTCATAGATTTTACATTATCCTTCCATTTTATTTAAATCGTCAAATAATGATGTCATCGCTGCATCATTATTATGTCATAAATAATTTAATTTATTTAATGTCTAAAAATTATAAAAAAAATACTATGATGTAATAAATCTTTTTTTATTTCCAATTACTATTTATAATCAAAAATATGATCTTTATAACCCCATGTAAAAATTGTTTTTGTAAAACATATTATGTTTGTGTCATTTTTACTTTTACATTAAATAAAAAGTTATTTATGTCATTTCCCAACCAAAGTGTCTCCATGGGGTCCCCAAGTTGACCAATGGCTTGTCTTGGTCGGACATGACACAATAAATGAGGGTAGGACATGTGTCAAGTTCATTTCATATTATTAAAACATTATTTTTACCTTAAACTACACTAATTACCACTAATCGCGATTAAGAACTTAATAAGTTACTATTCACCAAAAAATTATTATAACCTCATTGAACCACATTTTACTTGTTAATGAAAACCATGTATGTCGGTTTTTTTAAATTCAAAACACAATGATGGCAAAATTTCATTTAAACGGAAAATCAGTCTTTATAAGTACCACTTAGTGGTTTCACTATTCATTAAAAATTGAAGTTTTTCAGAAAATTACCAAAAATTTACCCTAAGCTATATTTGATATTACGAAATAAAAAATGAAGTCTATTTTACAAAATTCAATACATATAAGTCAGATTAATTAATTTAATAATTAATTCTTGCTGTCAAAGCAAATAGCGTGTTTTTATGAAACAATAAGTATCAAAAGATTGACACTAGTTTAAGTCTGATTTCAAAGTGAAATTAATTCCAAAGACCACTATTGGATTTAATGGTAAAAATATATTCTAATTTAACTTTAAAACCAATTAAAAAGATAATCTAATCATATAAATAAATTAGATTAAAAAGGGGTTTTGAATTAAAATTCCACATTTTACACTATTCATTGAAAAAAATGAACTTTATCGGAAAGATACCAAAAATTTACACAAAGTAAATTTTGATGTTCCAATTATAAAGAAGAGTTTTATTTGGTCAAAAATAATGTATAAGAGTGATAAAAACTATATTTAATGACAATTCACCATCAAAAGGTGATAAGTGAACCTTTACTGAAAATTAGGGTATAAAAGCCGAAAATTGAATTCTTTCCGTATTTTAAGCCATTATCTTTTATTGGATAAATGTAAAAACATTTAAAAACATATATAATCATATTTTATTTATTTCTATCTATTCCCGCCAATACAACGGCTACATGTTAACTACCATTTAAAATAATATTATTTTATTATTAGAGTGCAACGTAAGATTCCCAAGAAACCCGTTGTTGCGTATTGGGTACGCCATCGAGCATATCGTCCCCTTTAAAGTAATTTCAATATTTTATTCACAAATATGGATAAATATGAAATGTCATATTCTTTATTTACCTGGGGTGTTACACTTGAAACATGTTAATTATCATAAATCCTTATTAAAATCATGCATGTTTCATTATTCCGAAGTTTATTGGATATATTTATTAAATAAAAAAATACCATAAACTCCATCCATGATAAAAAAAATACTTTTTCAATAAATCTTTTATCAGTTCTGAGGTAATTAGTACCATCAAATTTATTTATTCATATCCTATATATCTTTATCCAAACATCATTATCTCAACATTAGGAATATATTAAGCATTACCTTCCATTAATCAAAATATCACCTTTCCATTAAATCACTTTTCTAGGTAATAAAAAAAATTCAATATATTTTTCTAAATCCTTAATCAAAAATATATTCTTCATGATTCATTTAACATAATTCTTGAATTCAAATACATATACACTTCAATCATCTAACTTTATTCTCAAAACACTACTTAGGATTAATCAACTAATTCCTTAATACACCTTTCATGGAATATGAAATATGTCTTAAAGTTCTTCAACCACAATTAATATCAATATTTTTATGTTTAATGTAAACAATACCATCAAAACATCCCATACATTTCACAAGTCATTCACAGTATCTTTATCTTCAATAATATAACCAATACTCATGCCACATTTCCAATTATATTAATGATATTTCCACTTAGGACAACAATTTTCATAATTTCCATACTTTCCACATCTGAAAAATTCAATGTAACCTAGTTACTTCTGGTTACCACCATTGTCTAAAACTATAAATCATAGTGTGAGAAGAACTTATCATAGCATAAAACCATATAATCATGAAAAATAAATTATAAGACGTCCAAATTATGACTCCTTTTTTAATCTATGAAACCTTATGATTATAATTAGAGACATACCTTGACTTATCCTTAGAAATACCCCTAGGGATATCACTAAATTTTTATCATCCTTATAAATAACTTAGGACTGTAATAGTTTAGTGACTTCGTAAACGTGGAATAAATTCTTCTAATTTGGTGAAATATCTTCAAAATCTCCATTAACATGAGAATAAGGGTAAGATAAAAACATAATAACATTGGAAGGTCATGTACAACATATAAAAGATCATATAAATGTTACATGGAATAAATATTATAATTATAAATCAATCATGAATCAAAATATTATATCATATAAGTGTGGAACCATCATAAATATAGAAAACTATTTCATTTGTCAAGGTTAACTACCAAGTTCATCAATACAATGGATCCTGACACACCTATTTCCCATAGTGGATCAGGATACACCAATTTCCCATTATAGATTAAGACACACCTATTTTCCATTGTGGATTAGAACACACTTGTTTTCCATTTTGGATTAGGAGACACCTATTTATCATTGTGAATTAGGACACACCTATTTCCCATTATGGATCAAGCTCATTGAATTATTTCCCATCATTATCTCATGTGATATAAATCATTACCCAATTCATTGGAGGGAGATATAGGTCCTACCCGTCACATAATGAAATCATACATATGTGTGCCATAAGATACTAGAACATTCATTATATCATGACCCATAAAAAGAGATGGGTATCATAAACATCATATCATAACCCATGAAATGAAATGGGTATCATAAATATGTCTTCAAATTATAACCTATGGAAAATATATTGGTTTTATAATCATTTCATTATAGCACAACCCATGGAAAAAAGTGTTTTCAAAAGCATATAACCCATGGAAGAGAAATGGTCCTTATAAAGAACTTGTCATCAAAAGCAAAAACCATTCATAGAAAGAATAACAATGGTGTCCCTATATAATATCCCCAGAAAAGTATAAAATATATCAAATAATATCATCTTATATGTATAAGGGTTTTTTAAATATCACTTGGATCATTTCTTATGGAATATAACCTTTCTTTGAAAATCATTTTTTTAATACATAAAACATTTTCAATTTTTTTTGAAAACTACTTTATGAAACTTATAAAGGATTATTTTAAAAATAATTTAAAAAATTTCTTGAGGAAATATACTTTATTATTTTAAAAAATTATTTCTAAATTATCAAAAATTTATAAAATCCTTTTCTTTGAAAATTACCTTGAAAATTTATAAAGGAATCTTTGAAAATCATTTAAAACAGTTTTTAAACATAATTTTTTTTTCAATGCCATTTTATTTGAGAACCACTTTAAAATAATGAATTTAAATAATATTAGGAAAATAATTTTATTTTAAAAAAACCTTTTTAATTTTCAAATTAAGCTCTAAGGAAATGATGCTCATGATGGTGGGTAAATCCGTACATGCCAAACATTCCTTTTTCACCATAAAGTTTTTAGAAAAGTGACTTGATCGGAAAATAAAAAGGAGATTTATTTTAAAGATTTTTTTTATTAAAAAAGTAAAACATGAGTAAAAATTTATTTTACACATAATAATAAAACATTTTTTCTAAATTTTTTATAAAACATGGTTTTGTGAATAAAACAAATTTCTGACCAGAGAAGAAAATAAAGTCGGATTTTCATAAAAAAACTTTTTTAATTATATTTATTAACAAAGAGTATAAAAATGGTACCAATACAAGGATATATCATGGATAACTATAAGATAATAAAATTAATTATATTTATTTGGATATGGATCATAATATTTCATTAATAGAAGCATAATCATAAATAATCTCGATAAATGATGAGATTGTAGAGATAAACCGTTACCACTTTGGTAACATTGAATCATAATCCTATGGGAATAATAACATGAAATTAAGCTTATAATATCATTTAAATCATTATTTTACTTATATGACAAGTAAAATGGAAGTATATACAACTTTTATAAGAATATATGTGCATAACATGTCATGTGACTCAAAGAAGGTAAATTGAGACAAAATTACATTACAAATTTTGTAACTTTGAACAGTAAAACCCTTGAAAGATAGATCATAAAATGGATATGTAAATAACTATAAAATTAAGTATAATAATTATATAATATATTCATGGGAATTATATACACCACAAAAAATAAATGAGTGGTGAATAAGGCATAAGTCTCGTAGAAATAAAAGTAAGACTTGAAATCCCCTAACTACTTGAGCAACTTTTGAATCATGAGATTTGTGAAAGAATAAAATCAATTGAAAATTTTAATATAATTAAATAAATTAAATTCATGATATAACATTCCATATTTTATTATATATACTACATAACAATAATAAGTTATGAATATAGCATATATCTCACAAAAAAAAGTGGGATGAGAAAACCCTTTCCTTAAGTATTGACTTTCTTCGTACACATTCAAAACTCTTGTATAATAAAAATAATTTTATTATAAATACAACATAGAACCATATTATTATATATAATACCATATATGATTTTATTTTGACTTTATATCAACTGTTTATTAAAAATTTCAAGTTAAAGTTATGCTTCGGGTCATAATTGCATTGTTTTTTCATATATGTTTTGACTTGTTATTCTTGATCCTCTTAATTGGATCATGATTTATTTATTTAAAGAATTTTAAAAAACTATTTAAGAATCATATATATTCAGTATATAAATATTTATAATAATCTATAAAAAAATGAAATATGAAATGGAATAAACCGTTCACGGAGACGGTAGGCTGTACGAATGCATGAATGATGTTTCCATTTTATTTTCATATTGATAGAAATAAAGTAAATAATAATAATATATATATATATATATTATCATTAAAGTAGAATTAATATGTCTTAAATATCATACACATTTACAAAACCCATCCTTAATACATTCCATACAAAGTGTGAATGAACCACTTCACTTTGAGGAGGCAGTAGTCCACATGTACTCAAACAATGTTTTCATATTTACACAAAATAGAAAGTGTGAAGGTAAGTTTTATATAATAATTAAAAAATAATAAAGACATCATAAATATCATATATATAATATATAATATATAATATATATAAAAAGTATTACCATCACAATTCCTAACCATGAGAGGTGGTAAATTAAAAACGAACGACATCGTTTCATGAGGCGGTAGTTCACCGTACACACGAATGATAAGTTCACTACCCATTTGATGGATGTTTGTGTACATATAGGTTAAAACCTTATAATAAAAAAATATCAGTATATTTAGTATACTTATTTTATTATATAATCTTATAATAATAAAAACTGAATGGGTGGTGAAAGAAATAAATAAAAATCCATGTCGAAGAACGTTACCTCTTTTTTTTTTCTGGGTAACTCTTTTTGGTTTGCACCAAAGGGATTACTTGGTTGTATTTATGCCCAAAGTGATTATTTTATGTTGAAATGAGGGATTTTGAGCTTATTTTTGAAGGTTTTGGATGGGAAAAATTTGAATGAGAGGTGTGAGTAAATGAGGGGGATGAGTACCTTTTATTGTGAAGGGCAGTGGCATTCTTGTAAATATAAAAAGGTAAACACTATTGAGAGGTCTAACTTACATCATGTCCCCACAATAATTGAAAAATTTAGATAAAAGGGAGGCTATTGTAGAAATAATTCAAGAAAATCTATTTTGAACATGTATATAGGTTATTTGGCCCCTTAAGTTAAAGTTTAACCACTAAGTAAACACTTTTTTTTTTACCTTAATCAGTTTTATTAATTTTAATTACTTTCATTGATCCTTTTGGTCAAAAAATAAGTTGAACTAAATATAAATTATAAATTATGCTGATTCAAAATATGTAATCATTTTTTCATTATTTTAAACACGTAATTGGTAGAAATTAGTTTAAAATTAATCATATAGATGGGACGAAACGATGGGTTTTTAAAGTGAAAATGTTCCAAAGTTTGAAATATTTTTTATCTAATTTCAATGTAAATTTGATTTAAATGACCTAAATTGGATTTATTTTTTTATAATTGAAATAATTATACTTTAAAATAAATTAAAAATATAATTTAAGCATATAAATAAATTAGATGAAGTAGTAGTTTTCAATTAAAATTCAGTGTTTTTTCACTATTAATTAAAATATGAAACTTCTCTAAAAAATACCAAAAATTCACCCAAATTAAATTTTTATATCCCATTTTAAAAAAATTAATTTTATTTTTTGAAATAAAAATTATAAATTTGTCAAAAATTATATTTAAAATAGGTTCACCATTAAGAGGTGGTAAAATTACCTTTTAGAAAAATACATTTTTATCCATAAAATTGGATTTATTCTTATCTTATACCTATAAAATCTATTGGATGAGTATAAAAAATATTAGTTAAATATATAATATATAAAATTTATTGAAAAAATTCATCAAAATTGTTTTGTTTAATTTATTGAATTAATATTGTGTTTGTAAATAGCAAAATAGTTTTCTTATAAAAGTAATTTCTTTATTTTCAAATATTTCTTACATTCATTTATACTAATGGAAAACAAAATGATTAACTTTATATGCATGTGTAAATAATATTTTTAAAATTTAATTAATATTATTTATGAATTCAATTACAATGATTATGTGTTAATGATAATAATATTTTAATAACAATATTAATAGTATATTTTAGTTTGGTAAAACTCGGTCTTGCATATAACACAATATGTTTAAGAAACTCAAAATTGTGTGTAACACAATCCAAACATAGTGTTGCATGAACTGAAAGCTAAGAAAAGTGTTTTTAGTGAAATATTAACTTGGTTTTGTGTGAATGTCAATCCAAACTTAGTGATTTAATATAACACAAGCTATATTCAGTGTTCTATGAAATGTATAATATTAAAATGATTTAATTAATTTGAAAAAAATGTTTCAAAAAAAATACGGGTGTTACATCATGAGACTTACAATGCATTAAGGGTATTTATAATTATTTTCACCACCGATCACTACATATCCAATGAATTTATTATATATCAAATAATCAATTTAATTCATGAATGATATCCCTTGTCATAAAATATCCATATTATATAAAGAATATTGATTTATACACATTTTCAAAGATAAAAAATTACATTCAATGTAGAACAATATAAGTATAAATTATATACAGTCTATGAAATAAACATATCCATGAAAAAAATATAGATATTTATGGGAAATTCAATGTCCGCTGATCATGAGAAATTGAATATTTTAAGGGAATGTTAATGACTACAAATATGAATCATGAAAGTGAATGTAAATACTTTAGTTGGTCAAAATTATCATAAAAAATCCTCATAATGAATAATTATTCTATCAATTAAATATATTCCTGGTGGATTTTAAGTAAAATAATGGGTTGTTTTCATTGAGAAATAGAAATATAATAAGAAAATAATTAAAAAAATCATGAGAAAAATACCCTTTTCATCTTGAAAATTACCTTTTAAAACTAATGGTTCACAAAAAAAATGTAAAATAATTTTATGCAAAAAAAATATTAAATACTATAAAATAATCTTTACAACATTTATTGATCGTGACATCTAGAAATTCTATCCTTTCCATACATGTTAAAACAAAGATTCCTTTCATTTTTTGGTAAAATCAAAATAAGCCATGTTTTGAAAACCACCTGAAGATTCCATTAATTTTTTTAGAAATCAAAAATGGGTAAAAATTTATTTAATAAATAAATTTTAAAATTTGAAAAATATTTTTTAAAACATCTTTATAAAACATGGTTTTTGATGAAAAATCATTTTTAACTGAATAGAGAAATGAAGTCAGATTTTAGTAGAAGAATTTTCTAATTAATATTAAGAACCAATGAGTTGAATAATGGAACTATTACTTTTTGAAAATAAATAATTACCAAATGAGAATAAATATAAATGGATTAAATATAATACGATCAAATAATATCCTTCCTTGGAAATTCAATTATAAATAATCCTGATTAAAATTGGATTGTGAAATAAACCCTCGTAATGATCATGATTTTAATGTGTGAATTAATAAAAAAAGATATTATGTGTATCAAGTATAGATCCACATACAAAAAGTAGAAATAAAATATAATATAATCAAAATTAATTACAAACATAATCTTAGAATAGTAAAGACAATAGAGAAATAATATAAACCAATGAAAGGAAATTCAGTTATGAAATTCCTTACCACTTGGTAAATTTTAAGTCAAATCCCCTTGGATGAAACAATTAATATAGGAAAATTAAATATGATGGATTATTAATGAATTATTTTATTACATTTTAAAGGTTATGTATATACATAATATAAAATAAATTAGGTGTATAATATTTCAATATGCCTCAAGGAGTGGAAATTGAGAGGAACTCCCTTACCTCATGCTTACTTTCAGTTGAACATGATTTAATATCATTTATAATGGTTATAAAAATGTTATTAAATTATAAATAAACCATATTAATATTTATAATAATATATATTACCCACTTTTAACATTTGACCACACATTTATTAATAATATTTCAATATTTTCATTGATTTTGGTTTTAATTTCCTCGTTTTCTCTTCTATGTTTTTTCATGATAGTTATGATTCATAGAAATATTATATAGTTAAGTAATATCCAGAATTATATTAATTTTATTCATATAATTTTATTAAATATATAAATTTCAAGAATAATTATTGAAATTTAAACATTTAGAATTGATTACATCGCTCGTTGGAGAAGGTACACCATACGTATGCATGAGAAACATTGTCATTTCTTTAATGGGTGAAAGAGTAAGGAAGTATGTGATAAATTATTTTTCAATAAAAAATATAATTTCATATATATCACAAATATTTACTAAATTTACCATCATTACCTTCTATTTAATGTTTATTTGAAAAATGAATCACAACGCTTCACGACGCAGAAGTTTTATGTACACACGAGCAACATTATCGTATTTTAAACCGAATGTAACCTAAGAAGGAATATATGATATTAATATTTTATAAGTATAATTATATCATATAAATGTGTTAATTGAATCATTATATACATCCTTGAAAGGTGGTTATGGAAAACTAATTACATCGGTTTGCGAGGTGGTAGTCCACCATACACACGATCGACAATTTTATTTCCTATTTGATGGAATAAGAGATGGATATAGGTCATTACTATAAAATAATAATAAATTTTTATAATAAATATAATTTGGATATTATATGATCTTGTTTTAATAATATTTTATTTATTAGGAATAAGAAAAAAAAAATAAAAACCCCTGTTTAACAACATTACCTCTACTTTAAAAAACTCCTTTAGGTTTGCACCATAATCATTCCAAGACTAGCTTTATTATTAAAAAAGGGATCTGGGATGCATGTATTTGAGTATGTAAGTGATTTGGTAAGTTATTGGCTAATGAAAAATTCATTGGGACTGTGAAGACGGGTGGAGAGGGGTTGCCTTTTATACGTGGGGGGGGGGGACACATGGAATTTTAGAAAAGAATAAATTACAATCTCATTTTCATAATGCTAAAAACCACCAAAATGAATTATTATCAAAATTAATAGGTGATAAGGTATATATATTTCCATAAATTTTTTTAGACAAATTTTTCTACATTTTAATCCCTATCATTTTAGTTTAACCCCATTGGTAATCAATTTTTACCTTAATCATGACAATTAATTTTTATTGATTTTACAATTCAAAATTGTAAAAAATTAAGTTGAGATTTTAAGATAATATAAAATATTATGATTTCAAATATAGAATAAATTTATCCAAATTAAATTTATAGAAGTGAAAAAATCTAATTTAAAATTACACGTGATGACGCGATGAAAAGTGGGTTTACAAAGAGAAAATTCTTATAATAATAGAAAGATTTAATATCAAGAATTAATATAAAATATACTATAATGAACTAAATTAGATAAAAATATATAATATTGGCCTAATTTAACATTAATTTTTTTTTAAAAATATTATTTAAAATTTAAAACTACTTATACAAAAGTTAATTTTTCATTAAATATTAGTATTTTTCACTATTCATCAAAAAATGAAATTTTTCAAAAAATTTAAAAAAATTACCCTAATTAAATTTTGATACTATTATTTCAAAACTTAATTTTATTTTTTAATTTAAATTTTTTAAAGTGGTAAAAATTAATTTTTTCTAATATTCTCATAACCCGATGAAACTATTTTCTTTGAAAAGTACCATTTTTCATAAAATATTTCTTTTCCATTAGATATATTATTATTTTATTTCTAATAAATATATATCCATTGAATTTATTTTATACATTTTAAACCATATAAATTTCATATTTTAGTAATTACTTTTCTTACCCACAAATTTAGCGGCTAGATTATAATGTTATTTTATTTTACGGTTTCTTTAGTCTCGGGGTTGCATGTGTTCCTGTCTATCAAAGAGATTTAATTTAGAAAAATATATTTAATTGTTTTTTTAAGATCTGTGTTTCATATCACATAATCTATCGAATACAATGTTATCTTTTTATATTTTCTAGTGTTACAATATGTATATTGGATGTTGGTTTCTTCCATTTCATGAAGGGCAGAAAGACTAGGACAATTTTGAGCTAATATTCACTATAATTTCAATAATATTGAAAATTCTATATTTTAATGGTCATTTATTATTATTAAGATTATGAAAACATGAATTCAAAATATATATTTTTTTCTATTTTTTAGGTGGAGTCCTTATTTGTTTTTCAAATTGTTAAAAAAATAACTTTTATTATTAATTATAAGTTATTTATTCTTAATTGTTCTTGTTATATATGTTTTATCATTTGATATATGAAAATACATGCCATGAGAAATGTTTTATGATTATCACTTGTCAATATATATTCCATATAAAAGTAAATACAAAAAAATATAAGTAAATATTTTTTTTTTAAATAATATTTTTTTGTCATATATATTTATATATATGTCAATTTTTATTTTAAAGTTAATGTTTCATGAAAACTATATCATCATAAAAAAAAATAAATGGGTAATGTGATTACTATTTTCAAAGATTAACGTTTGAGATCAACTCAACTAAAATAAAAAATTAATTTAATAAATTTTATTATATTAATTAGTTTACATTTTTATAAAAATATTCAATTTTTAATCTTATAACATTTAATAATATTGTATATTTTAAATTAAATTTAATAATTTATATATGAGGAACATACGAATTTGTGAAATGTTTTTGAAAAATATTTGTTATGTATAATTTATTTATAGATTGAGTATCATGTATTTCTATTCTAATTAATTTTTAAAAATTGTTTCTTTTGAAAATTATTTTCTTGATTATGTAATTTTTTTAAAAAATTACATGAAAAAGATGAAATATTGATGGGGCATGTATTTATTATTTTTTATAAAAAATAATAATATTCTATATTATTTCAAAAATAATAATGATGTGGAATCTAAAATAGATTAAATTTGGAAGTCAATTGTTTGGTAAAAACCAATGTCAAAAGTATCATTCCAGGTTGGTTATATTAATAACCAAACATAAAAAGATTGGGTTATTTTTTCAGATCATTCATTATATATTTTACAATAAAATCAACATGGAAATATAATAAATTCTTTTTTATAGCTTTCCATATTAGTTACTGAAAAAAAACAACAAGGGAAGATTCATTCAATGTTGGTTTTCTTAAAAAATCAACAATGAATGATCACCTAAATTAAATTTTTTATTTGAAGATTCAACATTGATTATCAAAAACAATTTACTGTATAACTATTATCTTCAATGTATCCTTCATCAAAATTAGTTAAAAACTGATATTAAAAATTAAAAAAAACAACATTAACATATTTTATTCCACTAATGGAGGTTTTGAACATGTCACCATGGAGTAGGGTTCATGAATCATGTAATTTTTGTGAAGAATAAGTTTTCAATAATCATGGGCCTATAATAAAAGTATTCATCATGGAAACTAGGGAATAAGTACCTTATAAGATTGTAGTCATGTAAAACATTGAGTTTCATAAGTATTGAACATAAATTATGAACTTGATCATCAAGAAAAGTTACCGAACATAATTATTTTCAATCAATACAAACACTATGAAGCATATATGCAAGGTAATTTGCGTAAGTATATCATATGTGGGGATCCTTGAGGCTATCTAGTTGTGTGAATTCATGAAGGTTGTAGTTGTGTGATTTGTATGTTTGATGCTTAAATTTCAAGAAAGTGTCACTAAAATTTTAAGGTGATGTACTATTTATATGCCTTTGTCTCATTGGGAGTATATATTTTATGTTTTTTTATTGTCACTCCAGTCAATAGTTGTGTGGTTCCTCCAAAATGGGCTTATATAAAAATATTTTTCATGAAGATCAGTATATTTCAATTTTTGAGAGGGGTTAAATCATGCATATAACTATAAACATTTACGAAATAACCTTTTAGGGGTGTACACTACTCCGAGTTACGTAAACATCACCCCTTTTCTCCAAAACTACATCGGATAATTTTTTTTCATAATTGATCCTTCTTAGAAACATTTCTTGATGGGTCATTTATTTAAAAATAAAATATATGAATACAATTATGTTTATATATACTGTCAAAAAAGGAAATCACTAAGAAAAGAAATGATAATATAATCCCAAGTATGTATTATAATGTTAGTTTTCTATATCTATATAATATCTATGAAATATTAAGATAGTTATGATCAATAAATTAATTTAATAAACTTGATGGTTGGTAACTGAATGTAATATAACAACTATACCCATACATTAATCCACATGACATGGTTCAACTATCATCTAAAAATATATCTATGAATAAAATGGTCCTATTTTCACTAAGGGATGATACACAAACCATGGTAAATTTCTTAATCATGTTGGGAATTTTAAATAACCTAATAATAAAATATGAAATTAATAATAGAGGATTTAAAAATTATATAAATAAATTTACAAAAACAATAAATATATTATAATTAATTATTTACAATTTTTATACATGAGTAGGAGAAAATAAATGAATTCAAGGAATAATGACATAAAAAACATATGGAATTATCAAAATCTAATTCATTTTTAAATTATTTTTAATTGTTTTAAATGAAAACTAATTATATAGTAATCTATAAAAAACCCCATTTTAATTAAATTATAGAACTATTATAGTGTTAGTGAATAAAATAGGTAATCCAATGTAACATTTGTAGATATGAATCCATATACTTAGGAAACCTAGTGATACCTCTACAAACCATCTAAAGATAACTGGGTTAGACAAATGAAAGATCAATAAAAATAAACTAGTCAAAGAATAAAAGGAATACATTTATAGAAGAAGCATCACTATAGAAACTTGATTACAGCCTCATTAGACCCATATAGGAAGAATAATTAAAATATAGGTATATTTTGAAAACCTGTGAAAAAATAGAGGATAAGGAATCTATGTAACTACTATAAAAATATTACGAAATTTGTATTTCCCTGAACCATTTATGTCTAAGAATACTAACTGAACAGTTTTACTACAATACCCTAGGGGTGGAAACCTGTGCACTAGAGGATGCAAATGGGGGAATAATTTGGTGCTATGGGGAGGCTATACCCCTTGTATCAAGGTGAAAAATAATAGTTAAAAAAATAATGTAACATATATAACCAATAAATTGAAAGAGGAAGCTATAAATATAACAAAGACTTATAATAATTGAAAATAAAGTAAATTCCCAAACAACCATACCATACGTATAACACTGGTCACCCACTAGGCCGATCAAATATATAAAAAGACATAAAAAACTATACCAACACTATGATAAGTCACGTACAATCTAGATCCCATTCTCTTAACATCATCCTCACTATCTAGTTAAATGTCTAATATTTGAACAACGGGACACAAGCCAACCTATATCTAAAACCATATTAATGTTAGTTTGGGTACCCATGTGTAGTGGAGGCATGAGTAAGGTTTAAATATAATAATTAATAGGGTACCAAGAATGTCTTTCAATACATAACTAGTAAATACAATGTATATAAATATGAAATGTTTAATATAAGTAAATAACCAATGAAATAGTAAACAAATAACACCACTGACCATACCTTATATGAACCCATGATAAATCCTCCTTGAAATTATCATGATGTCCATTCTAAATTGTAAACCAACACCCCCTAGGGAACATTTTTAGAATCTGGACCATGATTAAAAAAAATGTTGTTCCTCAGGTTTGTGATGCCAATTTTCCATACCTTCCTTGGAGAGCATCAAATTTTAATTGATCATGAGAATCCCCTTAGGGGAAACATTACCTACGTACTAGGGATCCCATTCTCATAACTCCATTAATGAGTAGTGGATCATAAGGAATTTAAATTCAAACCTTATTCTCATTCCATTTGGCTGAACCCCATGATATTATATGGGAGTGATCAATAATAGGATGATGGATAATTTCATTAGGGGGAGTCCCTGAGAAATCCTATATGTCCATGCATGATTGATTCCTATAATACCTTGTATATAAATTTTGAAATACACTCCCAAATCCCATGACCAAACATCTAGTCATCTAATATATAATGTCTCCTTATTCATATAAACACTAGTGTATCCTACCAATCCTAGGTTTTATCCTAGGAATTTATTGTGGGGATCCAAAAAACACCCTCAAGGTGTCTAACATCCATTCTCAGGGATATATAACCTCTCAAAAGATAGTAATTTCATTTGGACCACTAGGATCTTAGGTATAAGTTTTTTTCTACTTGTATCACCATTTGAATCCTTACACCCATCATTTTGCAATGGTATTACAAAATAATGGAATCTCAACCATCCCCTGAATTCCTATATACATGGAAACACACTCTCTAATGCTGAATCATTGGTACCACCACTATGTATCAACTCCCACATCAACCAAATTAATGGATTCTATAAAATGTAGTAATATTCACCTAATATATTATGGATCAGATCCAAAATATACCGAATGTCATAGGTTCTTATCTATGTCAATATGTGATTCCTAGATCCATAGAAAATTACATCAATGTTTGGTCCAATGGATGATTCATTGAAATCCAAGGAAGTCAGATAACTTAACATAAATAAAATAAAAACATAGTCAAGGCTTTCTAAGTAACCAAACCCATTCTACTCATCCACATCCCCTTAGGCTTACATTATCAGTATGATATCTAAGGCGACACTCATCAAAATCTATAACCATTCCAATTTCCACCCTCCCTATAGGGTAACAAGTCACTGGGAGCCAACTAGGGTATACTTAGGTCTCATTGAGATTTAAATTTCCTCCTTAGAAAGTCAGAATAGGTAAATGGTCCAAAAACCATTCCCTTTCTCATGGGTCTTAGAATGTCACAAGTATAAGACCATATGACAGTTTTCATAGTTCCTAACCACCCAAGTAGTAACATACCTATAAAGGAGAAACACATTCCCCCAAGGTAATAATAATGATCTTTCCAGCTCTATTGTATCCCCTATTGATATCCCCTTGGATATGAAACCAGAGTCATATAGTGTTAGTGTATACTTGTAGCTAGTATGTGAGGGTCCATCGGTTCCCTCAACAAGATTTTCCAGTCAACCATCAAATTTAGTTATTATATTAAAAAACATAATTAATTTAAAATAGTCTATCTGCATAAATTGGAAGGGGACACATACCATATATATATATAAATAAATGTATAATACTGAATGGAAGATGCATAAGGAACACCTAACTTTATCCAAATAGATACCCATTTATAAATTTATTCAACTGATCTCACTGAGGATTTTCATGTCAATATGACCATCATCCATAACAATAAGGTTCATTATCATTTCAAAAATTACAAAGTAATTAATTATTAAAAAATTTAATTAATTAAAGTATTTAATTTAAATATTTATGAATTCCAAAAATCTAACTAGATCATTTGGTTTCTCTAAAAATGTGATAAAAAATGTGTGTTCAACTCAAAATGTAACCTTACTCTTAGGATTCACAAAAATATAATTAATATCACAGATTTGACTGCATAATAATTAAATTTTGTGTAAAAAAATTGAAAATTAAAAATGGTGATGCATCTTCACTAAAACTACAATAGAAAACACACATATGGAATCTCGAGACCACCTCTACATTGGTTAGGAAAACTCCCCATGAAAAATATTCAATTCCTCTATGATCTAGTGGAATTGATGTAAAACCTTATTCTTAAAATAGAAGAAATAATTGGCTAAAAATGGATAAAATAAAAGAGGTAGAGTAGAGGAATATCATACATTGAAAATATATTTTATTTTGTAAAAAATAACCCCAAACTATTGTGAACTGATGAAGAGGGTGAGAGTTGAACATTATCCCTCTTATGAGCATGCCTCGATCAAGAAAGTAATGGGATCAAACCAATTTTTAAAAATTTCCAAATATCTTTTCACATCATGGAAAAATTGGTCAAAACACGAATCACCTTGTAGGGAGGAAACATCCCCTTATCCCAAACAATAATGATGTCAAATACCTACCACTTTATGAATAGTGTTCTATAGTTACTTTGTAACAGCCTGACCATATTTCCTTATTACATTATCCTCCTGAAGCCATATATCACCACCTGATTTTAAAACCCCATCCTAATAATATATTTCAGGATAATAAAACCCTAATTTTCCAAATCTGAGTCTTGGTTCTCAAAATGAACATTCCACCAAAGATAAAATTCAAATTATCATTGAATTTCATAACCTGTGTGGGAACAGGGTGTCAAAATCTCCTAAACATTACACTTATCATAATAAATAAGTATCGATGGATGCCAAATTATATATCTCAATATGCATTTATCACCAATTCCTTCTCAAATGGACATGTTTCCTCCTTGAATTGTAAAAAACTTATAAATTTCAATTCCAAAATAATGGTTCTTAAATTACAAACATGGAACAATGCTTGTAACTATTTTATAAAAAATAAATATATCTTTCCATGGTTACCATATATCTAGAGAGATCACCGTTTCATTATTCAATTATATAAATGGAATATGGTGCCCCCAACTATATAACTTAGATCATAATGGTCGATTCTGAGTCTAGGTGTGCACTCTTATAGGAATCACCTATCCAAACTATTTTTCAGTGTTCCCACAACCAAATAGACGATATTTCTATCTCACAACACAAAAAATACACCATAAAACCCAGATTATAATGATGATACTACCTCTTCTCTTAGATTACATGTTGAATCATAAAAGTATCCACTGACAATGCATTTTTTCAACTTACATCAACTTCTCCTTGAATGATCTCATCCAAAATTCATAATGTACTCACCATACCAAGAACAATGTACCCATACCATGGTACTATATTCTCACACTTTATAAGAATACACACCTAAAAAATCACCTTAGGCTCATTTCATTACCAGATTCTTTATCTAAAAATACATGATGAAATGGGTTCACCTTGAAAACCATATGAAAAAAATTATCCACCCCTTAAACCATGTTATGAAACTGTTTTAACCTATGAAATAAGTTATGAATCAATGGTTCAACCCATAAACCATTTTTAAAAACTATTTCTCCCCTTGAAACATTCCATGAATTGGGGTTCACCTCAAATTATACCTTTGGATTATACTATAACTGTTTTAATCACAATATCATTTCATAGACCCATAAAACATCATGTATGAATTTTATTTTTAATATTTATCACTCAGTAGTATCCAAGAACCACCTTAACTATGCAATAACCAATTTTATCAAGACAATGACTCATCTCACATGAGGGATGCATTCCCATAACTGATATCATGCTCTCCAAAATAGGAGTGTCCATGTTGTTACTTCACATTATCAAAATCAATACACAACAACTAATGAACTATCTAGCATCAGATAGAATGATTAGGTGTAACCATCCCAATCACATCCAAGCATCAATAAAAAAACATCAAATGTTACCCATTTTATACTCATGAAAACATTATCCTTGATACAGATTGAGATTCATATGAAGAAATGTTTTCACACATAATGTAATATTGTGGCCTCCCCATAAAATGAATTACCTCATTCCACTCCTTGTGTGTCTCTTTCCTCAAGCCATGCCAAAATTAACCCATCCCAAATGGATTTGGATTGACCCAGATTGATAGGTACACCACACCTGATCTGATTTCCTTTATATACTATAACACATAGGGACATCTCTTATTTATTCAAGACTATAGGCCTTCATGCATACTAGTATTTCATTAAGCACCATTGGTCCTCATATCACACCTAGCCGCTCACTAGTTTAAGCTTAAATGGGAATTGCATGAAACTTTCACATACTATTATAATCCCATCCAACATAGTGGGTGTAGAATATTTTTCCTCAGTTTCAAATCACCCAAATCACAATTATGTGAGTCACACACCAAATAACTAGGATAGAGTTTTATAATAACTAACCATGATTTATGACATGTTATTTTATTAATCTAACCACACACTTGGCCCACACCTAGTGATGTTCTAGTCATGATAATCCACATGAAATCTCACTACAATAATAAAAGAACATGAAAAATTTATAGGTCTAGATATCACACTAGTTCTACTGATAAAATCAATCAATGATAATCATATCAATAGTTTTTAAGGTTATTTTCACAACAAAACCCCAAGGATTCACCATAACTTTTTCACATACCATATAGAAATGAAAATGAAATATTTCTAACCTAAAACATCTACCCATGCTTCCCATTTATAATGAAACCACTAACCCTCAATAAATCAACTGATCGGTCACCCTCAATCATACAAGTCATCATCTAAAAAATGTTTGAGTCATACCTTAGGGCGTCTCTAGAGTCTCCCTCATAGCCCCAAAAAATAGCTATCACGATGGGTCATAACTAAAAGGGAAAATATTATTAACATCTCAATTTCTAGGAAAAAAGACATTCCAACACCCATTATAGGGTTCCAAATTCCCATCCATCAAGCCCCTAATGATATTTCATTATCCCAAAAGTTAAATGATTCTCACCAAACATTCGCCTATACGAATACTCCCTTGAGAACCCAAAAATATCTAGGGTAACAATAACATAACGGCATCATAGTAAATGATGTGATACAAAGGACCATAAAGAAATGTCTAATTATATTGAATTCCATTCCAATTAACTCTAGAATACACAATATTGGTTATTACTGACACATTAAATAGATGAACATACAAGCTACATTTAAACAACATAGCCCTATGATGATTTTTATCATACAAACCACCATCAAACAATTTGGTTTAGTAGATTTATATTCCATGCCATATGGTAAAACACCATTTAGGTTATTATTATATCTTTAAATAATTAATATAGAATTATAAAAACTCAAAATGGGTTATCTGCTATATCACCACATGGATCTCCGAGATACCAGGAAACCTCATGCCCATATAGTGAGGGAATATTTCATCACCTTTTGAAAGTATATGATCATAGATCCTCTTGGCCATCTATCAGATGAATTATGAATAAAATTCATCTTATATTATTAGAATTCCACAAACTACTTATATATGGAAATTATGTATTTGAAGTTTTTGAAACATCGATCAACTAAGCCCTAGTTTTCAAGGAAATGACACTCTACAAAGAATATATGAATTTTGAATCTTATATGTCTAATAATATATATGAGATGCCTCATGCCTATATAGAAAAAAATAAAAATGAGAACACTGACATGTTTCTATTGGGATAGTGCTAAAATCAAATAACATACCCTGATCCTCAAACATCAATGTGAGTCACTTGAGGTGAAAATAATTTACAGCCATAACATCAGAAACTAAAACAATAATCCCAGATTTATAAAAAACCATGAATTTCAATTAGGAAAGGTGTTATTGATCCACCATCTAGATATTAATCACCAGCTCTCACACATTCCAATGTATCCAATCTACAAAATCCTAAAACATTAAGAAAAAAAATATTATACATATGATACCTATTTTTAACTACCCATTATGACTCACCATTTAAATATTAAATTCACTAGCACACAATTTGAATATAGGATTTCCTCCTAGTTCCTAAAAGGCTACTAACTATTAGTGTGGGTCAAATAAGGTAATCTGGGGTGATAATACCCCATGTATCAAAGTGTGAATTAATAGTTAAAATAACCAAGTATCATTTATTTAAGATAAATTAAAAGTATAAGAAATAAATATAAATACAACTATAAATAAAGGAAAATTTAATAATGGATCAAATAGCCATTCCATATATACAATAGTGTCCACCTAGTAGGACAATAAATTGTATAGAAAAAACTAATGAAATAAGGACGTTGGATCCATGAAGTCTAGGAGAAAATCCACACAAAATTCTCATATCTTTTCTAATATATCTAGATAAATTTCCAATATCTAAGAAATTGGCCTCATCCCAACCAAAATCTATAACCAAACAAAATTTTCTTAAGTAACCATGTGCATTAGCAGCCAGAGCAAGGTGTGGTTACAAAACATAATAAGGAACCAATAATGTAGTCCTATAATTATCTAAAAATGTGGTGTATGTGAATGATACATCATTAGTAAAAATACTGCATCCCTAATAATGTAATCAAAAAGTACAAAAAACAAACTAGGATAAGACTAACAACCATCATAAATACTGAGGTCCATGACCCTAATCGACCATACCTACCTCTACCTATGATGGAGTGCCTATAAGATTGAGAATCACCTCTTGAGGACCTTTTCTAGGCCTTGTGGGTCCCATTATCACACCTACACTACTTATTCAATGATACTAGTGCCATTATATGAATCCCTCATCCTCAACCCCTCAAAATGAAAGTCAGGATAGCACCTAGGTATCCATGATGGTAGTTCGAAGAATTGATCCTTATATGGGGATTACCTTTCAAATCATATACATAAAGGCATGGTAGATTCATGGGAAAACTAAGATAGAAAATGGGAAATAAAATATCATAACCCATATATAATCTCCTTCACATCAAATAACTCATGGATATATAATTTTGACATAATTTATGTATTCAAATGATCATAGGGATATCCTAGGAATTGATTGAGGGGATCCAACAACCACTATTGAGATGTACAACTTCCTTTCTTGGGGATATATTCCCACTCTATACCTTAGACAGCCATTCGAATCCTATGCATCCAAAATTTTGTAATGGTATCTCTATTTGAATCCCAACACCTGATCTTTCATAGTGGTATCACACTATCATATGAATCACTAACATCCTATAAATCTCAGTATATGTGTCCGTACAAGTTATAATACTGGATCATATTTACTATCACTAGGATTCGACTCCCTCATCAAAAAAATTACTAGATACTACCTGAGAGTGGAATTTGACCTTAATGTATCATGATATTGGATACTGAACATACTGTGTATCCTAAGGTATCATACTTTTCCTTAGGCAATTCCTAGCATCTCAAAAAATCAAATTAATATGATTCCCAATCCCTAATTCCCATGTATGAATGTATTTTAAAAACCACAAAATAAATAGAATAAAAGCATATAAAGGATAAGATGAACACCCAATACCATTCTCAACTCCATAACACCTCAGGCTTACATCATTTGTTTGAGTTATAAGGTAAATACCATTAACAACTCATCCCATCCCCATATCAAACCTCTTTATATGGTCACAAGTCATAGAAGAACCTACCTAGTACCCATTGTGTCTAATAGAGGCCCCAATGGACTCCTATGAAAGTAATACTATGGAGATTACCTTAAGTTAATTCCCTTTACCATGCATCTTATGTATGAACAAAAACCTTACTATCTACCAATTTACATATAGTCTAGACACACAAGTATTTACATTTAAGTGGAGGATGAACACACACCCCATGATCATCACAATTATGTCATATGTTCTATGGTATCTCTCATGTCCAACACCATGGATATGCATCCTGATTTATCACCCATATTGTCTGAGAAGTCACTAAGATAATAATCACTAGGGCCACCATTTTTAAATCGTAACATTAAATTTAATTACACCACTCATGTGGATTAAGATATTAATTTTCTAGTTTCATTTTTTATCCTTATCCATCAGTGTGAGAGGCAACTAGCTAGTACACGAGGGTCTATTTGGGCCCTCAACACTTTTTCCAAATCAACTTTAGTCTTCAGTTTTTATATTAATAAACATAATTAATATCAAAGTGTACCACCAAATATATTGGTTTCTCCATGCATACCACGTTAATATAAACATATTTGTAATACCATAGGGTAGATGCATAAGGTCCATAAACATTAATCCAAAAAAATCCCCTTCTTAAAGTAGATCGACAGCTCTTTCCAAGCCTCTTCAAGTCCATTCACCAATAATAAATAACAGAATGTAACTTTCTCATTAAAAAGAGTCCAAATAATATAATTATAAAATTTTATAATTAATTAAAAAATTTCATTTAAATAGGAATATAATCCTTAAATCTAGCTAAGCGATCTTGTTGCACCGAAACCGTGAGAAACCAGGTGTGTTCTACTCTTAATGCATCCCTGGTTTTAGGATCCACAAAAGTACCAATTTATATCACTGAATATATAAGCTAATAATTCAATTTAGGATGAAAACACTAAAAAATTTCAAATTGTTACATACCTTCCTCGAAACCACAATGGAAAACATACAAACAATATCTAAGGACATCCTCTAGATAGGATGAGGAAAATTAAATTATAAATGATTTATTCCACCATAATTTGATGGAATATGTGAAAAAACATAAAAAATAATATGAAATAAATAGAACACCACTAAAAATTAAAAAATATGGAGAGGTTTGGAAGATCTGATTGATAAACACCATTTTATCACAACAAAATCACCCCAAGTGGTGGGGGATCGATGAAGAGTTGGATAGCTGGTTGTCATCCCTCTTGAGAATATTCCTCATACAAGATCAACATGGTATTAAACCCTTTTTTAGAGAGGTATAAATAAACTTTAATGGTGCGATCAAAGGGGTCACATCATGAATATCCCTGGTAGGGGGGACTCAGCCCCATATCCCAAAGATTAATAATTTGATGATTAGACTTGTCGTGAATGGTATAATTATAAAAATTTATAGAATCTTGATAATATTACCATCCTCAAACATATTCATATGCCCCTAGGTCACCTACCAAGCCTCAAAGAACATTCTAGAATTATATATTTGAATGTATAAACCCTCAGGATCACAATCTGAGTCCAAGTTCTCAAAATGGAGCATCAAAGAAAAAATTCTATTACCCTCTAAATTTACTATCCCATCTGAAAACAAGTTATTATATAATTATAGGTATATAACATATATAGATTACCAATTTAAAATAAGGAATCCATTCGGTACTCAATATTGAATCAAGGTGTAAAAATTAAGGTTATGTTGATTAGTGATTATGAGGAACCATGAATGATCTACCAAAGGGGACAATGAATAATAAATTATAGAGGAAACCTTTATTGGGGGTTTTAATTTAATTTTTTTTTCAATTTTTTACCAGAATAAAAAAATAAAATAGTTACCCACCACAATACAGAAAGACTATCAACTGTCTTCTAGTGAAACAAAGATGGCCACTAGACATCCAATGATGAGCCACGAGAACATAAATGATTCTGTAGTATCTACCCCCATAGAATTTTCTTCGACCAGACCATCTAATTATTTTACACCATAATATTAATCACCATAATAAGTAAAAAATACATCTATTTTATAATTTGGAAAATGGAAATGAAATATAATAACTGATCTAAATGATAAGGGCTATAACAACATGGAATTAAATGCTGATGAGGGAAACCATCTATTAATGAAAATATAAGTCTAATTGAAATGACGATGAAACCATGGATTAGTTTCTAAAGGAGTTCAAATTCATACCTTCATAAATATTTATCCTCTAAAAGGACACCTATATGCCAAAATACCTCACAAACACATAAATTAGTGGATAGATAAAATTTGTGATTCTATAATCCCATTAAAAATACTAAGAGGGTTATATTATTTTGAAATTAATAATCAAAATTTATTCTATAAAATGAATATCCCATTATATCACATATACCCTAAAGTGGATATAAAAAAAAAGAGATTAAATAACATATAAAATTCATTATGTTTTATTTAACATCATTATATATAGATATAGTTAATAAACTTAGAGTCTCTATGAAAAATAGGTATATTAACAATATGAGAAATAGTGTTGAGTCTATGATTCTATAAATTCATAAGTACCTAATGAATTATATAGATTCCCATGTATTTTAAGGATTCTAGGAAAATTTTGTGAAACAATTATTAAATTATGTATATAAAATATTAATTTTTTTTCATAAACATAGTCTTCATGTGTTTTTAATCTCACATAATGATATATTATTTTTTAAATTATTCTAGAAAATTAAATTATTCTCTTAAAAGGATTATAAAATATGTTTCCTTAAACATTGGCCAACTTATTTTTTGAGAAAAAATACACAATTCAAGAAAAACAACATATATTTTTTTATTTTAAAACATAAATGAGAATACACATCTTGATTCATGAGATATATATGAATATATTTGAGATTAATTATATGGATAAAATATTTAAAAAAGTATAAAATTGAAAATTTATTTGATTTAGTTAGAGGTGGGAGATTGATTTTAAGATGATTGACATAAATTATACCAGCGATATATTTTTTTGAGGAAGAAGTGTGAAATTTACTTAGTACGACTTACTATTTCTATTGAATATAATATTTTGATACAAATATGTGGGATTTAATTGAAAAATTAAATCAAGATAATTATAGGAGTTTTTTAACATTTGAACATTAATACAAAATTTATGAAATAATTTTATTGAATGCTTGATTTTTTAAGAATTATATTTGATTGTACATTAAAAAAATAACATTATCTAAATTTATATATATTGAATATTTAATTTTTTAAGTAAATGAAAATGAAAACTCCATATTTGTGAAACTAATAATCCAGACAATTCTTCTATTATTTAATGTATTTATCATCGAAATTGTAGAAATAATGTGACTACTAAAGATATGACATATATATAATATTTGAATATTAATAAACAATATTTATTTTGTGATTTATGGATTCAAATTAGTTATTTCATTAATTATGGATATAAAAAATAATGAATGAGAAGATGAATAATAAGAAAAAATAGCCCTTGGTTGCTACTTATTCTTGGTGAGAAACATAATTTCATATTAATTAGTTTGAAATTTATTAAGTTAGAGTGTTAAATTATTGATAACATATTATATTGAGATATTGATGAAATTTTTAAGGGTTACTTATTATTCATTATATATCATTATGAAATTTTAATTTTGTGATGAAGTTGAAAATCCATTTTTCATAGTAGTATTTTTTATTTTTTGTTTAGAATTTTGTCATGTATTTTTTTTATAGTTAATTGGAAAACATATGAGATGAATATTTTATGGGTAATGAATTACTCTTTCCCATAATGTATTGTAACAAAATTTATTATATTTCTTAATTAATCTATATTTCCATTGATAATAGTAAAAGAAAGGATGAAATTACCCATATATAGTGATAACCATGAATACCATGTGTATTATTCTTTATATTTTTGGATTTATATATTTTTGGGTGTGTTTTAGATTTAAAAAAAAGAAAATTTTATTTTTAAGTAAATTATATATAGTAGGGTTATTCTATGAAATTATTAATAATTATAGTCATTAATTTACTCAATATCCTAGTATTTTTTCCATTAATTAATGGGATTTAACATTATTATAGGAAAACGTGACTACATTTTTTGTCCCTATAAGAATTCACTTTTGAATTCGGGGTGAAGAATATATCTCATTATAAGAGATTCAGGAAAGGAAAATATTATATTAAGTGGATGATACCTTCCTAATGGTTTCCATGGGATATATATGATACATTAACAAGAATATATTTTCCATTATGGAGTTCTTTCATAGGCATCACATGTATTCTGGGGAAACCCAAACATTACACACATAAATATTACATCTTATTAAAAAAATATTCAACTCATAACTCTATAATACACACTATAATTATAAAGGTTTAGTGCATTTAGAAAAAAAGGATACATAAACATCAGGTACCTAAAATATTTACATCATCTCCCACTATGCTATTAACAACTAGATAACATCTTAGAAAAAAATTCATAAAACCTTTCTTTATATCCAGGGGAATATGAGTTATAATAAAGTGAATGATCAAATTATTAGTAAGGGTAAGCATACATGATATCAATAGATGGCCATACGAAACTATAATATAAGTATAAGGTTATAATAAGATGATTATAACTTGAAATAATCATACCAAATCAGTAAAATATCATTAATCGTGAGCCATGGAAAAAGTTTTTGTCCATCAAAACACATTAGAAATAAGAGTGAAAAAATATCAATAATCAATAATGATCCATGAGAATATATCTTATGCATAATAACTATGTTTGTGGAATACTAATAAGTATAAAAATTCTTTCCCTTAGTGATGGAACACAACTAAGGTTATCATAGTGTATTGGGTTGAACCCCATTAAAAAAATTATAATATCAATAGATATCGATTAATACCAAATTCATTAGAGGAAAATATAATTCCCATCCCACCTATCATGTAATGAAAAACAATACATATGTGTGCCACAAGATAATAAAACATTCATAATATCCCCATTTTATAACTTGTGGAAAGTAAATAGGTTTAAAAAAAATCACATAATCATAATGATAAACCATCAAGATAATGAATAATGATGTAATAATTGGAAAATATTCTATTAATGCGTAAGTAATATAATATGATGTTACTATAGATGAAGAATTCCTTAAAAGGACCACATTAATATTTCATGGGAAAATAAAAATTTCATTTTAAATTAAATTATTTAAAAATAAAAAATATAAAAAATATTAATGAAAATATATCCATTGAAAATAACCATGAAATATTGAAATGTAATATTTAAATAATTTATTGGTCATGATGACGGGAAATTTCATTTATGTAGTGCATCTTAAAAAAATAATTCCTTTCACATTTTTAGTAAAATGTAAAAACTACCTAGTTTGAAAAATTATAAGAGGATTCCATTAATGTATAAGTAAAATCACAAGATGTTACCAGAGATGAATAATTCCTTAAAAGGACCACATTAATATTGCATGGGGAAAATGAACTTTTCATTTTAAAATAAATTATTTAAAAATAAATAAAATTAAAAATATTAATGAAAACATTTCTGTTGAAAAGAACCATGGAATATTGAAAAGTAATATTCAAATAATTTAATGTTCATGATGGAAGGAAATTTAATTAATGTTGTGCATGTGAAAATAATCATTACATTCAAATTTTTTCTAAAATGTCAAAAAAACCTTGTTTGAAAAATTACAAGAGGATTCATTTTAAAACATTTTATGCAATTTATTAAAGTTATTAAAAATTAATTTAATAATTTATAGTTGGATTTTTAAAAAATGAATATTTTTTAATGAAAATATTTACTTGGAATAAATATATTCTCAACTGAATAATAAAAAGATATCATTTTTCCTTAAAAACAATCTTCCATACACTTGAGTACATAATGAGAGGAAAATAAAGGTAAAGTATTTAATATCGAGAATTAACCAGAGGACAAGAAAAAAACTTATATTTTTTAGAGAAAGATCATATAATTTCATAATCATAATGTATACACAAACAATCCCAGTAAAATGATATTATAATGTAAAACCCTTACTTCTTTGATAAATTTGGTATAGTAATTCTCATAAAAGGAATAACATAGAATGAGACATAAAATAATAGGAACAAAAATATATTCCAAAAATATTATATCAATTGGGAAGTAGATTCATCTCATAATATAATATATTCATGTAACATAACATATGTCCCAAAGAATACATTATGTGATGAAAAAACCTTAACACTTTCGTATCTTTTGAATCAAATCCCCTTGGATGAAATAATTAGAATTGTTAAATTAAATAAAATTAATAAATAATTATACATGATATAACATATCAATGGATAAATATGTAATCCTTAGAAACAAAAATAGTTTAATAACATAAAACTTGTCTCAAAAAAACGAAATTGAGATGAAGAACCCATACCTCAAGTTTGACTTCCTTTGAAAGAACTAAAAACTCTTCTATAATAAATTAAAATTTATTATATATCTATAAAATAAAAATTAAAATACTTATAATATCATATATGACCCATTGGAAAATTTTAAATACCCATTTATTAATAAGTATTTATTAAAATCATCATTTTTGGAATTTAAATATTTTAATTATCATTGACGTTTTGGTATAACAAAATCATACCTATACATGAATGATGATTTCATTTTCTAAAAAAAATAAAGAAAAAAAGTTAAATAATATTTTATAAATACATGACCATATTTTTATAATATAAATTATATATAAAAATTCAATCTATTATAATAACCAACATTCAATGATGGTGATTGAAAATGAATTCTATCAGTATTTAGAGGCACTAGTCCACACGTATGAATGAGTGATACATTAATTTAATTTTTTTAGAAAAGATGGTGGGTAATTATGTTTCTATAATAATTATAAAATTTTAGTATATTGAGTATGTTGAACATATTATTTCATGATATATACAATATATTTAAAGGATGTAGAAGAAAAAATAAATTGAAATATGCCTTGTAATATGATTACATCTTCTTTAGTAGACCTCCTTAATATCCCTTCTTAAGGACACTAAATTTTTTTAAGAATAAAATAACCTATAATTCATGGATTCCTAAATTTAGAATAAATTTGGTATTGTTTTGGAAGAGATATGTGTCTTATGACGATGTACGTTAAAACAAATAATATGTTCCCTTTTATAAGTTGGGGGAAGGACATGTTATGAATATTTCAATGGATTAAAATATTTTAAAACATTTTTCATGGAAATTTATCCTATAAAAAACTACATTTTTAGAATTAGGTTTAAAGAGATGAAATACCTTCACCCATAAATAATTAGGATGTAAATTTTTTCCTATGTAACTTTGTTTTTTCTAGTTTATCCTGATTTACCCTTTTGATGTAGTTAATTTGTTTTCTATTTTTTCCATTAATTGTGATAAAAAATAATGTTTAACTTATTAAATAATATATAATATGATTATTTCTAATATGTAATCTAATTTAAAATACTCAATATTTATAAGTGTTAGAAATTAAATTTAAAATAAACCAACAAAACGTGAGGAAAAAAGGTTTTCCAAAAAATTTGATTTTTAATTATAAAATTGTTATTATACCCAAAAAAATACAATGTAAATTCCATAAGCATTAATTGGATTATTATTAATTAAAAGGAAATAATTAAAATTTCAAATTATTTTAAACCAAATTGGGGAGTTATAAATTCTTGAATAAAAAATACAATTTTATATTAAATAAATATTTTTCCATAATCACTAAAACATTTATCCTTTCAAAACATCACAAAAAAATAAATTATTTTAATTTTGAAAAGTTGTTTTAAGAAATTAAAACCTATTTATAAAATAATTTTTGAAAACATGGTAGAAATTTATTATAATATATGTGCATGAAATGATATAATTTTTTTAAAGAAAAAATGTTTTTGAAGCATAAAATTAAATTATTTAAAATTGAATAATTTTTTATTATAAATTAATAATTAAATTTTAATTATATAAAACCTTTATAATTATTTTTCATATTATATTTATTCTTATTCATAACTTCATTTTATTATCTTGGTTATAAAAGATAAAATTAGTCAATCATAATTAATTATTGTAAGATCACAGACCTCATGGAGGTTTATTCTTGTTTAAATATTAGTTTGAATCTATAAAAGTTGGATAATTGAATGTTTAATGGCTGTATGAGGAAAATTATGGGTGTTTTGGGGGTTTAGGACATGAACGAAAGGGAAATCCGGCCATCCTATGCATGTTGCATGATTGGAACATGTTTAGTGGAAACCGTTCACCCAAACCATGCTAAATAGGAGGAGGGGTGCACAGTTAGGTAAACCATGAAATAGGGGAAAACCAAACCATGTGGGCCCCTAAATAGGATTTATAAATGGTTGGTGCATGGTTTGTCAAACCCTATGGACTCCCCAGGTAACCGTGTGACTTGGACCCATCTTGGACAGAATCATACGGATTAGAAAACAGTGCAAACAAACTATCCACCCCATTAAATGTGGCTTTTTACCATTCCCCCCCTCGTGATTTTATGCGTTTCACTTGATTTTATCCCCCATTCTTATCTAAATATCCCTAGTGATGAACCTATACAGCCAAATATTCCCAGGGATCAATTTCCTTTTATTCTAGACCATTTGGAGTGTCGTTGGGTGTAGATTGATGCTTCAGGTAAGTTTAACACTCCTCTTACTTCTATTTTAAAAATTAGGGAATGTAGTTTCATTATTATTATTCAAAAACCATAAAACCTCTTTTTCTAGTCTATATTAGGTTTGGGATTAAAAGGGTGATTGAATGTAGATCTACGACTAAGGTTAAGAGAGCATTTGTCCATAGATTTGTGGTTGGTTGTATACATGTTATATCCCATAGTCTTGAAGTTGATTTGTGCATGTGTGGTTGTGTTATTGCTTCTCTCTTATTGTGAAATTGATTCCTTTTGTGATATTTGGTAAAATAGTTGCCTAAATTATTAATTGAACCTCTCATGATCCCCATGGGATTCATTGAGATTGATTAGACCAGTTTAGGGACACATATGGGGGGTTCCACATTTCTCGAACATGGAAAATGGTAATGTTAAGAACTATTTTGATTTATGTTGAGATAGATTCCTTGATAAATATGTGGATTTGTTGGTTGAGTTATAAATATGAACTAATGTTAGTAGTTTCTAGTTGTTGGAAATGGTATAAGGGTTTATTTGGTATAATGTGAGAAAGATAAATGAAATAAAGTGAATGTGACAAATAGATTATGAGTTTGTAATTGAAATTCATAAATGGGTTAATGAATGTGAATTGATGAATATGTTAAATGGAATAATGTATAAGAATTGTTGAATATGTTTAATAGGTTAAGGTATGATAAGGGAAATGGGTTAAATGGGATATGTAATGTAAAAGGTAAATGTGCTAAATAGTAAAGGCTTGGTATTGATTTATATATTGAATAATTATGAAATGTGAATGCTATGTGTATTGATTGCGTATGGTTTGTCATATATTATACGTGGTAAATGGATAAATAAGTATGTGAACATGTCTTGGTAGTTATAGGATATTGGACTTGAGGATCTATTCTCATGGTTCGTGTTAGACTGAGGCTATAAACATCACCCCATAATGCATGGGTTAGGGAAGAAGATTGATGCTCTATACCCCTAATAGTTTCATTTGATGAGACTACCTAAAACGAGGCTACAAGGTAAGTGTGATGTATTTGTTTATGAAATATTAATCCATAGTGAGATAGGGAACTTGAATCATTCGCTTATATATGGTAATTGACCAGCTTAGTCTATTGTGTAAATGATGTAAATGCCTAACCCTTGGAAAAAAATGATGAAAATGGATAAAGTGAATATGGTAAAATAATGGTACCCGAGTTATATTTTGTTCACCTTGTCTTTTAATTAGTACTTGGGATTTGAGTTGAGCATGGGATGTGCATGGATGAGGATCCAGACTTGGATTTTGGACCCATTTTGGGGAATTAGCTATTTGTCTTTATTTTAGGTTTTCTTTCACATTTGGCACAGTTAGCATTACATGGAATATTTATTATTTGGTTCTAGTTTGTACCCTATTTGAGAAATGTTTAGTAATGTATTTTTCTAGTTTATTATACGTGGTTTCCTTTATTTCATATGTTATCTAACATGGATTACTCTTTTAAAGAGGGTATAGTCTCCCCATATGATCCATTAAACCCTTGCTGCTAGTTGACAACTGTAGTATATAGGGAGGCGAACTTTAAGTTACATGGTGATCCAACTCGGGCACTAGTTTGATGGAGTCTGGGTTGAAGATGTTACAATTAGTAAATCATTGTTCATTTAAACTAAATATTTTTTATAAAGAAATTTATCACATACATTAATTTTATTTAAAATTAAATACATATAAAATATTATTTTATTACATTATACCCCCCTTAAAAATGAATTTCACCCTCAAAATTATTTTAATTCAATAAAAAAAAATGGTATATATGTTTCATTGAATCCTTGAGATCCCATGTTTCTTCATTGAATTTTAAATTCCTTAAAAGAACAATGTAATAGTGAGTATTTTTTTGGAATCACTTTATCTCTAAAATCTATTATTTCTAATAGTTTTTCATCGTAGGATAGATCTGGATATACTGGTACAAACTCTATGTTCATTACATGTGGAATTTTAGGTATATACTTCCTCATGAGAGATACATGGAACACATTGTGCACTTAAGAGATGTTTAATAGAAGTGATAAGTGATAAAAACTATCTCTACTTGATCAAGATTCTCAAAGGGGATAATATACGTAGAGAAAAAATTTAACTTATTTTTTCAATCATAATGTTATTCTATGATGAAATTTACAAGGACAACTTTTCACTAGAATTGAAATATAGATATCACTGTCAATTGTTAGAAAAACTATTCGATTGATTCAAATCTTCATAGATGAGATATTGAATGTCTCTAGTAATTTCTTTCATTTCATAATCTAGCATAGGTACTGGTATCTTTTATTCTCCAACTTTATCATAGCACATCGGTTTTTTAAAATTATCTATATATATGGATTAAGAAGGATCCATATGAATGATCATGTTAATTATATTGATATAAATTAATTCTATAAGAGGAAGTTATTTATCCCAAAGTACTTTTAAATACATAAAATGTTATCTCAATATATCCTCCAGGTTTTGAATGATTCACTTAGACTTACCATCTTTATAAGTATGACAAGAAGTATCAAAACATACTGTGTTTTCTTCATAAGGATATCAAATATAACCCAAATATTATTATGCCATTTATACATTTTTTAGGATTCAAGAAATGAAATAAATGGATATGTTTTTCCATTTAAATTATTTTATTAGTAATGGTCATAACATCCTCTTATAATTTTTTACTAGAATTAACATCATAGAACACTATTCACCAAGATATACAGTCTGAAATATCACTTTTAATGTTGTCCCACAAGAAATAATCTTTTAGATTTCTATATATCCTCTTAATTCTAGGATGAATATAGAATATTAATTTTTAATATTAATCTGGTATCACTTTCTAAATGTATCATAATGAATGAATGCATACTCAGTTCCTAAATTTTATTATTCTTTAATAATCAATGTTTAACACCGGAACATTTCCCACTTTCTTTCACAACACTACGTCTTACTTCTTTGCCTCATTAATATTCAAATAGACATAAGGTTGAACTTTAATTTAGGAAAGATATTATTTCTCCCCTGAATTCTAGATTTTTAGATCCCACCTTTAGAAATTTATAAATATTGGAAATATTTTAATTATAATTATATATAATCTATCTTGATCCTTTAAACTCATAGTGCCTGCCACTTTATTCACCTTCCCATGGGGGAAATATATTGAACACCCTCAATCATTATTCAACTACAAGAATCTTCTTAAGAACAAATTCAATATTTCATAGGGAATATATACATTAAATATTTATTAGTAGTATATAAACTCTAATGGCCTGAAGGCCTTAATTTTTTTATTGATTTTTGATAATGAACCTTTCAATGGGTGAGGTAGAACCCTTACAAGGACTATAGGCATAAGTATTACATGGACCATAGGACTTATAGGAATTCATTTACCGTAGGCTTCAAACATTACACATAACCCAGAATAACTACTTGGAACTGCTCCTCCCAAGCATCTTCATCGTGAAATCAGCTCTCCACCTTCACATAGCTATTTGACTAGAATTTCCTGTGCATTCCCAGGCTTGTCCCGATGGAAGGTTCCATACACTCTAAGTGAATTTAGTACAATAATCATGTTATAATCATGATCTTCCTTCTATTTAAAATATATAAGAATATCATCTATACAGACTGAACTCATCAAGGTAAAATCTAAAGACTATATTCATTAAATCTATGTATAGAGTAGGGGAATTAGTATGAAAAAAATGGAATCAATATAAATTCACAATGTCTATATATCATACGGAAATTTCTTGGCTATGAATTCAATTTTGACCATCAATTTATAGTGTCCATATCAAATATCAATCTTGGAAATATATTATGATCCTCATAAAAGATAGAAAAAATCATTAATATAGGGAAGAAGGTACCTATTCATGATTTTTATCTTGTTTAACTATTGATAATAAATGAAGAGTCACAATGATCCATATTTATTTTAAAAAATAGCACTAGTTAAGCACATGGTGATATAGTTCTCTAAATGAATACCCTACATAAAATATCATGGAGTTTATTCTTCATTTATTGAGACTAAATTTGGTTTATACTATTTAGTGTCTTTGAAATAGGTGTAACACTAGGTATGATTTTTATTGAATAATCTACTTCCAAATTAAAAGGAAGATAAAGAAACTCTTTTAGAAATACATCTAAAAACTCATATACAATATGCATATCCTTCATGTTGAGATTCACCCTAAAAATATGGGATAAGAAACCCTATTTAATATGAATTAATACCCATACGAGGGATATAATTTCAACTAGAATATTACATTTAGCATCACAATAATTGATGGTCGTAGGTTTGTTCAGAATATTATATGTAACATCCCTTCTAGGATAACTAATTTGAGATTTACATAAATAATTATACCAGCAAATCCAGCCAGAAGCAATGCTTCTGACTATTTATTAATAAAGAAAAATAGAAAAGAGGAGACGGGTCAGGTCAAACAAAGGGACTTTACCTCATCCGTCAAAGCACAAAACTACAGATCATAATAGGACATATCATTCCTATAATTAGAGTCATCAGCAGTTTCCCATTCAGATTGGGACTTACCCTGATTGAGGATCTTAAGAATATTAGAAAATCTTTAGTGGATGATATGTTTACCTTTCACCACTTCACTGTCTATAACAACTCAAACTTTTCATTCATAGATATTACATATTAATTAATGAATATTCCTTAAATAACATAGTGATCCATGTAAGAATCATATATAACTAGTGAATTTGGAAACATGGAAACATAAACAAATGGTTTATAATAGTTTTATATCATCTCCCACATAGTTCCTCATAACTATAAACCTTCTTAGACAAATCATACGTAATAAATTTCTACATAACATAGTGAAAGAAACCATAAGAAAGGGTGAGCTCATATTCTCAATAAGGATAAAAAAGGGAGATATCAATGATCACATTATCATAACATGAGAATTGGGGTATGATAATATTAACACAAATTTTTAAAATGATATTATGCATATCATATATCATAATATAATATCATATAGTAAATAATTATAGTTAATAATATATGAATCATTAAGGGATCAAAGAACATTATCCATAATAGAATAATAATGGAATAAGACATATATTTGTTTCATACACATAGTCATAGAATATCATTTACTTTGTAGTCAAGGATTACTTCCAAGTCTACCATTTTAGAATGGGTTCACTCCACAAACCATCGTATTAGTTATCTTTCACTTCTAGAAACCTCAAAGTGGATATATTCCCTTACTGAATTGGTTTAACTTCCCAGTCTAGTCCTATTTATCTCAAGAGATATCAATCTTTACCCAATGAGAGGTAGGGAGATATAGGTTCCCCAGATCCCATAATGAAAAATATACATATGTGTACCATAAGATTATAAGATATTAATTATATTATATTCTGTAAAATGAATTTGTTTTTATAAAAATTTCATCATTTCCTCATATTATAAACCATATAAAAGAAATAGGGTTCAAAAAAGTTTCATTATAGCATGACCCATAGAAAGACAAGGTGTTTGATAAACATATTGTCATTATAAACATAAAATATCTAGGGAAGTAATAATAATGAAACCCTATGATCATATCCTTATAAAATTACAATTAAGATCAAATGATATCATCTTTGATGGATAATAAATTTTAAAGATCACTAGGAACACTTCTTGTGGAAAATATTTTTTTTGAAAATAACCATTTAAAATCTAAAATTTTATAAATTAATATGGTAATAATTTTTTTAAAATAATATTGAAAATAGATAATATAATATTCAATGAAAATAATGGTCCTGATGGTGGGAAATATTGTTCTTGTCTTCAATATTAAAACAAATATTCCTTTCAAATTTTCTGTAATATTTCAAAAGTGGCTTGTTCAGAAAAGAAATATAAAATTAATTTCAATTTATTTTTTAAAAAGTAAAATATAGATAAATATGTCTTTAAAAAATTATTTTATAATTTTAGAATCATTCAATAAAACTTTTTTACAAAACATGGACATGCATGAAATAGTGTTTTTGACCGAAGAGGGAAATATAGTTGGATTTCCTTAATTTTTTTGTAATATAGAATATATAATGAGAGGAAAATGATTATAAAACCTATATTATCACGAAATAACTATAGGATAATAAATTTCAGGATTTTACTATGATATGGATTATAATATTTCATCATCAATAGAATAATCATAAGCAATCTTGATAAATAGTGAAATTGTAACATCAAACCATTACAACTTTGGTAACTTTTGAATCATAAGAAAAATGAAATAGATCACATTATATATATATTTATATACCATAATTTTCTATAGGATAATCATAAAATATATTCATGGTCATTATATACACCATATAAAATAAATTAGAGGTGTATAAGGAATGTGTCCCGTAAAAATAAAAGTGAGATGAAAATCACTTACCTTAAGTCTCAACTTCCTTATTAAATGTTAAAATATCCTATATAATAAATATAATATTATTAAAAATTAATCAAACAATCATAATTATATTTATCATACCATATATTATTTACCTAATACATTTTCTTACCCATTTATTAACAATTCCTTCTTAAAATCAAATTTTGGGTAATAACCACATCAATTTTCATGTAAGTTTTGGTTTGGTATTTTTAGTCATTTTACATTGATAATTTTTCCATCAAATAAATAATTTTTACAATGATATAAATATCACATATATTCATTAAATATTTATTTAGAGTAATCAATTAATGTTACATATAGAAAATAAATTACACCATTCATGGAGATGGTAGGTCGTACGTACGCACTAACATTGTTTCCATTTTTTTAAAAGATGAAATGAAAGAATGATAAATAATATATTACCTTTAAATAATAATTTTTACATACTATATAATTTTTTTCATTTAATATATCCTCATTACCTTCCATGTAAACCATATGTGAATAATGAATCAGATTGCTTCGTGAGGTGGTAATTCGTCGTACACTGAAGCGACAGTATCATATTCTCACATAATAGAATGTAAGAATGTATATGTGATAATATAATCATAAACTTATAATTATGTCATAAATTTCATATAAATATGAAAATACATCATTATATCCATCCTTGAGAAGTGGTGATTGAAAAAAAATTACATTTGTTCGTGAGGCGGTAGATCGCTGTACACATGATCTATTGTTTCATTTGCCACTCTATAGAGGAGAAAATAGATGTAGGTCATTTCATTAAAATACAAACATCTTAGTATATGGGATATAGTTATTATATTATAAAAATAATTTTTTAATAATATTAGAATGAGTTTGAGTAATAAATAAAATGACAATTCATGGTTAAGGAATATACCTCTTCTTTGGAGAACACATTTAGGTATAAAAATAAAGCCTTTATAGAAGTGTTTAATAACAAAAATAAGGACAGTATGATGTTTCAAGGTATGAAAGGAATGTATTTAGGTATTTACTAACTAATACAATGTGTTTTTAAGTGTGAAGTGTGGAGGAGAGTGGTGGCCTTTTATAAGTGGGGAAGTGGACACACTTTGATTTTTCGAAACAAGAAAGGTGAAAAAATGTTTTAAACACTCTAAAAGAATCTAAAATGAATTATTATCAAACCTTAGATGATATAAGTTCTTAATATTTCTATAAAATGGGAGTTTCACAAGTCTCTTTGTCATTTTATATCTTATATTTTTATGTTTATCCCCAGGTTATCTCGTTTTAACCTTAACAAAAATAATAATTTTTATTGTTTCTACAATTCATTTTGACAATAAATTAAGTTTACCTAATTGAATAATATTAGTTATTTAGAATAAAAATATGTAATTAATTTTGAAAAATTCAATTCACATATGTGGAATATTTTAATTTAAAATTAAATCCATCGCGACAAGAATATGTTTTCAAAAGAGAATATTTTCATAAGTATAGAAAGTTTTAATATCAAAATTCAATATAAAATTGGTTAAATTAAAATAAATTGGATTAATATATATAATTTAAATAATTTTACTTTTAAAACCATATTAAAATACAATGGCACTTTTAAATGATTAAGAAGTTAGTTTTTAGTAAAAATATTTATTTTTTACTATTCATTGAAAAATTAATCTTTGTACGAAATTATCAAAAATTCCCTAAAATATATTTTTGAAATATAGATTTCAAAAATGATGTTTATTTTCCCAAATATGTTCACAAAATAAAATAAAAACATTTTTTGAGAAAATAGTATTTTTGAAACATATTTACACTTTACTATAAATTAAGTACTTTTTTATCAAAATGATTTCTTTATATAAAACCATTATTCACATTTTTTAAAACATGGTTATTACTATTCATATCACCATTTTTAACCACCATGTTATAAAAATCCAATAAATATTATTATTATATCATGGTTTATTAACACTATGTGTTGCGTGTAACAGAAGGTATCGAAGAAATTAAATGCATTTCAAAAAAATATTTCATAAAATCTCGGGGTGTTATATTCTACCACTATTTAATTTAATTTCTTACTTGAAATTACGAAACTATGGTACACGAAAATAATGATACTTTGCCCTCATTATATCCCCATGTTCCAACATAGCTTCCTCAAGCTGGTGGTTTCGACATAAAACATTGACAAGGTGAGTGGCCTTGTTTCATATCACTCTCTCAATATAATCCAAATTCTACACCAGATGTTCCTCGTAAGATATAACATGATCCAGAAGTATGACCTAAAATTTTAGTATATATGGGGGATCAGGTATTTATATCCTTAGAAGAGATACATAGAATTATTTTTAAACCTAAGTGAGGTTTGGTAGAAGCACCAAGTGATAAGCTACAGTCCTAAACCGATCAAGAATTTAAAATTAACCTATATACCTAGGTACTATTTTTCACTTTGTTCCAAATATTATAACCTCTTTACATAGAGAAATTCATAGAAACACCTTCTCACAAACAATAAATTTCAAATTGTGTTGATAATTATCTCTATGACTTTTCTGTCAACATTGTGACACCTTTAGGTTTTACTAAATCAATATAACATTCTTTGAAATTTCTCCCACTATATATGGCCTATATTGGATTATTTCTCCAAATTAAACCTAAAACATAGGAGTTAAACACTTCTTTCCATAGAGGTATTGAAAAGGATCCATATTAATTCTTGAATTAATGTTATTATAGTAAGAAAATTAAACTAGAGGAAGGTGTTGATACCGTCCAACACTCAAGTACTTAGAACAATATATCTATATATATTATAGTGTTTTAGTTTTCTCTCAGATTGACCATTTGTATAAGGATTATATACAGTGGTAAAGATTAACTATGTGTCATGATCATTATGAAGACTTCACCAGTATATTGAGGAAAACCTATGATCCTGATTAGATATAATGGAATGTGGTACTCCATGAAACCTTACCACTTTTTTAATGTATATCATAGAAAGATGGTATATAGAGAAATATTCTCCAATTCATTGAAGTTTACTTACTATTCTAGGAAATAAGATATAAAACATATAAAATTATTTCCTTTTAATCTTCCAGGGAGTTTGAAAAGAAAATACATGGTGATGTTTTCAAATTTCCTTTCCTATATGGGTAATGGTTGTAACATCCCCTTATATTTTTTTTTCTCTTCTAGATAAATTTCTAACATTCCATGTACTAAGGTAAAAAATATAAAAAATCTATCTTTATACTATCCCACTAGAAATACTCTTTCATATCACTGTAAATCTATGCACTTCCAGCATGAATAGATAATGAATAACTATAAGCTTCCTTAAATATCTCCTTCTTCAAATCTAGTATGCATGAGACACATACACAATTTTTGAACTATATCATTCCATCACAATCAAGGTTAAGCTCATGAAATTTTATCTCCTTATTTCATAGCTATAATTCTTCTATCTACACCTCTTTAATATTTTCCCTTATAGAGAGATTAAAAATTATTTAAGAAAGTTAATATTTCAACCATTCCTTTAGAATTTGCAGATCTATCCTATGAAAATATAAATATATTAGATCTCTTCTGATCCTCATCATGTATAATTTATCATGATCCATTCTACTCAAAGCATATTACACATCAATCACTTTCCTTATGTGGTAATATATAGAATAATAATAATATTTAATCATATCTAACCATTATCTTTGTTGAATTTTTAACTCCTCCCATGTGAATATATACATTTTAATAATTTTTATTAGTATATATATCAAAATTTTATCTATAAATATTATTTATCTATATCATTAATGAAAAAATTACCACTGTTGACTCCAAATAATGATTAGGGTAATTTTTTTTATAATTAACCTTCAATTTTCTTGAGGCATAAGCTATCACCAAATCCCATGGTTATATCTACGATAAAACTTATGTTAACAAAATAAAATTAATATTTATCTATTACATCATTTTAAAAAAATGTACTAACTAATACATTACATAGGTCACTGGTAGGTGTTTCACCCTTTTTACCTCTTGGTTGTGGGTTCATTCCCTACATACATGACATATATGATTGGTTGTGTTTTTTTATGAAAAATATCGTAATGTTATTCTTATAAAATCCCCAGAAATATGATTAACATTCTAAATGTATCATAATGAATGAATGCATACTCAGTTCCTAAATTTTATTATTCTTTAATTATCAATGTTTAACACTTGAACATTTCCCACTTTCTTTCACAACACTACATCTTACTTCTTTGCCTCATTAATATTCAAATAGACATAAGGTTGAAATTTAATTTAGGAAAGATATTATTTCTCCCCTGCATTCTAGATTTTTAGATCCCACCTTTATAAATCTATAAATATTGGAAATATTTTAATTATAATTATATATAATCTATCTTGATCCTTTAAACTCATAGTGCCTGCCACTTTATTCACCTTCCCATGGGGGAAATATATTGAACACCCTCAATAATTATTCAAATACAAGAATCTTCTTAAGAAAAAATTCAATATTTTATAGGGAATATATAAATTAAATATTTATTTGTAGTATATATCCTCTAATGGCCTGAAGGCCTTCATTTTTTCATTGATTTTTGATAATGCACCTTTCAATGGGTGAGGTAGAACCCTTACAAGGCCTATAGGCATAAGTATTACATGGACCATAGGCCTTAGAGGAATTCATTTACTGTAGGCTTCAAACATTACATATAACCCATAATAACTACTTGGAACTGCTCCTCCCAAGCATCTTTATTGTGAAATCAGCTCTCCACCTTCGCATGGCTGTTTGACAAGGATTTCCTGTGCATGCCCAAGCTTGCCCCGATGGTAGGTGCCATACACTCTAAGTGAATTTAGTACAATACTCATGTTATAATGATGATCTTCCTTCAATTTAAAATATATAAGAATATCATCTATACAGACTAAACTGATCAAGGTAAAATCTAAAGACTCTATTCATTAAATCCATGTATAGAGTAGGGGAATTAGTATGAAAAAAATGGAATCAATATATATTCACAATGTCTATATATCATACGGAAATTTCTTGGATATGACTTCAATTTTGACCATCAATTTATAGTGTCCATATCAAATATCAATCTTGGAAATATATTATGATCCTCATAAAAGATAGAAAAAATCATTAATATAGGGAAGAAGGTACCTATTCATGATTTTTATCTTGTTTAACTATTGATAATAAATGAAGAGTCACAATGATCCATATTTATTTTAAAAAATAGAACTAGTTAATCACATAGTGATATAGTTCTCTAAATGAATACCCTACAAAAAATCTCATGGTGTTTCTTCTTCATTTATTGAGACTAAATTTGGTTTATACTATTTAGTGTCTTTGAAATAGGTGTAACACTAGGTATGATTTTTATTGAATATTCTACTTCCAAATTCAAATAAAGATAAAGAAACTCTTTTATAAATACATCTAAAAACTCATATACAATATGCATATCCTTCATGTTTAGATTCACCCTAAAAATATGTGATAAAAAACCCTATTTAATAGGAATTAATACCCATACGATGGATATAATTTCAACTAGAATATTACATTTAGCATCACAATAATTGATGGTCATAGGTTTGTTCAGAATATTATATGTAACATCCCCTCTAGGATAACTAATTTGAGATTTACATAAATAATTATACCAGCAAAGCCAGCCAGAAGTAATGCTTCTGACTATTTATTAATAAAGAAAAATAGAAAAGAGGAGATGGGTGGGGTCAAACAAAGGGACTTTCCCTCATCCGTCAAAGCACAAAACTACAGATCATAATAGGACATATCGTTCCTATAATCAGAGTCATCAGCATTTTACCATTTAGATTGGGACTTACCCTAATTGAGGATCTTAAGAATATCAGAAAATCTTTAGTGGATGATATGTTTACCTTTCACAACTTCACTGTCTATAAAAACTCAAACTTTTCATTCATAGATATTACATTTTAATTAATTAATATTCCTTAAATAACATAGTGATCCATGTAAGAATCATATATAACTAGTGAATTTGGAAACATGGAAACATAAAAAAATGGTTTCTAATAGTTTTATATCATCTCCCACATAGTTCTTCATAACTATAAACCTTCTTAGACAAATCATACGTAATAAATTTCTACATAAAATAGTGAAAGAAACCATAAGAAAGGGTGAGCTCATATTCTCAATAAGGATTAAAAATGGAGATATCAATGATCACATTATCATAACATGAGAATTGATGTATGAGAATATTAACATAAAATTTTAAAATGATATTATGCATATCATATTTCATAATATAATATCATATAGTAAATCATTATAGTTAAAAATATATGAATCATTAAGGGATCAAAGAACATTATCCATAATAGAATAATAATGGAACAAGACATATATTTGTTTCGTACACATAGTCATAGAATATCATTTACTTTGTAGTCAAGTATTACTTCCAAGTCTACCATTTTATAATGGGTTCACTCCCCAAACCATCGTATTAGTTATCTTTCACTTCTAGGAATATCAAAGTGGATATATTCCTTTACTGAATTGGTTTAACTCCCCATTCTAGTCCTATTTATCTCAAGAGATATCAATCTTTACCCAATGAGAGGGAGGGAGATATAGGTCCCCCCGATCCCATAATGAAAAATATACATATGTGTACCACAAGATTATAAGATATTAATTACATTATATTCTGTAAAATGAATTTGTTTTTATAAAAATTTCAGCATTTCCTCATATTATAAACCATATAAAAGAAATAGGGTTCAAAAAAGTTTCATTATAGCATGACCCATAGAAAGACAAGGTGTTTGATAAACATATTTTCATTATAAACATAAACTATCTAGGGAAGGAATAAGAATGAAACCCTATGATCCTATCCTTATAAAATTACAATTAAGATCAAATGATATCATCTTTTATGGATAATAAATTTTAAAGATCACCAGGAACACTTCTTGTGGAAAATAACATTTTTTTTCAAAATAACCATTTAAAATCTAAAATATTATAAATTAATATGGTAATAATTTTTTTTAAAATAATATTGAAAATAGATAATAAAATCTTCAATGAAAATAATGGTCCTGATGGTGGGAAATATTGGTCTTGTCTTTAATATTAAAACAAATATTCCTTTCACATTTTTTATAATATTTCAAAAGTGGCATGTTCAGAAAAGAACAATAAAATTAATTTCAATTTATTTTTAAAAAGTAAACTATGGATAAAGATGTATTTAAAAAATTATTTTATAATTTTATAATCATTCAATAAAACATTTTTACAAAACATGGACATGCATAAAATAGTGTTTTTGACCGAAGAGGGAAATATAATTGGATTTCCTTAATTTTTTTTGTAATATAGAATATATAATGAGAGGAAAATTATCATAAATCCTATATTATCACGAAATAACTATAGGATAATAAATTTCATTATTTTACTACGATATGGATTATAATATTTCATCATCAATAGAATAATCATAAGCAATCTTGATAAATAGTGAAATTTTAACATCAAACCATTACAACTTTGGTAATTTTTGAATCATAAGAAAAATGAAATAGAGCACATTATATAGATATTTATATACCATAATTTTCTATAGGATAATCATAAAATATATTCATGGTCATTATATACACCATATAAAATAAATGAGAGGTGTATAAGGAATGTGTCCCGTAGAAATAAAAGTGAGATGAAAATCACTTACCTTAAGTCTCAACTTCCTTATTACATGTTAAAATATCCTATATAATAAATATAATATTATTATAAATTAATCAAACAATTATAATTATATTTATCATACCATATATTATTTACCTAAGACATTTTCTTACCCATTTATTAAAAATTCCTTCTTAAAATCAAATTTTGGGTAATAACCGCATCAATTTTCATGTAAGTTTTCGTTTGGTATTTTTAGTCATTTTACATTGATAATTTTTGCATTAAATAAATAATTTTTACAATTATATAAATATCACATATATTCATTAAATATTTATTTAGAGTAATCCATTAATGTTAGATATAGAAAATAAATTACACCATTCATGGAGATGGTAGGTTGTACGTACGCACTAACATTGTTTCCATTTTTTTAAAGATGAAATGAAAGAATGATAAATAATATATTACCTTTAAATAATATTTTTTATATACTATATAATTTTTTCATTTAATATATCCTCATTTCCTTCCATGTAAACCATATGTGAATAATGAATCAGATTGCTTCGTGAGGTGGTAATTCGTCGTAAACCGAAGTGACATTATCATATTCCCACATAATAGAATGTAAGAAGGTATATGTGATAATATAATCATAAACTTATAATTATGTCATAAATTTCATATAAATATTAAAATCCATCATTATATCCATCCTTGAGAAGTGGTGATTGAAAAAAAATTACATTTGTTCGTGAGGCGGTAGATCTCTGTACACATGATCTATTGTTTCATTTGCCACTCTATAGAGGAGGAAATAGATGTAGGTCATTACATTAAAATAAAAACATCTTAGTATATGGGATATAATTATTATATTATAAAAATAATTTTTGAATAATATTAGAAGGATTTTGAGTAATAAATAAAATGACAATTCATGGTTAAGGAATATACGTCTTCATTGGAGAACACCTTTAGGTTTAAAACTAAAGCCTTTATAGAAGTGTTTAATAACAAAAATAAGGACAGTATGATGTTTCAAGGTATGAAAGGAATGTATTTAGGTATTTACTAACTAATACAATGTGTTTTTAAGTGTGAAGTGTGGAGGAGATTGGTGGCATTTTATAAGTGGGGAAGAGGACACACTTTGATATTTGGAAACAAGAAAGGTGAAAAAATTTTTTAAACACTCTAAAAGAATCTAAAATGGATTATTATCAAACCTTAGATGATATAAGTTCTTAATATTTATATAAAATGGGAGTTTTAAAAGTCTCTTGGTCATTTTATAACTTATATTTTTAAGTTTATCCCCAGGTTATCTCGTTTTAACCTTAACAAAATAATTAATTTTTATTGTTTCTACAATTCATTTTGACAATAAATTAAGTTTACCGAATTGAATAATATTAGTTATTTAGAATAAAAATATGTAATTAATTTTGAAAAATTCAATTCACATATATGTAATATTTTAATTTAAAATTAAATCCATGGACGCGAAAAAAATATGTTTTCAAAAGAGAATATTTTCATAAGTATAGAAAGTTTTAATATCAAAATTCAATATAAAATTGATTAAATTGAAATAAATTGGATTAATATATATAATTTAAATAATTTTACTTTTAAAACCATATTAAAATACAATGGAACTTTTAAATGATTAAAAAGTTAGTTTTTAGTAAAGATATTTATTTTTTACTATTCATTGAAAAATTAATCTTTGTACGAAATTATCAAAAATTCCCTAAAATATATTTTTGAAATATAGATTTCAAAAATGATGTTTATTTTCCCAAATATGTTCACAAAATAAAATAAAAACATTTTTTGAGAAAATAGTATTTTTGAAACATATTTACACTTTACTATAAATTAAGTACTTTTTTATCAAAATGATTTCTTTATATAAAACCATTATTCACAATTTTTAAAACATGGTTATTACTATTAATATCACCATTTTTAACCACCATGTTATAAAAATCCAATAAATATTATTATTATATCATGGTTTATTAACACTATGTGTTGCGTGTAACAGAAGGTATCGAAGAAATTAAATGTATTTCAAAAAAATATTTCATAAAATCTCGGGGTGTTATATTCTACAACTATTTAATTTAATTTCATACTTGAAATTACGAAACTATGGTACACGAAAATAATGATACTCTGACCTCATTATATCCCCATGTTCCCACATAGCTTCCTCAAGCTGGTGGTTTCGACATAAAACATTGATAAGGTGAGTGGCCTTGTTTCATATCACTCTCTCAATATAATCCAAATTATACACCGGATGTTCCTCGTAAGATATAACATGATCCAGAAGTATGAACTAAAATCTTAGTATATATGGTGGATCAGGTATTTATATCCTTAGAAGAGATACATAGAATTATTTTTAAACCTAAGTGAGGTTTGTTAGAAGCACCAAGTGATAAGTTACAGTCCTAAAACGATCAAGAATTTAAAATTAACCTATATACCTAGGTATTATTTTTCACTTTGTTCCAAATATTATAACCTCTTTCCATAGAGAAATTCATAGAAACACCTTCTGACAAACAATAAATTTCAAATTGTGTTGATAATTATCTCTATGACTTTTCTGTCAACATTGTGACACCTTTAGGTTTTACTAAATCAATATAACATTCTTTGAAATTTCTCCCACTATCTATGGCCCATATTGAATTATTTCTCCAAATTAAACCTAACACATTAGAGTTAAACACTTCTTTCCATAGAGGGAATGAAAAGGATCCATATTAATTCTTGACTTAATGTTATTATAGTAAGAAAATTAAACTAGAGGAAGGTGTTGATACCGTCCAACACTCAAGTACTTAGAACAATATATCTATATATATTATAGGGTTTTAGTTTTCTCTCAGATTGACCATTTGTATAAGGATTATATACAGTGGTAAAGATTACCTATGTGTCATGATCATTATGAAGACTTCACCAGTATATTGAGGAAAACCTATGATCCTGATTAGATATAATGGAATGTGGTACTCTATGAAACCTTACCACTTTTTTAATGTATATCATAGAAATATGGTATATAGAGAAATATTCTCCAATTTATTGAAGTTTAGTTACTATTCTAGGAAATAAGATATAAACCATATAAAATTATTTCCTTTTAATGTTTCAGGGAGTTTGAAAAGAAAATACATGGTGATGTTTTCAAATTTCCTTTCCTGTATGGGTAATGGTTGTAACATCCCCTTATATTTTTTTCTCTTATAGATAAATTTCTAACATTCATGTACTAAGGTAAAAAATATAAAAAATCTATCTTTATACTATCCCACTAGAAATACTCTTTTATATCACTATAAATCTTTGTACTTCCAGGATGAATAGATAATGAATAACTATAAGCTTCCTCAAATATTTCCTTCTTCAAATATAGTATGTATGAGACACATACACAATTTTTGAACTATATCATTCCATCACAATCAAGGTTAAGCTGATGAAATTTTATCTCATTATTTCATAGCTATAATTCTTCTATCTACACTTCTTTAATATTTTCCCTTATAGAGAGATTAAAAATTATTTAAGAAAGTTAATATTTCAACCATTCCTTTAGAATTTCCAGATCTATCCTTTGAAAATCTAAATATATTAGATCTCTTCTGATCCTCATCATGTATAATCTATCATGATCATTTCTACTCAAAGAATATTACACATCAATAAATTTCCTTATGTGGTAGTATATAGAATAATAATAATATTTAATCATCTCTAACCATTATCTTTGGGGAATTTTTAACTCCTCCCATGTGAATATATACATTTTAATCATTTTTATTAGTATATATATCAAAATTTTCTCTATAAATATTATTTATCTATATCATTAATGAAACAATTACCACTGTTGACTCCAAATAATGATTAGGGTAATTTTTTTATAATTAACCTTCATTTTTCTTGAGGCATAAGCTATCACCAAATCCCATGGTTATATCTAAGATAAAACATATGTTAACAAAATAAAATTAATATTTATCTATTACATCATTTTTAAAAAATGTACTAACAATACATTATATAGGTCACTGGTAGGTGTTTCACCCTTATTACCACTTGGTTGTGGGTTCATTCCCTACATCCATGACATATATGATTGGTTGTGTTTTTTTATGAAAAATATCTTAATGTTATTCTTATAAAATCCTCAGAAATATGATTAACATTCTTAAAAATAACTTTAATCATCAAAGATCATAAAAACCCTTAAGGTTATCAATACCTCTAAAATTACCAAAAGACAATTCTTTTCAAATAGTACTTCAATTTGAACCTAAGGGTTACATATACCTTATCATGACAATACTTCTCCAAATATATCATCAACTCCATCATGTAAAACCTCAAAATTGGTATTTAATACATTGAACATATGATCAAGCTTGAACACATAAACCCATGATGGTATCTATAACTCATAATTTAATCATACATAAAGACATATATGCTTCCAAAATTGAAAAAATTATTATATGGTTTATGATTTTTATAACCAAAATACCATTGTAAAAAATAATCTACATAAAATTCTTGAATCCCAAAACAAATAAAACTTAATCCTTTCAATTAAATGGTTGTGGTAACATAGGTCCTTAATTGGTCTAGGGGACGACCCTTAGTTCAGGTCATTGGCTCAGATAATTCCCAGGTTCCCCGCACACAGGACATCAAATTATATGGAAACTGATTGCTCTATGACTATCAATTACACAAAGAAAAAATATTACCCTCTATTCTAAGTATTAATCTAGATGCTTCTTCCCACCTTATTGACATTTTTAAAGATGAAATTTCTTTCATCTATGGTCGTTACCACACAAACATTCATAAAAGTCTATCTTTCTATTATTTTATCTGTTTAGAATCTCACAAATGTTCAAATTTTTAATTATATATCATGATAGATAGATTTTCATAATCACAATATCTTTCTCTCCATTAATAATACAATTTAGTTTCTCATAATCTATGAATTTTCTATCACATTTAGTGTTAACCTGATTTCTTCTTATTCCAACCATTGACTGAAGTCATAAAGAATAGTTTAAGTAGAAGTAATTATAGAGTGGAACCACATAATCATGAAAAATAACTTATAATATGTATAAATCATGAAATCTTATATGAATCCATAGTCTTAATCCTATTCATTAATGGTCATTATTTTAATCCTTCACTAAGATTCATAAAGATTGTGTGGATTTACAAATAAAATACACCAGGAATGCCAAAACTAGTGTTTAGTATGACCCACATTCATGCACTTGGTGATGATATATTCCAACTCAACGAACCCTTTTCAGAGTTATTAACACTAGGTACAACTGTTCCTAAGCCACATTCACTTGTAGTATCCATACTAGTATGTAATTACTCAAGAATTACTCTCTCTACCCCTTACAAAAATATAGTTTATTTTTATTAATATAGACTTATACATAGATATATCCTTAGGGATATCTCTAATGTTATATCATGCAAGTTTTAAATGGTTAAAAAACCTTGATCTATTATAGAAAATAATCACCAAAAGATTTAATACATGTATATTATATTATAATAGAAAAATATTCTTTACATAATATAATGATCCATGCCAAAATCCTATATGTCTAGTACCTTTAGATTGATAGAAACATAAAAAATTGGTTAATAATAATTATACATAATCACCCACATAGTTCCACATAACTATCATCCATCACAAATATATCATACATAATATTATTCTTCATAACCAAGGGAAAGGAAAGTTAAGAATGGGTGAGCTCATATTCTTAGTGAATGTAAGAAAGGGAGATATCAGTGATCACATAAGAATAAAATGAGTATAAGGTTATGGAAAATGAATATAAAATTAAAAAAACATAACTTGTTTATCATGGATTATTATGTTGAGTCGTGGAATAAATCATGGTAGATCATAAGACATTAATCATAAAAGAATCAAATAACACATTCAATGAGAGCACAACATTGGCATAATACACAGTTTTTTAGAATACATGTAAGCATATAATATAATTTCCTATGTAGTTATGGATTAATAACAAGGATGTTATAGTTTAATGGGTTCACTCTACAAACCATTCAAGTAGTCAAGGTTCACTCTGAAGACTATCGTATTGGATATAGTCCCTTATGCAACTGGGTTCACTCCAGAATATGGTACTATTTATCCAATGAGGTATCAATATTTACCCAATGCATCATAGGAAGATATACACCCCACCCATCATGTAATGAAAATAATAAATATATTTCCAAAATATCTTAAAACATTCTTTAAATCCAATCATGTGAAAAGAAATGGGCTTCATAAACAATTCATCATTTCATCATAGCGTAACCTGTGAAAAAGAGCAGTTTTCATAAACATTTCATCATAGAATAAGGCATCAAAAAGAATAAATTTCATAAACATATTATCATCATAAACATAATCCATCCAAAAAATAGTAATTATGGTACCCTTGGAACATATCCCTAGTGAATCATAAGTAACATCAAATGATGTCATCTTTGGAGGAAAAAGATTCTGAAAGATCACATTATGGATGTACATATATTTTCTTTCAAAAATAAAAAATTTTATAAAAAATTTATAAAATATTGAAGATTTATTTTTTTTGGAAAATAACATTGATAAATTATAAAGTATACTTCGAATCAAGTATTTTTTATGACAGTGGAAAATATCGTTCATGTCGTACATGATAAGTGTAGATTTCATTGACATTTTTAGAAAAAATTTAAAATATGCCAATTAGGGTAAAAATTGAAGATTCATTTCATTTTTTAAATATCAAATCCTGGTTAAAAATGTATTTATAAAATCATTTTATAATTTCAAAATCTTTATTTTATTTTTTTTAGAAAACATGGACATGGAAGAAAAAGTGTTTTCGAATGAAGATTGAAATAAAGTTTGTTTTATATAAAACCATTATTTTGTACAATTGAGTACATAAAGAGAGTTTAATGAATGTAAAACCTATAGTTTCATGAAATAAATAGATGATATAAAAATATATAAAGTTCTTGATAGATATATCATAATATTTCATCATCAAAATCCTAATAATTAGCAATCCTGATAAACAATGAGATGGTAATATCAAACCCTTACCACTTTGGAAATTTTTTGATAGTAATACCCTTGAAATAGAGAACCTTATATGGATATTTATATCCAATAATTTTCAATATTCAGATCTTAAAATACATTCAGGGTTAGCATATACACAATATAAAAGAAACAAGTGGTGTACATGGCATGTGTCCCATTAAAATAAAAGTGAGATGAAAGCCCCATACTTTAAGTCTCCTAATAATTAATAAATATTTGAATGTACTAAATAATAAATATAATTTTATTATAAATCAATTTAATAAACATATGCATATCAATCATATCATATATGATTTAATTATGGCCAATTAATACTTGTTTATTAACAGTACCTTATTAAAATCCAATTTCGATTAATAGCTTCTTCATTTTTCATGTATGTTTTGGTTTGATATTTTTGGTTATTTTACTTTTATCATATTTCCATAATCTAATGAATTTTAATGATTAAATAAATATCATATATATTCATTATATATGTATTTATACTAATCCATTAATTTTTTATATAGAAAATGAATTGCACCATTCATGGAGATGGTAGGTTATACATATGTATCAACGTATTTTCCATTTTCTCATCCTGTGAAAAAATAAGGAAAATAATATATCACCTTTAAAAAATCATTTTATTTTCATATATATCACATTTTTTCATTAATCTAGTCATTATTACCTTCCATGTAAAGAATATGTGAAGAACGAATCACAGCGCCTCGCTTGGCGGTAGTCCACCGTACACACGAGTGATGTTATCATATTCCCATAGAATGGAATTTAATAAGGTATATGTGATATTATAATTCTATAAGTATAATTATGGCATAAATATCATATAAATAAATTAAATTCATCTTTATATCTATTTTTTAGAGGTGGTTGTGTAAAATGAATTATATAGGTTCGTGAGGCAATAATCCACTATACTAACGATCGACAGTTTCATATCCCAATTGATGGAGGGGGATATAGATATATGAAATTAAATAAAAATAATAAAATCTTATTATAGATGTGATTTTGATTTTATTATATCATAATTTTTAAATAAAAGTTTTAAGAAGTTTATGAGAAAAGAGAAATGAAAACACATGGTTAAGGAAAATACACATTCTTCGAAGAAACCCTTTATATTTAATACTAATGCTATAATATGAGGGTTTTATAATCAGTATAATTACTCAAGGATGTGTGGAGGGAAGTAAAGAATGTATTTGGGAAGTTATTGGCTAATATAATTATTTTTGAAACTATGAAGAGGAGAGGAAAGGGGGTGGACTTTTATAAGTGGGGGGGGGGACACTTGGAATTATTGTAAGGAAAAAAGCTTTACAAACATTTTAAACAAAAAAAAGGAAAAAATGGATCATTATAGAACCATACATGATATAATGTTTATATATGTCTATAAAATGTATTTTGGACAAGTTTATAGCTTATTTTACCCTATATATTTTTAGTTTGACCCCCTGGTAAACTAGTTTTATACATAACAATAGTAACTAATTTTTACTATTTATACTATTTATTTTGACAAAAAAATAGTTGAACTTATTATATAATATTAATTATATTTATTTAAGATATATAATCCATTTTTTTGAAACACTATTTATAGAATTTATGACTTTTAATTTAGAATTAAACCTACAAACACATTGAAAAAACGAGAATTCAAAGAATTTTTTTTCGTAAGTATAAAATGTTTTAATTTTAAATTTCAATATGAAGTTGATTCTCATAAACATAATTGGATTAATAAATATATAGTTGAACTAATTTTATTTTTTAACCCTATTAAAATATAATTTTTATTTTAAATTTTTTAAATGAAAATGCATTTTTCAATAATAATCAGTATTATTTTTATCTTATTCAAAAAATTAATATGTGATGAAAATTATTAAAAATAAAATTAAAGATAATTTTTACATGTAGATTCCATAAATTAATATTATTATGTTACGTTAATTTTCTATTAATAGAAAAAAATAATTTATTATTTTTTTAAAAAAATTAATTAAAACATTCTTTGAGGAAATAGTATTTTTGAAACATTTAAATTTTTTACTAAAAAATTAAGTATTATTTTTATCAATATGATTTCATTAAGTAAAAAAATAAACATAATTTTTAAAATGTTTTTTTTCATAATAACACCTCCATATTTAATGTATTTTTTATATTGGTGATAATAATGTTAATAGTATATCACGGTTCATTAAAACTTGGTGTTGCATGTAACGCTAGATATCGAAGAAATTAACTTTATTTGAAAAAATAAATATTTCATAAAATCTATAGGTGATACATTATCATAACCCAAATCAACAATAATGATCAGTTTAGATTTCAATTTTTATATAGGATTAATATGTTTCTATCTTTGATCATCATCATTAATCCACATTTATGATCATTGGTTTGAGTAATGACCAATTATGTAGAATTTGAATAATTAGAGTAAAGGTGATGCTTTTTTTAGTGGTTTATCGCCATTTTCATCATCATATAACTTCTTCCCATCATTTCAACATTTTATTCCTGATGTCCTTCCTTTCTATACATATTAAATTCAAAAGTCCCCTTAATAAATTTTCCTCCATGTTTCATTCTATACTTTGAGAATAATGGAGTGGTCATCATCTTACCTCCATGATATTTTATATTAGAATATACTTTGAATTATATGTTCAATTTCTTATCAAAACCATTCGATTGTTGGGTAAATACAATAATAATTTCTTCCTTTATTGAAAATATATTTTTTACCAGATGTAATAAAATTAATCATGGATAACAGACACAGAATACTTGGTTTCAATCCACCAAATAATCGATCAATATTACATTAAGGTTGGATGACAATATCAAAAGTTCTCCTCATAATTAAAGTAAAAATTAGCTTAAAATTATAAATAGATTCATAATCCTTCAGATTTATCACATGGTATTCCATCTCTATTCTTATACAAAGAATACGAGGAATGTAATTGATGAAAAATTTCCTTATAAACTCATCCAACTCTATGGAGTAAATTTCTTCTTGTTACCTCATGTTCTAGATAAGAGTCCACCAATGATCCGCTTCAACTTCCCAATGAGAAGTAAGTAAAAAATTTTATATGTTCTGAACACTAGAGATCGTAAAATATTACATTAGTGGTACTAATCCATTACTTAGAAAATATTTTATAAGGGGACCCACTAAAATAAGGTGGATATTGAATTATTAATGAATCAATATAAAAATGTTCCCCCTTTTATTATTTGGATGGTCATTATGATTAATTTCATGAGAATTTTGTGTAATCATATCAAAGTGATTTTGTATTCCAGGTCCCATAACATTTGGTTTCTCATAATTAAAATCATTACATTTTCCATATCATTCAACATTAACATAGTTTCTTCAGGTTCCATCCACTAAAAAAACCAAAAAACAAAGAGTAAAAAATAGTAATAGTTTTTAGAAAATAATATAATCATAAGAAATCATATATAAGATGTCTAAATAATGAAACTTTATTTTAACTTTTTGAAACCTTAGAATTGTTCAACAACATCCGTGATCATTATCTAATTAGATATTTCATTATGGTCCATAGTGAAAATATGAATTTTCTAAATAATATACCATATAAGTGTTTATCCCGGAACACATTCTTTGGCCCACTTATCATGTATAGGTGACTATCGAGTTAATATAGATTCAACCACTTATGGTGTTATTGCCCCTTAGTGAATTTGTGACACAACCACATCAACTTGTTACTATCCACATAGGGATATATTTTCTTTTAAAACTATAGTCCATTTTTAATATAACATAGGACTTTCTCTTATAAAGAGGTTTACTCCAAAGGTTCTAACTAAATTTTCCCTTCCTAGTATCCAAAAATAACTAAACCTTGATCTAATACCAACTAGGGAGACACAAATTTACTCACATAAATATGTTATCTTATTAGTGAATATTCAATATATGACATTAGGATCTATTCCATAACCATAAATAAATAGTGTCTACAGAATCATAGACACATAATAAACTGGTATATAAAATAATTACATCATATGAAACTATATTCTTCACTATTGGAATGCTTATTAGACATAACCTACTTAAAAACGTTCTTCATATCCCACTAAAAATACAAAATAATAAAATAGTTAGATCAGATACCAAATAAGGTAAAACAATTTGATATTAATTGATGACCCTATTCAAGTATAAGACAAGAACAACAGTATGAGAACATGATCATAACATAAAATAATCCTTACCAGTCGGTCAAACACAATTAATCATTAATCCTAGAATAAGGTTTTTTGAATCAAAGCCCATAATACATAAGATTGGGGAATCATAAATTATTAAGCATTATCCATGATAACATATCATGAACATTTGAAATATGTTTTTATATACATATAAGCATATAAAATAATTTTTGTAGTACATGATCACTACTATAGATATGAAAGTGGATTGGGTTCACTCCTTATCATATCATTTCCTAGGTCAGTGTGCACTACTAAGATTATCATATTAGAAAGAGTCTCTAATAAAACTGGGTTCACACCCCATTAGAATCATTATTAACCAATGATATATCAATCATTAACCAATGCGTTGGTGTGATATATTATTCCTAGACCACCTGTCACATATTGAAATCCATACAAATTTGTTCCACAAGATCATAAAACATTCATTATATTATAATTTCATAACCTATATACAGGAAAAGAGTTCCATAAATTTCTCAATACCATAATAATTAACCATACAAATAAATAATAGTGATATAATCATTGGATAATATTATAATTAATATATAAGTAACATCAAATGATGTAATCATTGATGAAAAATTCTATTAAATGGCCATTTGAATATTTCTCGATGAAAAAACCATTTTTTTAAAATCACTAATTTAAAATCTATAAATATCAAAAAATATTTATCAAAACTATTTATTTCAATAAAAACCTAGATATATTAATATTAAGATTCATATAAATTAGAATTTATGAAAGAGGTATTTTTTTCTTTTCACGAACGTCGAAACAAATATTGCATTCACATTGTTAGTAAATATTCAAAAGTAACTGCTTCATAAAATGAAAAAGTGATTAAATTAATATGTTTTTATTGAATCTAAAACATAAAAAAGGTGAATTTAAACTTTAATATGAGTATATAATAAATATTATTGAAAATTTTAAATTGAATATAATTATTTAAAAGAAAAGTATCCTCGACTGAATAGTAAAACAAAACTAGTTTTCCTTAAAACATTCTATAAGTAACATCAGTACATAAATAGAGGAAAGTGAAATGAAAAAAATTAATATATTAAAATTAACAATTTTTTATATATGAAATATGTTTTGGGATACAAATATCACACAATTTCTTTATTGTAAATTTAAGCATTAACAATCAGAGTAAGAATGTGATTGAAATGTAAAACCCTTACAACTTTGATAACAGTTGTATCCTAATTACCCTGAATTGAAAAAAATAAATTAAAAAATTAACTACCATTATGGTAATTATATTTTTTATACATTTTATAAATTATTAGTATATACTATTCATAAAATATGATAGGTGTATAATATAACATATATCGGAAGGAAAACAATTTGTGATAGAAAAAATTTCCACATTAGTAACTTTAGAATAAAATAAACATGAAGAAAAAATATAAATTATAAATTTAAAAACTATAATAAATGGAGGATAAATTATATAACATGATCATGGATTATAGTGAAACCTCATAAAAAATATTGATTCGCAACACCAAACATTTCTAAGAAAAAAATTGAGATGAAAAACTATTATCACAAGTTCAACTTTATTCCTAAGCATTATAAACTACTCTATAATAAATTTAAATTTGATTTAATTATATAACAGAAAAATTTAAATATTTATTTTATCATATATTATCAACTTATAATGCTTAAATACACATTTATTAAAAAATATCTACTAAAATCATCATTTATTGATGTTAACTATATCATTCTCCATGAAAATATTTGTTTGGAAGTTCAAGTCCATGTAATGTGATAATGGTTTGATCATTTCCAAAATGTTAATCTATATATAAATATAATATAATTTCATTATATACATATTTAGATTCATCAATAAAAGGTAAATATAGAAAAATAAAATACACCATTCATGGAACCAGTAGTTCGTACGTACACATTAGCATTGTTATCATTTTCTAACAAAAATAAAGAAACAATGTTAAATAAAATTTTATCATTACCGAACCATAAATATATTTTATATTTTATATATAAACATTAAATACATTGTAATAAAAATTCATCAATTATGGTAATGGAAAATGATTTATATCGCTACACGAAGTCGGTAGGCCACATATATGCACGAGCGACACTTTCATTTCACATTTGATTGAAAAGAGTGTCAATAACCGGGGATCAATTATAATAATAATATATATATATTTAAGATATTAAAAAACAACATTATTATGAATACCATGAATTTATAGTAGGTATAAGAAGAAATAAATTTAAAGTGGTTTGATAAGATGATTAACTCTTTATCAGTTGACCTCTTTTAAATCCCATCCTTATGATCAATTAAATTGTCTTTTATAAATTAAGAAACCTATAATATGTGAATATTTTTTATAAGATAATTTATGAAGGTTTTTTGATCTAGTTTTATCGTGAATTTGTAAATAAAATAAGAGAAAAGGTACCTCATTACAAGTTTGGGGAGGGAAACATCATGAATTTATAATGTATTAAAAAAAAGAATAAGTTATTTTCTTGGGAGGTGTGACATAAATAATTCAATTTCTATCCTAATGTGATAAGGTGAAAATAAATTTATTCTATAGGAATTGGGATGGAAAATTGTTTCCTTCTCAAATAGAGTTAAAATGGGTTTATGTGATTTACCCTCTAACAATGCTAACAATGTTTTAATAATTTTATTATTCATAATGAATATAAAATTTGTATAAAATATTAAATTATATTAATAACTATGATTAAAAATATGTAAAACTTTTTAAAGGATTTAATTTCCTTGAGTGGAATAAATTCCTTTTAATAAAACCCATAAAATGTGATGAAAATCAATTTTCCAAAAAAAAACGAATTATTAAGTAATAAAAAATATTTTTTACCCAGATTTAGCATAATGTGAATTATAATTAAATTAATTATATTATGTTTAATCATAAGGAACTGGTTAAATATTATAATAAATTTTAAACAAAATGGTACATAATAAATTCAATAAAAGAAAATACTGTTTTCTATAAAATTGCTATTTTTTTCTATCCACTAAAACATTAATCTAAAAAAATAGTTAATTTTCCTTATGCTAAATTTTTTATGTTGAATTTAAAAATTATATCCTTCATATAAAATAAAATTTCAAAAAATTTACTAAATCAATAATAATAATGATACGTAATATTCAATAAATCTATGTTTAGAAGGAAACATATTTTTATAATATAAAATTATTTTATGGGAAATTGAGTACTTATTTATTATACATTAATCCATAAATTTTAATTATATAAAACTATTTATATTTTTTTATAACGTGGCCATTCTTATTTACATTGAAAATTCAAAATCTAGTTTATAATAGTGGCATTTAAATAATCATAATTAAATTGTATATCATGGTTTTATTAAACATAGTGGTATATGCAAATAAATATATCAAATACTTAATGTTTATTTTAATGAGAATAAATTTAAAATCTGGGGGTGTTGCATTTTCACATCAATAAAAATAATTATACAATAGAGAAACGATGTTCATATTTATTGGATATCTTCATTAATACATTCATTTCATCTTCTATTAAAATTCCATTGAATATCTTAACTAGAAAAATAGTTGATATAATTATACTATTAATAGGTTGAATAATCATATATAGTATAATATAAGGATTACCTATATTGTCTATTCTGGGATCAATGTTTGTGAATCATTTACATTTTCTATTAAGCATATTAATTAAGTATAATCCATTACTCCCATATGGAATATCTATATTTATAAAGATTTTAAATCTAGAAATGTATTTATCAAATATATTTAAATTGTATTTCATTATAGTTGTGGTTTTAAAATCTTGAATCAATAAACTAGACATGTAAGAAATTATTTATTAGGAAAAAAATAATGAAAATGAAACCAATATATATTTACTACGATAAATTTTATATTTAAAGAATGATGGAATACAAAACCATTTTTGAACCAATTTCTAGAATAATTGAAATTTTCAATAATATCATAAGTCTTTATAGGAAAATAAAATAAACCTAGTGGTATAAAATCTATTGAAAATCATCTTAAATAAATTTTATTTTATGATATGATCATTATAAGATATATATCTCAATAAAAATAACTTTTATATGTTACAAAATTATATATATATATATATATATGAGAAAAGTAAGGATTATTTTTTGATGAAAATTTTTAGTGAGGAAAATTTGGTTGTATCGAAATAAGTCCAATTCTTTCAATGGTCATTGACAGATATGATTTTTAATAACCATGTAGGTGTTATAAAGAATATATAATGTATTTATATTTGTTTCTATTTATATTTTTATTATTGGGTTATTTTTATCATGGGAATATAAATTAAATTGAGTTTAAGTTCTACTCATTATTTCCTTCTGAGTGAATTAGGATTTGTTAGGGCCATGAGGGGTCCCCTCTAGTGTTATACTTAATATTCTGAAGAACTTATTATTTGAAGATAATAATGGTTTTTCATATATATTTTATTAAATAATATTCCTTGTTATGAAACTATTAGGTTTAATTGATGTTGAGTAATATTATGTTTGAGGCTAACAACAAGTTTTACATGGGATGAGATTTGGGTTTTATTAGTGAATATTTGGTTTGTTAAATATATAAAAATGTATAGGAAATTTTCATATTTAATTTAAATTAATTTTGATCGGAGATTTATTGTATTAAATAGTAGGAAGGGTTTGATTTATATTTGTGATCAAACCAAATATGAATTGTGAAAATCAGAATTGACATGATTCCGTTCATTTCATGATTTATTAATAGAATTGGTTGTTATGGAATTTTTCTAACAAATATTAGATGGTATATCATGAGAGGAAATTCATTTATTAATCTTAATTTTTAATGTGATTTTATATAATATGTAAATTAGTTATTTATACACCATGTTCTGTTCCTTAATATAGTATGTGATGTCATTATTTTGATATTTTATATCGTGTGGTTTTGAAAAAAAATTAACCATTCATTGATATGTTTTATTATTTTCCCATATATTATGTCATAAATAATATTTCATTATCACAAGGTATTTGGGAATATATCCTTTACACATATACATTAAAGCTATGTTTGATGATATTTTCATCCATTTCTCATGATTAGCATTCAGTATGACATTATGCCAAATTATAAGTATTTTTCTATGGAATGGGATGTTATTCCCACTTAACATGATATTTTTCTTATATAGGATTCTATTCCCACATATATTGATATTTTTATAGTATTTTATTCTATTCCCACTAATTTAGATATTTATATTATACAAGATGCTATACACACTCACCAACAAATTGAAATTAGACCAATACATTATTCCCAATACTAAATAAATTTTGTATATCATTTAGATCTGGTTTTGAAAAAAATAATTCCATTAATGGTTATATAAATTGGGATGTCATGCTGGATAAATGTTGATGGTTATTGCATTTGGAATTATTGATGTTTTTTTCTAGAATTTATCATTATTGGGACTTATTTTTTGTATATGGGTAAAATTTATGCAGTGCCTTTGTGTTGAAGGTATTTTTTTGTCTGATATAGACAATGTATAAAGCTATTATATACACTCATTTTGTTTCCAATTCAGCACCCAATGATGTGATAAATGTTATTATTTATTATCCTTATTAATATTTTTTGTAACACCAAAACTTACATGAACTTATTTATCAAATATATATTTAGAGGCATCGATGATGGCGGTCTACTAAGTTTTAGTCATAGTATAAAAATTCAATTACATGGATTTTTAGAATTTATTATCATTCTAGTGAATAATGGAAAGGTTTTTGTAATTTATGGGTGACATGGATGGATATATTTAGTGGGATATGTGGATGAGTATAGAATCTAACTAAATTATTATTTACATTATAATTATTATATTTTTTGGACATGATTGTTCATGGTTGACTATTGGATAGTTTACATTATTATTTTATAGATGCACTGAATAAATAATTAGTTTATATTCTAATATCAGAAGTGTTATTTTTTTATGTTTGGTTAATAACTATAATATCAATATTATATAAATTATTGAATCTGATGACTTATTTTCACATGCATTACTTTTTTTTTGTTTTATGACATAAATAATATAATAACTCTTTTTTAATTATAAACCACTATAACTAAATGAAATATTATAATGTATAAGGTGTCACACATGAGGTCATATGTAAAAATCATAATGAGGTTGTTCAATTTGAAATGGATGAGGTTGTAATAAACTATTATTATATATTTTTTATGCATCTTAATATATTGTAAATGGGTGAAAGATATAATTTTTTGTTTCAATCATGTGAAAGGTCCTATAATTTTTCATATAGAACCTCTGTATAGGCATATTATTTGATTTTAGGTTTGAGATTATTGTTCATGGATTTTTAAATTTTATAATTTTATAATTTTTAATTTATATGATTTGTTTTTTATGGGTAATTTTATAAATATTAGCCATGTAAAGAAAGATGGAATATTCTATTGTTTCTTATTCAGCATATATTAGGTGATAAATGTTTTGTTTTTAAAGGGTATATTCCTAATGTTAACTAGACATATACCCTTATCTATGATCATGATTTCAATTTACCAAGTCATCTTAAACAATATCAGCTAAAAATCATGTGCGATGAATCATATTAGATTATTTAATCTATGTTAAACCATAGGATCTAAACTTATTCACCTATAATTATATTGAATGATCATAATGGTTTTGTTAATTTGAGTCTTATTCAATGTTCCATTATTCTAAAAAAATGATAGGAAATCTGAATAAAAAATTTAGTAAATCCAAAGTTATGGAGAATGATGTATTAGAGATTGAATATGACATGTTGGAATGAAATTTTATCTTAAAGGTACTAAAACATTTTGGGTTCTTTGAATGTGTGTCTGATTTTTTTACTTTGATAAATTTTTATCCCAGTGGTTTGATATCGCTTATGGTTATGCACTTCAGTTTTCTCAAATATGCATGTGGCCTTTATTATAGAAATCCTTTACCCCATAGTATCTTTATAATGGATTGGGATGTATATAATAGGAAATTCATTATAGTGTTAATAATATTGAAATTTTACACATTAGAAAAAGATACGACATCCCTCATATCTCATACTTGTTATTTGTGAATAATATATTATTCTTATTTAATAGAATATATCAGTCCAATAATTTTTCAATAAGAAAAAAGAAGAATATTCCAGATAGAGATGAGAATGTGGCAATACTAGTAAGATAAAAGTTCAAATCTCTAGAGAATTCATAATTATACATGAAAAACCTATATAAGAGTATCATGTTATAGGTTTGGGCTATTTCACATGGATTATATCGATTCACTAATTCCTCTAGGTAGAATACACAAGCAACAATTTATTGGAATTTCTAAAAGGATCACTGCACAAATCAATAAATGGAATAATAGGTTTTTATCCTTGGGAAGTATGATCACTTTATTCCATTTCCTCATATTAACTATCATCATGTATATCATATCTATTAACAGGGTGCCTAAAATAGTCACTTAGATGAATGGAGAATTTATAAAAAAAATTTCTTACTCAAATTTTGAGTTAAGATTCCATTTTCCTTTTTATTTGAGGATAGATATTTCTATTTAAGAGGTTGAATTTAAACTTGGAAGTCCTAAATTCTCTATGTTTTATGTGCAAGAAAATCATGCAATATAGAAAGTTAAAGGTTAATCACTTTTAGTAGGTTATGATAACTGTATGTATAGAAATAATGATTTCCTCATACTTATAGAAAATATAATATTGGGGATTATTTTAAAGAACACTATGTTCAATTATGATTACAACAAGAAACACTAAACCTAAAGGAACCATGAAATATTATTATTTAAATTTGACAATAATAACAAGCTGCCAAATTGAAGGGTTTGAATATGAATAAAAAAATTGTAACACACACACAAACAGATATATATATATATATATATATAAAGTTCATACATAATACAAGTTTTTTTATTAGTTCTTTGGAAATAAAAACTCTCTTTTTTAGTTAAGTCGTTTTATTTTTCCGTAATACCTTTTCTTCAAAAATAATTTTTGGTCATTTTTATGAGAATTAAAAATATTTATTTTTATTATTTTAGAAAATGTATGTATTTAAATGAATTTTTTTTTATTTCATGATATGAAAATCATATTATGGTAAATTATTCATAAAGTTTTTTAAAATATTGATTTTATAGTGAATAGTCAAAAATACTACTTGTTATTGAAAAATATATTTTTATTTCAAGAATTTTGAAAGTTCTATTTTGTTTTAAAGTGGTTTAGACATATAATTAATTATATAATATGAATAATAATATATTAATGTTCATTAGATTAAATTTTATGACTTAATATATTATGATAACATTTTTATACTTAAAAATTATTTTTTTTGAAATTTTTTCTCATTGTATTTTGAGTCTTCATCATAAATTAATCTCTTCGTATTATTTAAATTTAATAATGAAAAATCAATACCATATTTAAAAATATATGGTCCAATTTTGGTTAATATACCCTTTAAATTTCTGGTCATTAAGAATGACAATTATAGTAAATGTTTTACCATGGTAAAGGTAAAATGGATTAATTAAGGGTAAAGATAATGTGATAAATTAGAAAAAATAACCCTAACACTTGGATTAATTTTATTGGATTAGTATTTTCCATGATTTATCTTCTAAAATTCTAATGTATGAAATTTTTTATATTAGGTAGTGTTGTTTTCCTTTATAATACTTATGTGAGTGATAAGGACAAAAGTATCAATTTTCTTCTTTTAATAACTATAATATTTATTGATAGTGATAAATAAAACTTGCGTTCAGTTATAAAAATTTATTTGAATGATAAATTATATCTTTTACAGTAAATTATTTATAATTTTTAGTAGTTAAATATTTATCTTAAATTCTTGTGAAACACCAACATAATAATTATCTAATTAATAGAGAATGAAAAGAAATGATTTTTAAAATACTAAAAGTAATATAATTTGAGAGAATTATTGTGTTCCACAATTTCTATAGATAAATATTACGTTCCAATCATTTTTTAAAGGATTATATTCAAATTCCATTTCTATATTATTGTATTTAATGTAATATTAAATGAATAGTGTCCAAAAATATATTAATAATATTTTATAATAAATATTATTTTATAATAAATAATATTTTGTAATAAATAAAATTTTATTAAATGATTTCAAATTCATAAAATTCTTAGGTTCTTAGAAATAAACTATTTAATGGTTGAAACATTATCCATGGTCTATTTATGTGTCATTTTTAATCATATAGTAATATTATTTACCCCTAAATTGTGGAAAACTTTAATATTATGGTAATTTTGTAAATGTTTAATGAGGGGTTAAAAGTAAAATATAACTGGTAAAACACAAATAAAACTTATCCTAATTTTATTGGATTTGTTTTTTCAACTAATTCTCCTGATATTTTTAAATTATACAAATTTTGATCCATTTTTAGATGAAATATAAGTTATATTAATTTATCATTTTAAGAAATTATGAGAATGCCCCTTCCTTCTCTTATAAAAGGCCCCCATTCCCTAAATTCATCACACCACATTAATCCAAATATATTGAATAAAACATTACCATTTCACTTTACAGTACCCTTATCGATGTTCTAGAGGTTATGGTCATTCAAAAAGACCTACCCTATGTCCCTTGATAAGAAATCGAATGGATGCATACCAAATAAGGGGAAATCATCCTTACCGAGTCCTTCAAGTCAATTTCTTCTTCTAAATATTCATGAATTTTTATAACCATAATAATTTAATAAATCTAGTATCATAAATATAATTATAGATTATTATGATTATGGGACAACTAAATTCCCTCTCTTTCTCATCCTATAAATTTGAAAACATTGATCATGCATACATATGGCTTATCATCTCCACATAGTCATGTACATCATTTTTCATTACCATTCTGCATAGATTTTTATAAATATATAAATACTTAAAATATGTTATTTATATAACATAAATATATTTTGGTATAATAATTTCATATATAGCTTCTCACCATCCAATATATTAGAATACAATAACCTTACTCTTCTATAGGTTTGTACTACCCTGGCCACGAAGCAATGTGATCAGATTTTTATTTACATATTACATGGGGGAAATAAGGATATATTTAATGAATATATATGATATAAATGATATAATATTTATTATGGAAATATTAATTATTATTTATAATTTTTTTTTCCAATAGTCAGAAATTGAAAATAACATTCATACATATGTAAGTCCTACCATCTACATGAACAATGTAATTCATTTTTATATCACTATATTTTTAGGATGAATATATATATATATATATATATATATATATTGAATATGTATAGTATTTATATCATTAATTAAATTATACAATTTATGGAAACATAATTAATATATAAGGACTGGAACTAATGAATCAAAACATACATAAAAATGAAGTAGTTAACCCTCAAAATAATGAGATTATAAAACATATTATTTGAAAATTGGTGAAAAAATGTTATAAATAGACCATAAATGACGTTATAGATATGTATATTGTTTTTATGTAATTATAATAAATATTTATTTATTATATAGGATGTGAAAATTACTTTTGAGGAAATTTGAACTTGAGGGAATAGGATTCTGTCTCAATTTTCATTAATTGAGGCATATTTTAATTGTATACACCTAATTTATTTTATAAGTTTTATATAATACCAAATTTATGTTATCATGATCATTATTCACTATAAATCACATTTCTCTTAAATATCCATAATCTTTGTATCATTTATATGATTGTTCCTAAACAATATACCATTTTTTTGTTTAGTGATTTGATTGATTGGGAAAATATTGATAAATCCATATTATTTACTCAATAAAGATATTAAATGATAAGGAATATTGTTTATAAATTAAATTTATCATTAAATATTTGAGGAATCCATTGTGCATGTAGTGATATTTGGGGTACCGAATTACATATTCCCTCGATACTTCAATTAGTCTAATTAGACAAATCTGTTTTTGGAATCAAATAGTTTTATACACAGTGTTTTAAAATGTCTTGGTGAAAGGTCATGAAAATATAAATATCATGATGTATGACATAACTACATTTAATAGTATTAATTTTATTCAGTTATTAAAATCCATTAGATTACTACATTGATATTATCCACAAATTCATTTCATGCTCAAGATATTTATTAAATGGTATGTGTTTCGAGTTATTTACCATGAAATATTGATTACGACTTGTTTAATCATTATATATTCTTCTATGAATAAACCTTGATAATAATATTATCCCACCCTTATTTTTTCTTCCTTTCTACATTTTAAAACAATGAAGAAATCATTTAATGAGTTTCATGGATGGAAAATGTTTACTTTTGTTATTTTTATATACTATTACCAATGTGAAATGATAATTATATATGTTTTTGGTTATATAAGGATATGAAACTGATAGATCCATTGGGATTATATACCTTGTATCTTAGCCAATGTAATAAAGCATACACTGGCCATAGGTTAATGAAGTTGGAGTTATTTCAGTTGGAATTAGAAGAAGTTTAGTACAAAAATTGGGAACTATATTTTAAATTAACACAACCGAAATTATAAAAATTATAATCCTTTATAGTATTTTAGTAATTTTACCATTTAAGGATTTTATTGTATCTATCAATATTATTGATTATTATGAGCTATATTAGTGTGTTCCATTATTCAGTGATTGAACCTAATGGATGATTGTGAATGAACACCCATAGAAAATGTAGAGATTTACCTATTGAGCATACCAATATAGATAGTATTTGAGTTGACCTTAACATGGACATATTAGGGTAACTTACTTAGGAAACAGAAAATAACCTTAAATTAATAGATAAACTTATTGTTCCAAAATGTGATTCTACTATATTGGATCACTTCTTATAACATAAATATCCATATTTTAATGGAAATAATAATCCATTGGTAGCTGAGAAATGGATTTAGCCTCTCAAGAATATATTCCTAACTTGGGGATAAAATTAAAGTGAAAAGGTTATTTTGGAAGTGCATTAGTTGAGAGGAGATGCTGATTAATGGTGGTTACTGATCACGAACACTAAAGAGGTTGAATAAGTGTTCCAACATAAGAGAATCTGATTGTTGTGGAGTTACTTATCTTTAGAGGGGATACTTCACCACCTGATTTATATCTAGATCTATGACCAATAAAAATACTTAATGAGATTAATGGTGAATAGTATAAGAAAAAATATATGGATGGAAATGGTAATATAAAAATTGAGGATGTACCAATTGTAAAAGAATATATTGATGTACTTCTTGATGAATTACATTGATCTACAATAGAATATGAAGTTGAGTTTCCAATTAATTTAACCCTTGATGTAATACCAATATCAAATATTTCTAACATAATAGATATAGTGGAATTAGTAGAGTAAAATAAACAACTAGATGCATTGTGTAGTAAGGGATTTAAATGCTGTAGTTTTTCCTTTTGAGGATCCCCTGTTATTGTTATTAAGAGTAAATATAGATCTATAAGGCTATGCATTTATTATAGGTAAATCAATGTTATTATGTTTAAGAAAAACAATCCTTTACCTATCATTAATGAATTATTCAATTAAAATCATAGAGATAAATATTTTTAAAAGATTTAACTTCATTATAGGTATCATCAATTATGAGAAAACAATGATGATATTCCAAACAAAACATTTCAAATGAGGTATGGATAATACAAGTTTACAGTGATTTCATTTGGATTGAATAATTCACCCTCTGTTTTTATGGATCTAATTAGCATAGTATTCAAGGTATATACTGATAATTTTTAGTGGTATTTATTGATAATATCTTGGGGCATTATAAACATTATGAGGACGATGGTAATAACTTATATCCCTTTATCTAGTCTCATATAAGTATAGAGTTTTATGAGAAAATTTTCAACTGAAAATTATGGGTTCATAATGTATCTTTTCTTTGAAATACCTTCACTATGGATATAATCTCAATCGATCTAGCAATGAAAAATTAGTTAAGGAATGGAATACACCAATGAACAAAACCGAGTTAGGAGATTCATTGGTTTTTAGGGTACTATCATAAATATGTTAAATTTTTTCCCAAGTCACTAACACATTAACCAATATTATTTATATAGGGGTTAAGTTTATATGGACAATGAAATTTGAAGAATTTTTTGATGAATTTATGAGAATATTAAAAAATACTCTAATTTGACACTACTATAAGGAAATGAAGGATTTTTGATATATAGTGTTTCACTAAATATTGGACATGGTTGTGTACTTATAAAGAATTAAAATGTTATTACTTATACATCATGATTGTTAAGGACTTATAAGAAAAACATCCAATTAATGATCTCGAATTGGATTTCATGACCTTTTAATTGATGATATGGTGACATTGTCTCTGTGGTGAAATATGTGATATATATAGAAATAATTAGATCCTAAAACACATATTTTCATATTAATATCTCAATATGAGGCAAAGTAAATAACAATAACTACTTAAGGATTATGATTTCTCAATACACTATAACCCAAGGGTAAAAAATATGGTAGCAGATACATTGAGTAGGAAATATCCTGGAGTTCAGGTCAATATGTTCATAAAATTCATATATGATGACAATGTTTTGAAATATGGAAATAGTTTATGTGTTCCATCAATAACCGAGAAGAAAAGGGAATTACTAAATGATTCTCATAGCTCAAATTCTTCTATACCCACTAGTATCACCATGTGATGCCCGGTTACCTTTTAGCCAAGTATGTTCTGATATTTGTTTTTGGTTTCATTTTTTCATTGGGTGAATATTTTAGCCCTAAATTTAAAGAATAACTTTTATGGTGAAATGAATTTTTTTTTGAATTTTCATCTTTTTTATGGGATTTTTTTTCTGTTCACTGGGAAGTAAAAAGATGTTTAGTTAGGTTTTACGATGTGTAGTGTTGGCCAGAATCATCCCGTGAGTTGAATTCAAAGTGCGAGTTTTTACACATCTTGTATGGGTTAAATTCTATGTAATGTAAAAAATAATGTTTTTAATATGAGGTGACATTTTTTTGGAATAACTTAAAATTAAAGGGTTTCATGGATTATAAAGGTACTACATGTCATGTAATTCATGGATATTTAGTTTTAGGGTGTCGTGCGAGTGTTTGAGGGTTCATTTATTTTTGTGCCTCTACCACTCAACCAGAGCTCCCACCCTATAAATTTTTGGGTTTCTTCCTTCCATTAGGATTGATTTGTTTAGTAATTAATCAAAAGGTTTAAGCACTTCATCCCTATGGGTAATCATTATTCTTAGTTTCTCTCCCATTGGTGGTTGTGACACCTTTAGTTGTAGAGATTGGCTGTTGGATTTTTTCTCTTAACAATCCTTTTCAGTCTTTATTCATGGCTTGTATTTTGAAGTTAGATCTTGAGGTTTTCAATCCCCTTTATTAAAGGCGATTTTGTTTTCTATGCTCTTGAGGTAGGTGGATCTATTAAATTATTCTGCTTTCTTGAATTAGTTATAGTTCCAATTGATTTACGTGATATTTGAAATGGAATTTTCATGTATTGAAATTTAAAGGGGAACAAGTTCATGTTTTAAAGGAATTTTACTTGAAAAAAATTCCTTGATTTGAAATGGAAAATATATTTCAAAACACTGAGTCATATTATATTGGATTTGAATTTTATTTAAAATGTGAGCTTGGTTTTAAACAAAATTGACAACCATTTCACAGTGGGAACCTTGGGTGCATCAATATTGAGACATAGGTATCCTTAGTGTGTATGATACAACTAGGAGGTAACCTATTATATGTATATGGTCTATGGTAGGCCACAATGTTAGTTCAGATCCAACTTTATGCCTTATTCAAGATTTCTAGTGTCTGGTATGTATTTTCCCATAGCTTAGAGGTTGGATGGTAGGTGCATTGTTGTTTTTGGTTATTTATTACATGATAGTTTATTTCATGGATTTTGGATCATATATATTTTTACTCTCTTGTATCTTTACATGCTTTGTTTTTGACTTTGGAAGATACAACATAAAATTTTTGAAAACTCAAGGATTATTTGAAAATTGATTTCAAATTTATTTATTTATAAAAATAAATGTATAACTATTTTGTTTTAAATATTGGACTTGTGCATTCTTGTTATTAGAAATTGTATAGATATTTTGTTGGTATCCTACTGGGCACTATTTCTCCCAAACTAATTCTTTCTATGGATTGATATAGAACTTGTTTTATAGGATTTAGGTAAAGAGAAGAACATCCGGTAGCATGCATGCTTCTTTTTACATTGTTATTTAATCTCGGGATAGTTTTTAGAGGCAAAATATGGTCACATGGAGACTTATTGTCAAGAATTGTCTTTCTTTGTGGTTTATCCTATTTAGATCACTTATATCTTTCATTTGTTTCTGTAAAGTACTCTAGTTGTATGTCTGATTTTTCCTATATTAAAGACTTTTTTCATTATATCTATTTTACCCCAACCCGTAATGGGCTAGCTCTGGTTACTCATCTAGTTGAACCAAGTTGTTCTGTTACAATTTGTTATTAGAGGAGTTACTTATCCTGAAATGTGTCAGATCTACCTGATTTAATTCTTTGTCTCGTGTTGATAGTAGTATGATCATCAGAATTGAAGCAGTAGGTGTGGAAAAGGGCCTAGTCATCTCAGTCCTGTTACTGAATCTGAGTTGACGTGGGTGGTTATAAAATCATTAATAAGTCCAAGATCATGTATTTTGGTTCATTTGAATAAACTTTATGTGAAGTTTTTTTTATTTTAGCCTGTCTACAATGTATTATAACTTTGTGTGTCTATTTTTGTTTGAATAAACTAAGTGGGGAGTTTATTTGGATGTACCAATTACCTTAAAAAGGTGTTTCCTTCTTATGAAAGGATTAATAACTACTTTAAATTCTTATTATTTTAATGTATGGGTTTAGATTATTGATTTTGGTTCAATGGTTTTGGAATTTTCTTTTGACTGATTGGTTTTTATCTTGTGTTTAACATAAAATTTCTCCTAAAAGAAATATTCCTAATATAGGAGGTAAAGCCACAAGGAAGGTTCCATAGGTGGATACTATAATAGAACATTCTTTGGTTGAAGATGTGATCCGTATCATTTAGACTTTGGGGTCAATAGGCACAATGAATCTCGGATAGGTAGTGGATTGTGGTTTGAAATTTACTAAGAAGCATCCACCCATATTCCTGGGTGAAAAAGGACCACAATAGTTAGAGGAGTGGATTGAAAATATTTAGGATATCATCAACTTTTTTATAACTCTTGAGGATTATTAGGTGGATTTTTCCATGTATATTCTCAAAGGACCTAGAAGAATATGGTGGGACTCAATAGTGTAAGCTAAGTTCCACGAAGGTCTTACCTGGGTTTATTTTAAGAAGTTTATCAACTAGTTTTTTACCCTGAGAATTTAGATGAGAAAAAGTCCTAAGAGTTTCTGAAATTGGATTAAGGGGAGAATACTACTCTAGAATAATCGATCAGGATGATTCCCTTTAGGCTTTGTATGGATGGCCATGTCGATCTCCCTTGTGTTGGGTAGAGTTGGGAGAGTAGTCCTTGGTTGGGATGAATGTTGTTTAGGAGATGAAAGAGGTGGTGTAATTAATCCATAGATGCTTAATCCTGGCACAGAGTCATCAAAATATTTTAGTGGATTGTCATTGTTGGATGTTGGAGCAAGAGGTTAGTGATCAGGTCTTTCTTAAAGTTTCACCTTACTTGGGACATCATCGGTTGGGTAAGTAAGGTAAGTTGGCACAAAGGTTTGTAGGCCCCTTTGAGATTATTGAGTGACTGGGGAGGGTGGCCTATCAACTAATATAACCATTTATCTTTAATTCTATAAATGATGTGTTTGATATTTTCTAATTGAGGATGTATTCATCAGATCCTTATAATGTGATTAAATGGGAGGGATTTTTTCATGAGCCAAATAAGACTTTGGTTGACCAAAAAATTTAGATTATGGATTACCCAGATAACATATTGCATGGTAAAACAATTCCCATTATCTAGGTACAATAGTAGTGTGGACAGGATCACCATGAGATGTTGGAGCATGAGTCATTGATGAGGTAGAAGTGGCCTAATCTTTTTGTAGATCTAGGATCTTGATCTCATTCTGGGGACAAAAATCTTTTATGGCGGGGATTAGGTAACTCCCCATTACCTTTTTGTTAGGTATGTTATGATATTTTCATTTTGTTTTCATTTTTCATTGGGTGAGTATTTTTGGCCCTAAATTAGGGGAATATCTATATTGGTGAATTCAAAGATTTGTTAAATTTTTTATTTTTTCCATGGTCATTTTCTACCATTCTCTGGGTAGTTACATGATGTATAGTAGGGTTTCATGACAAGTTGTGTCGGTCAAACTCATCTAGTGATTTGAATATATAGTGTGAGTTTATACACATCATGTAAGGTTTACACATCATGTGACGTGAAAAATCATGTTTTTAAAAAGGCATGTTTTTAATCTAAGGTGAAACATTTTTTAGTCTAAATTAAAATAAAATGGTTTCATGATGTGTAAAGATTTTACAATACATGTAGTTCCCCATGTTCTAGTTTTTAGGGTGTCATTTGGGAATTTGAGGGATCATCTGTTTTTGTATCCTCCACTCTTCCAGATCTCTTACCCTAGGCATTTTTGGGTGTATTCCTTCTGTCCGGATCAATTCGTTAAATGATTGATCAACAAGGTTGGGAACTTCATCTCTCCGGGTAATATTTAATCATAGTTTATCTCTCATTGGTGGTTTACACAACATTAATTATAGTTATTGGTGATTATATTGTGTTTTATAACAATCCATTTTAGTCTTTTTGTAGGCCTTGTCTTTCAAAGGGAGATGATGCAGTTTTCAATCCCCATTTTCAAAGGCGGTAAGGTTTTATATGCTCTTAAGGTAGGTATATCCATTTAATTGATCTAATTTCTTGAATTTCTTATAGTTCTGATTGATTTACTCAGATTTAAAATTGAATTTTCATGCATTGAAATTAAAAGGGGAATAGGTTCATGTTTTGAACGGGTTTTTTAGTTGAAAATAGAATTTACTAGATTTGAAATTGAAAATTCATTTTCAAACCCTAAAGAATATTGGATTATCATTGAAATTGTTTTTATAAAATTGTGAGCATGGTTTTTAAAATAGAAATTGACAAAGATTTCACTTCAGGAACCTTGGGTGCATTGAGATAGAGACATGTGTAAAGTTAGTGTTTGTGGCACCACTAGGAGGTAAACTATTATATGGCGATGGTATATGGAAGGCCTAAATGTTAGTCTGGATATAGATTTATGTCTTATTTGGGATTTTGAGTGTCTAGTAGGTATTGTCCAATAGTCTAGATCCTGATTTGTAGGAGTATTATTATTTCTGATTGTTTATTACATGATAGTTTATTTCATGGATATTGGATCACATGCATATTTACTTTCTGGTTTCTTTACCTACTTTGTTTATGGATTTTGAAGTTATAGCATGAAATTTTTGAAAACTAAAGCATTATTTGAAAAAGGATTTAAAATTGTTTTATTTATAAAACTTATTATAAAACTATTTTGTTTTAAATATTATACTTGTGGATTATTATTATTAAAACTTGCACATATATTTTGGTGGTATCCTAATAAGATCTATTTATCATACCCTACTTCTTCCTATGGATGGATTCTGACCTTGTTTTTAAGTATTCTGGGAAAGGGGGGAGAATTTTATAATATTCAGGATTCTCATTACATTTCTGTTTCACTTTGGAATAATTTCTGGAGGTGATGTTTGGTCACATTGAGACTTATTGTCTTAAATTTTCTTTTTTTTTTGGTTTATACTTTTTGGATTAGTTGTACCTTTTGTTTTTCCCCATTTTAAGCTATTTTTATGTATTTTTTTTTCTTATATTCCACCCTTTTTTTTATATATATTTTACCCCACCTTGTAATGAGATAGCTCAGTTGAATGGTCAGGTTGGCTCAGGTTGTTCTATTACACACCAAGATGTATATATATTATAATTAACTTTTTTGAAGGAAAATGTTATGACATTAATATGAAAATTATCATTGGATTATCAAAAAATCATTGTAAAAATGATGCAATATGGGTTATTGTTGATGGTCATAAAAAATCTACTCATTTCCTCACTATAATAGAAGAATTATCTCTTAAGTTCCAAACTCTATATTAAGGAAGTTGTAATACTTCAAGGTGAACCACTACCTATTGTGTATGACTATGATAAAAAATTTACATTGAAAATCTAAAATAGTATTCAGAAGGATTTGGATCCTAATATCCATTTGAGCACAATCTATCACCCTCAAACAGATGGATATTCGAAATGGACACTTCAAACATTAGAATACATGTTTAGGTCATACTCACTTGATATTCAAGGTATGTGAGATTAGTATTAACCTTTTGTAAAGTTTTCCAATAAAAATAGATTCCAATCAAGTATCCATATGGTTTTGTATGAAGAATTATATGGAAATATATTTCATACTCCAACTTATTAGGATGAAGTTAGAAAAAAATCTTCTGGTCCCATAACTTGTTGAGGAAACAATAGTGATGCTAAATACTATTCAATCCCATATTAAAGCAGTGCGAAGGACGATGATCTATGATGATAATCATAGGAAATATTTTTAAATTTAAATGGGTGATCATATTTTCTTGAAATTATCCCTTTAATAGGGTATTATGAGGTTTGGTAAGAAAGAGAAACATATCCGTAGGTACATCAAACCATTTGTAATTCTGGAATAATTTGGTGTTCCATCCTACCGATTAACAATGCCTCCAAGCCTCTATAAAGTACATAGTGTATTCCATATCTCATTATTACGGAATAAAATTCTAGACCCAGTGTATTTACTAAACTGTGATGAAATATAAAATTAACATGGTAAATGATTCTATGAAGATCCTATCTAGATTCTTGATAGTATAGTTAAAGTGTTGAGAAATGGGTTAACTCAACAATTAATGGTACATTAGAGAAATCATAAAATAGAGGAAGCAACATGGGAAGATAAGGATCTTATTAAGAAGAAAACAAATCAATTTTTTAAGATGTAAAATCCCTAAAAATTTTGAGGATGAGATTTGTTTGGAGGAAATAATTTAAAATATCAATCTTTTATAAAGAAAACCATGTTTGATATCATATACAACATGCAACACTGAACCTAAATGAACCAAATAATAATAATATTTAAGTATTTTTACTTAACCAAGTCATATAATTTATGGTTTTAAATAGGAATAAACAAATTATGAAATATATATAATGGTCATAATAAAACCAAATTTATTCATTCTTTCTTAGGGGAAAAATAATCAATTTTGTAAATTTATTTTACTTTTAAAAAATATGTTCTCTATAAAAATGTTTTTTATTTATTTGTGTGAATAATTAATATAATAAATTTTTTACACTATTATAAAATTTATTTGATAAAACGATCTTCAGTTTTGAAAAAATAATTTTTATATATTTTTAGGGTGAATTTTAGTGATTTTTATGAAAAGATTGATTTACTAGAGAATAATGAAAATACTACTTTTTATTGAAAACTATAGTTTTCTTCCAAGAATTTAAAAAGTCCCATTTTTTTAAAATTTTTTATATGTAAAATTAGTAATTAATTTTTTTAATAATCCAATTAAGTTTGTTGGAATTAATTTTATGATTTAATTAGGTGTAGCAACATTTTTATACCAAATTATTTTTTTGAAAAACTATTTTCGTTGTGTTTTTCATTTTATTTTTAAATTAATTTTAAAAAATTATTAAAATTGAAATATTAAAATTGAATTATGTATTTGGAATTATATGGGCCTAATTTTTTAAATAGGATCCTTTTATTTTTGGTTATTAATAATAGTAATCATAGTAAATATTTTTACCATGGTAAAAGTAAAATGAGTTAACTAAGGGTTAACATAATGTGATAAGAACTAAAAAGTAACCCTAACACATGAATTGATTTTATTGGATGAGTATATATCATCCATAATTATCCAAAATTCTAATATATCACCTTTTTTCCATTTCCCTTTATTTTTACATTTATAATACTTAAGAGATAAATAAATACTAAAATGTGTCTTTTATTCTTTTAATATATATAATATTTTATGATAGGTAAAAATAATAAATAGGTATGATAATAAATAGTCATATGAATGATAAATAAATTTTTATCATGGAAATTTATTTATATTTTTTGATTGCTAAGATTATTTCCCTAAATGCTTGCTTATTTCCAACCAACATTTATTTAACTAATAGAAAAATAAAATGAATGTTTTTAAAAATAAAAAATGTAATATAATTTGAAATAATTATTGTGTTTCAAATTTTTTATATAAATATAATATATTAGGGTTGTTTTAAAAGATTATATTTAAATTAACTCTTTTTTATTTATGTATTTAAAGTCATATTAAAGGAATAGTGTTAAAAATGATGTTTATAATATTTTATAATAAAAAATATTTTATTAAATGATATAATTTTCATAAAATTATCTTGTTACACCAAATTAACTATATATTGTTTAAAACATCAACCATGGGCTATTTTTTGGTCGTTTTTCCTCATATAATTTCATTCTTCTGACATAAAGTGTGGAAATCTATATTATCATGGTTATTGTCAATATGGTTAATGAGAGGTTAAAACCAACTGATATGTGTATCAAAACAAATAAACTTTCTAAATTTTATTTTATGATATTATATCAACTCAAAATCATCATATATTTCAATAAATTCAATTTGGACCCATTTGGACATGAAATATAATTTATATTAACTTAATATTATAATAAATTTGAAGAATGTCCCCCCCTCTCTTCTAAAAGTACCAAACTTATCACAATTCATCATAGAACATTGATCCATATATCATAATAAATTCATAATAATTTCTTTTTCCAAAACACTTATCCATGTTATTTAGGTTTTTTTCATTCCAAAAGACCTACCATAGGCCCCCTAATAAGAGATTTAAATGAATTCTACTAATGAAATGGTAATCATCCTTATTGAGTCCTCCAAATCTATTTTTTCCTCTACTTCTTCTAAAATTTTTTAACCCATAATAAGATAATAAATCCAAAATCATCAATATAATGAGATGTTATTATGATTATTGGGAACTAAAATTCCTTCTCTTTTTTATCCCACTAAAAGCAAAAACATCTCATGCATACGTACAACGTACTCTCTCCACATAAAAGTGTAATTCGTTTTTCATTTCCATTTTACTTAAATGATAATAAATATGGAACTAATGAATATATATGATATGATTTAAATTAATATTCATTGTAATTATAATATCTCATATTCATTCTTACCTTCCAATCTATTGGAAAATGATAATGTCACTAATGCGTATGTGTGGACAACCACCTCCAACAAGCGATGCGATCTGTTTTTCATTAATGTATTACATAGATTGTAATAAGGATATATTTAATGAATGTAAAATATATATTTGATATAATAAATATTCTATAAATATTTATTATGATTTTATTTTCTTTTTTTCTATCAATCAAAATGTAAAAAGTGTTAATGTGTACGTACGACCTACCGCCTCCAGGAACAATATAATTTATTTTTTCATCTCTATCATTTTTGAAAGACTCTAAATATATAAATATTTAATATATATAATATTTATATCATAAATAAAATTTTATAGATGATGGTACCACAATCAAAGTAAAAGGACTAGAATTACCAAATAAAAATGTACATGAAAAACAATGCAGTTAACACATGAAATAATAATAATAGTAAATAACATTCTTAAAAAACTGGTGATTAAAAGTTATAAATTGTTCATAAATGAAATTATAGTTATGTATATAGTTTTTTAATGTATTTATAACAAATCTAAATGTTATATAAAAGAGGTTAGAAATATGTATGTAGAAATTCAAACTTGAGGTAGGGGGATTCCATCTCAATTTCCTTTCTCTGAGGATTATTTTAATATTATACACCTAATTTAGTTTATATAGTGTATATACTACTCATTTAAGGATTTCATGATAATTATTCAATTTAAATCAAATTTTCTCATAAATATATACATTCTTTGTATCATGTATAATATATTTTCCTACATTGTATACCATATTTATATTTTGTGATTTGATTGACTATAGAAATATTGATAAATCCATATTATTTTCTCAATAAATATAATCATTGATAAGGAATATTATTAATGAATTAAATTGATCACTCAATATATGATGACTGCAATGGATGTGTAGTGATGAGTGAGTCTTGGAATTATATATCCCATCAATGCATCCATAGGTATCATGAGGAAAATCACTTGAATAAATTTAATGGGTCTTTTTACATAGTTTAAAAGTATCTTGGTATATGTTCATAATGGTAAAGATGTTGTGATTTATGAGATCTTGAAATTAGATAGTATGAATTTCCATAGGTTATTACTATCCTTGAGATTACTACCTTGATATTATACATTGAATAATTTCTTACTCAAGATATTTGTTAAATGAAATGTGTTTCCTATTATTTACCTAGGGTTATTTATTATGGATTGTTTACATAAGATAGATTCTAATGTGTATAACCCTTAATAAGAGTATTTTCTCACCTTTTTCCCTTTCCCTAGGAAATTAAGAATAAGTAATCCATGGATGAGTTTCAAGGATTCTGAATGTTTATATTTTTTATGTTTATATAATATTCCTATTGTGCATTTGGTATCACACACACACACACACACATAGAGATATATATATATATATATATATATCTATTTCCCGAGTTTTACTAAAATGATCGATATTTTATGATTATATCCATTATTTCTATGCAAATGCAATAATGTATATATTATATCTATGTTGATACAGTTGGGTTGTCATTGAAAATGCCACTACGACTCCTCTATGGAATAGCCTATAATATTATATTTATATTATAAATGATATTAATCATTGGATCATTGGATGATTATACATTTTTTTATTGATAATTTGTTTCATCTTTACTTATACATATTAGGATTTGAATTATTAGATATATCTTTTAGTTTTTATGAAATGAATCTTATTTTTATTAATTATGTTTTTGATAACTAATATAATAGTGTATTCTCCAATATCTTGTTATCAAAAGATGTTGAATACTATTTCTTCACTCCATCAGTTTTTTGCATTTAGTGTTTAGAATATTTGAAAAATAATCCTTTTACATTAATATATAGACATAAGGTATAAGATAAAATTGTTTAAGGATATTCTTACTATATACAACTTCATGGTTCTATGTGTTATTGTTAATATCCACATGAAAATGGAAGTGAATTTTTTAATGTATTTATTGTTAGATACCTAAAGAGGAATATATTATTAAACTATTTATTGAAGGGAGTTTGGATAAATTCATTTCGTTTCACCTTTGGAGTAATTTTGGGATCACAGATGAAGAGGGGTCCTATGAGAATTTCTTATATTAATTTTTTCTATACTAAAATGTATATTTTTGTGACAAAAAGGATTATAATATCTTTATTCCCTTGGACAACATTACATTAGATCTCCATTCGTAGTGTTTTTAGACAATTTTTACCCTAATATAAATTATAAATTTTGATAAATTTAAGGAGTCAACATTTTGTTTTAAATTGTTTTCTTATATTGGTTATCTTTAGAAAATTACTTGAAAAAACAAATTATTATTATTTTAATATTTTATTATTTTAAAATTATCTAATAACAAATTTTGATTATTTTATAATTATTTTGATCCTAACTCTATGAGTCCTAGGTTAGGCTATAACTATACTATGTTTTAGGAAACTTTTGTGTGGATTAGTGTATTTATATAACAACTAGATGAATTTTTTTAATATTTTTTATAAGTTTTGATAGCATAATGATATTATTTTTTAGTTGTATTTTCACTAGTGACTATTTGGATTTTATGATATCTATGATATTAGATAGATTTTGTATGTAAATTATTTATGATGGGATTGAAACCTAGGATGTATTTTGTGGGATGAAACTTCAAAAAAACCTATAGACATTATTAATCTTGAATATAAAATTCACAAACAATTGTACCATAACATACCCACAACATAGATGAGCTTGAAGTTACTTGATACACCACACCTAAGACACCACACCACACCACACACATTAAAACATACCCAAAAAATATCATCATAATTGTTATAATTGAATGAAATACATGCAAAAAAAATAAAAAATTTAATTTTATATATATTAAATTCCATTTGTAATGTTTTTTAGGAGTTCCACAATACCTTTTATTATGGATGCAGAAGATAATTACAAAAAAAAGCGTTAGGCTAAAAAATATTCCCAGTGAACTATTTATAATAGAGTATAGTAAATGTAACTGGTAACTCCATCTTATAACCAACATTGAGAATGTTCCCACATTTTTTATATATTCATGTTCATCTAGTAGCTTAGTCAAAGATATCAACTCCCTCATGTCCCACCTCTGTTGAGTACTACAAGAATTTTGAAACACCATCAACTTACTCTTATCGATCATTCAAATGTATGTTCCATATACCTTTTTCCACAAAATTGTGAGGTAAATTTTTTTTGTAACCTAAGAATGACTATTTGGTATTCTTGTGGTTACTAATATGAAATTAAATTACATATATAACATTTTACCTAATATATTCTGAAGGTTTAATTTGGTATTTATGACATTTAAAATCCATCATCTAGTCTAGAAGAGTTTAAAATTCTATAAATTATAGCTACTAATCCTCCATCTCCATATATGCATTGAAAATTAGTTTTCTTGAATTACTCCTTTGGTTAGATTGATGTACTTACTTAAAAATATTTTTCACATGGTTAAACGAAACAATCTACCACTTGAGATTTTTTTTAGTCTCCACCCCTATGCCCTCCATCAATAACCACAAACATATTCTACTCTAAAACTTCATTTTTAACTATATAGTTTACTGACCATTATTCAGGAAAACACATCCTATCTATGGTATAAAAACAACTTTACACATCCTATACTACAACCATTTTCATCATATGTATTTGATTAGAAACATCATAAAAAATCCATAGAACATGAACTTTGAATTCCAATAGATTCCAGATGAAGTTATATTTTAACAATAATTTTGTTGTGTTGAAATGAAACCTTTGATTATTAGGAAGGTGCATTGTACATTTTGAATTACAAACTTCCACCTTATTTTTATATATTCGATCATCAAATCATTCCAAATTAAATCCTTCATACCTTTTGTTAATTATACATATTAAATTGAAATTTTTTAAAGGTGAACTATCGATTTAAGTTTTAACATATAAATCAAAGTATTTTTTTCATGACTTTAACATATATCCAATGGTTCCATTTTAGTTTCTACATATCCAAAATACTATATTTACATACCCCTTATAATAGATTATATTTACAAAATAATATATACAAAATCATTTAATTATTGAGATAAGAAAGTATCCACATAACTTATCCAATGTACTATCATCCATGATTCTACATGATTTTTCTCACAACCCCATTTAAATATACAATATAATTAGGTTTAAAAATAATGTAATATATCATAATTTAGAGTACTTATACAAATGGAATAGTTTCCAATTACTATGTCTCATTATCCATTCATGTTACCGTCTCCTTCCTCAACATTAAATGTTTGACTAGGTATTTTGTTTCCAGTTTCCCATTTCTTATGCCAAAGCATTTCATCACCTTCACGATATAGTGAAATTCAGTTAGGTATTTTGTTTCATAACATATCTCCCATATGATATATTTCCCTATGATTTTATTAACTTGGATGAGATCTTACATCGAGAAACATCTAAACAATTTTTATTTAATTCCATCGATCCTTTCCTTTTCAAGGCTATAAATAAGTATGCAAAAAATATATAAAATTAAAATGGTGAAGCCCCCACCATCGAACAACTTTTGATAATAGTGATGATATGTATTATGTTAATTAACTACCATTACTCAATATAGGAATTGAATATCCAATTTGATTTCATTGGTTTTTACATTTACCCATTGGATATCTATTTAATTTTCGCACAATATTTATGTTATGTTTATCCTAAAAAACCATCTAGTTGCTTCATATTGATTTTTTATCTATGTCTCCTTAATGAAAAGTTGGATTCTTGTATAATAACTCCATATGAAACTCTTCCATGGAAAACATACAGAGCACCATCCCATTATTAGTGTGCATAGCCACTAGGGAAATTATTACAAATATATATATATATATATATACTATATTTATTGAAACCCTTCACAATAGGCCTTTATGTGTACCACCACCTACCATATTATTACCCCTCTAAAAAAAATTTATTCTAATTAACACTCTTCCACGTTTTATGTTATTTTAGATCCAATATTCCTAACACATATAGGGATTCCATATGATAAATCGTTTTGAAACCCCACTAATTTGAGTGTTTATAACATGACTCCTCTTTAGGATCATAATATATCCATTGTTAGTGGAAAGAAAATAACATATATTTCTATATCTTGTCACATTACACTGAATCAATTTTGGCTTACACAATTTCCACAATGAATCCACTCCATCTGAAACAAATTTTTCTAGAACATCACCATCTAAAGATATTTTCCATAATTAATATTCTAGGATCATTCCTCTACTTCCAACCATAAAAACATCATCATATATTTACTAATTTGAGGAACTTCCTCTAAAAAATATGGTGTTTTTATAACTGATGTACTACTGGAATTATCTTTATGATATGTAACATTATGATTTACATTTATACAAACCATTTATTTTGATGATGAATTGATATCATTAGTAATGTACACTTGGTTATAATATTTCTGTGAGATCTATTCACTGAATATAACAATATATTTTCTAACATATTGTTAATATCTGTTATTCTAGATTTAAAATCCATTTTCATCATCAGTATACACAAACAAATATCATTCCCAATACTTTTAATCTACTAATTACCTTCCATTAGAATCATTGTGGATGTATGCATGTGAGTTAATGAACTTTTGGAGAGATAATTCAATTTTATTTTGAGGCCAATAGGCTTTGAAAAGTACATTATTCAATATAGATGATGGAAATATATTTAATATATAGGACAAAAAATTCATATTTACACCCAAAAATCCAATGGATTTATTGTGTGAATCCTCATGATCTACATCTTCTTTACTGATATCTGATTTGTCCTCTATATGACCCCATTGTGATTTGAAATTCCTGGTATAGCCTGCTGAAACCATATTCCCTTCCAACATTATAAAATCTATATTTACCTAATTTTGTCCTATAAAAAATTATTAAACCTAAAGTATTTTATCATGATTATAATCCCTTTCCCTCATGGATCTCCATCGGAAAGAGGTTTTGAATACCTATGGCTTGTTATTGAGAACAAACAAAAGTATTGTATGTGTTACATCATTGATTAAGGTAACACAGTGTTGTGACACCCTATGAAAATAAAATATATTTCCCCCTTAAATTCATATGAACCACATATAAATTGTTATAATTTTGGACTTTACCCTAAATTTTCAATGACATATTTCCCCTCATTCCACAGATGAACTCTTTATATGTATTGAACTACATGATCTTAAACATATATAATCTATTTAAAATAAGTTTTTTTATCCGTTTATCAAATATTGTAAGTAGAACTACATTATATAACATTGGACATATTATTTTTAAGGTATTAATTTTACCTTTTAAATTTATCATCACATAAAACTTCCCATCCTTCAATCCTTTAACCACCACCATGGTACCAATTGTCACTCTATATTTCATATACAAAACAGTTGTGTAGAAATATAAATCATTTTAAAAAACCTATCAAGAAAACATTTTACCTTAACCATAGATTGTACTACACTTATTTCAATTCCTGAAAGATTTTGTTATTTTCCTTCAAGGATACATGAACCTATCCCACAATTTAAAGAGATCCATCATCCATAAGGGGAACCTTATTGTACCTTCTAGAAGTATAAGTATTTATATATACTCTTATGAATTTAAAGTGAACTAAAGATCTTGATTCTATATTCCATGATATGAGTGAACTAGATACATTCATTTGGTGATCAATCATATCTTCTCATACTATATTTTTAGATTCACAATAAAAAGCATATTTTTTGGAGTTGACACCTCATTAAATGAAATCATTCATCAAATTTTCTCTCCAAGCTTAATTATAATATATGGCTCTATATTCCTCATATATAGTAAAAATTTGACATATACTTATTTTTTTCCCTTCCAATATATTTTTCATGATGGATAATGTCTCCTAAATTCCTCCCTATATAAATTTATAATAGATTCCATGATGTTTTCCTAAAGAAGTTACTATATCAGAATAATATATGTAACATATGAGATCACCATGTGTGTTTTTTATCTTGAGTTACTCACCATAGTATCTATCACATCCAATGATTCTGTGATTAATGAGGATAATAATGATGCTCTATTCGGTTACTAGATCTCACCTAAACCAATTCCAACTAACCCTTTATGATGATGAATACATTGTTGTGGTCATTGAAAAGTTATCATTAAAACATTATATTTTTTAAAAACCTCTATAAGTGGAAGGAATTGTTCCTTATTGTTGGCTTCTCATACATATCAGTGAGGTTATTATTAAATTCTAAAGTTGAAGTCACATCATGGATTCTAAAATATATAATCCTAGCCTATATCATCTTGATCATATTGAGTGATTGATTATCTCTCCTTTATCGTTCTTCCATCCTCATATCTTCAATCATGGTACCCATAAATGGATAATAAAGACCCTTCTATAGTAGAAAATCATTTACCTATATCATTAAAAAAATAAAATTATTCCCATAAAAAAACTTCCTGAGACCATATCCTTATTTAAATACATTATATTCTTTGATTTTTAACTCAAAATAAATTGTGTAAGACCTATTAGGGATTTTTAACTATTTAGTATAGTTATAAAATAAGTTTAAGGGATAAACAATTATTTTATACCATGATTTTAAACACATACACCAATTCATAGTCATCTGATGATCTGGAACTCAATCCCAAATAGAACATTTAGGTTTTGATATTACAAAAAACAACATATATTTGTAATTTATATAGAAAATAAATAGTGGAAAAAAAATTATAAAAATGATAAAATATTATTAATTAATTGGAATATATAGGTCATGCCAAAAATAAGTCATCACATTATATTTCAATATCTCAAACAAAACCATGAAAATATCTTTTTTCAAGAAAACAATTGATTGAAATTTGGTAAAAAAAATATTTTGTTTTTTAAAACATTATTGATAATCCATTTGAGTAATGCTATGATCCCTCCTATTAAAAACTAAAATGATAATTACAAAAGAGTAGGCAGTACCAGATAGATTTTACCACCTTACAATTTAATGTATAGTACATTTGGTGAATCTAGTAACATAATCTTATGAAATTTACAAATAATTTTCCCACTCATATCTTATCCTCCTGGGATTCTGTTAATACATCAAATTTATAAACCCTATAAACTTATCCTTCATTTTAATAGATTAAACATACAAAACATCTTCCAATTCACTATTATTTCTCATCCGAGTTACACTTAAATATTCCTTTACTTATAAAACATCAAGGAATACAACCTTACATGAAATTAAAATGAAACTTACATATTCTCAGAGTTACTCAAATTCAATTCAATTGAATGTACTTAATTTTATCATGTGTATTTTCAGGGGTTAATTTCTAATTACCTACTTTAGATGTACATAAAATGATCTAATTGTATCTTGGGATGATGATATTGTGGAAACCTCTCAACCATCTCTATCCAAACATTAAAAAATTATAATTATGTAATATATCATCTACTAATTTTATGAATTATACATAAGATGGATTTTAGATAGATACAACTAAATTCATGGTTGTGGGGTTTATTTTTTAATATCATTATAAGTGATTGTAACTTTGGGTTCAGGTTTCATGATCTAAAACGATGAGTACTATATGAAATTTAGTTATTAGAGAGATCATAGTGTGTAAACACACTTAAAAATAATTGGATTTATATGGTTTAACTATATATGAGGTATTTTTATTGTTTGGACCAAGATAAATCTAGCTTCCTAGGGTAACCTATGTGGAAGGTTAGGTTTAGTTCAATGGTTTCATATAAATATGAATCATGGGATGGTTTTGTTCTACGAGAATGATGAATGGGTAACATGTGATTGTGTGATGTTATATATAAGTTTTTTTCTAAGGATTATATAAAAATGAAGATCATACAATGATTATTAGAGGAATTTGATATATCAGGTAGGATGAGGATGTTTCTATCCAAGTAGATATGGTATATACTCTATGTTATAAGGTGATATAAATCATAAAAATTGTATTCTGTTTTCATCATATTTTTTAGTGGGTATTAATTCTTTGAAATTATGTTCCATTAAATAAATAATATCAATTTAGATTATATGATAAATTAATATGAATGAAAATATTTTTGGGGTCATTATTATAAAAGTTATTGCTAAATAATTTTTTTAAATGGGGTTGATTTGGGATTTATATATTGGTACATATTTAAAAAGTTTGATACTTTTTTTAAATTCACCCAACATGTGAATTATCTATTAAGGATGGTGGATATATATAACTCAACTTGAGATCTTTTAAATAGTACTTGTAACACCCTGAACCCTGTTACCTAGAGTCGGTGCATTATTACATAACATTGGAATGCTTACAAAATATCAAGTCTCAAAATAACAATTAGTTCAGTAGCCTTGGAAATACTAGATACATTGATAAGTTTTACATTATATTATAAAATGAAAAACTATAACATCATAGTCTCCATAGGACGCACTCATATCCCTTAGACTATCCCTACAGGTCTGTCATAATATACTTATTCACGTTCTTGGGAATATAAAACATAGAACGAGGTGAGATCAGATGCTCAGTAAGGATAACAATATAGCTGAAACTTTCATAAATAATCATAAACATTTAAGGCAATGTAAGACTAGAACAAAATCATTTTAAACTTGAACATCAGAATAATATGGAAAAGATAAAATCAAATAATTCCATTTACTTATTCACATGGATATTCTACTAGTAGAATAATCACATGCAATATAAATATCCACTTTCATAATGATGGAATGCATAATTCTAGACTTCATAACCACATAGTCAAGGCCTTGCACCAAGACTAAAAATAATATTTTTTCAAGGCCTTATGACAAGACACTAGTTTGTCTCATGATACCAACCGATCCATTGAGGAGCTATAACAGGCTCCACCTGTCACTTACGAAGTTCAATTCATTGCTTATATGAAAAGGTTCAAACATAACAAAAATATTCGTATTAAAACTAGCTTACAAAATGTCAATACATTCTCCATAAACCATGAATGGTGAAAAAATAACACATCCATAGTCAACCATACCACAAAACCTTCAATACAATATGAATGTTTTGTATCATAATAAATCAACTTCAATTAAGCTTAAAATTCATCAAAGGATGTTGACATAGATGAAATCAAAACATTTTTTAGAGAAATATATCTTTCTATTTTGAAATCATTTAAAATTAATATAATTATAAAATAAAACATTTATTTTTAAAATATTCTTATAATATTTTAAGGGAAGCTTCGACGATGTTATAACGCCAAAAAATAGTCGCACTCGCTGTATAAGTTAAAAAAACATTCTTACCTTAATTTTTTCGAAAAGGTCATAAGGTACCTTGTTTGGAAAATGACAGAATGATTCCTTTAAAACCATTTTATAAAAAGTAAAACAAGGGTATAAATGACTTTAACCCATAGTATAGTAATTAGTAAAAATGTTTTGGAATAAGTTTTGAAGAAATATGTATGTGGATGATAATGAGGTCCGAGTAGATACTTAGGTAAAAAAAATCTCTAATAATAAAGAGATTGTGAAATTAACACGTACCTGGTACTTTTCCTTGGTTGAGGGTATGTTAAACTCCTGTATAATAGTTAAATAATTGTTATTAAATTATACAAGAACTATATACATCAATATGATATCATATATGATATTCTAATATTTCTTGTTAATGATATTTTAGTAGTATCATCGTTTCGGGTGTTAACTGATTCGTTTTCCTTTATATGATTTGTTACATAATTAATGTTTATTATGGATAGTATGTATATTATTCATATTAAGAATGATATTAAGTCTTTAAACATTAATTTTAATCATCAAATGAAAATTATTCTTGAATGGATATGATGGGGAATGAATCTCATCGCGTTCGTGGAGACAGTAATCCGTACGTACGCACGAGTGACAATATCATTATTTTGATATTAAAATCATATATAATTGGATGGTAGATCATATATATAGAATAATTATCATATTATATTCATTATTTACATCATTTATACTCATTATTATACCCATCCAAATGATGAAGTTTTTGAATAACAAACTACACCACGACGTGGAGACGGTTATCTGTACGTACCCACGTATGGTGACTTTGTCATTTATAGGATGGATAGAATATTGAATATGGTTGTACCATTTTTATAATAACATCATAGTATATAAAATATACTGGATTTATTATTTTATAATGGAAACAACAAAGAAAGAAAAAGTGGAAGAAGAAAAGAACTTGAAATAGGTGATGAAATATTTACCTCTTCTTCGGGTTCTTCCTCTTGATTTGATCAAAAGGGATCCCTAGGTTGGCTTCTTGAATAAAGGAAGGCCTCTTGGAAAAAGGTAGGATAGTTTCAAGGATATTTGGACAGGGTTTGGCCGAGCCAAATGGCTTTGAAGGTGTGAATTTGAGAGAAGGGGAAGTGCCATTTTATAAGAGGGGTGAGGGGCACCATAGGAAAAGATTGAAATATTATTTTATAATAAAGTCATTTTACATTTATAATGGATAAAAAATTAATTATTTAAAGGATAAGGTGGGTAGGGTCGAAAAATTCTCAAACAATAGGTTTTTGACAGGTTTGGCTCACTACATTAACCTTATCTGTTAGATTTAACTCTTAGATAATTGTTTGACATTTACCATGTCTCTTTGTATTTTATATTATATGGATAATAAACTTACTATAAACTTCCAAGAGAACCCCAAGTGGTTAATTAATGATACAAATACCATTATATATGTCTTTTGTCTGAACCATATATTTTTAGGATTATTATATCAACCAATAATATTGTATTTGTCTTAAGAAATCATTTATGTCAATTTTGACATTATTTAATAATTGATTTTTTTAAAGTCCTAAAAAATTTATTACTTAGAAAAAAATAAATTTAATCAACCCTAACAAGTCATATTAAACTATAAAATTAGTTTAATTCATTAAAAGTCTCAAATTTTATTTATTTCGATATTTATAATATCAATTAGTTTAATCTTTTATTAATATGGTAATTACTGCATCTTCATTCTGTCATAAATAAATTTAATATCTAAATTTTTTAAATAAAATATCATTATGTAGGAAATTATTTTATATTTCTAATGAATATTTATTGTCGAATTTATATTGTGTGTAACCCTATGTTAAAAATAGTTTAGTCATTAAACTTTTAATTTAACTCTTTTAACTCTTCTTTAAATAAAATAATAATAAATGTACTAATCTAATCCAAATGGACCAAAGAGGTTCGTATTTTATTCCTAATGTTGTTTTTTGTCGAATTATACTTATCTAATAGAATTAGGGCATGTTTTAGGGTAATAATAATATCATTTTTACCCTTAATTACCCTATTTACTTTTAACCGTGGTAAATAAAAGAAAAAAGTTACTATTTACCAAAAATAATTTTCATCTTATTGAACCATATTTTACTTAATAATATCAACCTTGTCTCTCTGATTTGTGAAATTCAAATCATATAAGTTGTAAAATTAAGTTTTATACAAATTTTCAAATGCTCCTAGGAGGTGGGTAAAAGATAGTAAAATGTTCGATAAAATTTTATATATCTAAAATTATTATAAAATGACTTGAATGAATTATGTTGAAAATATATAGGTATTATGTATCTATTTTGACCTAAAAAAAATTAAAATGAAACAAAAAATTATTTAAATAAAAAGTCAGTTTTAAACAATAACTCAGTGTTTTCCACTATTCATCAAAAATTGAAAGTTTTCATAAAAATACCAAAAATTCACCCTAAGCTGATTTCGATATTCCGAATCCAAAAATGAAGTAAACTTTGAAAGATAAAATTTATAAAATTTCAAAAAGTGTGTATTATTATTTATAGCAACTAGTTTGATTGGTCGCGGTGTTTTAGAATCTCGAAGTTGCGTACAATGCAAGCTATTGCATTATTTAAAGGGAAACATACCATGGAAGCTTGGGGTGTTAGATTCTTCCCTCCTTCAAACAGTTTTATCCTCGAAATTTCTATAATATTACTGCATAAAAAGATTCGGGTGGTTCTTCATCATAAGTTCCTTGGGATCCCACATTGCCTCTTCCATCTTATGGTTTCTCCATAGAACTTTTACCAGACGAGTCATCTGGTTTCTTAGAACTTGTTCTATGGTATCAAGAATTTTGACAGGTGCTTCATAATAAGATAGATTAGGTTCTAGTTTAATTTTCTCATAGGTGAGTAAATGCATTGGACCAGACATGTATTTTCTCAACAGTGATATGTGGAACACATCGTGAACTTGGGAGAGACTTGGCAGCATTGCCAACCGATAAGATACAACCCCAATTAATTCTAGAATTTCGATAGGTCTGATGTACATGGGACTTAGTTTACCCTTCTTACCGAATCGTATAACTCTATTCCATAGAGATACCTTCAAGAAAAAATGATCTCCTACCTGAAATTCCAAATCATTACTTTGGTTATTGGCATAGCTCTTCTGCCTACTTTGTGATATTTTGATGTGGGTTTGGATAACCTTCACCTTTTCCTTCATTTTCTCAACATGTTCTGGGGATTTGAGTTTTATTTCACCAACATCATCCTAACAAGTTGGTGTGTGAAATCTCTTTTCATATAACGCTTCATATGGTGCCATCTGAATACTTTAATGGAAGCTATTATTATAGGTAAATTCTACCAGAGGTAAATATTGATCCCACATACCTTGAATATCAAGTGAGAAAGATATCAACATGTCTTCTATGGTTTGAATAGTTCATTCTTATTGTCCATCAGTTTGAGGGTGGTAGGAAGTTCTCAAACAAAGTTCAATATCCAAGGATTTCTGAAGACTTTTCCAGAATATTGATGTAAAACGGGGATCAGGATAAAAAACAATCGACATGGGTACATCGTGGAGTCTTACAACTTCATTAATATATAGTCTTTCTAAACATTCAAGTGGTAAATCTTCTCTTATAGCAAGAAAATGTTCTTACTTGGTAAGATGATCAATAATAAACCATATTGCATCATTCCTTCTAGGTGTCTTTGGTAGCCCCATGAAAAAGTCCATCGTAATATTATCCCATTTCCACTTAGGTATGGGAAGAGGTTTCATGACTCCTCCAGGATGTTGCCTTCCAACTTTCACTTGTTGACAAACCATAAATCATGACACAAAATCAGCAATCTCCCTATTCATGTTGTCCCACCAAAAATGTTCCTTCAAATCTCTATACATCTTAGTGCTACTAGGGTGTATAGAGAAATTGGAGCTATGAGAATCATCTAACAATTAACTTTTCAGATCAGGTATTAGGAACACAAAGTCTCTTCACAAATTTCAAAATCCCATCTTCATATATGAATTCCCTCAATCTCTCGCTATTCCCATCTTTAATCTTTTTTTTGAAACTCCTCATCATCAGGCTGAGAACTCTTTATCCTTTCTAGTAAAGATAGTTTGGAAACCATTAGAAAAAGCACTGATGTTTCCCCTTCCACAGTTATTCCCATATCCATTTTTCTAGATCCATGTATATAGGATCCTTTTCAACTCTCATCTTGTTCAAAACTCCATGATCCTTTCTATTCAAAGCATCTTATACCTTATTTTCCTTCCCTGGGTGGTAGTGTATAGTGCAATCATAATCCTTGAGTAGTTTAAGCCAACGCCTTTGCCTCATGTTGAGTTCTTTTTGTGTAAAAATATACTTCAAACTCTTGTGATCAGTATAAATCTCACATTTTACACCATATAGATAGTGTATCTATATCTTCAAAGAAAATATTATAGCTGATAACTCAAGATCATGAGTATGGTAGTTTTGTTCATTAATTTTTAGCTGTTGTGATGCATAGGAAATAACTCTATCATTCTGCATAAGGATACAACCATGTCCTTTCTTTGAAGAATCACTATAAATAACAAACCCATCATTCTCCAATGGTATAGTCAAGATAGGAACATTGACTAATATTCTATTCAGTTCTTAAAAACATTCTTCACACTCTTTTGTCCAAACAAATTTAACCCCTTTACGTATGAGATTTGTTAATGGGTTAGCCAACCTGGAAAAATTCTGGATGAAATGTCGATGATAACCTGCTAAACCAATAAAACCGCGTACCTCAGTTATACTCGTCGGTGCTGGCCATTCTTGGGTTGCCTTAGTCTTTGAAGTATCAACATAGATTCCATCCTTAGAGACAATATGGCCAAGAAAAGAAATATCCTGAAGCCAGAATTAACACTTGCTAAATTTCCCATATAATTTATTTCATATACGAGCCTTTAGAATAATGCACAAGTGATTTTCATGATCTTAATAGATTTTGGAGTATACCAAGATATTATCAATAAATACCACTAAAAAGTCATCAAGATATTTTTTGAAGACTATATTCATTAGATCCATTAATACAGAGGGTGCATTAGTCAATCCAAAAGGCATTACTATAAACTTGTAATGCCCATACCTGTTTCAAAATACTGTTTTCGGAATTTTTTCATTTTTCACACACAAATGATGATATCCAGATCGAAGGCCAATCTTTGAAAAATATTGAGCTCCATGAAGTTGGTCGAATAAATAATCATTGCGAGGTAGGGGATACTTGTTCTTTGTAGTTATAGCATTGATCTCCCTGTAGTCAATGCACAACTCATAGATCCATCTTTCTTCTTAACAAAAAGAATAGGGGATCCCCATGGAGAAACACTGGGGAGAATAAATACCTTATTACTCAATTCCTCTAGTTGTTTCTTTAGTTCCACTAATTCCATAGTGGCCATTCTATAAGGGGTCTTCGATATGGGTCTTGAACCAGGAATTAAATCAATGGAAAACTCAATTTCGCATTCTGGAGGATGTCTAGGTAAATCTTCTAGAAACACATAAACATATTCTTGCACAATAGGTACATCCTCTATTTTAACATTCCACTCCTCACTCATAATTATTTAATTCTCTTACTCCCCAATAATTGAATTTAGTTGAGCTACTGATGGTGGATCTAGATAAGAATTAGGTGGTGATGTTTCTGCTCTAATGATAAGGTACTCCTTATCATCATTAAGAATTTTAACCTCCTTCTTACAATAAATTTTTGCATCATGGTTCGAAAGCCAATCCATACCAAGGATTATATCAAATTCAATATTGGGTATGATGATTAGATCAGTAGATAAAGAACATTTATTTTCCCTAATGAGAACTGATTCGCAAACCTTTTTTGCAATGATACTTCCCTTAAGTGTTTTGACTGACAACTCCCTTGTTATGTCAAATTGAAAATGTCATGACCTGTCCCCCGAGGCTCGTGCTGTGACTAACCCATGCCCTCCTTCCATAGGATAGGGGCTGGAGACTAGCACCAAAGGCATAATTCCCTAAAACTGGGAAGACATTGCCTTTATAACCTATAAACACACACAACTAGATACAAAACACTAGGTAAACTATATAACAAAAGAGTGCTGAAAAGTAAAGGGCCAGGAAATACAAGACCAATTGTAAAGTACAAGGAACTGGAAGTACAAGTACAATTGAAGAAAGGAAAAACAACTGCTGGGTCATCCTCTGGAATTCCTACCTAAAGGGTAGGGACCAATAGCCTCCACAAGACTCCACATCTGTCCATCTCCTCCGCTTACCATCACACCATATGGTCTACCTCTAGGTACCATCCAGTCCTAGTACTCTCAGCCTTGGTCAGCACTGTCCGTCGTCTGCATCAATCACAACGAGGTGCAGGCATAGCCCGGGCATGGGTGACTATAACGGTACTCAGTAGGGACCCCGAGACCCTCAAGGTCTCACAAAATACAACAGGGATAAACCACACGTACGAAATCAATAGATAACCCCACTTAGGTATATGCCCATACATATAACTATGTTATCAAGTAATCCATCTCAATCAAGAGGAGAACACAGAGTTACTGACTCGACTCCCACAAGTATACAACTTATGTAGGGAGATAGAGAAGATCAGATGTCTCCACTGAATCATCTATTCTGTCGAACTCACATAGGATCCTGGAATAGAAAATAGAGCTGTTGAACCCATATAGGATCCTGGAACAGAAAAAAGAGCTTTCGAACCCACGTAGGATCCTGGAACAGTAGTCAGAGTTGTCGAACCCACGTAGGATCATGGAACAATAGTCAAAACTGTCAAAACCACGAAGGTTCCTGGAACAGTAGTTGGAGAAATCGAACCCACGCAGGATCCTTTTTATCAAAAAGCAGCCAACCACAGGGTTCTTGCACAAAGCACGCTTGATTCCAGGAGGGTCCACACCTCAATCCAAGTGTTGATACACCAACCGCCACGAAGTCCAATGAATAAGTATCCCAAAGGTCCATTACATCATAGAGGTCTCAATGCAATAGACGATGTGTCAATCGGACGCCCGGTCTGTGAGTGATTAGCCTTTTAATTCCGGGGGCCCAGTTGGATTCGTGCACGATCCAACTTGACCGTAACTCAACTATACCCCACACTCTAGTGGGGTATACTCTAAGGGATCTTCATGCACCCTGATTACCAGTGCTGCTAACGGTTCATCAAATAGACATCTGGTGAAAAAGATATGGCCAAAAGGGAAGTAGAGGGTTATAGTGGGCCCAGGTCCGGTCTGACCCGGTTGGACCAACCTGGGCCGACCCAGTCAGGTCCGACCCCGTCTCGGTCGACCTGGTAAGACCTGTTGGTTCTGGCCTGACTCGCTTAGCCCAGCTCAGCCGACTGAGTGGGAGGTTCGACCCGAAGGGCACAACGAGGGCGGTTCTGCCTGGAGCACCGCGTGGGCGTGACCAGTTTGGCCAGGGCACCGTGAGGGGCACTTGTGGCCGACTCATCCAGAACACCGCGAGGGGCACGATTCAGGCGGTTTGGCTCGAGAGGCTGGGAGGTCGGTGGGCCTTCCGAGAGGCTGGCGGGTGGCCGGGAGGTGGTCGGGCAGGAGGAGAGGCTGCCGGGCAGGCCAAAAGGTGGCCGGGAGGCGGTCAGGTAGGCCAGGAGGCGACCGGGCAGGCCGGAGGGGGCTCGACCAGGGCCGGTTCGGCCGATGGCAGTGCGGGACGCCGCGGGGTGGCGTGGGTCACGGAGGCCTTGGGTAGTGCCAAGTTTGTCTTTTCCCCCTTCTTCACCTCGTCGTTTCATCGCCATGCCGAAGGACATCACAAAAGAGATTGGCAGAGGGTGTTGGGCCATGTTAGTTTGGCCCGAAACCTCTGCGTTTAGTGCGATATCAATCTGTCCTTTATAACGAACCACAACAATCCACCCGCAAAAATAAAGCATCCTCGTTATTTGTTTTGAAAGAAAAGAAGAACAAGGAACATTAAATGAAATTAAACCCCTACCTTTGTTCGTTGTTCGATGATGAAGTCACAGAAAGAAGACAGAGGAGATCGTCTTTCGTCGCATCTGCCGCACACTTCCAATCCCGAGCTCGTGCGTCGGCTCATTGATGACGATGTGTAGGGAAGGTCAGTTGAAGACGTCCCACATTGGTAGGATCCGAGGATGAAGGTTGAAGGAGATCGTTGCCGACTTTCTTAATTCTTTGTTGGTGAAAGATTTTCTCTCTTCCCCCAATAATCCTCCTCTCAAAACACCCAAGTGAAAAGTTGTGCCAAATAATAGATTATAATATCTATTATTTCGTTGACAAGCTTCCAAAAAGAAAAAACTAAACACTTGGTTGGCACATTAAAAATTAAAGGGGAGGATTTGGCACCATTAATTTCGTGTGTTGGCAACATTAATGTGGGGGAAGCTCAAGAGGCTCCTCCATATTAAAGTGGGGGGGGGGGGTTGAGAGGTTTTCCTCTCCTACCATTTAATAAGGGTTGGGTGGTCCCCTCCCCTAATATTAAATTTAGGAGGTTATGTGGTCTCGGTTGGTCCCCACCACATTAACCTCTCATGGGAGGTTGAGGTGTGGTGGTCCCCACCACCATAACCTCTCATGAGAGGTTAGGGCCTGGTGGTCCCCACTTCCAACCTCCACATGGAGGTTATAGTTCCAGTGGGTCCTACCTCCCAACATCCATATGGTGGTTCAAAAATAAAATAAAGTGTAGTTCATTTTATTTTATTAATTTCCACAAAAGTCCCAAAAACTATCTTTTATTCTCAACCCACTTCCATCGAGGTGAATATCTCCTTAAGAGAATACCAGCGCTGTGAGTTCAACAGTGCCTTAGGATTTCAATTATGAGCACCAGTTCAAATGTTATAAAAAACCCACTCATACATTTACTAAACGTTCCCAAACAAAGCTTCAGAAATTGATTCCAGGCACACCGGGCCCTAGAATCATGCACCGTCAATTTTCACAGACTCGTAAAATTCCCATGTATTTACGAAAAATATTTCCACAAAAATTCCGAGTCTTTACATTCTCCATACCCTAGGGATTTACGTCCTCGTAAGCTAAAACTTGAACTAAAGAAACAAGTGGGGGGTACTGAGCATGCATCTAAGCCTCCCACTCCCATGTGCTCTCCTGGAGGTCCCCGTGCTGCCAGCGAACGTGAACCAGAGGTATCAACCGTCCATGTAAGACCTGATCCTGTCTATCCTAAATCTCAACTGGATCCTCATTAAAAGTCTCCCAATAATTGACGTCTAGCTCTCCATGGTCGATGATGTGAGAAGGGTCGTGCATGTATCTCCTCAACTAGGATATGTGGAAGACGCCATGCACCTGGTGCTACTGAGGTGGAAGAGATAAGTGGTATTCCACCTCGCCAACTCTGTTGAGGACATGGAAAGTTCCGATGAACCTTAGGGATAACTTTCCACCTCGACCAAATCTTCACAAACCTTTTCGAGGTGAGACCCATATAAAAACGTGGTTGCCATCCTCAAACTCTAGAGGTATCTATCTCCTGTCGGCATATGACTTCTCTCTTCTCTGTGTAGTCTTCATCTGCTCCTGGATGATCTAAACCTTCTCCGTGGTAGCTCGTACCATCTCTGGTCCCACTTGTGATGACTCCCCAGGGTCAGTCCAGCACAGGGGTGATCTGCAAGGTCTCCAATATAACACCTCAAAAGGTTCCATCCCAATGGTGGAGTGATAGCTGTTGTTTTATGTAAACTCCACCAAAGGTAATTGATCCTCCCAGCTATGACCGAAGTCAAGGACACAAGAAATCAACATGACCTCGCGGGTCTGAATGGTCCACTCAGTCTGACCATCCATCTAAGGATGGAAGGTGCTGCTCAAAAGAAGTTGTGTCCCGAAAGCCTCCTGCAACCCCTTCCATACATGGGAAGTAAAACGTGTGTCATGATCGAAGACAATCGTCATTGGTAATCCATGTAGCCACACAATCTCCTTCACGTAGAGGCATCCCAAGCTCTCTACCGAGCCCTTCTCTCTGATCGTTAGGAAGTGGGCCGACTTGGTGAGTCGGTCAACGATCACCCAAATCGAGTCATGAACCCTAGATGTTTGTGGATGACCCATCACAAAGTCCATCAATATCCCATACCACTTCCACTCCGGGACCTCTAAAGGATGAACCAAGCCTAATGGTACCTGATGCTCCTCTTTCACTTGCTGACAAGTGAGGCATCAAGAGAAAAACTCGGCTACTACTTTATTTATTCCCGGCCACCAGTACTGTCATCAGAGGTCCTGGTAAAACATCGCCACTTCTGGGTTTACCTCTAGAGGGGAATTTTGGAACTCCCTCAACACTTCCTCCAAAAGTGCCACTGGTACCAAGGTACATCCTATGGAGAGGATGACATGTTCCCCAACTTCAGAAAATCCATCAGGTGCCTGCCCTATGGATATCTGAGCACGTCGTGTCTCGCAGTCAGCATCTCTACGCTATGCCTCCCTGACACGCGGAAGAAGTTAGGGAGTAGCTATAAGAGACTGTAGAAAGGATGATCCGTCTCTATCCACAAAAAATATCTGTAAAGTTTCCAGCTGCTCTGTCGCCTCACCTACCAGTTGTATACCAGATCTCTTACTGTGCGCATCTCCTACAACGTTCCCCTTCCCAGGATTATAGACTATCTCAAAGTCATAGTCCTGGAGGAACTCAATCCATTGCCGCTGTCTCAGGTTCAAGTCCTTCTAAGAGATGATATACCTGAGAATATGGTGGTTAGATTAGACTGTGAAATTCTCTCCCATAATATAGTGCCGCCACATCATCAAGGTGAAGACCCTACTGCTAAATCCAGGTCATGGGTGGCATAGTTCTGCTCATGTTGTCTCAACTGACTAGAACCATAAGCGACCACTTATCGCTCCTGCATCAGGACACATTCGAGTCTGGTCCTTGATGCGTCGCAGTAAACTACGTACCCTACACCCTCCTCTAGAAGGATCAAGATGGGGGCACTAGTCAGCCTTTGCCTCAGCTCCTGAAAGCTCTGGTGGCATCTCTCCGACCACAAAAATGGTTTCCCCTTCTTCATTAAGGCTGATAGTGGTGCTACAACTCTAGAGAAGTCTGATACTAACCTCCGGTTGTATTCATCCAAACCTAGGAAACTCCATACCTCCCTCACACTCCTTGGTTGCTCCCAAGAAAGTACTGCCTCAATTTTCATTGGATCTACTATAAATCCTACCTCTGAGATTCTATGTCCCAAAAATTTACCTCTCGGATCCAAAACTTGCACTTCAAGAGCTTACCATAAAGCCGGTTCTCTCAGTGTATGTCCTGTAATACCTGAAAATGGTAGGCATGATCCTCCTTAGTAGTTGAGTAGATCAGAATGTCATCGATGAAGACTATGAAAAAGAGATCGAGTTATGGCTAGAATATCTTGTTCATGAGTCCCAAAAACACTGATGGAGCGTTGGTCATGCCGAATGGCATAACCATGAACTCGTAGTGGCCCTACCGACATCTGAAGGCCGTCTTCTGCATATCCTTGTCTCGAACTCTAAGCTGGTGATAGTCTGATCTGATGTCTATCTTTGAGAACCACCGTGATCCCTTCAGCTGATCAAAGAGGTCGTCAATCCTTAGGAGTTGGTACTTGTTCTTCACGGTCACCTGGTTCAGGAGACGGTAGTTAAAACAAAGCATCAAGCTTCCATCCACCTTCTTGGTAAACAGAATTGGGGCTACCTAGGGAGAAACACTGGGCCAGATGAATCCCTTCCCCTGCAAGTCCTCCAGTTGTACCTACAGCTCACGAAGCTCAGCAGGAGCCATATGATATGCTGGTGTATATATCGGTGTACTCCCAGGGTACATGTCAATGTAAAATTCCACCTCTCTGTGAGGAGGTAGTCCTGGGACATCGTCAGAGAAAATATCCGCGTACTAGTCCACCACTACAAGATAGCTCGGATTCTGCACATCAACCTCTCCGAGGATAAGGCTAGCCAACTGATGAGTAATTGGCTACCCCCTCCTCTGGGTAAGTCCATCTTGTACTGCTAAGGACCCCTTCTTGCCAGTGAAGGTAAAACTAGTCTCATCTGTGCGAACACACAACACTTTGTACCTAATACATTCAATCTGATCATGGAATGTAGATAACAAGTCCATACCCAAGATGAAATCATAAGGCCCCGATGCTGCAATGAGGAGATCCCAGCTGATGCTCTCCCCTACTACAGTAAGCTCACACTACCAGCACCGGTGCGTAATCGTCAAGTTTGCTCCCATAGGAGTCTCTAGACGTAAGGATCGAGCCAATGGCTCCGTCAGAATCTCCGAGCTCTGAATGAGGTCAGTGACAATGAAAGAATGACTAGAACCCATATCTATAAGAACTGTAGCTAAGGTGGAGTAGAAACAGATCATACCTAGAATCATCTACTATTCGCTATGATCGTAGGCCTCAGTTTCCTGGAGCTAAGTTCTCCCCTATCCACCTACTCCCTATGGTCAGGGTGGACCTCCTGGTGGTGGTGGTGGTAGGAAATTGAAACGTCTTCCACCACCTGCTACTCGGATAGATCCTCTGCAACATCTTCCTAATCCTGGCGGGCCACCATAATCAAACCTCTTCCTCTACCTGGGAGGTCCCTCAACTATCTGCTGATCATCTGCACAACGAGTCGGACAGTCTCGAGCCATGTGACCCATCCCGTCGCATGCGTAGCACTGCCTGCTCCTCATATGACTTTCTCTGTCTCATGTTCCCTACACAACTAAACCTGAGTCATGAGGTCTTACACCCATATGTTTGGTCCTCTTGGACCTCTCTGACTTCTGTCTTCTTCCAGCTGCAGAAGACTCCGCTACGTGTCGACTGGTGGTGGATCTCGCCATTGGAGAATGCTCAGTATGGAAAATCTCCACCAAGAGGGATCTATCTAACACCCCCGCCTATGTTGGGATGCTAAGTGAGATCATCTAATCCATGATCTCTCGTGTGAGACCCTTCTCAAAGGTCTGGGACCTGAAGAAAGGGTCCCACACCGTATCTGTGGAGTACCGTGAGAGGTCGTTGAACCTCACAGAGTACTATTCCACCGTCATGCTGCCCTGCTGCAGATGAAGTTGCTCCTGTATCCACACTGCACGTAGGGTGGCTGGGACAAACTCCACCCAAAACAGGCCCCTGAAGTCTGCCCAGAGAAGGGTCACCTCATCATGCACCTAGAACATCAGACTCTACCATCTTCCTGCTACTTCCAGAAGGAGACTCATAGAAAAAATCAACATAAGGTCGGATGGTGTCCCTACCAGTCTGAAGACTCTCACCACAGCCTCCATCTAATCCTCAGCTTCCTGCGGGTCTGTCTCACCCCTGAACCTGGGTGTCCTCTGGCGCTAGAACTCATGCAACATGCTCAAGCAGCACGCATCATCTGCTGATGGAGATGGTGGAATAGGTGGCCCAATGGGTAGTGGTACCGCTAGTGCCTCCGCTATGATAGGGCCCTGCACCGAGGCCTCACCACTCAGTGGGATGCCTTCTCGTACAAAGCCTGGAAACCTAGATGACTATCTGCGTGGGTCCATCCTGAAAAGAAACAGGTGTGCCACAGTCAATATGTAATACCTGCTGAACTGACTCAAAGAGATCACTAAGAAAACTCTTAAAACATATACACAATCAGTGTTTTCATGTATTGAGTCAAAAATCAGAAGTCAGGGTCCAAGTGTATGGATACGTCGGCCGCCACACCAACATTGGACTCCCTAAACTGAAAACCACACTCAGTACCCTTAACACTATTGATTCACAGAAAAGATCAAAGTCCTATGTTTTTCGGTAGAACTGACTCCTCTGATACCAATTTGTCACGACCCCTCCCCTGGGGCCTGTGTCATGACTACCCCAAGCCCTCCTTCTATAGGCCAGGGGCTGGAAACTAGCACCAAAGGCGTAATTCCCTAAAACTAGGAAGGCATTTATTTTATGACCTATAGATGCACAAAACTAGATACAAAACACTAGGTAAACTGTATAACAAAAGAGTTCTGAAAAGTAAAGGGGCCGAAAATACAAGCCCAACTTTAAAGTACAAGGAACTGAAAGTACAAGTACAACTGAGGAAAGGAAAAAAAGATGCTGGGTCATCACCCAGAATTCCTACCTGAAGGGTAGGTACAGATAGCCTCTACAAAACTCCATGTCCGTCTATCTCTTCCGTGTACCGTTACGCCATATGGTCCACCTCCGGGTACCGTCCAGTCCTGGTACTCTCAGCCTCGGTCAGCACTGTCCGTCATCTGCATCAATCACAAAGAGGTTCAGGCATGGCCCGTGTAGGGGTGAGTATAACAATACTCTATAGGGACCCTGAGACCTTCAAGGTCTCACAAAATTTAACAAGGATAAACTACAAGTACGAAATCAACAGATAATCCCACTTAGGTATATGCCCATACATATAACTAAGTTATCAAGTAATCCATCTCAATCATGAGGAAAACACAGATTTACTGACTCAGATCACACAATTATACAACTTATGTAGAGAGATATAGATTATTAGATGTATCCACTGAATCATCTATTCTGTCGAACCCACGTTGGATCCTGGAACAGAAAACATAGATGTCGAACCCACGTAGGATCTTGGGACAGAAAACAGAGCTGTCGAACCCACATAGGATCCTGGAACAATATTCAGAGCTATCAAACCCACATAGGATCCTGGAAGAGTAGTTGGAGCTATCGAACCCACATAAGATCCTGGAATAGTAGTCGGATTTGTGGAACCAATGTAGGATCCTTTTTATCACAAAGCATCTAGCCATAGGTTTCTTGCACAAAGCACGCTTGATTCTGGGAGGGTCCACTCCTCAATCCATGTTTCGATACACCAACCACCATGAATTCCAATGAAGAAGTATCCAAAAGGTCCGATACATCATAAGGGTCTCAACGCAATAGACGACGTGTCAATCAGACACCCAGTCTGTGAGTTATTAGCCTTTTAGTCCTAGGGGCCCGGTTGGATTTATTCACGATCCAACCTGACCGTAACACAACTATACCCCAAACTCCAGTGGGGTATAATCTAAGGGACATTCATGCTCCTTGATTACCAGCGCCGCTGACAATTCATCAAATAGACATCTGGTGCTAAAGATATGGCCAAAAGGGAAGTAGAGGGTCATAGTGGGCTTGAGTCCGGTCTGACACGGTCGGACCGACCCGGCCTGACCCAGTCTAGCTGACCCAGTCTGGGTCGCCCTATTCAGACCTGTTGGGTCTAGCCTAGCCCGTTGGGTGGGCCAGCCTGTTAGGTTCGGCCCGACCAGCTGTGCCCAGCCCTACAAGCCGCATGGGCAGTTCGGCCCGGAGGGTGCTGCGAAGGTGGTTCAGCCCAGAGTGGAATGATGGTACGACCAGTTCGGACAGGGCACCACAAGAGGCGCGGGAAGCCGGATCGTCCGAGATGCCGTGAGGGGCGCGGTTCAGGTGGTTCGGCCTGGGAGGCCAGGAGGTCGATGGGTAGGCCGTGATGCCGGCGGGCGGCTGGGAGGTGGCTGGGAAGGCCAGAAGAGGGCGGGCATGCGGCCGAGAGGCAGTTGGGCAAGCTGGAAGGAGGCCAGGCAGTCCGAGTGGTGGCTAGACAGGCCAGGAGGTGGCTGGGCAGGCCTGCGTGCGACCGGGCAGTGGCCGGGCAGACTGGCGATAGGCCGACGGGTGGACAGGAGGTGGCTGGGCAGGCCGGAAGGCAGCCAGGAAAGCCAGTGGGAGCTCGTCTTGGGCTAGTTCGGCTGGTGGTGGTTCGGGACGCCAGGGGTGGGGCGTGGGTCGTGGAGGCCGTCGGTAGCATGACCTTTGTCTTTTCCACCTTCGTCTCCTTGTCATTTTGTCACCATGCCGAAGGAAATCACAGAAGAGATCTACAGAGGGTGTCGGGCCATGTTAGTTTGGCCCGCACCCTCCGCGTTTAGGGTGATAGAAATCATCCCTTTAGAACGAACCAGAACAATCCACCCATAAAAAGAAAGCATCCTCATTCTTCATTTTGAAAGAAAGTAAGAACATGGAACTTTAAATGAAATTAAACCCCTACTTTTGTTCATTGTTTGACGATGAAGTCATGGAAAGAAGACAGAAGAGATCGTCATTCATCTCGTCTGCCACACACTTCCAATCTTGAGCTCATGCATCGGCTCATTGACGATGATGTGGAGGTATGGTCCGTTGAAGACGCCCACGTTGGTAGGATCCGTGGATGAAGGTCAAAGGAGATCATTGCCAGCGTTCTTCGTTCTTCATTGGAAACAACTTTTCTATCTTCTCCCAATAATCCTCCTCTCAAAACACCCAAGTGAAAAGTTGTTCCAAATAATGGATTATAATATCTATTATTTCATTGGAAAGAATTCAAAAAGGAAAAACTAAGCACTTGGTTGGCACATTAAAAATTAAATTGGAGGATTTGGCACCATTAATTTGGTGTGTTGGAAACATTAATGTGGAGGAAGCTCAAGAGGCTCCTCCACATTAAAGAGGGGGGTTGAGAGGTTTTATTCTCCTCCTCTTTAATAGGGGTCAGGTGGTCCCCACCCCTAATATTAAAATTGGGTGTTTATTTGGTCTCGGTTGGTCCCCACCACATTAACCTCTCATGGGTGGTTGAGGTGTGGTGGTCCCCACCACCATAACCTATCATTGGAGGTTATGTCCTGGTGGTCCCCACTTCCAATATCCACCTGGAGGTTATAGTTCCAGTGGGTCATACCTCCAAAAATCCACATGGTGGCTCAAAAATAAAATAAAGTGTAGTTCATTTTATTTTATTAATTTCCACGAAAAACCCAAAAACTATCTTTTATTCTCGACCCACTACTGTCGAGGTGAAAGTTTCCTTAAGTGAATACCGGTGCTACGAGTTCAACGGTGCTTTCAGATTTCAATTCCGAGCACCGGTTCAAAACTTATAAAAAAACCCGCTCGTACGTTTGCTGAACATACCTGAAAAAAACTTCAGAAATTGATTCCGGGCACACCGGGCCTCGAAATCACGCACCTTCAAATTTCGCGGACTCGTAAAATTCCCATGTATTTCAGAAAAAAAATTCCACAAAAATTCCAGGTCTTTATAGAAAATATCTAATTTTCTTAGAAAACTGGGAAGATATAAAACAATGTGATGATCCAGAATCAAATAAAGCATTTTCTAAAATTGGGGAAACCATTAAATTACCTGCCACCACATCTTTCAAAGTTTCATCCTTAGCATTAGTGATAACATAAGCTTGGATGTGATCAATTGGCCTTTTCTGAGGTAAATTTCCTTGGAGCTTAGGACATTCATTTGTTTAATGCCCCCTTTCTGTACAATTATATCATTCAACATTGACAGCTTCTTTCTTCCCCTTGCAATCACGAGCTTGGTGGCCTTTTTCACCACACTTATAACAGACTCACATTCCCTTCAGGAAAGTACTGGGGTGCTTTTTCACATATTTACTATAGGATGGATATTCAACTTTTTCCTACTTCCCCTTATTTCCCTTTCCAGAGTGTTCAACGGATCTATTCTTCTCTTGCTTTACTTTAAAGTCGTATGACTTAGAGGATTCCTTTTCTGTCTTGATAGCACATGAGAAAATATCTTCATATGACAAGAAGGATTGAGACTAATTCTCGCCGGAGAAATGGTTTTAACCAATCAAAGAATCGATCAATATTACTTTTTTGGTTACGTATATAATCTCTTGCATGCCTTTCTAACCTTGTAAAGTTAGCCTCATACTTTGGGACATTCTCATCCTCCTTTTTTCTCAAACTCAGAAATTTTCATTCCATATCCGCTCGATGGTCATGAGGAAAGTATTTTTCTAAGAAAAGCTCTTCAAACTCCCTCCATTCCATATTTGATACTTCATCATATTCATTTGTGTTTTGAATCAATTACTACCATTGATCCGCATCTCCCGTGAGGTGATAAAATACCATGACAACATTTTCCCTTTCGCTACTCACCAAAGCGTGAAATATTTTCTCTAAGGAATTTATCCATTTCTCAGCTACTAATGGATTTGTACTCCCATTCAATGTGGGTGGTTTTTTCCTCATGAAGCGGTCTAACATTGATCCTCCACATTGTGGATTAAGGTGCTCCATACGGGTATGGTTATTATTCATAACCTGAGTGAGTTGTCCCAGTATAGTGATAAGATGATCAACACCAGTTGATTCACCAGCTCCACTATAATTATCTTGAGTAGAAGGTAAATCCCTACATGGATTATGTGCATTGATACTATTTCCATTCCTTCCATTAGGCACCATTTCTAAACAATGTCATAAACTAGATTTGTTTATGAATTGAAATACATAATTCCATACTTGTAAAACATTTAATATAAATTGAACTGTTTATGGATATATTCCATAATCCTAAAAATGTTTTCTTTGAGGAAGTATATACTCATAAACCCTTCATAATGATTTTTAAAGAAAATGAGAATTATCCAAAGCATATCGCCCAAGAGTGTTGTAACAAAGAGTGCTGCAAGGCCCATTGTCGTGCACCAATTCCCGTTTGAGTCTATACTAAAGCGGTGTTTTCGGGTTTTACCCCTAGGTACATCTGTGCCAGATTTGCCTTTACCTGATCGTATCCAGATAGGAATGTATTTCTTGTAAAACTCACAAAATCTGTACAATACCAAAATTCTAGGAAGTTATTCTATACTAATACTCAATTTATATCTTAGGATAATGTGCTCTAATAAGAATTTTTCTATATCTAGCTTCCAAGGTTTTTACTAAACATCCTCTGATACTAACTATAATGCCCGGAACCCAATTACCCAGAGTCAGTGCATTATTACATAACATTGTCATGATCACAAAAGATCAATCCTCGAAAGTCTATTTAGTTTACTAGCCTTGGAAATACTAGATACATTCATTAGTTTTACATTACATTATAAAATTAAAAACTAGAACAATATAGTCCCCATAGGACACACTCATATCCCTTTGACTATCCCTATAGGTCAGTCATAATATACTTCTTTGCATCCTGGAAAAAATAAAACATAGAAAGGGGTGAGCTTAGATGCTCCGTAAGGATAACAATATAGAAGAAACTTTCACAAATAAGCATAAACATTTAAGACAATGTAAGACAAGAACAAAAGCCTTTTAAACTTGAAATTCAGAATAATATGGAAAAGATAAAATCAAATAATTCCATTTACTTATTCACATGGATATTCTACTCGTCGAATAATCACATGCAATATCAATAGCCACTTTCATAATTATGGAATGCATAATGATAGACTTCATAACCACATAGTCAAGTCCTTGTGCCAAGACTACAAATAATATTTTTTCAAGGCTTTGTTCCAAGATACTAGTTTGTCTCATGAGACCTAGAGATGCATCTAGGAGCTAGAGCGGGCTCTACCCATCACTTACAATGTCCAATTCATTCCTTATATGAAAAGGTTCAAACATAACATAAAAATTCATATTAAAACCAGAATAAAAAATGTCAATACTTTCTCCATAAACCATGAATGGTGTGAAAATAACACATCCACAGTAAAACATATCACAAAATCTTCAATACAATATTGAAGTTTTGTATCATAATAAATCAACTTCAATTAAGCTTAAAATCCATCAAATGATGTTGACATAGATGAAATCAAAACATTTTTTATATAAATATCTCTTTATATTTTGAAGTCATTTATAAGTAATATAATTATAAAAGAAACCATTTATTTTTAAAATATTCTTATAATCTTGTAATTGAAGCTTTGACTATGTTATAACAGTAGAAAATAGCCGCACCCTTCGTATAAGTTAAGAAACATTCTTACCTCAATTTTGTCGAAAAGTTCATAAGGTACCTTGTTTGGAAAATGATGGAAAGATTCCTTTCAAACCATTTTAGAAAGAGTCAAAAAGGGTATAAATGAATTTTACCCTTAGTCTATTAAATAGTAAAAATGTTTTGGAATACATTTTTAAGGAACATGGATTTGGATGATAGAGAGGTCCCAGTAGATACTTACGTAAAAACAATCTCAGATAATAAAGAGATTGTGAAATTAACCCTAACCTTGTACTTTTAATTGGTCGAAGGTATGTTAAACTCCTGTATAATAGTTAAATAATTGTTATTAAATTACACAAGAACAGTATACATAAATATGATATCACATATGATCTTTTAATATTTCTTTGTTAATGATATTTTAGTAGTATCATCATTTCAGTTGTTAACTAATTCGTTTTCATTTATATGATTTGTTACGTAAGTAATGTTTGTTATGGATATTATGTATCTTATTAATATTCATAATGATATTAATTCTTTAAACATTGTTTTTAATCATCAAATAAAAATTAGTCTTGAATGGATACGATGGGGAATGAATCTCATCACGTTCGTGGAGACTGTAATCCGTACGTACGCACGAGCGAAAATATCATTATTTTGATATTAAAATAATATATAATTGAATGGTATATCATATATACAGAATCATTATAATATTAAATTTTTTATTTACATCATTTATACTCATTATTATACCCATCCAAATGATGAAGTGTTTTAATAACAAACTGCACCACGCCGTGGAGACGGTAATCCGTACGTATGCTCGTATGGTGACTTTGTCATTTATAGGATGGCTAGAATAATGAATATGGTTGTACCAATTTTATAATAAAATCATAGTATATATAATATACTAGAGTTATTATTTTATAATCGAAAAAACAAAGAAAGAGGAAGTGGAAGAAGAAAAGAACTTGAAAGAGGTGATGAAATATTTACCTCTTCTTTGGGTTCTTCCTTTTGCATTTGATAAAAAGGGCTTGTTAGGTCGGATTTATGACTAAAGGAAGGCCTCTATGATGAATTAAGGACAGTTAGGAGGATATTTTTTCTGGGGTTGTCTGAGCCAAATGGCTTTTAAGGTGTGAAATTGAGAGAAGGGGAAGTTCCCTTTTATAAGAGGGGTGAGGGGCACCTTAAGAAAAGATTGAAATATTATTTTATAATAAACTCATTTTAGGTTTATAATGGCACCAAAATGAATTATTTAAAGGATAAGGTGGGGATGAGTCGAAAACCTCTCATCCAATATGTTTTATATAGGTTTGGGTCACAATACTAACCTTATCTTTTAGATCTAACTCTTAGTTAAATAGTTTGACATTTACCATGTCTCTTTGTATTTTTATATTATATGGTTAATAAACTTACTATAAACATCAAAGAGAACCCCAAGTGGTTCCTTAATGATACAAATATCATTATATAAGTCTTTTGGCTGAACCATAGAATTTTAGTATTATTATATCAACCAACAATATTGTATTTGTTTTAAAAACTCATTTATGTCAATTTTGACATTATTTAATAATTGATTTTTGTTAAAGTCCTAAAAACTTTATTACTTCAAACTAAATATAGTTAATCAACCCTAAAATGTAATATTAACCTATAAAATTAGTTTAATCCATTAAAAGTCTCAAATTATTTTTATTTGGATATTTATAATATCAATTATTTTAATATTTCATTAATATGGTAATTACTGCATCATTATTGTTTTATAAATAAATTTAATTATATAATGTCTAAAAATTATGAATAAAATACCCTTATGTAGGAAATATTTTTATTTTTCTATTGAATATATATATATATATATATGAATTTATATTGTGTGTAACCCTATATTAAAAATGGTTTAGATATTAAACTTTGAATTTAACTCTTTTAACTCTTCTTTAAAGAAAATAATAATAAATGTCCTAATCTAATCCAAGTGGACCAAATAGGTAAATATTTTATTCCTATTGTTTTTTGGGTCGAATTATACTTATCCAATAGAATTAGGACATGTGTTAGGGTAATAATAAACTCATTTTTACCCTTAATTACCCTATTTACTTTTAACCGTGGTAAATAAAATAAAAGTTACTATTCAACAAAATTATTTTCATCTTATTGAACCAAATTTTACTTACTGATATCAACTATGTCTCTCAGATTTTTGAAATTAAACTCCCATAAGTGGTAAAATTAAGTTTTATACAAATTTGCAAATGCTCCTAAGAGGTGGGTAAAAGACGGTAAAATGTTCGATAAAATTTTATATATCTAAACTTATTATAAAATGAATCCAATCAATTAAATTGAAAATATATAGGTATTTTATATATATTTTTACCTAAAACAAATTAAATTAAAATAACTAATTATTTAAATAAAAAGTCGCTTTTAAACAATAACTCAGTGTTTTTCACTATTCATCAAATATGGAATGCTTTCAGAAAAATACATAAAATTCACCCCAAGATAATTTTGATATTCTGAATCCAAAAATGAAGTCCATTTTGAAATATAAAATTTATAAAATTTCAAAAAGTGCGTATTACTATTTATAACGGCTAGTTTGGTTGGTCACTGTGTGTTAGAATCTCGATGTTGCGTACAATGCAAGCTATTGCATTATTCAAAGGAAAATGTACCATGGAAGCTTGGGGTGTTACATTACTATAGTGATGTAAAGTCCCGGAAATTCCATCGATTTTTTTCTTAAATACATGTGATTTTTTATGAATCCTCAAAAATTGACGGCGCTTGATTTCGAGGCCCGGTGTGCCCGAAATCAATTTCTGAATTTTTGTTTGGGTACATTCAGTAAACGTACGAGTGGGTTTTTTATAACTTTTGAGCTGGTGCTTAGAACTGAAATCCAAGGGAACCGTTGAACTCGTAGTGCCGGTATTCGCTTAAGAAGAATTTCACCTCGATAGAAGATGATCAGGAATAAAAGTTAGTTTTTCTCTTTTTCTAAAAAATAATAATAAAATAAAGTACAACACTTTATTTTATTTTTAAGCTTCCATGTTTTAAGTGTGTTGGTTAAAACATCCCCTTGGGAGTTGGTGGTGAGACCACCACACCCTAAACTCTAATGAGAGGTTATGGTGGTGGGGCCCACCAGAGAATAACCTCCCTTGGGAGGATAATTGAGGTGTGGACCACCCGAGCCGCATACCTCCCTATTAATGATAGGGGTGGGGACCACCCGACCCCTATTGATGGTGGAGGATGAGACCTCTCCACTCTCCCTCATTAATGAGGGAGAGACTCTTGACCTCCCTGTGCAATTAATTGTGCCAACTCTTGTGTTTTATTAAGGAGATCCTTAGGGCATCCTCCAAATTAATGAGACAACACTCGTGCATTTAATTTGGTGGAGTTGGGTTTTTAATTCTACTTTTTGAATTGGTGAGCCAACGTAATATTAGACGACAAATCTAATATTATTTTTTTGTCATTTATCTTTTGGTGGAATTGAGAAGAGCTTGGGAGAAAAGTGCTCCCAATGAAGAACGCTCCTCCCAATGGAGAACGAAGAACGCAAAGAATGCCAGATTTCTTCTTCGACTTCTTTCCTCAAATCCTACCGATGTGGAGGGCGTTCCGCAGCCAAAACAACTTGGGATTCGGAGAGCGTGGTAGATGCAACGAATGACGAATTATTTCATCTTCTTCTCGCGACTTCAAATGTCAACTAATGATGAAGGAAAAATATTAAGGTAGGGGGTTATTTCATGTTGATGCTTCCCTTTTATTCCTCTCATCAACGAATGAAAATTGATACAATGTGTTGAATTTAATTGTTGAGATTCATTCTGATGAGCCAAATGATATCATTCTTAAATGTGTAGGGTGCAGGTCAAACTAACGTGGCCCGAATCCCTCAGTCGTTCTTCCGTATTGATTCTTCGGCATAACGATGAGGCGACGGACCGAATCCCTCCACCGCGCCCCGAGCCGCCTGCATGCCCCCCCGCTTGCCAACGTGCCCCGCACGCTTCCCAGCTCCGCCGACGCCCTACCTAACGCCCCTGCGTGCCAGCGCGGCCTGCCAAGCCCTGCCGGGGCCCTACCCGGTGCCCCCGCGGCCTGCCTAGCATCCAGCCAGCCTGTCCGCGCCCCACACAGCTTTCCCGCTAGCCTCTCGTCCACCAAAATCTTGAGCCGTTCCCCTCACGGCGCTGGATGAATTGGCCCCCGTCTTCAGGACGAGTCGCCTGCATGGTGGCATCCGGGCCGAACCACCCTCGTAATCCACTAGGCCGGGCCCAGCAGAACGGGCCTAAATGAGCGAGCTGACCCGCCCAATGGGCTGGGTCAGATCCATCAGGTCTGTCCGGGTTGACCGAGGCCAGGTCGGCCCAGACTGGGTTGGGTTGAGTCAGTTCGACCGGGTCGGATCGGACTCGGGCCTACTACCGACCCTTTTGTTACTTTGGCCATATCTATGGCACCAGACGCCCGTTTGACGAGCCATCAGCAGGGCTGGTAGTCTTGATGAGAGATGATCCCTTTGAGTATACCCCACTGGAGTTCGGGGTATAGTTGAGATATTGTCGGGTTGGTTCGTACACGAATCCAACCGGGCCCCCGGGACTAAAGGGCTAATAAATCAAAGACCAGGCGTCCGATTGACATGATGTCTATTGCGTTGAGACCCCTATATGCGGCGGTCCTTTGAGATACTTCTTCGTGATACTTTGTGACAATTGGAGTATCGAATAATAGCTCGTGGAGGGGATACTTCCGGTGACGAGAAGACAAAGTACAGATACCTAGTAGCTGGCTGATACCTGACGACTGCTTGACCGATTCGACTTAGAGTGAATCGACTAGCCCAGTGGAGAGCACCTATGTGTGTTGTGGTAGACCCATGGTGGGGGAGTGCCTCTGTGTGAGCACGGAATACCCGCAGTACTTGACATGAGGAGTACCTCTACAGGCTATCAGGTGGAGCGCCTCTTTGTGATGTGGTAGACCCACGGTGGGGAGCGCCTCTGTGTGACGCAGCAGACCCATGGTACTCGATAGGATAAGTGTCTCAACAGTCCAAGGTTAGTGGGAAGCACCTTTGTGTGATGAGGTAGGCCCACTGTACTCGATAGAGGAGGAGTACGCCACCAACCATGTTTTTGATAATAAAAATTCTAGTTTGAGCCAAGTACTTAAATTTTGTTTTTCCTCATGATTGATATGGTTTACTTGATAACTTAGGTATATGTGTGGGCATATACCTAAGAAATGATTATCCGTTGTTTTCATACATTGTGGTTTATCCTTGTTGGATTTTGTGAGACCTTGAAGGTCTCAGGGTCCCTACTGAGTATCCTTATACTCATCCCTAAACGAGCTATGCCCGCACCTCATTGTGTTTGATTCAGACGACGGAGTACCCTGACGGAGGCTGAGAGCCCTAGGAATGGACATTACCTGGAGGTGGACCTTACAATGAGTCGGTACACAGAGGATTATGACAGACGTGGAGTGCTGAGGTGGCCATCTATACCTACCCTTTAGGTAGGAACCTCATAGGAAGATCCAAGAGATACTCTTTACCTTTCAGCTATTTGTCCCTTTTTCAGTTGTACTTGTACTTTACAGCTGGGCTTGTATTTCCGGCCCCTTTTTACTTTCGAAAACACATTTTGTATACAGCTTTTACTTAGTGTTTTGTTTCCAGTTGTGTACTCTGATGTGTTTGTTTACAGTTATAAAGGAAATTCCATCCCAGTTCAGGGATATACACCTTTGGTTCTAGTCACCAGCCCATGTTCTATGGAAGGAGGGCTTAGGGTATTTAAGACATGGGCCCCGAGGGACGGGTCATGAAAAATTGGTATCAGAGGAGTCAGTTATATCGCAGAACTTAGGACTCTATTATTTATTTTCTGTGAAGCAATAGTGTTAAGGGTACTAAGTGTGTTTTTCAGTTTAGGGAGTCCAGTGTTGGTGTGGGAGGCTGACGTATCCATACACCAGGACCCTGACTTATGAATTCTGACTCAGTGCATGAAAACACTGATTGCGTGTGTGTTTTCCTTTGTGAATTCTTTAAGTCATCTCAACTAGGTCAGTTTACCAGGTTTAATCTTTTGATTGTGTTGCATCTACTTCTTTCAAGATGTCTCCCAGTGGACGACCAATTAGAGCCCTGAGAGTTGTACACACTGATAGCCCACTGAGCGACAAGGCCTCGGTTCATGGCCCTTTTCCAGCGGAGGCACCAGCGGTACTACTTCCCATTGGGCCACCGATGCCACTAGCCCCAGCAGCAGACGATGCACGCCACTTGAGCGCGTTGCACGAGTTCCAGTGCCAGGGGCCACCTAGGTTCAGGGGATAGATGGACCCACATGCGGCTGAGGATTGGCTAGAGGATGTGGTGAGAGTCTTTAGGCTAGTAGGGACACCAACCAACTTTATGGTGATCCTTACTGCCAGCCTCCTTCAGGCAGCAACTTGCAGCTGGTGGAGCCTGATGCTCCAGGTTCATGACGAGGCAACACTTCTTTGGTAAGACATCGAGAGCCTGTTCCGGGTGGATTTTGTCCCATCCACCCTTCGAGCGGTGTAGATATAGGAGCTACTACATCTACAGTAGGGTAGTATGACGGGGGCACAATACTCAACGAGGTTCACCGGCCTCTCGCACTACTCCACTAATATGGTACGGGACACGTTCTTTAGGGCCCAGACCTTCGAGAAGGGACTCAGGCAGGAGATCAGAGTTTCGATGATATCACTTAGCATCCCAACTCAGGTGGGGGTGTTAGAGAGAGCTCTCCTATTGGAGAGTTTCCTTGCTGAGTAGTCTCCAGCAGCGAGACCCAACACTAGTCGACATGAAGTAGAGTCTTATACAGCTAGCAGTAGACAGATGTCGTAGAGGTCCAAGAGGAACATACCTACAGTGGCTATACCGTATGACTCAAGATCGGTTTTGCGGGGCACATAGAGTAGGGACACACATGCGGGTAGCATGTAGTGTTACTCATGCGGCGGGCTTGGTTACATGGATTGTGACTGTCTGACCCGCCGCTCTGATGATCTCCAGACAGTTGAGGTACCTCCCATGTAGAGGTAGATGTTTGAACGAGGCAGTCTGCAGGTAGCAGGCGAACGTGGAAGAGGAGATGGTCATGCAGCTAGCGATGGATGACATTTCGAGGTGCTACTGCAACCACAACCAGGAGGTCCACCCCGACCGTAGGGAGTAGGTGGACATGGGAGAGCTCAGCTTCAAGCAGCTGAAGTATACGACCATGGTGCTCCGGAGATGATATGAGGTATGATATGTGTCTATTCCACCTTAGCTTTAGTTCTTATAGACACATGTTCTGGTCACTCTTTCATTTCGACTTCCCTTTTTCAGAGCTCGGAGATTCCGACGGAGCTGTTGGCTCGATCCTTATGGATAGAGACTCCTACGGGAGATGATTCGACAATTACACACTGGTGACGGTAGTGCGAGATTACTCTAGGAGGTAAGAGCTTTAGCTGAGATCTCCTCGTAGCGGCGTCGAGGCCTTACGATGTCATCTTGGGTATGGACTGGTTATCTACAATCCATGCTCAGATTGACTATATTAGGCACAAAGTGTGATGTGTCCACACATACGGGACCTGGTTTACCTTCACATATAAGAAGGGAACCTTTGCAGCACAGGATGTACTTACTCGGAGGAGGGTACATCCGATCACTCACCAGTTGGCTTGCCTTACCCTCAGAGCAGTTGATGTGGAGAGTCCGACTTATCCTGTAGTGGTGGACCAGTATGTGAATGTTTTCCCTGATGATGCTCCAGGACTACCTCCTCGCAGAGAGGTGGAATTCTACATTGAACTATACCCCGAGACGGAACTGATATCTACACGGGCATATCAGATGGTACCCGCTGAGCTTCACGAGCTGTGGGTACAGCTAGAGGACTTACAGGTAAAGGGGTTCATCTGGCCAAGTGTTTCTCCCTGGGCTGCCCTGATTCTGTTCTCTAAGAAGGCGGATGGGATCTTGAGGCTTTGTGTCCACTACCATCGCCTGAAATAGGTGATTGTGAAGAAAAAGTACCCACTTCCGAGGATTGACGACCTCTTTGATCAGCTAAAGGGAGCTCGGTGGTTCTCGAAGATAGAACTCAGATCAGGCTATCACCAGCTCAGAGTTCGAGATGAGGATGTGCAGAAGACATCCTTCAGGTGTCATTACAGCCACTATGAGTTCTTGGTTATGCCCTTCGGCGTAACCAATTCTACTGCAGTGTTCATGAGTCTCATGAACAGGATATTCCAGCCTTACCTTGATCGCTTTGTCATAGTCTTCATCGACGACATTTTGATGTACTCGACTATTGAGGAGGATCATTCCTACCATTTATGGGTAGTACTATACACACTCTGAGAGAACTAGATTTATGGTAAGCTCTCGAAGTTATAGTTCTAGATCTGAGATGTGCACTTCTTGGGACACATCATCTCAAAGGCTAAAGTTGCAGTGGATCCAGTAATGATCGAGTCGGTACTTTCTTGGGAGCCACCCAGGAGTGTGACAGAGGTACAAAGTTTCCTGGGTTTGGTTGGAAACTACTGGAGATTCATTCTAGACTTCTCCAGAGTTGCGGAACCACTATCATCCTTGACGAATAAGTGGAAACCATTCTTGTGGTCGGAGAGATGCCAGTAGAGCTTTCAGAAGTTGAGGCAGAGGCTGACTAGTGCCCCTATCTTGAGGCTTCCAGAGGAAGGCGTAGGGTACGTAGTATACTGCGACACATCAGGGACTGAACTTGGGTGTGTCCTGATGTAGGAGAGAGCTTTGATCACATATGGTTCTTGGCAGTTGATACAACATGAGCAGAACTGCGCTACTGATGACCTAGAGTTAGTAGTAATGTTCTTCTCCTTAGAGATGTGGCGACACTATTTGATGGGCGAATGTTTTACAGTTTACTCTAATCACAAGAGTCTCATTTATATCTTCTCTCAGAAGGAACTGAACCTGAGATAGTGGTGTTGGCTTGAGTTCCTCCAGGATTATGACTTCGATATAGTCTATACTCCTGGAAAGGGGAATGTTGTTGCAGATGCGCTCAGCAGGAGGAATGGTATTCAGCTACTAGGAGAGGTGACAGAGAAGCTGACTGCCTCACAGATATCCTCTATGGATAGGTACAGAGTAGCATTACTATAGTCTCTTATAGTCTCTCCCGAACTCCTTCAGTGAGTCAGGGAAGCACAGCATGAGGACGCTGACTGAGAGACACGACATGCTCAGATATCCACAGGGTAGGCACCTGATGGATTTTATGAAAGTGGGGAGCACATCATTCTCTTTATAGGATGTACTATGGTACCAGTGGCACTACAAGAGGAAGTGTTGAGGGAGTTCCACACTTCCCCTTTAGCGGTACATCTAGGAGTGGCGAAGATGTACCCGGACCTTCGTCGACAGCACTGGTGGCCAGGTATGAAGAAGGCAATAGCGGAGTTTGCCTCTCAGTTCCTCAGTTTTTAGCAGGTGAAGGTGGAGCACTAGGTACCAGTAGGCTTGGTTCATCCTTTAGAGGTCCCATAGTGGAAGTGGGATGGGATATCCATGGACTTCATGACAGGACTTCCACAAATACCCAGGGGTCATGAATCGATTTGGGTGATCGTCAACTGACTCACCAAGTCGGTCCAATTCTTACTGATCAGAGAACAGGGCTCAGTAGGGAGCTTGGGACGCCTCTACGTGCAAGAGATTTTGAGACAACATGGATTACCTTCATCTATTGTCTCTGACCGTGATGATCGATTTACTTCCTAGCTATGGAAGGGGTTGGAGGGAGCTTTCGGGACATAGCTTCGCTTGAGCACCACCTTCCATCCTCAGATGGATGGTTAGACCGAGCGGACCATCCAGAACCTCGAGGAGATGCTCCAAGCTTGTGTCCTCGACTTTGGTCACAACTGGAAGGATCAGTTACCATTGGTAGAGTTTGTTTAGAACAATAGCTATCACTCCACCATAGGGATGACACCTTTCGAGGCATTGTACGGGTGACCTTACAGATCACCCTTGTGCTGGACAGACCCTGGGGAGTCAACACTAGTGGGACCAGAGATGGTACGAGCTACCATCGAGAAGGTGCAGATCATCCAGGAGAAGATGAAGACTGCAGAGATCAGGCAAGAGTCATATGCTGATAAAATATGGAGACCTCTAGAGTTCTAGGATGGTGACCATGTATTCCTACGGGTCTCACCTCGACGAGGTCTATGGATATTTGGCTGTGGAAGCAAGTTTTCTCCAAGGTTCATCAGACCTTTCCAGGTCCTCAGTAGAGTAGGCGAGGTGGATTACCGCCTAGCTCTTCCACCTCAGTTGGACCGGGCGCATGACGTCTTCCACGTATCACAGCTGAGGAGATACATGCAGGACCCTTCTCACATCATCGACTATGGGGAGATGGACATCGATGATGGGTCGACTTTCACAGAGGTTCCAGTGGAGATTGAGGATCAATAAGAGTGGGTCCTACATGGATGGTCGATACCTATGGTGTGCATTTGATGGTAGCATGGGAACCTCCAGGAGAGCACATGGGAGTAGGAGGCTAAGATGCGTGTTCAGTATCCCCATTTGTTTCCTTAGTGTGAGTTGTAGATTACAAAGACGTAAAGCCCTGAGGTGGAGAGAATGTAAAGACCTGGAAATTCCATGGATTTTTTTTCTTAAATACATGAGATTTTTTACGAGTCCGCGAAAATTGACGGTGCTTGATTTCGAGGCCCGGTGTTCCCGGAATCAATTTCTGAAGTTTTGTTCGGGTACATTCACTAAACATACGAGTGGGTTTTTATAACCTTTTAGTCAGTGATTGGAACTAAAATCCGAGGTCACTGTTGGACTCGGAATGCCAATATTCACTTAAGAAGACTTGTACCTCGACGACAGACGATTAGGAATAAAATTTAGTTTTTGTATTTTTCTAAAAATAAAAATAAAATAAAGTACAACACTTTATTTTATGTTTAAGATGTTATGTGTTGAGTGTGTTGGTTAAAACCTCCCCTTGGGAGTTGGTGGTGGGACCACTGCACCCTCACCTCCCATGAGAGGTTATGGTGGGGGGTCCCACCCAAGCATAACATCCCATGGGAGGATAATTGAGGTGGGGACCACTCGAGCCGCATAACCTCCTTATTAATGATAGGGGTGGGGACCACCCGACCCCTATTGATGGCAGAGGATGAAAACTGTCCACTCTCCCTCATTAATTTGGGAGAGCCTCTTGAACTACCTGTGCAATTAATTGTGCCAATGCTTGCGTTTTATTAAAAAGATAGTAATGGAATCCTCCAAATTAATGAGACAACACTCGTGCATTTAATTTGGTGGAGCCAGGTTTTTAATTCTATTTTTTGAATTGGTGTGCCAACATAATATTAGATAAAAAATCTAATATTATTTCATTGGCATTTCTCTTTTGGTGGAATTGAGAGGATCTTGGGAGAAAAGTGTTCCCAACTAAGAACTCTCCTCCCAACAGAAAACGAAGAACGCGAAGAACGCCAAATTTCTTATTCGACTTCTTTCCGCGAATCCTACTGACGTGGAGCACCTTTCATGGCCGATGAAACACAAGATTCATAGAGCTTGGTGGATGAGATGAATGAATAATTCTTTCATCTTCTTCCCATGACTTCAAACGTCAATGAATGGAAAATATTAAGATAGGTGATTATTTCATGTTGATGCTTCCCTTTTATTCCTCTCATCAACAAATCAAAACTGATACAAAGTGTTGAATTTAGTTGTTGAGATTAATTTTGTTGATCCAAATGATATCATCTCTAAACATGGAGGGTGCGGGCCAAACTAACATGGCCCGAATCCCTCTGCCGTTCTTTCGTATTGATTCTTCAGCATAGAGATGAGGTGATGACAACAAAGGCTGAAATGATGAAGGCCGCGCTACCCACAGCCTCCGTGATTTGCACCACCCCCACGACACACCTATACGTACGGCCAAACACCGACGCACCCTGCGCTGACCTGTCCATGCGCCGTCGTGCCCCGCGCCGCCTACCCGCATGCTGCCGCACCCCACACCGCCTGCCCGCGTGCTGCCCGGCTACTCCGGTGCGCTGCTCGGCGCCCCCACGCACTGCCCGTATGCCACCGAGGCCTGCCAAGCCCTACCGGCGCCCCGCCCAGATCCCGCATGCCCTGTCCGACACCCCTGAAGCCTGCCCGACGTCTAGCCGACCTGTCCATAACCTACGCGACCTGCCCGCTGGCCTCCCAACCGATGACCTCCCAAGCCATGCCCCTCACGGTGCTGGCCGAACCAGCCCTAGTCTTTGGGCCAAGTCGCCGGCGTGGCGGCATCCTGGCCGAACCACCCTCACAGTCCGCTGGGCTGGGCCCATCGGACCAGGCCTAACATAGAGGGCTGACCCACCTAATGGGATGGGTCAGACCCATCGGATCTGTCCGGGTTGATCTAGACCGGGTCGGCCCAGACTGGGTTGGGCCGAGTCAGTCCGACCGGGTCGGACCGGACCCGGGCCCACTACCGACCCTTTTCTTACTTTGGCCATATCTGTGGCACCAGACGCCCTTTTGACGATCCATCACTGGCATTGGTTGTCTTGATGAGAGACGCTCCCTTTGAGTATACCCCACTGGAGTTTGGGGTATATTTGAGATATGGTTGGGTGGGTTCATACATGAATCCAACCAGGCCCCCGGGACTAAAAGACTAATAACTCACATACCGGGCATCCAATTGATGGTCGTCTATTGCGTTGAGACCGCTATGAAGTAGACGTCCTTTGAGATACTTCTACGTGAGACTTTATGACACATGGAGTATTGACCAGTAGCTCGTGGAGAGGATTCTTCTGGTGACGAGCAGACAGAGTACGGAGAGCTAGTATCTGGCTGAGACCTGACGACTGCTTGATCGATTCGGCTCATAGTGACTCGACTAGCCGAGTGGGGAGCGCCTCTGTGTGACGTGGCATACCCATAGAAGAGGAGCGCCTCTATGTAAGCGCAGCAGACCCACAATACTCAATAGGAGGAGTACCTCTCTAGGCTATTAGGGGGAGTGCCTCTATGTGACGTGACAAACCCATAGTGGGGAGCACCTTTGTGTGACGCAGCAGACCCACGATACTCGACAGGGGGAGTGCCTCAGCAGTCCAAGGTTAGTGTGAAGCACCTTTGTGTGACGTGGCAGGCCCACTGTATTCGATAGAGGAGGAGTACGACACCAACCATGGGTTCAATAATAAAACTCTTGGTTTGAGATGAGTCTTTGACTTTTGTGTTTTTTCATTATTGAGATGGGTTACTTGATAACTTAGGTATATGTATGGGCATTTACCTAAGTAATGGTTTTCCGTTGTTTTCTTACTTTTTGGTTTATCCTTGTTGGATTTTCTGAGACCTTGAAGGTCTTGGGGTCCCTACTGTGTATCGTTATACTCACGCCTGCATGGGATATGCCCGCACCTCGTTTTGTTGGATGTAGACGACAGACAACGCTGAAGGAGGCTAAGCGCGCCAGGACTAGATGGTACCCAGAGGTGGACCTTACAACGAGTCAGTACACAGAGGAGTATAACAGACATGGAGTGCTACAGTGTCCATCTATACCTACCCTTCAGGTAGGAACCCCAAAGGAAAATCCAGGAGCTAGTCTTTACCTTTCATCTGTTTGTCCCTTTTTTAGTTGTACTTGTACTTTACAGTTGGGCTTGTATTTCCGGCCCCTTTTTACTTTACAACACACTTTTTGTATACAATTTTTACTCAGTGTTTTGTTTCCAGTTGTGTACTCTAATGTGCATGTTTATAGTTATACAGGCAATGCCTTCCCATTTCAGGGATGTACACCTTTGGTGCTAGCCGCAAGCCCTTGGCCTATGAAAGGCGGGCTTGGGGTAGTAACAACACATGCCCCGGGGGACGAGTCGTGATAGGTGATATCCCAAAGAGGAGATGACCTATTTGACATGTCCTTTAAGGATAACATGATATGTTTTTTTTTTGTGATTTCAATAAATAAATTAAAAATTGAAATATGGTGTTGGATAGATATAATAAAATGTTTGAGGAATTTTCATGCCTAATTTCTAACTGTAGGTTTGGATTAAATGATGTTAATAATTAGATAATGAATATCCGAATCACCATTAAATTAAATAATAACTAAATTATATATATATGGTCTTTTTATATTCAAAACATGAGGAATATATTCATAATTGGTGGATGGACATGGAGCTCATATGGGATTATGGATGACAATCTTATTCATACATCTATTTACTATTTGATGACAAATTATCTCCAATGAAATTTTACCATAGGATAATTTTAGAGATTATAGTGTTCTGATAACTTATGAAATTAGGAGTTGAGTATAAAATGAATTTGAATGATTGTTCTATTTTATTTCATGCATGTAGCGAATTGAACTATTGAAAAATTGGTGTATTGAGAAGGTCTATGATGACTCATTATTTGGTGTATTGTATCCCTCCACAATAACACATACTCTAATTTGGATATATATGAATTTATTAATAATAATAGAGGTTTAGTAGTATGAAATCCTATAGAATGAAATTTGATGTTCAAGATATCATTTAAGTAGGATTGTGATTTCTTTTGTTGAAATGGTAATGTAGATCAGTAGGCGGGAATTGATCCCTATTCACCTTGAGGAAATATAATTCATAGTGATTCTTGTATGAAAAATTTATACATGTAATAGTATTATGTGATACTACACTAGATAAATGTAATGGTTGTGTGAGGATGGGGAAGAAACAATTATTTTTTTATGAATGATGTTTGAGGTTTGTTATAGATCATACTCAAGTGTTATGTGATCATAGATTGTAATTGAAAAATTTGGTAGGGATGCTTGGATTATTAAATTTTGTATTGGAATTTTTGAATTTTTGATGTCTTGATTTTACTATATTAGAGACATTTAAACACTTATTTGATTAATTATTTTATTACAATGTCAAATATATTTAACCATTTTTTTTTAAGTTTATATCATGGAGATGAGATATTTTCTATATGTAAATAATCGTGAATGAAATTATAAATATTTTTCCAAAGAAAGTTTTATAAGTAGGTTTGTTAATTTTATACAAATCTAGGAATATGATTAATGATGTTTGAATAAAAATACAAACCATGATTATTAGAACTTAAGAAATTATTTAAAGGAAGTCTCATTATGGGAGTACACCAATGATAGTTTATGAGAATAAATTTTTTTATAGATAAAATATAGTAAACAATATGAGTGGTATGTTAGGGAAAACTATTGGTAGTGGATCAAGTTTTGAGTATATATTTTTCTTAATATAGAAAATTATAGACTAACAATATGATTTATAGAATTCAGTTTGGGCCAAATCGAGCTATTATTTATAGGATTTTTTTGTTGGATATACAAGAATTCTACTGAGTTATCATATAATATTTCCAATTTATCAATGATATTTTGTTTTTATTTTTGATAAAAAATTCTCCACTAGAGTAAGTATGTTTGAGAACTACGTAATAAAGGAAATAAGTGAAGTTTCATTTTTTACTCAAAATAGAAGATGAATTCTTATATTTGGGAAAGGGCGATGAGATGTAAAATATAATATTCATTGTTTGATGAGAAATTTCTTGATAGAAGGATATAGATTCATAGTGTGTTTTTAGGGTGTAATAAATATAGTTATACGTGATTGATGTTCTAACACACACACACACAGACACATATATATATATATATATTACAACATCTATGGGGTGATTATTAGTTCTTTAGTGTAACAAATGTTCCTACGTATAGGGAATGAACAATATGAAATAAGAACCAATAGTATTGTTATTTGTAAACCAATTATGGAATTAGAGGAGACTATTTTGGTTGAATACCAATAATTTGTTAATATTTTATCTATCCTTGAAAAGGTGGTTTCATATTTTCATGTGTTATTCAAACGGTGACTTTTATTTGGAATAAATTCATGGGGAGCGGGACATACTAATGGTTTATTTTGGTTTTCATAGAAATAGGTAATGCGATCAAATGTTAATTAGACAATGAAATAAAATCTATGATTATTTGATATAAACACATATAAGAGACATTATAACATTCCTAATGGAACTGGAAATGGTTGAAAATTGATCAGAGTATAAATCATCCATACACAAACAACTAACACGGACCTATAGTGTATGAAATATGGATCCATGTATTTTTTAGAGCGTTTATAAAATTATGGAACAACCAATAATGAACCATCCTGAGACATCCCTTTCTTGGATGCCTGATTTGGGCCCTGATAGGCTTGATGCACGTTCCGAATCACTCTGGTGTTGCATAAAAAACCAGGGCATAAGATAAAACTCAGTTGGTATTATTTTTCCAAATAAAAATATTTATACAAAAATTATAATGGAAAATAGTAAAGATCCATCCCTATGTTAGATTTCTATGATAAATCAAATATATAAATACAAATAAACAAACAATAGGATATGAGAGTAGAAATAAAATAAATTGTCAAATATCTATAGTCAACCCATTCACCCTCCTCTTTAGAAATTATCATCACCAAATCCTATCATTATCCATCACAAAGTATTACACTTATAATCATAGAAATAAATAAAATTCTTACATTTTAATTCTATAAAAGTGAACTAACATAAAAATAAACTACTAAAATACCATCATTTGACTCCAACAGTCACTATAAAAAATAAAAATCTCAGGGATTTTGGGAAGAAGTAAATAATCCATAACATACAATTGAAATAATATGATATTACTAAGAAATAATCACTCTAGGGATGCCAATTTAAACCAAAACCAAAATATATGATTTATATAATGTATTAAATTAGGGATTGTTTTAATTAAATTATTAGTTTTTTTTTCTATGTATAGACACATAAATTCCAATATAATTTGGAAAACCATTTATTCAAATTTTATCTAAATGAGAAAAACCAATTTAAAATAAAATCACAAATTCTAGGACTTTTAAATTAATGTACTCATTAAAAAATATTATTTAAAACCAATTTTTTATGGTAGTATTTTCAATAGACCTTAAAATACCATTATAAAAATGATAAATAATACTCATGAAAGAATAAAAGTCTAAAAGTCATCCATAGTATAATTAAGGGGAAAAAAATGAAATCCATACAATGAATAATTTTCTAAGACCATCATTTAATAAAAACATAAGGGTAATTATGGGAGAGGGGAAACCTAGAATATACTTTAAGAACATATAGTTAAATGATATAGTAAAACATCAATGGCCAGTGTAAAGAATACAGAAACTTCGATTACCCATCTGTAGGGATGAGATCCCATCCCAACTAGGTTCACCGAAAAAAATTCTTGTGATTCTTGTGAGGATTGAATAAAACAACCAAACAAAAATATACAACATAGAGTGAATTCAAAAATACCATAACCATAAAAAATACATAAGTAGTCCAACTAAAAATTAAAATAATCCTTCAAAAATCATCAACCATAAAACATTGATATCTTCATTAAAAATCAATAAATGGATAAGAAAAAATTTGAAAAGGTGTTAATCAGGAATTATAATTTATTATAGAAATCCAGTGAACAACTTATTTTAAAAACTATTTTTGGTATGAGAGTTTAATTCTCATATTTTTTTAATATTTTAATTCTAAAATACATTTACTAGTATATATATAGGATGCATAGTGATAAAATTCACAAATTGTTCTTTTAATTAATATACATACACACTTGGATACTAACATAATGAGAAACATGTTAAAAGTAAAGTCATAACCCATGAATTTTAAATAGAAATAGTCTTTGAAACATTTAACCATTTACTCAAAATTTTTGGGAATTAAATGAAATTATGATTAAAATAATGAATAAATTAAAAACCACAATTTAAAATCCATACCATCTTTTGATCCCACAATGCATATGACTAAATTTTTCTTCGAGTGACCCATGTAACAAGTTCTGTTAAAAGTTGTTACAAAATAATTTTAAATAAAATGTTTATAAGTAAAAGTTCATCTCCTTTGATGGAAACCAAGTAAAACTAGGTTTAACAATAAAATAGTTCAAATGTACCATTTATATTATCAAGAAATACATAAAACATAATTTAAAGAATTTGTAATAAATGGTTCTAGAAATTAAATACCTATACTTAGGTGAACATTTCTAGAACTACATATTTTCAATAGTTAGGGTGTAAAACCTTGGTTAATGATGATTTTATTCCATCGAAGGAATATTACACACCCAATAAAAAAATTCAAAAGAAATAATAGGAAAAACTAACATAGGATATAAACAAATAATGTATGTAGAATGTGTTTAGGAAATGATAAAGGAAAAGGGATATGAATGATGAGGAAGAGGAGAGGATGCTCCAACCTTGGTTAAATTCCCTTGATAATGAAAGATAACTATATAAAGATGGTTGGAGTCATGGGAGAGGTGGAATTGGAACCTAATATAAACAAATAACATAAAAGGAGAGGAAGAGGATAATTTATGGGAAATAAGTGGTCATGGGAAAATTTGAAAATTCTAAAATTTTAATCCCGTGGAGAGTCATATGTTCTGGACCCATGATTGGCCAAATAATCTAATGACCATGAAAACATCACTGGAAACTCTTTTAATATCCACAAGTATTGGAAATATTATTGGAGAACCATGTTCTAACCATGTAAATCTTCTTTACTAAATTGAAATACCTATTCACATAGATATCACATTGTTTGTCCAATCATGTGGCCAAACCATGAGGCATGAAAAATAACTGAAAATGATTTTTTTTGAAAATTAAAAGGATTAAACCCAATTATTAAATAAATAAATAAATAAATAAATTTTGTGTGTGACAATTCACCCTACTATATTCTATTATTCCCCTCAAAGGTACTAAAATTCCATAGGATGATGATGATTTCAATACATGAGATTAATTTTGACACACATTTTGGATAAGAATAATAGATAAAGAAAAAATAACATAGCCCTATATAAACCCTCAAGAATATATACTCTAGGAGGATAATCAAAATAAACAAATTGAAAGGGTGTAATCTAAAAAGGAGATTCCAATTAGGTCTCTCCACCATAGAGGTTTTTCACTTATCATTATGGACCAATAAATGTGGGCTCAATAAGTCACCAACTTCCCTCTCTTGTATATAGATCCCAAATCCAATAAAAAAAGCAAAAACCTTATCCATAATTCAATATAGGTAGCCTCATTCTCTCTAAATTATAACAATGGAAGAATTATTTGAATAAAAAACATGAAATAAATTCTATAAAGGCAAAAATTGCAAGAAAAGACTAGTGGAAAGAAAAATACATTTATAAATAACCATCATACTATAGTTCAAAAATACATTACTAATTTTAGATGACATATCAAGGATATGAACAATGAAAAAACCTCAAAAACTCAAATGAGAACAATTTTTCATAATAGATTTCATCTCAATCAAAGACAATTAAGAAAATCCATAATGTAAGGAGAGTGAGATTAAAATTAGGGAATAAAGAAAGAAACATTCCTGAGTTAAATCAACATGTTCTCTTGCCTCAAGTGAAGGAAGGATATCCTGGGACCCACACTCAGAACTCTGACCCTCAAAGAACGAAACTAATAATTGGATAGGGAACCCATACAAGCCACCCTAACCACCCACTTGAGAAACCTAAAAAATGAATTGGTAAAAACATAAATTATTGTGCCTAAGTAAAATATACATTTACTAAATCAATTTATACTCCTCAATGAATAATGAAAGTAATACATAGAGAAAAATTAAATCAATATTTCCTCAATATATTTAATTACACTAGATTGATGCCAAAAAAACATAAATAGATATCCATAATTAATCCAAAAAACTATTCTTCACCTAGAAAATAGAAATTTAGATCCAAGAGATAGAAAATTTATCTTTTATCCGGACTTTCTTAGTAAGTACTCTATATAACAATAAACAAATTCCAATCCATTTATACTTTCAAAATCCAAAACCAATGGTTTTATCATAAAGAACATATTGTATCCAAAAAAACAATTCAGGGATTTTTTTTTCAAAACCCCCATCAAAATCCCTAACAAAAAATTTTAATTATACAAACTCTTTTTAAAAACATCATTCAATGAGGACATTTCATCATATTTTATAATTATTTCCAAATTACATTTAAAAATATTATCTCAAATAATTAAATTAAAAAATCCCAATATAGAAAAAAACCACCCTGTTTAAAATTTATAAATTTACCTTAAAATTGTTTTAAAATAAAATAAATTCATTATAGAACATACTCTAAATCATTAATTTATTTCAAAATTAATTTTAGAAATTCATAATACTTCATTTGTTTCTATTTTTTTAAATTTTATTATAAAATTTCAAAATCATGTTTCTATAAATTTAAAATAATAGTTTTCATTGAAAAAAATAAAATTTTCTATTTAATTTTTTTTCCAATTAAAAAAGTCTTCTTACTAAATTTAAAATTAAATTAAAGCACATAAAACTAGGATTCCTTTTTATTTTTTTAAAAAATATGTGCTTGTAATTTTAAATAATAAAACGTTACTTGAAAAATATTTTAAAATAAAAAATTTATTTATCAAAAAACCATTAAAAACTAATTAATAAATACCACATAACATTAATCCGTCCTAAATGAGAATAACAACCAAACATGATTTGGTTATAGGTCTCAACAGACTACATTCCAATCACATATTTTTCCTTAATAATGATGTAGAACCATGTACGTAGGCTCTAAACAGTTTACCATTCCAAATATTTTCACCTAGTACTACTTGATCAACTCCCTTTTCATCCCTAAAAATAGTATATCATAAAATAACCAAGAAGGATTGATAAATAATCACTTCCCACAAAAACAATTTTAGGAAGAGTTTAAATTGAAAACTCAATTTGAAAATTTTAATCCCAATATCGCATTATGTATCTGAATTCATATCAAATGGTAGTGATCAATAAATGACCGAATGTGACACCCCAATATTTTTCAAATAAATTTAATACTGATTTAATGAAACAATGAGTTATATCCTTGCCAGCAAACATAATTTTAACACCTCTATGATTTGAATTTTGAAAAACTGACATATATTGTTGTGTTCAGTAAGATATTTAAAGTCTGATAAGAAAAACTACATTTCTGGTGAATAGTAACATACCCTTATGAATAGTAATATGACCCTTATGATTAGTAAATAATAATATTATTTTATTGTCTTAAGGTTATAAGATAATGATATTTTTATTAATTTTTCAATGTGATGTAAAACGAATTATAGTTTTAAAATTGTTATTTTTAAAATTAATTATTATTTTATTTAAAAATTAAATTAATCATATTTAGAAAATTATTTTTTAAACATTGAGTTCATTTTATAAATCTACACATTGAAAAATGGTTAGGGTGAATTTTTGGTACTTTTTTGAAATACCCTAAATTTTGAAGAATAGTAAAATATGGTAATTTACTGTATATATTCATTATCAGTTAAATTCACTATTCCTAGCATCATGGATTATGTAAGAACACTTGGTTAAAGCTCACATGCCCTTAATACTATTATGGGTCACATTAATGAATACCATTGGTTGTCTTGAGGGAAATATTCAAATAATGAATAAGATATTCAAAAATTACTCCTCTCCTCCACTATAAAACCTACCTTACTCCCTCTTCTCTTCACTCATATCAAGACATGTTCCTTGTAAAAATTATGGATAAATATCTTCCCAATCTCCTACCCCACATACAGAATCCCTTGGCCTCATAAAAAGACAAAAAACTCTCCCCTAAAGAGGCTCTCAAGGAAGATTACTTCCCAAGGTAAACACCTCTTTTCATTTCTTTTATTTCAAGTTCCTTTCATTTATTTTTCTTTCCTCACCCCCTTTCATCCTAATGGTGTGATGAATCTAGTAATTTATTTTTACTAGAATGTTTTTATGATAATCATCTCCGTTTACCCTTGTTTTGTAATAGAAATGAAAACACCATCTGAGATGTGTTAATTTGTCCTAATCAAGGATGATGGGTTTTCAATTTCTATTAACGTCTTAAATTATGATAATGAAACCATCTTGATGGTTAAACTAGAATATAATATACGTATTTTAACTTATTTATGGTTATTAAATCCTTTTTTACACATTATGTTAATAAATAAATCAAAATGAGTTCGTTGTGATCAAGAACTGCCAATTAACCCAAACAATTGTCATTAAAATTTTATATAATGATTAATCTTTACTCACAATAACCAAATGAATTTTATGAACAAGTAATATTATGGTTTTTCAATAATAACATAAAAATTCTATTCTGGATGATCATTCTCATTCTACATGTTTATCCATATAGGAATATAAGTAAAATGATCATGAAAACCAAGGATGAAAACACTCAAAAACATTGAAATTGAATCTCTTAACCCATCAAAAGTCCATGAATAAACATAAATAATGTTATAAGAAATAAATTAAATATAGAGTAGGTTATGGAATAATTAATTTATGAACCTAAATTTTATTATTCAGTTCATTAAGATCAATTGAGGAACACCTTCAGACTTAAGGTAAGGGTGTTCTACCTGAACATCCATTTTCATTCAGGTTACTCTTATTCTATAATTAACTCAATTAAATTCTTATTTATTCATATTTACTCCACAAATATTCAGTGATAATTTTATATATATGTCTACCTACCAGAATAATACCTTCATTTATGGGCAATTATATGTTTTAAAAGGATCTTTAAAAAATTCTTCCCAAAATACAAGCCCGACTCAAGGAAATTTCTCAAATTCATACCCATTTTCAATGGAACTCTATAATATGATTTTAGAAAACATTATCATATAAAAAAATAATTTTATTATGAAAATATTATCCTACTTAACTTATGGTTTTATACAAATACTTTTCTAAAATAACTCTTCTTTTCAAAGTAAAAGAGTATTTATCTCAATAATTACTCGACAATTTTATAAGAGTATCTTTATTTGTTTCAACACTCTTGTTGATTATTATGTATTATTGGTATTAATATATTATGATATCATATACCATATTTAATTGAATGGTTTATTATTAGTTTGACTTTCGATGCATTGCTAGGTCTCATGAGGCAAATTATAGTCTTGGTACAAGGCCTTGACAAAATGATTATTTATGGTCTTGGCATGAGGCCTTGAAAATTTGGTTATGATGTCTGACATTATGCATTACCTCATTATGAAACAAGTAATTGAACGTTCATGAGGATATTTGTCTAGTAGAATACCCATGATTATGATTTATTATGTTATTTTTATTCAGCTCTTATTCCTTCCATAATGTATTCAATTTCATTTTTAAAGGCATGTGTTTTTTAGTTATTCGCCATGCCTAATGTTTATGTTTATGATATATTTTGCTGTATTGATTTCCCTTACTAAGAACTTGAGCTCATCCACTTCTAGTGATTCATTTTCCCCATGACATGAAGAGGTATATTATGAATGAAATTCCGAAATAACCTAGGATTTATGGATGTTTTAAAAGGATTTTCTAAACTGTTTTCCATTTGAAGTTATAATTTTGAACTTATGTATGTATCTTGTTTCCAAAGCTACTAAACTACTATGTATTTTAGGATGCATATATCTTGTTTATATTGTAATGTAATAACATAAGAAACTAGATCTAGGAAATGGGGTCGATTCTTTACAGTTGGTATCAAATGAAGTTTAGTAGAAAACTTGGAAACTAGATTTTGAAAATGTAGATTTGGGAATGAAACTACAAGATAGTATTTGAGGATAAACATACAAGAACATCCTAGAATTTTTGGTAAGGAATATATTATGTGTATATTTCTAGAAAATACATCCCTATCTAGATACTACAAGTGGATGTGGTTTTGGCACAAATGTACCTTGGAGTGAAAACCCCAACAAGGAGTTTTAGGCTTGACCCATGGTATCCTAATACAAGACAATGAGACTTACTGCACACCTTGTTTGACACTCCTGGGGGATATTCTTAGGATAATTCAAATTTTATTTACAAGACATTATAAAGGATTTAAATGTAAATTATTCCTCAAAGAAACTATATTTATGATTATGATATTAGATATGTATAGAATTTCAATTTTTTCTTGGTATTTTTCTACATTGAGATTATACAATATGATTCATAACCTAATCTAGTGTATGAAATTTTGTAGAAATGAAACCTGAAGAAGGAATGAAAACTACATGGATGCACATGTTCCATGTAGGGATTTCCCTCTGATGAAAGATAATTATGTTGGGTCTGGTGCCATGATTGGTGCTGAAAAACATATAACTATACCATGACAATTGAATCAGGTTGTGAATAATTACATTACTTGTATAGAGCATCCATATCCACAACATGGGGGAGCTATTTTAGAACGCTTTATAGGACAACAACCTCCATATTTTAATGGGACTAAAAACCAATTCGTAGTGGAGGAGTGGATAAGTTCATTAGAGAAGATATTTCTCGCTTTGGTATGTAATGAAAGAGAGAAGGTTTTGATGGAAGTTTATCGAATATCGAGAGATGAAGATCAACGGTGGTATTTAATCCAAAACAAAAAGGAGGAGGAATAAATAGATGTAATGGAATAAAGGTATTTTAAGGAAATATTCTTAGAAAAATACTCCCCTCATGAACAATGAGAAGATATGGAAAGGTAGTTTCTAAATATGAGGAAAAAAGAAGATAAGAATGTTTCAAATTTTGAATATAACTTCACAAGGTTAGAAAGAAATGTTGTGGACTAAAAACGCAATCCAAGGAGAAATATTGATCGATTATTTTATATTTTAAAACTATTATTCCAAAGGGATCTAGTCTCCCAAAGTTTCTCATCCTAAAAATATATAGTCTCTAGTGTTATCAAGATGGAAAAGGAATTCTATAAGTATTATGATTTTAGGGGAAAGAAAGAGACGAAGTGGGAAATTGAAAACTATGGAAAATGAAATAAGGAAATGGGGAAGAAGGGAAGAGTTGACATTCCACCCTATGAAAATTGTGGTAAGATACACACTGGTACTTTCATGAAGGGTATGAGTGTTTGTTACAAGTGTGGAGAAAAAGGACACTTATCCCATGATTGTAAGGGGAAGAAAGAATTTTCCAACGTTCAATGATACAATTTAAGGGAGAGGGGAGATTCTTAAAATTATTTTCCTAAGCATCAAGGAAACTTTCCCAAAAGAAGGCCAAGGGAGAAAGGCCAAGATTATGCGGTCATAACTGCAAAGGTTGAAGTTCCTAATGATGTAGTGGAAGGTACTTTAATTATTTACTCAAACTTATCCTATGATTTCTTTGATTATATATCATTTAATTCTTTCATATCTTTCTCGTTTTCATAAAAAATTATATATTTTCAATTTGATTTAATAAGGGAGTTGCCAGTCAAAACTTCTAAGGGAAGTATCATTCCAATAAAGTTGTGTCAGGAAGTCCCTATTATGGAATATAAAAATGATTTATCTACTAATTTTGTTATCATAACCATGATTGAATTTTATATAATCCTCATTATGTATTGGATTTTGAACCATGATGTAAAATTTTATTGTGATAAGAAGGAGGTTACAATTTTTGAGGATGATGTGGAATACCTTATCTTTAGGGAAGAAACATCACCACCTGATTCTCATCTAGATCCACCCCTGATAGCTCTACTAAATTAAATTATTAAGGAGTAAGGGAATACAATAACTATGGGTGAGGAAAGGAGTGTTTAAATAGGGGACGTACCTATTGTGTAAGAATATGTTGACGTGTTTTTGGAGGATTTACCCATACATCCTCCAGAGCAAGAAGTTGAGTTAACAAGGCCAATATCAAATACTCTTTATAGATTGTCCAATAAGGAAATAGTAGAACTGAAGAAAAAACTATAGTAGTTGAGTGAAAATGGATTTATTCCCCCTAGTGTTTCTCAATGGGGATCCCCTATCACTATAGGAAAATCGCCACTTACCGGCGGTTTTTTTCCATAGAGCGGCGGTTTAAACCGCCGCTATATGGTTTGGCGGCGGTTTACAGAAACCGTCGCTAAACTTGGCGTCGGCAATCTATTAGCGGTGGTTTTATTCATTTCACGGTGGTAAAACAAAAGCGTCGTAGTACCTCATTTCACGACGGTTTTTCGTAAATTTAGCGGCGGTTTTAAGGGCTATTTAATTAGCGGCGGCTATAATCGCCGCGAAACTCAGGCGTGCCAGTCACCTTCTTAGCAGCGGTTAAGACCACCGCAATATCCGACGTGATTTTTCAGCGGTTATAACCGCCGCTAAACATTCTTCCGAATATATTTAGCGGCGGTTTAAACCGCTGCTAAATGTATAAGTGGTAAAACATTAGCGGCGGTTAAAACCGCTGCGAAACGCTGACCCGGAAAAAAATGCATTTCTGTTTATACTCCACCACTGCCCTGGAAAAGAAACCAAACAACACATACAACATAAATATAATAAGGACAAAATTTATGCACCAACTACGCAATATTCATAAACACCCTTTCATTTAATCTTGATGAAAAATTTGATCCAATTCAATAAGAATACCTAAAGCATACAAAATACCTAAAATTATGGATTTAGAATGAAACACAAGATAACATCAAATGAAACAAGAGATTGGGGGTCACATGAATTTATACTTATAGTTTACAGATGATAAAAATTGAAAATATTTGATTCCATTAAAGTATCCCAATGTTACAAATGATAATTGAAATCCAGTTAAGTAACATGAATACTATTTGAATTGGTAATGTCCAGTTTAGTCTCAAAAGTTATTCTTGTATCCTGAAAACTATAATATATATGTAGTGCGAGAAAAAAAAGATATAATCATCTAGGTCTTAATGAAGTCTTCAATTTTAGTCAAAAATGGTGTGTTAATGTGGTGGCCATCAAATTGAATAAACCATATAACCCCATACATTTCATCTAAATAATCCTTTGTACACCATGGATTAATCATCAAATAATTAATCCAATATTATCATATGGAACTGTGTTCAACAAAAAATTAATGTAACCCCACTATAGATTAGACGTTACTTTTCCACTCTCACAACCTTATATCTAATTAGCAATTCTCCCATCCCATCCAAACAAACCACGTCACATCACATCAAATCCTTCCCGTATACAAATGGGTTATCACATCACACAACATCCCAATAACAGTCACCTAGGCCATCAAATCACATCACATACCACCAGTACACACATAGTCCATCACTTCATAATAAATCATACTTGTAGGCAAATACACTACCACCTAACATCTCTTCCCACCCACTAACACATATTCTGTCAAATGACATCCAAACTAGAACAAGAGTCTTAAGGTATCATGAATGTGATGGACATAATCATTGTACCCTCCTCCTACCATCAATTACCCCACAATATATCACATAGAAACATATTACTTATCACTCATAGAAATTGGGTCTAATAGATCAATTCCCACCAGAAGGCACCGTGGACATGACATCGTTTCTATGAATTCTCCAACACCAACATGTGTCACTAATTCTGAATGAAGTGAGAGGATGTGTGTGAACCCATGCCTAAATTTCACCACCATCATATTTATTGGTGAAAATACCTAAAACTCTAAACCTTTGAGTAGTGGTAATTTTATATAAATTATTCTTGTTGTATAAAATAATAGAAACATCCATGGTATATAGATATCACACAATACCAAACCTATGTGTCCACATAAACTACACTTGAGCTTATTAGATCACCACACCATAACACAAATCAATAATCACAACCAATTAAATCACTATTTGAATCACCCAAGACAATCACAACACTATTAACACAACATTCCACTTTCCACATACATGTTTCACCACCTTTATTTTTTATCCATTACAATTCACATAACACTTTACATTTTCATTTGATTAATTTATAACATATCTATTTCCAATAAATATTTTTTATTTACTAACCTACATCATTTACATTATCAACATAGTTCATCTCATGGATAACCGAGAAACTGACATATCCACTCCATGCTACAACTAATTCAACTCACAAAACTATCACAAAAACACCACACATCCACCACTGTTTTCACACCGCATTGCCCAACCCATATCACAAAATCAAATACTCCTTAAAACCATCATGAAACTCTATCACCACATACCAAATCAACGAATCTGCTACAAAAACATTATTCTACAACCACTACACCACATCCATGACCCCATAACCATGTACCACAACCTCTTCATAGCACATTTCACTACTACCAAAATCACATATATGAAAATCGACAAAAGAATCACATCCCCTTGTACTACACAACCAATCTGGTCAATAATGTAAAGACCCGTAAATTTCGAGGAATTTTTTTTTTCTTAATTTTCGTTGGAATTTTACAAGAACGCAGTTTCTGACGGCGCCTGATTCCGAGGCCCGGTGTGCCCGGAATCATTTTCCGAAGTTTGGCTCGGGTACGTTCAGTGAACGGACGAGCGGGTTTTTCTAACTTTTAAACCGGTGGCCGAAATCGAATTCTGAGGGCACCGATGAAATCGCAGCGCCGGTATTCTCTTAGAAACGCCTCTTCCGGAGTTGCGTTTGCTCGGGTGTGGTTTTTAATTTTCGGGCTTAAAGTTAAGAAATAAAATAATTTTACGACAACATTATTTTATTTCACTTAAGCCACTTGGAATCCACTTGAAGCCACTTAAAAGCGGCTTAAACTAAGTTGAACCGGATAGGATGCTATCCAGAAATATCCTACCCCCTTGGTAGGATATTTGTGAGGTGGGGCCCGCACGAGCCCCTTCGTTTCTTTCCGCTAAGTAACGCACCCGCGAAAACCCGTCATTATGAAAGTCAACTAACGCGTTTCTTAAATTCTTAACAGACCATTTAATTGAGCGGTTTATTTCATAAATTAAATGAGTTGTTTCTTTCGTTGAATTAATTCAACGAATTGATGGGTCGTTACTTACCCGTTTTCGTTTGTTGGCATAATAATAAAATAAGACCAACCTATCTTTTTTTGGAGGATTACTCGTTGAGAGAGGATCCTTGAACCTTCAACCTCCTTCGCGAAGAACGCGAAGAACGCGAAGAACGTGAAGAACGCGAAGAACACGAAGAACGCGAAGAACGCCAAACCCAGAAATCAACGACGCGACGCCGTGATCCGCGACGCCGACGTTCCCTTCCTGCAACGCTCTTCTGCGACGACTCTTCCTCCGCGACGGATCTTCGATCGGCTGCTTGAGGTAAGAGTCTCGGACTTTCTTTTTAATATCCTTCGTGGTTATTAACCAAAACACGGATTTAATTAATTAAATTAAATCTGCTGTTTCATGGTGCGTTGAGTTCGCCGACTCAACTCTGTGTTCCGCGATGACGCGACGCCCTTCCGCGACGACGCGACGATCTCCACCTTCCGCGACGAGCAATTCCGCGAAGGACGTGCGTACGACGACGACCAACGAGGTAGGGATTTTATAATTTGGAATACCCCTCTTTATATTCCCGTGAACATTCTTTAAAAAAATTAAAGAACCGATTTCAAATGAACAATTTTATTTTATTAAAATTGTCGGTTCGTGTGTTGAACAATTTTCTCCCGTTTTTTTATCTAACGCGGAGTGTGCGGGTCGAACGAACACGGCCCGACAACCCTCCGTCGTTCTTCGTGTTTTGCGGATTTGGCGGGCGACGACACAATATGATGCAAGGGCAATTTGATGATCCCGCAGTGAAGAACGGAACCCGGGAGGAACAACGGCGCAGACGGGAAGGAAAACAGGCCAACGGAGCGACTCCGGCGGCCTGCGGAAGCCGGCGGCGGCGCGGGTCGCCGGCGCGGCGGCGGCGGCGGCCGGAGGCAGCGGTGCCCGTGGACCCACGGCCGCACGGGTCCGGCGCCCCCGGGTGTCCAGGGCAACACCCCGCGAGTGCCGCAGGGTTGTCACGCGGCGCCCCCGGGTGTCCAGGGCGGCACCCCGCGGGTGCCGCGGGGTTGTCACGCAGCGCCCCCGGGTGTCCAGGGCGGCACCCCGCGGGTGCCGCGGGGTTGTCACGCGGCGCCCCTAGGTGTCCAGGGCGGCACCCCGCGGGTGCCGCGGGGTTGTCACGCGGCGCCCCCGAGTGTCCAGGGCGGCACCCCGCGGGTGCCGCGGGGTTGTCACGCGGTGCCCCCGGGTGTCCCGCGGGTGTCCAGCGGGTGTCCCGCCGGTGTCCCGCGGGTGTCCAGCGGGTGTCCCGCGAGTGTCACGTGGGAGCGGCGGCTCCTCCCGCGTCGGCCCGGGCCCGGACCCCCCGTCTTCGGACGGTTTTCCTTCAAATGCTCGTAACTTGAGCTACGTGCCTCCAAACGACTCGCCGTCAGCGGTAACACGATCCTTGGATCGAGACGGTCGTTTCGGTATATCACACTCAAGGTTTTGGAATACTTTGAGTTCGGCCGGGTTGGTTCGTACACGAAACCAACTGGGCCCCCGGAGCGGAAACGCTCATATCTTGAGCTACAGACGTCCGATTGACGTGCCGTCAGCTTTTTTGAATTCCTCTAAGTGAGACGGATCTTTTGGAACACTCCGCCCAAGGTTTGGACGCAGGTGGAGTACGGTCGGGTTGGTTTTTCCTTAAAAACCAACCGGGCCCCTGGGACAAAAAAGCCAATAACTCTCAGACCGGGCGTCCGATTGATGCGCCGTCTGCGACGTTGAGTTCCTGTTGACGATACGGAACTTTTGGATACATCAACTTCGGTCTTTGTGACAGTTGATGTATTGGCCTCTCGGCTCGTGGAGCGGACCCTCCCGAACGAGCTTGCTGTGTGCGGGAACCCTAGAGCTGGCTGCGACTGCTACTTCGACAGCGACGACCATGCAGAGAGCCTCAGTGGACTGCGGCGACGACCGTGCAGAGACCCTCAGTGGACTGCGACGACGACTGTGCAGAGATCCTCAGTGGACTGCGACGACTACAACACTCAGCGATCCTACGTGGATCAGTGCTACAGGTCCTGTGTGGGCCCGATCCTGTGTGGGTCCTAGTTGTGCTTGTCTTGTATCCTATGTGGGTCCCAGCTTGGATGATTCAATACTGGTCTTGTATCCTATGTGGGTCCCAGTATAGATGAATCAATGAAGACAACTGGTCTTGTATCCTCTGTGGGTCCTAGCTGTGCTGGTCTTATATCCTATGTGGGTCCCAGCTTGGATGATTCAATACTGGTCTTGTATCCAATGTGGGTCCTAGCTGTGCTGGTCTTGTATCCTATGTGGGTCCCAGCTTAGATGATTCAATACTGGTCTTGTATCCTATGTGGGTCCCAGTATAGATGAATCAATGAAGACAGCTGGTCTTGTATCCTATGTGGGTCCTAGCTGTGCTGGTCTTGTATCCTATGTGGGTCCCAGTCATGCTGGTCTTGTATCCTATGTGGGTCCCAGCGTAGATGATTCAGTATCCATACCTGATCATCCCTTTCACCTTTTCGACGAAGCATACCTGTGTGAGGTGAATCTTCTGTTTACTCTCCTTTGTGGATTGTGTTGAGCTATCCTGTGTGGATTTACTGTTTACTCTCCTTTGTGGATTGTGTTGAGCTATCCTGTGTGGACTTACTGTTTACTCTCCTTTGTGGATTGTGTTGAGCTATCCTGTGTGGATTTATTGTTTACTCTCCTTGTGGATTGTGTTGTGTTATCCTGTGTGGGTATACGTTTTGCTTTCATGTGTGGACTGGGTTGTGCTTGGGCTCGGACGTTGGAGCCGAACGGGAATTGATGACTTACGTATATGTATGGGCATATACCTAAGCCGTGTCAGATGTTACTTCGTGATTGTATCTTTCCTTTGTGGATTATCCTTTGTGGATTTCGGGAGACTTTCGGGGGTCTCGGGATCCCTACTGAGTAGCTTATACTCACCCCTGCGTGGGCTATGCCCGCACTACGTTGTGTTGGTTGCAGACGGCGGACAACGCTGATCGTGGTGGAGGCGTGTGGAGCAGGACGGTACCTGGAGGTGGACCACTGGGCGGGACATACTCGGAGCGGTCAGGTGGACCCGAGGTGCAGTGGAGGCTATCTGTACCCACCCTTCAGGTGGGACTTCCAGAGGACGGCTCGACGCTGCGGATTTTCCTTTCAGTTGATGTTTTTCCTTTCAGTTGTACTTTACAGTTGGCCTTGTATTTCCGGCCCCTTTTACTTCCAGCACAGCTTGTTACAGTTTTACTTAGTGTTTACTTTTCCGCATGCTCACTCTGTGGTGCTTGTTTACTTTTCAAAGGCAATGCCTTCCCTTTCGTTGGGATTTACGCCTTAGTGCTAGTCGCCAGCCCCTGGCCTATGGAAGGCGGGCTTGGGGTAGTCACGGCATGGGCCGCGAGGGCGGGTCGTGACAAATAACATCACCATACTACTTCCTAAACCATATAGTGAAACATAATAAGTTGAATTATATACAACATCACAGATAATGACTTCAATGAATATTCATGGGAATTATCACATATCATTTTTACTAATCGTGGTTATCCCCACACAAAAAAATACATCAATGGTACACCAATTACTATCCAAAAAATATATTCCTTTTATTTTTATTCAGGGAGAAATTACATTACAACATTGAAAGTGTCCTCAAAACATTACAACTATATTACAAACAGGGTCCCAATAGTACTTATATTTGTAATTGGATGTAATCATGCATAGATATCTCAAAAACATATTATAATGCAGTAAGGCATGAGAAAATTACCCATTATCATAAATTTATATTTTTCATAAATTATTTTATTATTAAAAAACCCTTAATATTTACTTGAAAGAGAGAAAGAACTTGATTATACCACACATATAATATAGAATATTGAGAATGGGTATCCTCTACCACATGGAAACAGTCACTTCTAACTCTTCACTGTAGGATGAAGAAAAATAAACTCAAAAACCACAACCACACATGGAAACCATGCATGAAACTACACCTAAACAAGGGGTTGTAGAAATGCATGCACATTCACGCACCAAAGAAAAATACCACCTCTATATTGGATCTCCAAAATAGGTACATAATGAAAGAAATATAAAAATAGGAGAACACACCATGGATCGCCAAGAGGAATCCACCATATCCCATGAATCAAATAAAGGATGAAGTGGGGTATATTTTTTCCTCAAGACACCTAGTGTTCACTCAGAATGATAGTTGGGTATTATGTATTAAATACTAGAGAAAAAATCTAATAAAACCACATTTAAAATATTGAACTTGGATAATTCACATTGTGTATCCAATTCATGACATGAATTCCCAAATTTCAAAATTCCCATGAATTTCATGTATCCTCATCCATTTATTATTACACATAATGAATTTGAATATCATGTCCGGAATTAAGTGAGATATTTAGACAAGGGTGTGCATCAAAGTTCTAATAAATTACCATTGATTAGTTCATGGATTGATTAAGTGAGATATTTAGACAAGGTGATCACACAAAGAGGTCAAGTGACATGATCACATGATTAGGTCTCTTGTATGGTTCTTGTGATGAGGTCATGAAAAGTTGTCTTGCAAAACAAACGCACGAGAGATAGGGTTTTGAGAGCTATGGAGCTTCATGTCACCGGTCAAATGACCAGCCTCTCACCCCCTGTTTGGACATGAAACACTCTAATGAGTCAAATTCCCAATGCTGAATTTACAACAGAAACATCAAAGAGCCTATTACCATAGATCATCTAACCAATGAAACAAACACATCATTCTCTTTACCACCTGAGGTTATTGTGATCATTCAAGGTTAGCCACTGAAGCTCCTCCAAGACCAATGGGTTTTTAAGTGTTCCATACACCACACATGTTATATATAAAAACAAACCTTTCCCATATTTGTTCAACACATCAACAATACTACTCATGGTCCGATGATGCATCGTCACCCTCTCCACCTCCATCTCCTGCTGCCACCTGTAAGAACATTATATTGAAAATTAAATATTGTTGCATATTTATAATTAAACTTAAAACCAATAAAAGTTTGCAAACTAAATTATTGTGAGTTTTTGTGATTTACCTGCTCACCACCACTCGGTGCACTACCACTGGGGGCATATCTGCTCATCTGCTGAGATAAATCAGTCAACGCTTTCTGCATAGTGGATATCTGAGCCCCTTGGTCTTGAACTGTGGCTCATAGAGAAGAAATATCCCTATGAGTATCTTTAGGTATGGTTTGACCATAACCAGTAGTAGATGTGGCTGGAATCCATGATGGCCTGCTAAAGACCTCAGATGGTACGGGTCCCAAACCCATCCCGCGCACTCTACCAGGATGCTCCTTCCCAAGGACTTGAGCAACCGGGTCATCCTGGGAGACTGAGTAGGACTGCCTAGGACTGAAAACCCATAGTTCTTTAATTTTTACCTATAAATCAAATATCAATACATATTTACACAGTAAACAATGATAATAAGTTAAAAATTTGACTTCATACCCCAACTTCTTTGGTAGGCTCATTAACAAAAGAGCCATCTGATTTTCTATGAACATCCAACCACAGTTCAGTCCGGGAGGCTTCGTGCCCTAAATTCTGTGACTACATTAAGCAAAGATAAATCATAAATTCAATATATTAAATAGATAATATTGTATTATAAATATTCAAACTATTTAAAATATTACCAATGACATTCGGCTTCTAGATAATCTTTTTGAGCCCGCCGTGTGAGGGATGACTTGCTTCGCCCTGTTTGATGCATTCTGTCATGAAAGATCCTGAAATAAATAAAATGAAATTTAACAGTAATGTATCCAATGTCATATCCTCTTCATATACATGTAATAATGTAAAATGAGGATAATATAATAATATATATTTCAATACTATCTGCTTCTCATCACGATGTCTGTCAAAAAAAACTTTCCACTGCTCTTTCGGTACCCCACTGGGTAGCTTGTCATACATTTGTTCCAAGGTCAACGAAGTATCGTTGACATCACACCACAATCCCCATTTGAAATCTTTCCATTTTTTACCGAGATTTTTCAAAGTCCACTTCCGTGCTATCACTTCAGCAACTGTGAAGTGGAAGAACATCTGTATACAGAAATTCATTTTGAACATATTAGTAACATGACATTCAATTAAACCATAATTTAATAAAATTACCTTTATTTGAGAATCGAAAACTTCATTTTTCCAGTTTGGAGGCATATGTCTCCAATCATCATATGAAATGGGAAGGGAAATGGGCTCCGCTGCCAACTGACCTATAATCTGGCCAAGTAACCCCGCGGCATTATCCATAGGGACCCCATAAGAATCAAATGGAACGACTATCTTTTCGCCATTCAAGTTCTAAACATCTGAGATTTTTAAGTTTTTCTCCACAGTTTTATTTTTTGTCATCTTCAATGAGCAAAGAATTAGTATAAACAAAATGCAATAAATTTATTTAATTAAAATTTATAACTATGACTGTGACCCTCCAGTGTGTTCGGGATGAACTGGAAGGGGTCTGTCGCCACCCAACTGATGAGGCACCTGCAGGGGGAGTCGACGACTCAGCCTCTAGTGGGAGGCTCTCTGATGGTGTGAGAGATGGTTCAGGCTGAGATGGTGCGGGGGTTTAGGCAGCTGGTGCCTCAGATGTCGTGGGGAGTGACCCAGATGGATCGGCATCCGTCGCAAGACTAGAAGAAATAGTATACCGCTTCCTCCTTGGCATTCCTGTCATTTAATCAAATAAAATTAAGTTCAGAATATATATTTCAAAAAAATTATGCAGAAAAAAAATTAAAAATGATAATAGATGCCCAGTACTAACAAACCAAATATATATAACAATGATAATGAATGACTACAGAAATGAAACAAGTGGTTGCTGCATGAATGAATAATTGTACATATAATCATTTTCCCCTTAAATAATGTCAGTTTCCTGCTCCATTTCTTCATCCACTTCATTCATCCTTGCAAGACTAATATTCTCAATATCATGATGGAAAAATAATTCTGCTTCCTGTTGTTGATGAAATTCAACTTCAGATGTCAAATCTTCCACTTCATCACCCATATCATACAAATCTCTTTGTATTACGTGAGTAACTACACTCCACCCTTCATCCACAACATCATTCACATAATATAACATTTTTGACTGCGATGCTAAGATATATGGATCATGCATTTCACGATCACCAACATCCATCAAGCGAGAGAAGTTCACAGAAGTAAATTGCAATGAATCTCTTTTAACACCTCTGATAATATCGACCCATTTTCATTTGAATAAAACAAAAGAAAAATGTCCATGGTAGTTTAATTCAATAATATCATGCAGCTTTCCATAGTATTCCACTTCAGCAAATGTAAATATACCACTATTTTGTGTTTTCAAACCCACTTCTTGATCAACTGTACGAAATCTAAAGCCATTCACATTATAAGCGTCGAACTTAAAAACTTGCTTTATAGGACCTCTAGCAAGAAACTTCAAATCTTCTGAAAAGTCTGCTCAAGTATCAGTATTCATGATCTGAGAAAAGAAATATAATTTAATAGATTTACAAATTGTATGTGTCAAACTAATATTCTTATTTATTTCAATATTTATGAACTTACACGTCATGCAAACCATTCTACAAGCTCTTTATTCACAGATTTTGTTATATCTTTCCCATTTCGTGTTCGAACTCTCATTAGTCTCTTTGTTTGTATCCTCAACTCTTCAATAAATGGATATGCAATTTCACTATTCAGCAGCACATATCTATGTGCCTGTAATAATTCCAATTCTGTCAGTATCACATTTGAGGTCCTCCCAACTAATCGGCCAATAACAAGAAATATTTTTGATTTCTGATGCATTTGAGATTGAGTTGATGTGTCGTCAACACGTACAACTCGATTAAATCTTGTCTCAATATCATCTAAATACTTGGAACAAAAGGTAAGACATTCCTCGGCCAAATAGCCTTCAGTAATAGAACCTTCTTGTTGAGCTTTATTTCTCACGTATGATTTCAAATGCCCAAGATATCTGTGAAATAAAATAATAATATTATTCATTTATTTAAATGTCAAAAATTGTTTACTTAACTGGAAAACATATAAATAAAATACCTCTCAATTGGATACATCCATAGATAATGAACGGGGCCTCCTAATTTAGCTTCTTCAACCAAATGCACAGTTAAATGCATCATGATAGTAAAAAATGATGGAGGAAAGATCATCTCCATTGCACAAAGAGTCAATAAAAACCTCTCCTGGAGGTTGTCAAGCTGAAATGGATGTACAAATTTCTCACATAATTTCCTGAAAAATGTGCAGAATTGGAGTACAACAGCAGTAACTTTTTCAGGTAATAATGTACGCAATGCCAATGGTAGTAACTGCTGTAACAAAATATGCGAATCATGACTTTTCAATCCATGTAACTTACGATTCTTCAAGTCAACACACCTCGAGATGTTACTCGAATACCCATCAGATACCTTCACATTCTTTAAAATTCGAAGGAACGTATCTTTATCCCTATTTTTCATTGCGAAAATGGCCAGAGCATACTTTTCATTCTCATCTGGCCAGAGATCGCATTTTATGTTCATTACTCGTAAGTCTTTGTGAGCATTAAGATGATCCTTCGAGTTTCCATGCTCATTAAGTAATGTGAAAATCAAATTATCACAGACATTCTTCTCAATATGCATCACATCAATATTGTGGCGCAACGAATTAAATTCCCAATACAAAAGTTTAAAAATATACTTTTTTTCTTCCATTGTTGCATTCTGATTTCACTTGACGATGCACTTCGGACTTGTTTTCCTCTATCATTCAAATGATGAACCTTCCCAAATTCTATTTCAACATTTTGAAGCTGTGTCAATATTTCAGAACCGGTTATCAACTTTGGAGGTGGTCTAAGATCAATGAAACCATTAAATTTTGATTTGTTCAGCCGTAATCTATAGATGCATCGAGAAATCATCGATGGCATAAGAAGCACTATTTTTTACTGTGAGGTAGCCGTTTGGGCTCAAAATCAAAGTTACAAATGGGACAAGCCAAACCCGTATAAGTGTTCCAACCAGATAAATTCCCAAGCCCAGGGAAGTCACTAATGGTCCACAGTAAAGCAACATGCATTTTGAACACTGTTTTAGAACAAACATCAAATGTCTCAACACCGTTACTCCATAACTCCTGCAATTCTTCAATCAAAGGCTGCAAGTATACATCAATATCATTTCCAGGCATTTGTTTTCCAGGAATAATCATTTAAATGATAAAATATGATTGTTGCATACACATCCAAGGAGTCAGATTGTAAGGGATCAAAACAACTGGCCAAATGCTATAACTTGTACTCAAAGTCCCAAATGGGTTGAATCCATCGACAGCCATTCCCAATTGAACATTCCTAGGATCAACTGAGAAATCTGGATTTAATGAATCAAATGTCTTCCATGATTGGGAATCTCATGGATGTCTCATTAACCCATCATTGTTATTATCTACAGAATGCCACTTCATGTGTTCAGTGGGTTTTGATGACATGAATAATCTTTGCAATCGCGGATTCAAAGGAAAGTAACACAAAACCTTTACAGGTGTGTTAATTTTCTTCTTCTTCATGAAATTATGTTCAGTCAGACTTCCAACATCACCCTTTGACTTCCATCTAGAAGAAAACATTTCTTTCAATTCTGTCTACTTGAATCCTCTCCCCAATAAAGCATACAATCATTGGGATACGCATGTATTTTTATATAATTCAGACCAAGCTTGTTAACAACTTTTTTCATATCATAAAAAGATTCTGGGATTTTTTCTTCAGGAAATGCATCACGAATCAATTCCAATATCATGTACATTGCCTTATTTGTAATTCCACATAGACATTTGATATGGTACAACTTCAGCAGAAATGAAATCTTTGAATATTTCAAACACCCACTATACAACTCTTGATTTCCATCGTCAACTAAATCATGAAACACAATTTTATCAGTGAAGTTTTCCGTTACATTTGGATCTACAGAATCAAGAGGAGGATCCAATGATATGTTCTAATCTTGATCTACTTGCGTTATAGTCTCAAAAACATCACTTGTCACGTTGCAATTTGTAGCACCCTCTTCTGGTTGTTCTGATATGTTTTGATGCTGATAGTGGTGTCTTGCAGTGCCGAATGCATCATTTATGATGTTTTGCATTTCATTTTCCATTATCAACGAACTTGGGACCTCATTCTGTGGATTAACATAAGTGCTCAATCTTTCTGTATTGTTCGATTCTCCATGCCAATTCCAACACAAATATTGACCAGGGAATTGCTTCAGTATTAAATGTTCATAAACTTCATCTCTCTTCAACCATGTTCTAAATTTACATTTAGGACATGGACATATTATTCTCCCTTCAACGGATCGATTAGGAATTGAAAAATCTAAAAACTCATTCAAACCCTTAACATACTGAGGTGTGTTCCTTGGTAATGTGATCCAGCTTTTATCCATGTATATCACAATGTGCCTACACAAAATATACGATAGTGTAAGATTGCAGAATCATAATATAATAAAGATGACCAATTGATCATAAAGTATGCATAATATAATAAAGATGATTCATTGATCACATTTACCACTTACTTAGCATGCCCAGACAAACCAAACAAGTCTGGTCCTTAGGAGACAGCGTGAACACCTCATTGAGGAGCAGTAAGAATATCGGGATACACAATTATCATAACACTGTCAATCACACATTTATGTTGCCTCAAACAATTTCTATCCCCACTACATTAATGAGATACATTGGTCCACTCAGATTACTTCCACACCCTTAGAAAAAATAATACAACTTTCCTGAACATCTCATGTACTCACATGCTTGGTCATCTCAATTAAATGTTTTATTTTATTTTCCATATCTAGAAATGGGATACCAGTAGGTATTTATAACACCATCGATCACACATTTATGTTGCCTCAAACAACACCCCATTGATGTGTGATTGAAACTGATCATAATTCATTTTAAACCTGAGACATTATGTGATTGTTTAGGATTGACCTTAGATGTCCTCCAAGAGTAACGATGTTTCTCAATGGTTTCATACACAACCAACCATATCAAAGTCGTATTTCCTATGACAAAGAAGACTATCTGGGTACCAATCCATGTACTGAATATGGTGTGAGGTAAATTAAGTAGGCCACCACTAATGGTTTCTAATGCATAATCTAGTACACGAATATAAAACAAACAATAGTGTGCAGGTATATCAAAATTAAGTGTCACTATAAATATAAATCCATGTCACACTTAGGTTTCTTAGGAGACACTTGGTACAATCTCAAACCTTAGAGATTTCATGTAAACATTGCTAATAATATCCACTTTGAAATGCACCAACCTAGAAAAGTTAGTGGAAGACACTATAACAATACATTCCCATTTTTATAATGTTAGAAAGTATCAGTTCTTTTCCACATGTAACATTTTAGGATAAAACTATAGTTTATATATTTTCTTGAAGGATTCCCACGTAAGATCCTCATGAAATATAGCATGCACAACTGAGTCTCACCATTTCCTTCCTAATCCATCAAGAATATATGTTGACCCCCACCCCTTAGATTCTTTGGGAATCTTTAGAATTTTAAATCTCCTACCAATCTACTCAATCCTCTCCTCATATTTCTAGATTCCATTATCACCATGAAAGATAGGTGGATTCTTGTTAGTAAATTATGAGTCACGATCCACTACTCCTCTTGGGTTTTTAATACCTTCATAACCAAAGTATGAATAGTGCATATTATAACTTCCACTAAAGAAGATACCACTAAGGGATTCTCCTATTAAACCCATCTCACAAATCCATCACTTAGATTCATAAGACCTCTTCTAGTACGAATCTTCTAACAAATACAAGATGAAAACCACTTTATTCATGAGAAATTTCCTAAATCATAGAACAACTTCCATAATCCATATTAATGATTTAAAATAATAATAATTTTATGAATTTATGAATTCTATTAATGAAATATAAAACATAAGAAAGGAATAGTTTTTTTAAATAGACACCAAATCTAGTTTATTCAATCAACCACAAAGACCAAGTGACATTATTTTCAAAAATAACTAACCACCCATAGTAACTTGAATTCATACATGGAGGTGAGATGTCTAGGCACCATCCCACACATATTAAATAAATTTTAGTGCTACTAAATCTAGTCTACCAATCACACTAAACCAAAACTATGAAGTGTCGTAACATTCCAGGCTCAATATTCCTTTTGATATCAATTTATAATGAACCGACTAGAGAAAACTAGGCAAGTCTCACAAGAGGGTCTTATACATGGAGATGTTTAATAAAGAGACATGAAAGTAGTATTATGTTTTAGAAAATAAAGTTATGAAACCAAATTAAAATAAAAAAAAAGATAAACATCCATTAGTATAAAAAATTCAATCTAAATAAGCCAAACCATAAAGATAAAATAGGCAATAATATAATCTCCCTATGTGACCATCTATCACCACCAAACCATATTTATACAAAGATAGTAAACAAAAAGAGAAAATTACAAGTTCTAATATCAAAAATTCAATATCTCTATATTTAAAATAAATGCAGTTTACATATATTTTTCATAAAATAATACAATTTTTTAAAATAATCCTTAGATTTTCATAAAAAAACCATATAAAAAAAATCTAGGAATATGTTAAGAATAAAATAAATCGGGTAGTCATAGAAAAACCCAACCATAGATACTCTATAATATAACTATGTGAGCATGTAACCATGAAAATACCATCATGTGATAAACAAATCATCAATGAAAAAAACCACCATTTGGGATCCAAACTATGGGTTTACGTTCTAGAAATGAAAGAGAATCCCCAATCCAAGATTAAGGTGGATTCAAATAATATAACCTCTAGTAGAATTACACACAAAAAAGTGTCACAAAACCTCTTGTGGAATTACATAAAAAAAGAGTGAGAAGTATATTTCCAATGCATCCAAGGACACCTAATGTTCCAAGTTTTTCAAAATCTTTTTAGAAACCATGATCACATATAATAAAACAATTTTAATAATAAATCCTTTCGACTTCAAGCTTGAAAACCCATTTTAAAAACAAATCCACCCTTTAAAGAATTTAGTCAACCACTTTTCGTGAGAAAAACAATTTTTGAAGAAAGACCTCTTTAAAAACAATTATATTTTCCATAAAATCCATTTAAATCCATTAATTTCATGAAACAAGCCAAAGAAATTAATAAGAATATAAGGAAATTTTAAATTAGAACCACTTGTATAGATACACCTACCTTATAAACATAAGTAACCTAAGATCCTTCGACCACATAAATTGGAAACAAGCAGATATTCCTCAAATAGAAAAGGAATGAGGGAAAACCACAATGGATTGATTGATAACACATATTATTTATGAAACCATCGAAACCATATCACACAACACTACCAAACCAAGAACATAAATGATAAAGAGAGTGAATTATATTACACGTACCCAAAGGAAGACAACCCACCACACTAGTGATCAAATGCCCTAAGAAAAGAAATCTGGTAGAAGAAGAGAACCAATATTATCTAAAATCTTTCTAGGATTTATGATGGAGGTCTTCACATTGAATGGAAGAAGAGTAATATGTAAATCATGATAAAAACCATTGGTTCTAAATAATTCATGTCATGAACCCCTTTCATGGTGTGAATTCCACGATTTATAAAAATACCCAAAAAAGTATCCTTAGTTTGAATTAATCCTAATCAACCCATTAAAAACTTGAAAATGTTTTATGACTTATAATTCTTCAATATCTAAACCAAACCCACAGTATCTACCCTGCAGTAGATTCACATTGTGTAACAATGTCATGATTCGAATCAAAGAACCAAGAAATAACTAAAATTTACCAAAATCGAAGGGGGTCGCGGGGGGCGCCGGGGGGTGCGGGGGTCGCCGGAGGCTGCGGGGGGTGCGGGGGTCGCTGGAGGGCGTGGGGGGTGCAGGGGGCGCGGGGGGCACAGGGGGCGCGGGGGGCGTGGGGGGCACGGGGGGCGCGGGGGGCGCGGGTGGTGCGGGGGTCGCCGGAGGGCACGGGTGTCGCTGGGGCCGGGGGGGGGGGGATCGGGGTAGAGGGGCGAGGGTTTGTGGGGTAAATGCGATAGGGGTGGGGGAAAGGGTCGCGGTTTTTAAAAAAAAATGGGTTTCATGGCGGTTTATTAAAAACTGTCGCGAAACCGTTCACAGAAAATGTTTAGCGGCGGTTTTGTGAACCGCCGCTACAAAACCGCCGCTAAACCCTATTTGTGTTGTAGTGTATCATTTTCTAAGAATAAAGATGGATCAATGAGGTTGTTTATTGATTATAGGGAGTTCAATGATATAATAATAAAGAACAAGTATCCCCTACCTCTCATTGATGATTTATTTGATCAACCTCGTGGAGAAAAATATTTTTCAATGATTGATCTTTGATTTGGATATCATCAGTTGTGTGTGATGAAGGAATATATTCCAAAGAAAACATTTTAAACTAGGTATGATAATTACAAGTTTATAATAATGTCTTTTGGACTAAGTAATGCACCCTTTATTTTCATGGATCTAATGAATAGAGTTTTTAAGGAATATCTTGATGACTTTGTGGTGGTATTAATTGATGATATCTTGGTATACTTAAAATTATATGAAGATAATTAAAATCACTTGCGCACTATTATTAAGACTCTTAGAATAAATGAATTATATGGGAATTTTAACAAGTGTGAATTTTGGCTTCAATCAGTTTCCTTTCTTGTGCACATTGTATCTAAGGATGGATTATCTATTGATACTATGAAGGAAAAGGTTGTAATACAATGGAATACTACAAAGAAAATAACCAAGGTACATAGTTTTATTGGTTTAGTAGGTTATTATTGAAATTTCATTCAGAACGTTTCCCATTTATCCAACCCAATGACCAAGCTTACATGTAAAGGGGTTAATTTTGTATGAAAAAAGAATGTGAATAATGTTTTGAGGAATTGAATAGAAGATTAGTGAATTCTAAAATCCTAACCCTACTATTGGGGAAGGATGTTTTTGTGATCTATAGTGATGCATCAAAGAAGGTACTTAGTTGTGTCCTTATGCATAATGATAGAGTTATTTCCTATGCATCAAGGAAGATAAAAACTCATGAACAAAACTATCTTACTCATGATCTTGAGTTAGTAGCAGTAATTATTTCTTTGAAGATATAAATACATTATATCTGTGGTAAAAAATGTTAGATATATACAGATCTTAAGAGTTTTAAATATATCTTCTCACAAAATGAATTCAACATGAGGGAAAGGACTTGGCTCGAACTACTCATGGACTACAATTGTTCTACACACTACCACCCAGGAAAGGAAAATAAGGTAGCTGATACATTGAGTAGGATGGATCATGAAGTTCTCAACAATATGAGGATCGAAAAGGATCCTTTGTACATGGATCTAGTGAGGATGGGTATGGAAATTATCAAAAAAGGTGAAATATCAAAACTTTTTCAAATGATTTCCCAACCATCTTTTTTGGAAATAATTAAAACTTCACAGTCTGATGATGAGAATATTCAAAAGAAAATTAGAGGTGTGAATGATGGAAAGTTTGCTGAATTTGTGTGTGAAGATGGAATTATGAAATTTGGGAAGAGGCTTTGTGTTCTAGATATACCCAAGATAAAAAAGGAGTTATTGGATGATGACCGTAGTTCAAATTTCTCTATACATCTTGGTATCACTAAGATGCATAGATATTTTAAGGAACATTTCTAGTGGGACAATATGAAGCAGGAAATTGATGATTATTTATCAAGATGTCTAGTATGTCAGAAAGTGAAGAACAATTGAAAACATCCTAGAGGAGTCATGAAACCTATACCTATTCCTACATGGAAACGAGATGACATCACCATGGATTTTGTCACTGGATTACCCAAAACTCCATGAAAGAATGATGCAATATGGGTGATTGTTGACTGACTTATGAAATCTACACATTTCCTCGCAATAAGGGATGATTTTCCACTAGAGTGCCTAGCATGAATCTATATCAATGTAGTTTTGAGAATTCATGGAGCACCTCTCTCAATTTTATCTGATCTTGATCCATGTTTTAGATCAAAATTATGGAAAATTATTCAGAAATATTTGGATATTGAGCTTTGTTTAAGTACTACATACCATCCACAAACTGATAGGAAATCAGAAAGGATGATCCAAACCTTAGAGGACATGTTGAGATCATGTTAAATTAACTTTCAAGGTATGTGGGATCATTATTTGAACTTGGTGGTGTTTCCCTAAAATAATAATTTCCTTCCCAATATTGAAATGGCACCATATGAAGCATTGTACGGAAAGTGATATCATACACCAACATGCTGAGATGAAGTTGGTGAAAGGAATCTAGTGGGCCTAGAGTTTTCGAGGAAATGAAAGCGAAGGTAAATAATATTTAAGTCCATATCAAAGCAGCTCAAAGTAGGCATAAGAGCTATACCAATAATCGAAGGAAGGATTTGGAATTTCAAGTGGGAGATCATGTTTTCTTGAAATTATCTCCATAGAAGGGAATTATAAGATTAGAGAGGAAAGGGAAGCTGATCCCTAGGTACATTGGAGCTTTTTAAATCCTAGAGATAATTAGAGATGTTACATATCAATTGGATATGTCTCCTAGCGTGTCTAAAGTACACAATGTGTTCCATGTCTCATTGTTGAGGAAGTACATGCCAGACCCAATGCACATCCTCACTTCTAAATAAATAGAATTGGAACCTGACCTATCATACTGTGAAGAGCCTATTCAGATTCTGGAAACTAAATAATAGGTATTGAGGAATCAAACCACTCAATTGGTAAATATACTATGGTAAAATCATAAAATCTAAGAGGCAACATGGGATCCTAAGGAGCTTATGATGAAGCCCTACCCAAATATTTTTATGAGGTAACATTTTGCGAATTTTGAGGATAAAATTTTTGTAAAAAAGGGAGAATGTAACTCCCTGAGATTTTGAAAATAAATTTAATATTGACTTCATAAAAAATTGATTTATAACCTATACAGTAAACAAAATTTTACCACATCTATGATTTGAATTTCAAAAAACTGACATATACAATTGTGTTCAGTAAGATATTTAGAGTCTAATAAGACAAACTTAACTTTTGGTGAATACTAACATACCCTTATGAATAGTAATATGAATAGTAACATGGACCTTATGAATAGTAAATCATATCATTATTTTATTATCTTAAGGTTATAAGATAATGTGATTTTGATTAATTTTTCATTGTGATATAAAACGAATTATAGTTTTAAAATTGTTACTTTTTGAAAAAATAATGATTTTATTTAAAAATTAAATCAAACATATTTAGAAAATTATTTTCAAAAAATGGATTTTATTTTTTGAATTCTACACATCGAAAAATGGTTAGGGTAATTTTTTTTGGATTTTTCTAAAATACTTGAATTTTTAGTGACTAGTAAAATACAGTAATTTACCATATATATACATTATCAGTTAAATTCATTATTCCTATTATCGTGGATGATGTAAGAACATTTGATTCAAAATCACATGCACTTATTACTATTATGGGTCACATGAATCAATACTATTGGTCGTCTTGAGGGAAATAATAAAATAATGAATATGATAATAAAAAATTACTCCTCTCCGCCACTATAAACCCCCCTCACTCCCTCTTCTCTTCACCCCTCTCAAGCCATGTGACTTGTCTAAATTATGGTAAAATCTAATTCCAAGATCCTCCCCAATGTCCATCATCCCTTGGTCTCATAAAATATCAAAACCTCTCCCCTAAAGAGGCTTCAAGAAAGATTTCTTCAAGAGGTAAAAACCTATTTTCATTTCTTTTATTTCAAGTTCCTTTCTTTTGTTTGTCTTCACTCTCCCCCTTTAATCCAATTATTGTGATGAGTAAAGTACCTTATATATACTAGAATTTTGTTATTATAGAGTAATAATTCTTCACCATCACACCTTTCTCCTTCTTTTATAATATAAATTAAAACACTATCTGAGATGGGTTAATTTATCACAATCTTGGACGATGGGTTTTGAATTTCTATTACCATCTTAAATTCTGGTCATGAAACCATTTTTATGGTTTAAATAGTCTATAATATATGTATTATAACTTTTTTATGGTTCTGAAATACTTTTGTACACATGATTTTAATTAATAAATTAAAATAAGTTCTTTGTGATTAAGAACCACAAACTTACCCAAACAATTGTCATTACAGATTTATATAATGATTCATCTTCACTCCCAATAACCAAATAAATTTTCTGACAAAGTAATATTTTTCTTTTTCACTAATAACATAAAATTCTATTCTGGATGACCATTCTCATTCTACATGTTTATCTATACATGAATATAAGTAAATCGATCTTGAAAACCAAGGACGAAAACACTCCCAAACAATGAAATTGAATCTCTTAACCCATAAAAAGGATATTTTTAAACCTAAATAAGGTTATAATAAATCAATTACCTATAGAGGAGGTTTTTGAATCATTAATTTATAAACCTAAATTTTGTTATTCAGGTCATTAAGATCAAGTGAGGAACACCTTCAGACTTAAGGTATTGGTTTTCTACCCGAACCTCCATTTTCATTCAGGTTACACTTATTCTCTAATTACATCAATTAAATTATTATTTATTCATATTTAATCCACATATATTCTGTGATAATGTCATATATATATGTACCAACCAGAATCCTACCTTCATTTATGGGGAGTTTTATGTTTTAAAATTATCTTTCAAAAATTCTTCCCAAAATACAAGCCTGAATCAAGGGAATTTCTCAAATTCTTATCTATTTTCAAGAGAACTATATAATTTTTTTTGGAAACCATTATATTATAAAAAACATTTATTATGAAAATACTATCCTACTTCACTTCTGGTTTTATCTAAAACCTTTTCCAAAAGGACTCTTCTTTTCAAAGTAAAAGAGTATTTATCTCTAGAATTACTCGATGATTTTATAAGAGCATCTTCATTTGTTTCAATAATATTGTTATTATTATGAATTATTGGGATTAATATTTGATGATATAATATACCATATTTAATTTAATGGTTTATGAATAGTTTGAATCTGTATGAAATATCTTAAAACCATTCACTAATTTACTCTGAGTGGTTAGTGTTCATGTTTAACGTTCAGGGAACGTTATTAAAATTTCATATGTTAGTTTAAATATGAATGTATATGTTGTTTATGTTTTCCAAATTAATATTAGGAATAAATTAGATTTATTAAGTGATGAGTGGGGCCCTCTATAGCCCCTCGATGCATCGTTAGGTCTAATGAGATAAATTACGGTCTTGGCACAAGGCCTTCACAAAACGATTCCTTATGGTCTTGACACAAGGCCTTGATAGTGTGGTTATAATGTCTGGCATTATACATTCCATCATTATGAAACTATTAATTTAATGTTCATGAGGTTATTCTTCTAGTATAATACCCATGATTATTCTTTATTATGGAATTTTTATTCAGCTCTTATTCCTGTCATAATGTCTTCAAGTTCATTTTTAAAGGCATGTGTTTTTTAGTTATTCACTATTCCCAATGTTTATGTTTATGATATCTTCCCGTATATTTCTTACCCTTACTGAGTATTTTAGATCACCTTTTTCTTGTGTTTCATTTTTCCCAGGACATGAAGTGGTATATTATGAATGACATGTAGAAATAACCTAGGAGTTATGGATGTTGTAAAAGGAGTTTCTAAATTGTTTTCCATTTCAAGTTGTAATGTTGAACTTATGTATGTATATTGTTTCCAAAGCTACAAAACTACTTAGTACTTTGGGATTCATATTCCTTATTTATATTCCAATGTAATAAAATATGGCACCGACTCCAAGTAACTGGTGTCAGGTCCTTACCCTAGATACCTTCCTCGTGAACATAAATAATCATATCTCCATATACTAGGAATCCTAAATATCAAGGCATACTTCTAGACTGTATAATTTCTTATTAAATCACCACGAATTATTACCATTTTTCAACAACCATCCTCAGATGTACATCTGTTGGATGACTGGGTATGCCCATAACAACCCTGAGGTGCATTTATGATCACCCATGGGTGACGTAAAGTGCTATAAAAATCAAATAAATCTCTATGGTAATGATATCATCAAAATTAAAAAAATCAAAAAAATATAAATTTAACTGTAAATTTGTATGACCCATCCATTTTTGGGATTCAATTACCAAAAATATATATAGAAATAAATAAAAATACAACAACAATGAATTCTAGAAAAAATTAAACAAAGAAATCCCTATACTCACCATAATCACACTCCCTTATTGAAAATATCGCCACTATATTCCTATCCATGAACGCTGCAATATTGTACACCTCTTTCTATAGATATTAGTAAAATGATTACATGGAAAAAGTGATGAAAATAAACTAAGATAAAATTAAACTACCAATATATATCTATATGAATTCGAGAGTCACTTTCCAAAAGTAAAATCTCAATACCCCAGGGGTAGTAAAAAAGGATTTAGAAAATACAAATTAAATGATATGATATGCATTATCAATCATCTAAATAGGAATTCTAAAGGAAACCACACCCTACACTTAAGCTCTAGAAAATGGAAACATTTAATACTATTTTTTATTACATTAATTAAAAATAGGATTTTTATGTATTTTTACATGGAAGATAATATCATTTTAAAGCCATTACTTTAATTTTTCAAAAAACGATTGAAACAAATTTAAAAAAATAACATGGTTGAATACTTTTTTACTTACTTTTATCATTAACAAACTCATTTGAAACCATTTTTTATGTTAGGAATTTAAATTGGCATAAAAATTACATTTTAATAAATATAAGTAACATTATATGAATAATAAAAGGTATAAGTCATGGGATATATAAAGTATGGTTGAAAAAAATCCACATAAACAATAAATTTATACGATCATCTTTGGAAAAAACTCTAAGGGTCACTATGTGATATATTAAACCCTAAACATAATTTTCTTGCATTTACAGGAAAGATATAGTTGAATGTTAATGGAAAGTGGATTAAATATGTATACTTCGCTAACATAGCTAGTGGAAAGTGATCACATCCAATCTAGGTTCAGTTACCCAAATTAATAGGGTTCCAATATGGTTTGAATAAAATATACACCAACAAAAATAAACAATTTCAATATGTGAGACTATAGATACCGTAACCCTAAATATCCATAAATATCATAAGAACATATTCAGATCATGCGTTCAAGATCACCAATCACAACACATAGACCATTAAATCATAAAATCAAAAAAGGTCTGAATACTTTGTGAAAATGTGCCAACTGTGCCATATTATTTATTTTATAAAGTCACTCAAGATCTTATCTGAAAACTAGGTTTGTGTATTAGAGTTTATTTGTCAAAATTTCACTGCATTTTTGTGCTCATATAAATTTACATATATATATATATATTTATATTTCATGTATTTCAAAAATTGAAAAACTCTCATGTGAAATAGATCCTAGAAATATATATGTATATATTTCTATCCATATATAAGAGGATATCAAGAAACACACTATTGGAAATTCATTAAACTTAAATTTTACATAGAACCTATTTTGGGAACATTTTATAATTTACAAATAATTTTATATAATTACATGAAATGAAAAATAAAACTAAGAATAATTGAAAATTACCTTTTGAAATCATATATAACTCCCTAAGATTTTACGGTATGTATCCTCTTTAATAAATCCAATTTATTCGATAGCTCACATTGTACACAAAATAATTTCATATTATATAAATCATATAAAATCACATAGGGAACACACAATTTTTTTTTGTAATTTAAGAATAAATGAAATAAGATGTTTTTTATAGAAATTAAGAAACATATACCAATGAAATAGTAAATTGACCTTTGAAATAGTAATATGACCCATAGGAATTGTAATTTTCCAATAAAATAGTAACATAACATATGAAAGTATAATTAAAATTTAGGAATCTTTTAAATGAAAATATGATATAATTATATCATAGTATAACAAATGATTAATTAAGTGTTGGTATCTTTTATAGAATATAAATATTTATTAACAATTTTATTATAAATATAATGATTTAAAATAAAATTTATTTTCCTAAAATAGATTCATAAATTAATATTTTATTTTCTTATGATTATAATATAATTTTATGAGACCTTAATTAATTTCTCAAAGTGTTATAAAATTAGTTATAATTTTAAAATCGGTATATTTCGAGTAAATGGTAATTTTAATTGTAAATTTAATTTATCAAATTTAGGAAATCATTTTCATAAAATTGAGTTAATTTTTTAATTCTAAATGTCAACAAATGTTCAGGGTGATTTTTTTGGATTTTTCTAAAATAGTTGAATTTTTGGTGAATAGTGAAACAAACTAATTTACGGTATATGCTAAATACATGAATTATTGAGTCATAGATGATGTATGGATGATATAATCCCATAATATCAAAATCTAATTCATTATTTTAATATATTTACTAATAAGGTTGAAACTATTCATAGTCTTGCTCCGAAATAATAAAGAAATGAATAAAATAATCAAAAAACACATGTCTCCTCCACCATAAATACCTCCATCACACCACCTCTTCTCGTCACAACTTATATCCCTTAAGCTTTCCCAATTTCTTCCCAATACTATTACCATGTATCCCCCATGTCCTGAATCCTTTGTTCTCAACAAATTACCATAACCCATGTTTTTTAAAGAGGTTATCAAGGAGAAGGATTCAAGAAGTAAATCCCTTAGCCCTTCTCTTGCAATTTCTTTTAATTTCATTTCATTTATTATCCTTCACTCACCTCATCTCTACAAAAAATAAATGATAAATATAGTATATTATATATACTATAATTCTAATATTTTAATGTAAAACCCATCATAAGTCCCCTTCTCATCTTCATTTTTTCTAAAAATGAAAATATATTCTGTGAGTGTCGATTTTCGACCATCAGGGAAGATGTATTTTTATTTTCCATTACCACCTTCATGGATGGTCATAAAACCATTATAATGGTTGAAATATAATTTATATCTATATTATAACTTATTTAGTGGTTTGGAACTAAAATATATTCATAATATTAATTAATAAAACAAAACTAGTGTGTGATGATTGAAAAACGCCAAAATAGTCTAAATGGTTATCATTAAGATTTTATCTAATGAATCATACTAATATATAAAAAATGTTATATAAGACCATTTAATATTCTGGAAGTTCATTAACAACATAAAACTTCAATTACAGATAAGTATTCTCTTTTTACATGATTTTTCATACATGTATACAAGTGAACCTATCATGAAAAATAAGGAAACAAACACCCTCGAACGATGAAATTGATTTTTTTAACTCCAAAAAAGTCCATAAATGAACTTAATAAAATTATAATAAATATAATAAATGTTTCTTTAGATCTTAATTTAATTATTAATGAATCCAATTTCATTATCCCAAACATTAAGTTCAAGCGCCGAATACTTTCGGACATAAGGTAAGGGATTTCCAAGAATCCTATTTTTTCATTCGAGTTACACTTTATCTCTCTTTACCCTAATGTTACTCTTCTTTATTTTTACATAATTATTATACATTCTGTATATATTTTCTAAAATATTGTATCTATATCATTTAATCTTTATTTTATGGGTAAATACATTTTTATGGGGTTCACTTTTCAATGCCTCCCGATAAGAAATTCCAATTAAAGGGAACTTCCAATTTCTTACCCATTTTAAAGTATCAACAATAATCACTTTAACCCCTATTATTCTTAGAAAATAAATAATTTTATCATGAAAACCTTTCTTTCGTCATTTCTGTCTTTATATAAAGGATTATGGATTTTCTACTTTAAATGTTCCTTAATATTTTCCTTAAAATGCACTAAAAGGTTTCATATCTAATGTTTCTTAAACACTCTTTTTTACATGTTTTCAATTCATTTGGACATAATTTATAATTATATATGTGTACTTTGTATTATGAATTTATATGTATTATTTTAATCTATTCATCCACGGAAACCATTATGATATTCCCTTTGACCACTTACTCCTTGTGTGTTGTCTATGTATAATTCCCTTTTATTTAATACCATGATTCTTTAAAGATGTCATTATATATCCTTATTTATTGTATCATGGGTAAGAGTATTGTATTATATGAATACCATTTTTACATATGGTGTTTTCATTGAATGTTTTTATTTAATTGAATTTATGTATGAAGAATATTTTAGACTTGTAGTGATGGGTGGTGCTCGGTTACAGATAGCCTTTGTTGCATTGACATGTCTCATGAGATAATATAGTTAGAAATAAACCCTTCATGTTTTTTCTCATAAGAATTAGGCAGACTTTTAACCACAAAGTTAAACCATCTTAATTTTATAGTGGTTCATGTTACATATACATGACGTCCAGTAAATAATCATTTTATTTATTCAGTATTCCTTTATTACTTTCCATGGGGTTTTCATTATGAAAAAAATCTATGGTTTCATTTTAATTATCAGCGTTTTTAGGGAATTTATTTTTCATATTATTTACCTCGACATAATTATTATTCATTATTGATTTTTTTTAATTATTATTGATTTATGAAACCCTTATTGAGCTTTTTAGTTCACGCTTTTATTTGTTTTCTTTCCCCATTTTGCGAAGATGAAATATTTGAATAAGTGAAAAGGAGTGGTTTATTTTTATGTTATGTTCTATATTTAATTACCAATGTAATAATGGAATCATGTATGTATCTATTTTCTTCAATAATACTAAAATGATTGATCCTTGATGATGTGATATCTTTTATCTATGCCATTATACTAAAACCGCCACAGACTTTGGGCTACTAGTGTCATGGTTGTAAAATTTAGTATTAGAGAAAGTTTTTTTGAAACCTTTGGAACTAGATGTTAAATAAACATAATAATTATAATAACTCACTATAGATAATTTTTCCTCAATTATCATGATGATTATAATCTAACTTAATTTGTGACAATATTTAGTGTGGGAACCTAATGGAAGGAAAAGAATCAATACCAATGGATAATGTAGTGATTTCCATTATGACCAAGTGAACAAAGTTATTGTTGGAGTTGAGAAAATCCTAACTATATTAGGAAAACTTACCTAGGTTCTGAAGAATAACCATACTAAACCTATGTTGGATCGTTTCATGTGGTAGAATCACCCATTTTTAGTGGGACTACTAATCAAGTGGTAGCTGACTAGTGGATCAAGTCACTTGAAAAGATATTTATGGCACTGGGATGTAATGAAAATAAAAAGGTAGTAATGGTAGTATATTATCTCATGGGATATGTTGATCAATGATGGTTATTAACCGAGAATACTAAAAAGTAAGATTAAATAAAAGACATGTAATGAACAACTTTTAAAGAATAATTATTTGAAAAATACTTACCATATGATAAATGAAATGAAATGAATAGAAAATTTGTTATCTTAAAGAAAATGGAAGAAGAGGTTATTATAGAGTATGAGGATACCTTTACAAGACTATTCAGGTATGCTACAGATTACATAATTGATTTAGAAGAAAATATTTATAATATATTTTAAGGTTTTAAACCAAGTCTCCAAAGGGCACTGGATTCTCAAACATTTTCTTTATATGATGAAATAGTATTTATAGCCATCAAAACAGAGAAGGAATTTACGGGATCTTATACGTTAAAGGTAAATAAAAGTCAAAATAGGTATTCTGATAACAATAGAAATTGTGAAGCATCAAAGAAGAATAGGGTAATGAAGAAATTTCCATTATTAGAAAATTTTGTAAATAATAATCTTGGGAAATTCTTGAAAGGAATAAGAATTTGTTATAAGTTTCGAGAAAAGTGTCATAAAGAAAATTAATACAAGGGTAAGAAATAAATAAATGATTTTAAATGCTTAAACTGTTATGAAAAGAGTAATTATTCAAAAAAATTCCTCAATAATTAATGAAATTTACTATAGAAGAGGACAAGGGGAGATGGCTAAGCTTATGTGATCACTACAACTAAAGTAAAAGTACCCAATTATGTGGTGACATGTATAATAATATTATTTTCTAATTTATCCAATGATTTATTTGATTATATATCATGACACTATTTTATATCTACCCACTATTCTAATAAAATTTGATATTTCCATTTTTATTTAATAATCTATTTTCTGTTAAAAATCCCATGGGGAGTCTAATTACAATAAAAAGGTGTCATGTAGTTCCCATTATAAAATATAAACATGATTTATTTACTAACCTTATCATCATAACTATGGATAATTTTAATATAATCCTCAGTATGGACTAAATTTCAAAATATAATGTAAGATTTTATTATAATAATAAGGAAATTACGATTTGTTAGGAAGATATAGACTCCCTTATATTTAGAGTAGAAAATTAATTATATGATTCTTATCTAGATCCACCACCAGTAGCTCTAATGAATAAAATTATTAGGAAGGAAGAGCTAATAATAGATAGGGTTAAGGAAATTAATCTTCAAATTTAGAATGTACCAATTTAAAAGGAATACAATGATGTATTTTTTAAGGAATTACCTAGAAACCACCAGAGAATGAAGTTGAAATTACCATTGATTAAATAACTAATTCAAGAACAATATTAGTGAATACTTATAGAATAGAAACTATGGAATTGGTGGATCTAAATAAATAATTAGATCATTTGTGTAATAAGGTATTTATTCAACTTAGTGTTTCTCCTTGGGGAGCCCTTATTATTTTTTTACGAAGAAAGATGGATCCTTGAGGTTATGCATTGAAAATAGAGATATCAATGTTATTACAACAAAGAAAAAGTATTCACTACCTTGAATTGATGATTTATTTTATTAACTTCATGGATCTAGTTTTTTTCAAAGATTGACCTTAGTTTTGGGTATCATCAATTTTGAGTAAAGAGGAATAGATTCTAAATACAATTTTTCAAATGATTTGTGGACATTAAAATTTCACAGTAATTCCATTTAGATTAACTAATTAACCCTATTTTTTTATAGATCTAATGAAAAAATTATTTAGATATTATATTGATGTTTTTTTGTAGAATTTTTTGATGATATTTTAGTTCATTATAAAATCTATGAAGACCATGAGAATAATTTTTGGATTGTTATTGAGACTCCTATAAGGAAAGATTTATATGGTACATTTAGAAAGTGTGAATTCTTTCTTCAAGAAATTTATTTTCTTGGATATAGTGTCTCTAAGGATGGGACCTCTATTGTTCCTATAAAAGAAAAGGAAATCCAATAATTCCCTACAACAATGAAAACAAACTATGTTCGTAGTTTTATTCGTTTAGTTGGTTACTACCAGTTTTTCATTCAGAATTTTTCCTGATTGGCTAACTCTTTAACCAAGCTCACACGTAAAGGGGTTATGTTCATATGGAAAAAATAATGTGTAGAATGTTTTGAAGAATTTAATATAAGATTATTTATTACTCCAATTTTGACTTTACCATATGGAAATGTTGATTTTGTGATATAAAATGATGTATTAAAGAAATTACAGGGATGTGTCCTTATAAAAAATGATAAAATTATTACATATAAAACAAGGTAGTTGAAGTCTCATGACCAAAATTATCTAACTCATGATCTTGAGTTAGAATCCATAATATTTACTCTAAATATATGAATACACTATATCTATAGTGAAGGTTATGAGATATATGTGAATCACAAGAGTTTTAAATGCATATTTACACAGAAATAACTCAACATGGGGAAATATGATGGCTTGAGTCACCCAAATATTATTATTTCTCAGTAAAATACCTCATAGGAAAGAAAAATAAAGCAAAAGATGCATTAAGTAGGAAAGATCATGGAATTATAACCTAAATGATGATTGAGAAAGATCCCATGTTCATGGATCTAGGAAATATAGATATGGGAATTATTAAGGTATAGGAAACATCACTCCTTTTTCAAATGATTGCTAAACTATATTTACTAGAGAAGATAGAAATCTCTTAATACTATGTTGAGAATTTTGAAAAGATAATTAAAGGCGTTAAGGATGGAAGATTGGAATAACTTATGTATGAGGATGGAATTATGAAATTTGGAAAGGTATTATGTGTTCTATAAATACCTAAACTAAAAAGGGAACTATTAGACGATTATCATAGCTTAATATTATCCATATACCAGAATAATACCAAAACATATAGATATGTGAAGTGATTTTTTTTTGGGATAATATGAAGAAGGAAATTTCTCACTATGTGTCAAGATGCCTAGTTTTTCAACATGTGTAGGCTAAGAGAAAAAATCCTAGAGGAGTCTTGCAACCTCTAGCTATTCATATGTAGAAGTGGGATGTCATTACTTTGGACTAAATCACTATATTACCAAAGAATCTGAGAAATAATGATGAAATATGGGTAATTGTTGATCGAATTACCAAATATAAACATTTCATTGCTATAAGGAAGGATTTTATACTCGAGCACCTAGAAAGACTCTATATTAATGAAGTTTTAAGGCTTCATGGTCAACCACTATTGATTATAACAGATCTTGATCCATATTTTTCCTCGAAATTCTAGAATAGTTTTAGAAGACTTTGGATACTGAGCTTCAAATAAGAAATTCTTATCAACCTAAAACCGAAGTATAGTCTAAATGGACTATTAAAACATTGGAAGATATGTTTAGACCATGATAACTTGACTTTAAAGGTATATGGGATTAGTATTTACCATTGGTATAATTTTACTATAATAAGATTTTCCATTATAGTACTAAAATGGCCCCATATGAAGCATTATATGCTATGAGATGTTGAACTCCAACTTGCTGGGATAAAGTTAGTGAGGGGAAACTTATAGGCCCAGAACTTATTGAAGTGACAATAAAAAAGGTAAAGACTATTTAGGATTATATTAAAGAAGCTCAAAGTAGGAAAAAGAGTTATGCTGACAACCTGAGAAAGGATTTGGAATTTCCAGAGGGATATCATGTATTTTTTAAAGTATCTCAGTGGAAGGCCGTATTATGGTTTTATAAGAAAGATAAACATATCCCCAGGTACATTGAACCGTTTGAAATTCTAGAAAGAGTTGGAGTGGTAGATTACGAATTATAAATACCTCCATTTCTCTCTAAATATCATGATTTTTCCACATATAATTATTAAATAAGTACATTCCAAACTTAATGTATGTACTCACCTATGAATAAATAGAACTGGAACTTGATTTTCCTTAATGCAAAATGCCTATTGAAATTCTTGACATAAGAGAGAGAGTATTATGAAATCAGACTAATAGAATAGTAAAGGTTCTTTGGAGAAACCAAAAAATGGAAGAAGAAACATGAGAACTTGAGGATGTTATAAAGAAGAATCACCCACATATATTTAAAGGGAAATATTCAATAGAAAATTTGAGGATGAAATTTATGAATTATGGAAGAATATAACACCCCAGGATTTTACATTATATATGCTATTAATAAAATTTAATCCATTTGATATCTTACATTAAACAAAAAGTAATTTCATATAGTATAAATAATATAAAATAACATATAAAACAAAAAAAAACTTTATAAATGAGAAATGTATGAAATAAGAGTCTTTTTCTAGAAATTAAAGAATTTATACTAATGAAATAGTAACTTGACCGTAGGATTAGTAATATGACCCCTATGAATATTAATTCAACCAATAGAATAGTAACATCACCTATTAAAGTATAAATAACATTTATGAATCTTATTAATGAAAATATGATATTATTATCTCATAGTATAATTAAATAAATATTATGAAAATGGTGAATTAAGTGTTGGTAGTTTTTGTAAAACCAAAATATTTATTTACAATTTTATAATTAATATAATGATTTAAAAGAGAATTTATTTTCATTAAATAGGTTCATAAATTAATATTTTATTATCTTTTTATTATAATATAATTTTATGAGACCTTAATTAATTTTTCAATGTGTTATTAAATGAGTTATAATTTTCAAATTGGTATTTTTCGATTAAATGATGATTTTAATTGAAAATTAAATCTATCATATTTAAAAAATAGTTTTCATAAAATGGAGTTCATTTTTTAATTCTACACATCAAAAATTGTTAGGGTAAATTTTTTGGATTTTTCTAAAATAGTTGAATTTTTGGGGAATAGTGAAATATGGTAGCTTATGATACAAACTAAATACATGAATTATTGAGACATAGATGATGTATGGATTATGTAAGTCCATAATATCAAACTATACTTCATTATTTTGATATATTTATTGACATGGTTCAAAATAGTCATATTCTTGACACCAAATAATAAACAAATGACTAAAATAATCAAACAACACCCCTCTCCTCCACTTTAAATACCACCCTCTCACCACCTCATCTCCTCTAACCTCAAAATCCTTTAAGCTTATATAATTTATAACAAATAATCTCCCCAAGTCTCTCCCCCCTGTCCTATATCCTTTTGGCACAATAAAATTACAAAACCCTAGTTCCTTAAGAGGTTCTCAAGGATCAAAATTCAAGAGGTAAAACCCTTAGTCCTTCCCTTTCAATTTCAATAAATTTATTTTATTTACTTATTATTCCCTCACATAATACATCCAAAAAATGAATGATAAATAATTTATATAATATATAATGTAATGTTAATATGTTAATGGAAAAACAATCATCACCCCCTTTATCCTCTACCTTTTATTCTAAAAATCAAAATATCATCCGTGATGTGTCGATTTACCACCACCATGGACAATGTGTTTTCATTTTACATTACCATATTCAAGTATTGTTATGAAACAATTATAATGGATGAAAAAGAATGTGAAATTTTTATTAAAACTTATTTATTTATCTTTAACTAGTATATATACAAAATATTAATTAATATGACAACACTAGTGCGTGATGATCGAAAAACACCAAAATAATCTAGATGTTTATCATTAACGTTTGATTTAATGAGTCATCCTCATATCTAGAAAAAAAATTATATATATAACTATTTAATCTTCTATAATTTCATTAAAAACATATAATTTTAATTCTGGATAAATATTCTTATTTTACATGATCTTTCATACAAGTATACAAGTGAAACAATCATGAAAACTAAGGAAATTAACATTATCAAATGGAAAAATTGAATATTATAACTCATCAAAAAGGAAATAAATAAACTTAATAACATTATAATAAATCAAATTAATCTTTAATAGTATCTGAATTAAATTATTAATGTTTCCAATTTCATTATATAGGACATTAAGAGCAAGTGAGGAACAGTTTCAGACATAAGGTAAGGGATTCTCCCCGAATATCCATTTTTCATTCGGGTTATGCTTTATCTCTCTTTACCCCAATGTAATTCATCTTTATTTTTATATAATTATTCTAAATTATTTTTATATTTTCCAAAAGTCATGTATCCATACCATTTCATATTTATTTGATTAGGAAACATATGTTTTATAAGGTTCTCTTTTCAATTCATCATGATAACCAAGTCCAATTAAAGGGTACTTCCCAATTTCTTACCCATTTTCAAGTATCACCCATAATAAGTTTTAATTCCCCATTATTCTTGTAAAATAATTAATTTTATCAAGAAAATATCTCTCATGTCATTTATGGTTTTATATAAAATATGTTTTTTCCGCTTTAAAATATCCTTAATATTTTCCTTAAACTGCACTAAATAGTTTCATTTTTATTGTTTATTAAACAATATTTTTTACATATTTTCACTTCATTTGAAAATAATTTATCATGATGTATGACTATTTCTATTATGAATTTCTAATTATGATTGGAATAAAATCATCTGTGGAAACTATTATGATATTTCGTTTGATCACTTATTCCTTGTGTGTGGTGTATATATAATTACCCTTTATTTATGATCATAATTCATTAAAGATTTCATTAAATATCCATATTTCTTGTATCATGAATTTGATTATTGTATTTTCCATATGACATTTTAATATATGGTGTTTTCGTTGAATGTCTTTATTGAATTGAATCCATGTACGATGAATGTTTTCGATTTGGGGTGATGGGTGGGGACCAATTATAAATAACCTCTTGATGAATCTACAACTCTCATGAGACAAAACATTTGGCGAAAAACCCTTCATGTTTCTTTCCAAGTAGAATAAGACAAGGTTTTACCCAAAGAGTTAAACTGCCTTGATGGTATAATGGGTAATGTTCTAGATACATGATGTCCAATAAATAATCATTTCTATCATTTATAATTTAGCTATTACTTTACCTGATATTTTCACTTTGATAAAATCTATATTATCATTTACATTCTCAATATATCGATGGAATGAATTTATTCAATTATTTACCTTGCCAAAATCCTTATTCCTTATTGTCTTTTCTTGAATTATTATTGATTCATGCAACCATTACTTAGTATTTGAGATCACCCTTTTATTATTTTTGTTTACCCAGGTTGTGAAGATGAAATCTTTGAATAAGTGAAAAGAAACATTTTTTTTATATTTTTTTATATTCTACGTTTAATTACCAATATAATAAGGGAACCATGTATATATCTATTTTCTTCAGTAATACCAAACTGATCGATCCTTGGTGATGTGATCTCTTGTATATATGCCATTGTAATTAAATGATTACCAAATTTTGGATACTGGGGTTGAGGTTTTTATAGTTGGTATTAGAGAAAGTTTATTAGAAACCTTGATAAATAGATTTTAAATAAACATGATAATTATAATAACTTATTTTGGAAGATTTTGGATAAATAATCATGATGATTATGACCTAACTTAGTTTTTGATATTGATTAGTGTTGTTTCTTGATGAAATGAAAATAATCAATACCCATAGATGATGTAGGGATTTCACTTCTGATCAAGTCAACACAATTAGTGTTGGAGATGAGAAAATCATGACCATATTAGGAAAACTTTCAATGTTTATGAAAAATAACTATACTAAACCTATGTAGGATTTTTTATGCCGAATAAGCACCAATATTTTAGTGGTATAACTAATTGAGTAGTTGTTGAGCAGTGTATCAAGTTCCTTAAAAAGCTATTTCTGGCAATAGGATGCAATGGAAATGAAAAGGTAGTACTGGAAACATATTTTCTCATGGGTGATACTGATTAATGATTGTATTTGATCTAGAATACCAAGTAGGATGATGAAATATAATATATGGAATGAACAACCTTTAATGAAACATTCGTCAAAAAATACTTACCTCCTGAGAAATGAACCGAAATGAAGAGAAAATTCATTAACATAAAAAAAAGTAAAGAAGAGAGTGTTTCATAGTATTATGGTACCTTTAAAAGACTATCCAGGTATGATACAGATTACATATGATTTGGAAGATAATATTGATAATTTATTTTAAGTTCTTAAACCAATTCTTCGAAGGGATCTGTATTTTTAGACATTTTCATCATATGATGAAATAGGATTAAGTTCCCTAAAAAAATAGAATGAATTTTCTAGATCTTATATGTTATAGGGAAATCAAGATAAGAATATGTCTTATGATAATCATGGAAATGGCGAATCATCAAAGAAGAATAGGGGAATGTAGTAATTTCCATTATAAAAAAGTTGTGGAAAGAATCACCGTGGGAAATGCTTGAAAGGCATGGGGTTTTATTATAAGTTCAGAGAAAAGGGTCATCGAACAATTGAATGTAAGGGGAATAAACAAATCAATGATATTAAATGATTTGAGAATAACGAAATGGAGTATTATCCAAATCAATGTCCCAAGCCTTAATGAAATTTACAATAGAAGAGGCCAATGTGAGATTTCTAAGATTATGCGATAACCACAACTGAAGTAGAAGTACCCAAAGATGTGGTGGAAGGTATAATAATCACATCCTCTAATTTAGACAATGATTGATTTGATTATAAAACATCAAATTATTTTATATCTACCCAGTTTTCCAAGAAAATTAGATATTTAAAATTTGATTTAATGAGAGGTTTTTCAGTCAAAACTCCTAAGGGAAGTCTCATTGCCACAAAAATTTGTTGGGTAGTACCCTTTATGGCATATAAAAATTCTTTATTTTCTGACCTTATTATCATACCTATGGTTGAATTTTATATAATCTTTAGTATGTACTGAATTTAAAAATATTATGTGAGAATTTATTTCAAGAATAAGGAAACTATGATTTGTGAGGAAGATGTAGAATCCCATATATTTAGAGCAGAAAATTTATCATATGATTCTTATCTAGATCCACCACCAATATCTATACTGAATGAAATTATTTTGAGGAAGAACAAAAAACATCTATGGATGAGGAAAGTCCTCTTCAAATTTAGAATGTTCCAATTATATAGGAATACATTGATGCATTTCCTGAAGAATTACCTCGACACCCAAACAGAGCATGAAGTTGAATTTACCATTGTTCTAATACTTGATGCAAGACCAATATTAAAGGCTCCTTATAGAAAGGAATATAATTAGTGGATCTAAAGAAACAACTAGGGTATTTGATTAATAATGGATTTATTCAACCTTGTGTTCCTCCTTGGGGATCCCCTATTCTTTTTTGTTAAGAAGAAAAATGAATTCTTGAGGTTGTGAATTGACTATAGAGAAATCAATGTTATTACAATATAGAACAAGTATCCTCCGAAATTAATTTAGGATTTATTTAATTAAATCCACTAAGATCAATATTTTTCTAATATTAACCTTTGTTCTGGTGATTATGAGTAAAGAAGGGAGACATTCCAGAGACAGTTTTTTGGTTGAGGTATGGACATTATGACTTCATTGTAATGCCATTTGTTTGACTAATGCACCCCCTATTTTCATGGATCTAATGAATAGAGTATTCAATGAATATCTAGATGTTTTTTACAGTATTCATAGATGATTTTTTTATTCTAAAATCTATTAATCCTATGAGGATCACTTGCAGATTATTCTTGAGAGTCTTATAAGGAAATTATTATATGATAATTTTAGAAAGTGTGAATTCTGGGTTCAATAAATATATTTTATTGTCTATGTTGTCTCTAATGATGGAATCTCAGTTGGTCCTTTGAAGACAAATACAATCCAAGAATGTCCTACACCATTGAACACAACCTAGGTACATATTTCATTTGGTTTAGCAGGTTACTATTGATATTTCATTCAAAATGTTTCCCAATTGGTTAACCCATTAACCAAGATCACACATAAAGGGGTAAAGTTTATATGGATATACAAATGTGTAGAATGTTTTTATGAATTGAAGAGAAGATTAATCAATGCTCCAATTTTGACTTTACCACCAGGAAATGACGGGTTTGTGATTTACAATGATGCATCGAATAAAGTACTGGGCTGTGTCCTTATGAAAAATGATAAAATTATTGCATATGGATCATGGGAGTTGAAGACTCATAAAAATTATTATACAACTCATGTTCATGAGTTATTATCCACAATCTTTTCTCTTAAGATATGGAGACACTATCTCTATGGTGAAAGATGTGAACTATATATGAATCACAAGAGTTTTAAATATATATTTACACAAAAAGAACTCAACATGAGGAAATGATGATGGCTTCAGTTACTCAATGATTATGATGGATTGATAAACTACCACCCTAGAAAGGGAAATATGATAGTAGATTCATTAATTAATAAATATCATGGACTTCTAACCCAAATTAGGATTGAGAAAGATCATATGTTTATGGATCCAGTAAATATGGATATGGGAATTACTAAAGAATATTAAACACCACTCCTTTTTCAAATGTTTGGTAAACCATATTTATTAGAGAATTTAAAAATATCTCAATATGATTATGAGAATCTTCTAAAGAAAATTGAATTCATTAAGGATGAAATATTGGTGGACTTCATGTATGAGTATGGAGTTATAAAATTTAGAAAGATTTTAGGTGTTCAATCAATACCAGAGATAAAAAGGGAACTATTAGATTATTCTCATAAATCAAACATATATATTCACCATGGTAGCACCAAAATGTATATATATTTGAAGGAATATTTTTGGTGGGATAATATGAAGCGGGAAACTAATGACTATGTGTCAACATGCCTAGTTTTGTCAACAAGTAAAGGATGAGAAACAACATCCAAGAGGAGTTATGTAACCTTTTTCTTCAGATAACATTAATTTGTACTTCGCCACCGGATTACCAAATATTACAAGAATGAATGATTAAATATGGGTAATTATTGATCGAATTACCAAATTGCCACATTTCCTTGCTATAAGGGAGGATTTTCCATTGGAGAACTATAAGGACCTCACATTAAACATTACGTAAATCAAGTTAATTCAACTGTAATAAAATTATTAAATTATCAAATATATTTTTGGTTCAAATTTTTAGAGAGTCAGTTCATAAAATATACGTGACAACCCATACACATACAATATTGATACTACTAAAACTATATCCATTTCATCCATAATACATTGTTTTAATAAAACATGAATTCAATTCATGAAAAATCTTCACAATATTCATCTTGGATACTTATTTTCTCTTACTTATCCTTAGAAACTATGAAAATCATTTTCAAACTTTGGATGGGAAAAAAACTCTCAGTAAAGGACATAACAAAATAGGGAAACCGTTAGTCTAGGAATTCATATAAGCATATAAAATCCTTTTCACAAATACATACTTCTTACCTCTAAAGTATATTATAGTTAATTCATGAAAACAATATATTTCCATAAAATATTGAAAACATAAATAAAAATATATATGTAAATTTTGGAATTAATTTTTTAATGTTGAAACCCTCGCAGATACAATATTATTTTTAACCCTCACATCTTCCTTACAATTTAACCCTCATGACTACCTTATGATGTAACCCTCATATCTAGCTTATAGTGTAACCATCAAAATTGTACTTGGAGTAACCATTACTATTGACCTCCAATATATACATACGTAATTCATTTTAGGGTGATATAAGTCACACCTTTAGTCATATATAGTTCCCAAGAACCAAACCATAATATAAATCAGGAATAGTTTCATCATAAAATTATTCCTTTTTATTTTTTTAAAAGAGACATTAGAGAGTATTTTAAAATGAATGTCCCTTACCTTAGGTTTGTCTTAATTAAAACATGATCAAACATCTTATATAAAGGTTTGAAGAGTGTTATTAATTTATTATAGAATTATAATCAAGTTTATACTACCTTATATGTCTATATTATAATAACTTTCCACACATTTATTAATAATATTTTTTTATTTCCATTGTTTCCGGTGTGTTCTTTTCATGGTTTCTATGGTTGGTTTATTATGGATTTCCCTTTCAAATGGATAAAAAACTCAAGAAGTTGAAATAAATGATATTAATATGTTTCCATAATTTAAAATGATACCATATATCATTTTTTTTGAAATTAAGATGAATCATTAGATAAAATGTGAACGAAAATGATTTATTTATTTTGGTAGTTTTTACGACCATCGAGAACTTATATCATTTTATTTAGGATAATTTTTATATATTGGCTAAAAAAAATTATACTAATTATAATATGTATAATAAAATCTTATTGTATAATAATAATGGTTTTATAACCATCCTTGAATATAGTAGTGGAGAATGAAAGTGTATCATCCATGATGACAGTAAATCGACACATCACGAATGATGTTCTCATTTTTAGAATAAATTGGAGATGAGAAAGAGTTTGATAATGAATTTTTTCATAAACAAGTTAAAATTACATTATATATTACATACTAGAGAATTTATGACACTTTTATATGGGGAGGTGAGGATAGAATAAAAAAAATAATAAATTGAAAAGAAAATAAAAGAAAATGGAAGAGGATTTTACCTTGTGAATTATTCTCCTTGAGAACCTCCTTAAGGCACTTGGTTTTGGAATTTTGGTGATAAAATCAGATATTAGAGACATGGAAGATGATTGGAAATGGAATTAGGGACAATTTAAACAAGCTATAAGGTTTTGTAGTGTGAGGAGAAGATGTAGTGAGGGGTGATTTTTATAGTGGAGGAGAGGGGTGTTTTTTGATTATTTTATTCATTATTTATAATATTTAGCTCAACATTGTGAATCATTTGAGAATTATCACTAAATATATTTTTAAATGAAGGAGATTTTGATATTATGGTCTTACATCTACCGTACATCATCCATGACTCAATAATTCATGTATTTAGCTTATTTTGTTAATTATCGTATTTTACTATTCACAAAAATTTATCTATTTTATAGAAATCCAAAAAATTCACCCAAACTATTTTTTTCATGTATGTAATTAATAAACAGACTCAATTTTGTTAAAATAATTTTCTAAATATGATCAATTTAATTTTTAATTAAAATCATCATTTATTAAAAAAATTCCAATTTTAAAATTATTACTGATTTTATAACACTTTGAAAACTTATTTAATGTATCATAGAATTGTATTATAATCATAAAATAAAAAAATATTAATTAATGATTAAATTTTATGGAAATAAATTTTCATTTAATTCATTAAATTAATTATAAAATTATAATTAAACATTTTTATTTTATAAAACTTACAACACTAAAATTATCATTTTTAAAACATTTATTTACATATAATTTGATTTAATTATATCATATTTTGTTTTATAATATGGATAAAGTTTATTTATACTTCCTTTGGTGGGGTTACTATTCTTTTTTCCAGATTATTATTCCTTATGGTCAAGTTACTATTCTATCATTATAAATTCCTTAATTTCTATAAATTCCACTTATTTCATTATACATTTATAATAAATTTAACTATTTTATTTAAGAATGAAATATTTTTTATAATTACCTGGGTTGTTACATTCTTCATATATCTATAAATTGAATCCTCACAAATATTTTTATTCACTTATTGAACAAGTTAGGATACCTTTCCCTCATAGGATTTTTAGATTCTCATGTTGCTTCTTCAACCATATGGTTTCTTCCAAAAACCTTAACTGGGTGAATTACCTTATTCTGTAATACATGATTTATTCGATCAATAAACTAAATAGAATTTTTTTCCTAAGGAACGTTCTCTTCTAACTAAACTACTTTTGGACTCAGAACATGAGATGAATCTGGAACGTACTTTCTCAACCTCAAAACATTAAAAACATTGTGTACCTAAGATAAACTAGAAGGAAAAGCTACTCAGTAGGCAACTGGTCCAACTTTATCCATGATATGAAAAGGTCTAATAAACCATGGACTTAGATTTACTTTCTTATGAAAATGCATTACACTTTTTCAAGTAGAGATTTTAAGGAAAACATGTTCACCTACCTCAAAAGAAAGGTCTTTCCTCCTGTTATCTCTATAAATTTTCTTCTTACTCTAAACTATACTCATGTGTTGCTAGATCATATTCACTTTCTTAGAGACTTAATATAAAAATTTTGGTCCCATCAAATTCATCCCAAAATTCTAGAGTTTGACACCAATTTCCATAAAATACCTAAAAAGGCTTCATCAGTATATTGGAATGAAAAATGTTATTATAAGAAAACTCATCAAAAGAAATGTTATGATCCCAACATCCCTAGTAATCCATTGAATAGGCTTGAAGAATGTACTCCAAGGTATTAATTGTTCTCTTATTTAATCCATAATATTGTGGATAAAAGGCTGTGTTGAAATTTATTTCAATTCCCAAAGAATTCTGAAGGCCTTTCTAAATTTTAGAAGTGAACCTTGGATCATAGTCAGATACAGTGGAGAGAGTAATTCCATGTAACCTAATAGTATCTTTGAGGTACTGTTGAGAAATATGATCTAGAGAAAGAGTATATAGAATAGGAATAAAATGTGCATAATTAGTTTTCCAATCAACAATAACTCATATCACATTATTAGCTCAAGAAGTCTTTGGTAGTCCCACCATGAAGTCCATGGATATATTTTCCCTTTTCCACTCTGGCACTAGAAAAATTTGAACCATCCCGTTTATTAGTTATTTATGTTATTTAACCTTTTTACATGTTAAAAATTTCATGATAAAATCATCAACATCTATTTTCATTCCGTCCTACTAGTGATAATCCCGGAGGTATCTATATATTTTAGTACTGTCAGAATGAATAGAAAATAGGGAACTATGAGATTCACTTAACAATTACTTATTTAGTTGGATATCATAAGGCAAACATAATATATTTAAAAATATCAAAAAACAATCTTTATCACTTTAAAATTAAAGAAAAATACCCTTTTCACAAATTCTATATTTTTTTATAACTCACAGTGTTCCTTTGGTGCTTTCTTAATTCTATCTGAGAGAGATGATTTCCCTGAAACCTGAATCAAAACATGATAATTTACTTCAACAACAACTTCCAATCCAAAATTCATCAAATCATAAACCAAGTTGTCTATTCTAGATGTAACATGGTCAATGTATCATGACGTTTTCGACTCAAGGCATCCACCACTTTGTTTTCTTTTCTAGGATGGTAACTGATTGTGCAATCATAATCCTTTATAAGTTCCAACTATCTTCTCTACCTCATGTTCAATTCATTATAAGTAAATATATACTTCAAAATTTTACGGAAATTATATATTTCACTTTTAGATCCATATAAATGACGCCCCCAAAATTTTAAAGTGAAAACCATAGATACTAATTCCAAATCATGTGTGGGATAATTTAACTCATCAATTTTCAGTTGTATTGAAGAATAAAAGGTTACCTGGTCATTATTCATCAGAACAAAACCAATTCCCTTAAATGATGCATCATTTTATATAAAAAAAATCACCATTTCTAGACGGCATGGATAGAACTAGAGCATTATCGAATCTCCTCTTCTGTTTCGGAAAACAAACACCACATTCTTCGGTCCAAATAAATTTAACCAATTTTCTTGTTAACTTAGTTTGTGTGATAGATAACCATGCAATGTTTTTAACAAACCTCTAGTAATATCCTGATAATATAAGAAAACTATGGATCTTAGTAACATTTTTAGGTCTTGTCCATTCAAAAACAAATTTTTCTGGAGGGATCAATTGTTATTTCATACCTATTTACAGTGTTCCTAATAAAATAAATCTATTGTGAACCAAAATAAAATATTCTAAATTTTCCATATAATTTCTTTTCTTTGAGAGTTTGCAAGAAAATCCTTCGTTGTTTTTCTTGATCCTCATAAATTTTTGAAAACACCATAATATCATCAATAAAAACAACAACAAACTTATCCAAAATATTCAAAAAATATTCTATTCATAAGATCCATAAATACAGTAGGGGAATTTTTCAAACCAAATTGAATAAAAACAAACTCATAATGCCCATATCTATTATAGAAAGATGTTTTTATAATATCATCCTTCTTCACCTTCAGCTAATTGTACCCGGATCGAAATTCAATATTAGAAAAATATTGAGCTCCCTGAATTAGATAAATAAGTCATCGATATGAGGAAATGGATACTTATTCTTAACATTAATGTTATTAAAATCTCTATAATTAATGGAAATCCTCATGGAAACATCTTTATTTTTAACGAAAAAATAGGACAGACCCATGGTGAAGTGATAGATTGATTGGAACCATTATCAAGAAACTCTTGCAATAACTTTTTCAATTTGAGAAGTTCCACTTGATCTATTCAATAAGGGGGTTTTGTAATTGTCTTAGCATTAGGAACTAAGTCAACAGTAAATTTAACTTCCTGATCAGGTATAACACTAGAAAATTCATCAGGAAAACATCCACGTATTTATTTTACATTGGCACATCATTAATCTGAACACTTCCCTTATTTTTAACAATATGTGAATGATTACATTAATTTCCATTTTTTATCGGTTTCCCATATTCCTGATATGTTATCAATGATATTGGTTTATTCTTGTATAGAAGCTGAAAATATTTATGAAAAAAACTTCTTTGGCTCTATAATAAATCTTAGAATGGTAAACATATAGCCAATCCATACCCAAAACAACTTTAAAAAATACCAATGATAAAACAACAAGGTTTAAAGGTAATTTATAACCACAGAGAACAACATGAAGATTATTATAATGTCATTTTGCCTTAATATTTCACCTTATTTTTTTACCATATATTGTGATTTCATCTCTTGAGGTGAAATTTATAATTTTCTAGAAAATTCTTCAGAAATAAAGGATTGTGTAGACCCCTTATCAAACAAGACATTTGAAAAATATGAGTAAACAAAAAAAAGTACTTGATACCACCTAATTGGATGGTTTGACATCTATTGAAGTAGTTGAAAAGGATGTCACTATACATTTATACGTATAACTTGGAATCTTCCCATTATTCAAATGTTTCTTTGGACATGTATTTATATAATGACCCATATCACCAAATTTGAGACACATTAAATTTTTATTAACATAATTAAACATACCATCAATAATATTTTTCATTGAAATCTCAGAACATATGGCCAAAATTAACACATCAGAAACACTTCTCAGATTTGTTAAGGCATTCCCCAGGATTCTTTTTACCACACTTCCAACAAACTAGAAACTGAATTTTCTTACATTTATATTTCTTTGATTGAATATTACCTATTTCCTTCCATCTATACCTCTAATTTTATTTATTTTAAAAGTACACGTGATCTTTAGAAAACTCTATTTCTACTCTCTGAGAACACCGAACAAGTTTCTCATAAATTTTGTTCTCACATGAGTGAAAATCCCTTCAGTATATTGGATTCAATCCAAAGTAAAAATGTTTTATTTTTCTATCAAGATCCCCAGTAAGATGTAGAGCATACCTTTCTAATATAGTGAAGTTTAATTTATAAGTGATAACTGAAGCTTCCTCCTTTTGTTAAAATTCACATAATTTGTTTTCCATTATAAGTTGAACCACCTTATGAAAATATTTTTCAAGGAAAATATTCTTATGTTAATCCCATTCTAAAGCAAAGAACTCCTCACTTCCTCTGATATTCTTTAATATTGAAAACTATTAGTCTAATTCACCTTCAAAATGGAAAATATAAAGAATAATATTTTTATTATCTGAATACCGTATGAAATTGAATATCTTTTAAAGGGATTTAATCTACCCTTTAGCTGCCACAAGGTCATAAGGTCTAATGAAATTAGGAGGGTGTTTTCTCATAAAATGTTCCACTAGTATCATGTTCCTTTATGGTAGCTCTAATTGTTCTCTTTCATGGATGGTTCCTCCATTTATAGGCTATTTAAACTAATCCATTACGATCACAAACTACTCTGTTCCAATTCCCACAAATCTGGGTTGAGGATTTAGAAAGATATAATTCTCTCAATGCCTTCACACTTGAGTATCCCTATTTCTTCTATGGAAATCATTTTGAACATACATATATTATAAGAAGCAACATAGTAATCTTTAAATGATATGTAATTTAAATATAACCATAAGGTAAACATAATTTATGGAATTCTATTAACATCTTCCTAACCCATAAGGTTATGTAAACAGTGCTATGATACCAAGTATAAGGAATCAGCCCTAAACATTACACAAATATATTTAATTCAACTAGAATACACTTATTACATTTCCAAAGATCTTTTTGGTTTAGAGTTGTAAAGAATTAGGTCATAAAACTTAAATGACAAACCATAATCATTAAAATTAGATACAACTAAAACAAAGTCTTTTTCTTTCATTATACAATTTCTTTTGATAAAAAATGAATTAAGTTTATGAAAAATATTCACAATATTCATCTAAGCTTCTTATTTTCTGTTTCTCATCCTTAAACTCTATGAAAAAAATCTTAAAATATGGTATGCACACCAAAAGATTAGTAAAGGATTCAAAAAAGATAGAAACCATTATTCCATGAATACATATAAAAATATGAAATCAATTTCACAAATACATACTTCTCACTCATAATATATCATATACTTTGTGAAAACAAGATGTTTCCATAAAACATAGAAAACATAAATAAAACCATATTAGTAATATGGAGAATTACTTACTTAATATTATAACTCTCATGGACATAATATTATTTTTAATCCTCACATCTACCTTAAAATGTAACCCTTACAGCTACCTTATTATGTAACCCTCGCGGATACCTTGTGGTTTAACCATAACAGTTACACTAGGAGAACCATTAAAGTCAACCTCCAAAACATACATACCCAATGCATTGGAGGGAGATATAAGTATCACCATTAATCATAAAAAATCCCCAAGAACCAAAATATAATCATAAAACCTGAATACTAGCATAAAAAAACCTTCTTTTCGAAATTTTTGTAAAAGGAGACATTAAAGAGGATTTTAAAAGGAAAGTCTCTTACCTCGGGTTCGTCTTACTTCAAACATGTTCAAAAATCCATCATAAATGTTTAAAGGGTGTTATTAATTTATTAAAGAACTATAATCATGTTCATACTACCCTACATGAACATATTATAACAACTTTACACCCATTTATTAATAATATTTTGTTCTTTCCATTGTTTCGGGTGCGTTCTTTTCATGGTTCCCATGGTTAGTTTATTTCGGATTTCCTTGTAGAATTGAAGAATAAATTTAGAAGTGGAAAGAAATGGAATTAATTTGTTTCAAAGATTTTAAATTATACCACATATCATTTTTTTTCTTATATGATGATGTATCATTAGATAAAATATTAAATAAATTGATTTAATCTATTTTAGTGTTTTTTACAACCATCACAAAATTATATCATTTTATTTAATATCATGTTTATATATTGATTCCATAACATTATAAAACTTATATTATGTATAATACAGTATGATTTTACCATAGTAATTGTTTTATGACCATCCTTGAAGGTGGTAATGGAGAATGAAAGTGTATTGTTCATGATGACGGTAAACCAACACATCATGGTCGATGTTCCCATTTTTAGAATAAAAGGGAGAGCAGAAGAAGATTGATAATTGAATTTTCCATAAAAATTAAAACATTATATTATTTATAAGATACTGGAGTTTTCATACTACTTATATAAGGATAGTTTATTAGAGAATAAAAAAATAAAATAAATTGAAAAGAAAATGAATGAAAATGAAAGAGGATTTTACCTCTTGAATTCTTCTCCTTGAGGACCTCCTTAAGGCACTGATTTTGAACTTTTGGTGATACCAGTAGATCTTGTATACATGGAAGAGGCTTGAAAATGAATTTGATTAGAAATTAAATAATCTACAAGGATTTGATGAGTAAGGAGAATGGGTGGTGATGTGTGGTATTTGTAGTGGAGGAGACGAGTGTTTTTTGATTATTTTTTAATTAGTTTTATTATTTGGATGAAGAGTAAGAATAATTTGATTATTACCACAAATTATATTAAAATAATGAATGATAGTAAGATATTATGGACCTTAATTAGGCATACATCATCTATGACTCAATAATTCATGTATTTAGCCTATTTTGTAAATTATCGAATTTCACTATTCCCCAAAAATTCATAAATTTTAGAAAATTACCAAAAAATCATCATAACCATTTTTTTATTTTTATAATTCAAAAGTGGAATCCATTTTATAAATTTGTTTTTCTAAATATGAGAAATTTATTTTTTTAATTAGAATCATTATTTATTCGAAAAATACGAATTTTAAATTATAAATGATATTATAACACTTTGAAAAATTAAATAAGGTATCATAAAATCATATTGATATCATAAGGCAAAAAAATATTAATTTATGATTATATTTTATGAAAATATTTTTTAAATCATTAAATTAATTATAAAATTATAAATAAACATTTTTTTTTCAAAAATACCAATAATAAATTTTATATTTTTAAAACATTTTTTTACTTATACTTTGATATAATTATATCATTTTGTAATTTATAAGATGGATAAATTTTATTTATACTTAGGTGTGGTTACAATTCTATTGGATAAATTACTATTCCTAATTGTCAAGTTACTATTCCATCAATATAAATTCATTAATTTCTATAAATGCCACTTATTTTTTTAGTGAAAAAAGATAGGATCCTTCAAAATGAATTTAAGTATTTAGTTATACATTTATAATGAATTTAACAATTTCATTCCATAATGATTTTTTTATAAGTAACTGGGTTGTTACAAACGCCTAAAAAGACTCTATATTAATGAAGTTGTAAGACTTCATGGTGGACCTCTGTCGATTGTGTCTGATCAGGATCCCCATTTCACGAAAAAATTCTAGAAGGGTCTTCATAAGGGTTTGAATACTATGATTTATTTTAGTACTACTTATCACCCTCAAACCGACACACAGTCTGAAAGGACTATTGAGGTCTTGGAAGAGGTGTTGAGATCATGCTCAATTGAATTTCAAAGTATGTGGTTTTAGTATTTAAAGTTGGTGTAATTTTCCTACTATAATATTTTCCATTATATTATTCAAATAGAGCCATATGAGTCATTATATGGTAAGATATGTCGAACTCCAACTTGTTGGGATGAAGTTGGTGAGTGGAAACTTATAGGGCTAAAACTTATTTAAGAGACAATGAGAAAGGTAAAGACTATTAATGCTCATATTAATAAAAGTCAAAGTAGGAAAAAGAATTATGCTAACTACCGGAGAAAGGATTTGGAATTTAAAGTGCCAAATCATGTCTTTATGAAAGTATCTCCATGGAAGGTTGTCTTAAGGTTTGGTAAGAAAGGGAAACTAAGCCCTAGTTATATTAGACCATTTGAAATTCTGGAAAGAATTGGAGATGTATTTTACCAACTAGAAATGCCTCTAAGTCTCTTTAAATTTTAGGACGTGTTCTACATTTAATTGTTAAATAAGTACATGCTAGACTTGAAAAATTTACTCACCTATGAAGAAATATAACTGGAACCTGATTTGTCTTATTGTGAAGAGTCTTTCGAAATTATTAACATAAGAGAGGAAGTATTAAAAAATCATATGACTCTACCAGTAAAGGTTATTTGGAGAAAACATAAAATGGAAGAAACAATATGGGAACCTGGGGATGTTATGATGAATAAACACACACATCTGTTTAGATGAAAATATTCAAGAATAATTTTAATGATGAAATTATTGAAGGTGGGAAGAATATAACACTCCAAGATTTTACGGTATGTAACCTATTAAATAAATTTAATTCATTTGATATCTTACATTTCAAAAAGAAATATTTTTAATATAGTATCAATAATATAAAATCACATAGAGAAAAGAAAAAAACTTTTTAAATGAATAATGAATGAAATAAGAGGCATTTTATAGAAATTAAGGAACATATAACAATGAAATAGAAAATTGACCTTTGGAATAGTAAAGGGACCCTTAAGAAATGATATTAAGATAATAGAATAGTAACCTCACCTTTGAATGTATAAATAACATTTATTAATATTATAAATGAAAATATGATATAATTATATCAGAGTATATGTAAATAAATATTTTTGAAAATGATAAATTAAATGTTTGTTTTTATTAAAAAACATAAATGTTTATTTAAAATTTTATAATTAATATGATGATTTAAAATAAAATTTATTTTCATAAAATAAATTCACAAATTAATATTTTTATGTATTATGATTGTAAGATAATTTTATGAGATCTTAATTAATTTTTCAAAGTGTTATAAAACCAGTTATAATTTTAAAATTGGTATTTTTTGAGTAAATGATTATTTTAATTAAATATTTAATTTATCATATTCAGAAAATTATTTTCACAAAATGGAGTTCATTTTTTAATTCTACACATTTAAAATTGTTAGGGTTATTTTTTGTGATTTTTCTAAAATTGTTGATGTTTGGTGAATAGTGAAATAATGTAATTTACGATATATACTAAATACATGAATTATTGATTCATAGATGATGGATGGATTATATAAGCCCATAATATAAAAATATCCTTCTTTATTTTAATATATTTAGTGATAAGGTTCTATATTTTCATAGTCTTGAGCCGAAATAATAAACAAATTAATAAAATAATAAAAAAACACCCCTCTCCCCCACTATAAATACCACCACTCAGCCCCTCTTCTACTCACAACTCAAAATCCATGAAACTTGTGAAATTTATGCCCAATACACTTTCCAATTATCTCCCCTACATCTAATATCATTTTGGTTTTATAAAAGACCAAGACCCCAGTTCCTTAAGTAGATTCTCAAGGAGAAGAATTCAAGAGGTTAAACCCATAATCATTTTCTTTCAATTTCTTTCAATTTCATTTCTTTTGTTATTCATACCTTACCTTCCATATACAAACATAAACGATAAATACAGTTTTTATATATAATGAAATGTTAATATTTTGGTGTAAAATCCATCATCAAACCCCCTTCTCCTCTCCCTTTTATTCTAAAAATGAAAATATCGTTTATGATGTGTCGATTTATCGCCATCGTGGATGATGTATTTTCTTTTTTCCATTACCATATTAAATGTTGGTCATAAAACCATTATAATGGTTGAAATAGAATTTTAAATTTATATAAAAACTTATCTATTTCTATAAAACCAATATATATACATAATATTAATTAATAAAACAAAATAAGTGTGTGATGATCGAAAAACACCAAAATAATCTAAATGGTTTTCATTGACATTTTATCTAATGAATAACCACCACATCCAAAAAAAGTTATATATTAGACAATTTAATATTATTAAAGTTCATTAATAATATATAATTTCAATTCTGTATAACTATTCCCTTTTTACATGATCTTTCATACAAGTATATAAGTGAACCAATCAAGAAAATTAAGGAAACAAACACTCCCGAACGGCCAAATTGAATATTATAACTCATAAAAAAGGAAATAAATGGACTTAATAACATTATAATAATTAAATTAATGGTTTTATAGGTTTTTATTTAACTTATTAATTAATATAATTTCATTTTCTAGGAAATTAAGTGCCAGTGTAGAACACTTTCAAACAAAAGTTAAGGGATTTTCCTCGGATCTCTATTTTTTTTTCAAGTTACTCTTTCTCTCTCTTTCACATAATTTAATTATTCTTTATTATTATATAATTAGTTTATATTTTGTTCATATGTTCCAAAATAATGTATCCAGATCATTTCATCTATCTTTTATGTGGAGATAGATGTTTTATAAGGTTATCTTTTCAATTCCTCCCAATAAGCAATCCCGATTAAAGGGAACTTCCCAATTTATTACCCATTTTCATATACCATCAATAATCAATTTTAATCCCTCATTATTCATATAAATTTAATAATTTTACCATGAAAATATATATTTTTTTATTTTTGTAATTCCTCGACCCCAAAAGCCCGAAGCTGATGCATTATTTCAATACATTGACATGATTACATAGAATCAAACCCCAAAGGACCGATCGATTTAGTTGTCTTGGAAAATAGATTACATACATGAAACATAAATTAAAATTAAAATATAAAATTAAATAAAACATATATAATCCTTTTATAAGGCCATTATTATCCTAGATTAACCCTACATATCAATCATAATACACTTCTGGGAATCTTGGGAAAATAAAACATTAGAAAGGGGTGAGCTCGAATGCTCAGTAAGGATAATCATGCAATGTAAATTATTTTCAAAAAAGTAATCATAAACATTAAGGAAAGATGTTTAATGGAAACAAAAGCCCTTTAAACATAATCTTGAGTGTAATATGGCAAGAATAAATAATACAACATGAAATAAACATAACCATGGATATTATATCAGTCGAATAATCACATGGAATATCAATAAATAATTTCTTAATAAGGGAATAACTAACTTTGTATGCCTACACTATCAAGGTATATCCTCAATATAGATACTATCAATATCTATCCTCTTGAAAGTTTAATTTTGTGGGTGAAAACAATCTGATTTATGTCAGGATCTATTCTCCCGACATGATAACTACTATAATGATCTATCCTCATGACAATTTAAGTATATGGGTAGAAACCCATATGATTTGTGTCAATATCTATCCTCTTGAAAATTTAAATCTACTTTGACAGAAATGTTAAGGGGTTTTCACCAATTAATTTGGTCTCTTGAGACCTACTGATATGTCAAGGGGCTATACCAGGCCCCGCCCGTGAATGGTATCTAAATAGAAAATCCATAGTAAAACAGATCATAAATCATTAAATAAAATATGGTAAATGATATAATAAGATATAAACTTCAATTAATAATGAAATATAACAAAGGATATTGATATAGATGAAAATAATCAATTAAAATAATTAAAAATATATTGAGAAAAATACTCTTTTTTCATTGAATTTTTTTTTCAAAAGATTCAAACTTATAAAATAATACATTTAAAAAGTTATTTTTGAATCAAATCATCCCATACCACTTTGAAACTTTTGAAAGTACTTAAAAATTTGAAACATTAATGTCCATATAAATAAATCCTTAATACCATTTTGAAAACATGGACATTAATGTGGAAGATTTAGTATCTCACACCAACCATGGATACTCATTCATTTTATTCTTTTCTTGGATTTGAGTTTTTTTCTCTGAAGTATGGTTTGAGCCCTCGTTTAGATTTTTGAATTTTGAAAGTTTCATGTGAGTTTTTGACTAGCGCATAGTTTGTGCATGGTTAGTGGAAACCATGCCTTTTGACCAAGTAACCATGTGGGATTGGTTGAATTTGGGAAGTGGTGTTTGGCATGGTTCGAACATGGTTTGTAAACTGTGTGACCAAACCATGTGGCTTGTCTCCTTTTGATAGTGGATATCACATAGTTGGAACATAGTTTTTCAAACTGTGTAGACTAATCATGTGAGCTGCCCAATCATTAAAAATTGGAAGTTACCTCTTTTCCCCTTTGACCATTTAACCCCATTTTGGGTTTTTATGCCCTTATCCGACCTAGGAACACTAGGGGTCCTTGGTGAGCCTCCTACCTTTCTCCCAATAATCTATAGATGATTCTCCTTCAAATCTAAGATATGATCGTTTTATTTTTAGTTGATTTCCTCATCTCTCTCTCTTCCTCACTTGGTTTAGGGTTCTCCCTTATTGGGGTTTTTGTTTCTATGAACCCAAAATATTAGGGTTGACATGTTGGCTTGTGTTTATTTGAATCCATGGTGTCTGGTTTGTTATTAGGGTCCTATTATTCCTCTTCAGAGAGTTTATCTCATTTACACGCCATCGAGTTATGTGTTTCCATTATTTTCTTTTCTAACTCATTCTTTCGGTGCTTGAATTATTTTTTACAATTTTTTAACATTATTCTCCTACTTATGAATCATTTACTTAGTTTACTATTTTTTTTGGAATTGGTAGATTTTGTTAAAGATAGGACTTCAAGTGATCCTTTAATTATTACCAAGTGAATGTGAACATAAGTGTTTGATAAAATCCCATGTTTTCTTTTAAATGTAAATGTGTGTTTTGAGGAACATTTGACCACATTTATATTTCGGTAATTTTTTCATAACATATATATATTTGGGAGGATATGTAATTTGGTTATTTTTGTGACTTGAGAATTTTAGTGTAAATGTTTTGAAAGGGTTGTTTGTGGTTTTGTGACTGAATGGGATTGTTTTTTTGGTTTAAAAGAGAAAGTAGTGATATTATTAATATAGAAATGGTTTATTTGGGCATTCCATTGGATTTTGTCACATCTAAGTGTGTATAAGTTGCACATATGGATGAGAATTCAAATGAACATGGCACTTTAATGTAATGTTTTCCTTGAACTTGGTTTCCCAAAGTGTTATCGATTCCCTTATGTGATTTCTAAAATTGGTTTCAAATGAAGTCTTCAAAGCTATGCCATTTTGGAACTTAGAATGTGTTTTGGAGAATGTTTAGAATTTAATAGACCATTTGGACTTTGTAAAATTAAAAGATATGTTTTGTGTTAACTTTTGAAAATAATGTTGAAGCGACTTTGTAAATGAATTTTTGTTTTAGAAGTGTAAGGCCTAGTTGGCACTTTGAAATATTGGGACATAAATGCGGTTTAGAAAAAGTGAACATCTGGTTGGAAGCTTTAATTTTTTTATAGAATGGTTTGAATTTTTATATGATATAACTACCCAGTTAGAAACTTGTATAATGTGATATGAATATATATACAGGGAAACTTTATAGGATTGATTTCCCTTTATGAGTTAACATATAGTGGTGTCTATTTTTGGGGTAGGAAAGTGCAGTGACAGCAGGTAAGGTGAGTCATGCATGTGAGGGCCTCCCACTGACACACTATACTTTCACCATAGGTTTCTAACCATCTTTTAGAGGATCGAGTGATGGTTTCTAATCAAACCCAGTTATATGGGTTGGTACCCATGGATTTGTTGAGAGGCTTAGTTGGATGTTCCCCTAGATTGGTTAGTTTATGGTGACCAGTTAGTTATAGACTTAGAGGCTTTACCATACGTATGAAGGTGGTTCCAAACTGAGTATATCCAAGTATTTCTCTAGGGATGTTTAGAAAATCCCATGGTCACTATCTATGATTGTTTGTTTTTAGTTTTATGCACTTGATTATCTACAAAAACTAATAGTTTATTATCAACATATCCTAGTACTATATTAATTATAAATTTGCTTTAGTTTTTGGTATTAAAATTATAACCAGTTTTGGGGATTGGGAAGGCCCTTCGGGCCATGCTGTGGACTGAGTTAGGTGTTGGGTTAGTTGACATCACGACTTAGTTTTTGAAAAAATGGAATCATATGAGACCCTTGTTATTTGGGGTGTTAGGTAGTTGGAAATTAGGACTATTAGGACTCAGGAGGTAGGTATAAGAAGGAAATCATAAACTCTTTCTCGTACCGATCCTCAAGTCACCAGGGGAAATATGAGATTTGAGTCTTTTGTCTTTGTTTTGGATTGAGGGGTGAAAATAGAGGCAATCCAATGTCATTTAATTATCTCACATGGAGTGGTGAACTATGTGAAGACCTATTTCACAGTTTAATGTCCTCCTAATGTTATTTCTTAATTCGGTCATGGCCCACTACCATGTCCTCGAGTTAGGTATAAATACTAGTTCCTTCTTCTAGTAGTTGGGTGTAAGTTGAATACCATCATGGTTACGTTTAGTGTAAGTGTGCTTATGAAGTGAAAATGATTTGAAAATTAATTTTTTTCTTTAAAATGGTTTTAAATTGGTAAAGTGGGTCTTAAAATTGAAAGAACTTTGGTATGAAAAATTAGTACTTGTTTAGAATTGGTAAAAAAATGGCTTGGTTCAACCCTTGGTATTTCCTATGGATTTTTTCATGTGCCTGGGTATTTGTGGGAGGTGCATGATGGTAGACATGGATGGAGATGGATAGAAACACATGTTATGGACCATAAGATTACATTGGTGATCTTTTAAAACATAAAGATTTTGGAATTTTTTTCTCTGAGGAGTGGATTTTGTTTGTGAAAATTTTATTTTGATTTTGAAAATGGCCTTGGAAGATGATTTTTTTTTGAAAATTGATATGGAAATGGTATTTTTTAAAAGATTTTTTTTGATTTTTTTGGTATGTTTTCAGTATGTGATTTTGTTTTTTTTTATCGAGGTATTTTTTTAGATTGTATTTCAACATGATGGTGGTTTGAGTTCCATGTTATTTTTGATGTTCAGAAAATTCCTCCCAAAAATGTTCCGAAGTTTTCCAAAGAGTCAGGTTGAGTTTCTGATTCTTCTCAATTGTTTTCTATCCTTCTTAGTGATTGAGGTATTTTAGAGGCAAAAGAGTGTCTTAAAGAGGTAGAGCATGTCTTCAGATCACTGGTAAATCCTAAAGGTGCTAGAGTTTGTGTCATTTTGGGTTTATTTGAAGGTACATCTTTGAACTAATGGGAGATGTCAGCCCCACCAAAAATTTTAGTTAGGAAGGTGTGGAAAGTCTCTTTGTCCATCTTTGTTTGATGCTTTATACCCGAGGAGGTGAAAATGAAGAAAAGGGAAGATCTCATGAGTATTCAGAAAGGAAAACAGATAGTGAAGACCTATATTGACCACTTCAAAGATCTAGATTCCTTTTATCTAGAGGTGGCATTCGAGGATTTAGTGAAGGATTTTCTTTTCCTTTGGGTTCTTCATCCAAAGATTAAGGAGTGGGTCCTCTCCTCCAAGGACCTCTATTTTGAAAAGTTGGTTAATGATGCATTCCTAGTTAGGTTGGTTTTCAGAGGATAGGTTGTTGGCAATCCAGTGTCTCTCATTGTTTGTGATGTTTCCCCATATATAGAGGAGTGCATGCTAGAGGAACCTGTCTCAAAGGAGTCTTCTTAGTTGGTCATGGCTTCTAGTTCATCAGATAATTTTCTTGTGTTCAACCAATGTGTATAGTTTGAGCATTCGAAGTGGTCTAGTCACATCCCTCTAAAGACCTGCCACCGTTATAGTCATTTGGGTCACTCAGAGAATTTTTGTAGGAAGTGTTTTTTAAAGAAGGAGTTTTGATCATATGATGATAGTGCTTGACTATGAGGTAGGATAAGCTTTATCCATCAGAGCACCTTCCACAAGTCTTGGGGTGAAGCTCACACCCACTCAGAAGTTTTCAGTAGTGTGTAAAAACTCAACCTGGTTTTTTTAGGGTATGATAATGTTTAAAGTTTCCTAGTTCATATTTTTCTATCATTGTAAGTTCATCGTTTTATTGTAATAGTGTGATGAAATTGTTCTATTTTAATTCAGGTAGCTATTTCAATTATAAGTGAGTCTTTATAAATCATTCATTTTCCTTAAGGGGTGTTTTTCCCTTGGATGACTGGATTTTTTTAATGGTTGTGATTGTTTGGATGTATTTGGGTTTTGTGGGAGTGTGTATGGTGTTTCTGGTTTTATCTTAAGTTTATTTTGTGGGTTTTCTCTTCCATTGTGTTGGGAATCATAGATTGTCTTGGGAAATTATTAGTTAAGGTGGAGTGATTTTTCGTCCTTATATGGAGGGTTATTTGTTCTTGTAGGGAGTTACCTCATCCTAGCATCTTGGTATTATGGGTTTTATTGTAGTAGTTTTTTCATTTAAGTTTTTCCAGTATGGTTTGGATGTGTAGGGAGTTTGGATTAGTTTGGGTTAGGGGTTCCCTAGTTCCCAATTGAGGTACAAGTTTTGTTAAATTAATAGGGAGGTTGAGTTAGTTCCTGGGATCCCAGTTTATAGGATTTCCCTGTAGTGTGTTTCTCATTTAAGTTCTGGTGGTATTTTTTGGTTTTTAAAGATTCCATGTTAGCTAAGTTTTTATGGTGGGGATAACCCCCTCGTATTCTCCACTCATTATTGGATTGTGGTTTATTTTTGATCGGTCAGGTTTGACTTGTGGAGTGAATATTCACCCCAAGGATCATGGTTTTCTTGGTTTTGATCAGGCATGGATTCGAGTTTTGGCTATCTTTCATCTCGGTTTGGTTATCATTTGGCTTGGTTATTTTTTCCAGGCAGAAAGTGTCTGTGGTGGGGAGAATTTTCACACCCTAACCTTGGATACCACTTTTTTTTTATTTTCTTGTTTTTAAGTCTCTTTGGTTGTGGTTCGGGTTGATCCCTAGTTTAATTTATTTGAATTTTGGATGTTTTGGGTGAGTTTTGACCAGTACATGGTTTGCACATAGTTAGTGGAAACTGTGTGCATTTCTTAGGTAACCCTGTTATCTTGGTTAAATTTTGGCAGTGGAATTTGTCATGGTTGGCACATGATTTATAAACAATGCGGCCAAACCTTATGAGTTTTCTCTTTTGGATAGTGGTTGTCTCATGGTTTGTGTATAGTTTATAAAACTGTGCAGAGTAACCATGTGAGCTACCCAGTAATTAAAAGGTGGAAATTACCACTTTTCCTCTCTAACCATTTAACCCCATTTTCAGTTTCTCCTCCCTCCTCCAACCCAGGTGCACCAGGGGCCTCCTCCTCTCTTTCTCCCAGTCACCCGTGGATGCTTCTTCTTCAAATATAAGGTAAGATCCTTTGATTTTTTGTCAATTTACTCATATCTCTCCCTTTCTCTCTTGGTATGGGGTTCTACCTTATTGGGTTTTTTGTTTGGATGAACCGTAGATGTTTTGGATGGCATGTTGGCTTGTGTTTCTTTGAATCTAGGGTGCAAGTTTTATTCTTGGTGGGCTATTCTTCCTCCTTTGAGAGTTTCATCATATTCGCCTGCTATTGAGGTAGGTGTTTACATGTTTTTCCTTTCCAATGAATTTTGTTGGTGCTTGAATTATTTTAATTTTTTTTGAACATGATTATCCTACTTATGAATCCTTTTCTTATTTTACTATGATGTTTTGGAATTTGTAGATTTTGTTAAAAATAGGATTTCAAGTGATTATTGAATTATTCCCAAGTGAATGTGTGACTTAAGTGTTTGATAAAATGTCATTTTTTCTTTTAAATGTAATTGGGTGTTTTTAGAAACATTTATCCTTTGTTATATTTTGGAAACATGGTCATAGTATATATGTATATATTTGGCTGTATGTCTGATCTGGTTATCATTATGGAATGAGAATAGTAGTGGAAATGTTTTGAAAGGGTTGTTTGTTGTTTTGGGACTGAATGGGATTGTTGGGTTCATTTAAAAGAGAAAGTGGTGATTTTATTAAAGTGGAAATGGTTGATTTGGGTGTGAAATTTGATGTTGTCACATCCATGTGTGCACAAGGTGGACACATAGATGATCATTCAAATGAAGATGGAACTTTAAAGTAATGTTTTCTGTGAACTTGGTTTCCTAAATTGTTTTTGATTCCCTTTTGTGATTTCTAAAATTGGTTTCAAAATGAAATCTTCAAAAGCTATAACCGTTTGGAACTGGGAATATTTATTAGTTAATGTTTAGAACTTATGGGCTCATTTGTCATTTTTATAATTAAAATAAATGTTTTGTGTTAACTTTGGAAAATTATATTGAATCGAATTTGTAAATAAACTTTTCTAGAAGTGTAAGGCCTGATTGGAACTTTGAAATATTGGGAAACAAACATGTTTTGGAAAAATGTGAATTCCCAATTGGTATCTTCAAGTGTTTTATGGAATGGTTTGAATGTTTATATGATATGAAAGCCTGGTTGACACCTTCTATGATGTGATTAGAATATATATATATATAAATTGGAAACCTATATAGTATGAATTTCCCTTTATGGGTTATAATATAGTGGTGTCCATGATTGGGGTAGGCAAGTGTGGTGACGGTAGGTAAGGTGAGTCACACATGCGAGGGCATCCCACTTACATAGTATACCTTCCCCATGGGTGTAACACCCAAAGATTTTGAAAATAAATTTAATATTGAATGCATGAAACCATGATTCTCTAAAAAACCACTTTTTTATAACCTAGCTAGTAAACATAATTTTTCTACCTCTATGAGTAGAATTTCGAAAAACTAACATACACATTTGCGTTCAGTAAGATATTTAGAGTCCGATAAGACAAACTTAATTTTTGGTGAATAGTAACATACTCTTATTAATAGTAATATGACCCTTATGAATAGTAAATAAATTATTATTTTATTTTCTTAAGATTACAAGATAATGAGATCTTGATTAATTTTTCAAGGTGTCATAAAGTGAATTATAGTTTTAAAATTGTTATTTTTTTTAATAAATTATGATTTTATTTAAAAATTAAATTAATAATATTTTGAAAATTATTTTCAAAAAATGAAGTTCATTTTTGAATTTTACACATCAATAAATGGTTGAGGTGAATTTTTGGGATTTTTATGAAATACTCGAATTTTTTATGAATAGTAAAATACGACAATTTACCGTATATGTACACTATTAGTTAAATTCACTATTCCTATAATAATGAATGAAGTAAGAACACTTAGTTTGAACTCACATGCATTTATTACTATTATAGGTCACATGAATCAACACTATTGGTTGTCCTTGGAAAAATAATAAAATAATGGGAAAACCCTCCACTCCTCCACTATAAAATCCCCCTCACTCCCTCTTCTCTTCACTCCTATCAAGCCTTGTGCCCTATCTAAATTCTACTAAAATATCCTCCCAATATCCTCCCCCACGTCCAACAGCCCTTGGTTTCATATAAAGACAAAAAACTCTCCCCAAAAGAGGCTCTAATGGAAGATTACTTCAAGAGGTAAATTTATCTTTTCATTTATTTTATTTCAAGTTCAATTTTTTTCTTATTATTTCTCCACATCCTTTCATCAAAATGTTATGATTACTCTAGTACCTTACATGTAGTGTAATTTTTTTATGATAAAGAAATAATTCTTCATCATCTCTCCTCTCCCCATATTTTATACTATATATGAAAACACCAACCGAGATGTGTTAATTTATCACATTTAAGGATGATGAGTTTTCAATTTCTATTTCCGTTCTTTAATTATGGCACTGAAACCATTTTTATAGTTTAAAAAGACTATAATATATTTATTATAACTTATATAAGATTATGAAATCCTTTTTTAAATATGATATTAATTTATAAATCAAAATGAGTTTGTTGTGATCAAGAACTGCGAATTAACCCCAACAATTATCACTAATTTTTTATATAATGATTCATCTCAACTCCCAATAAAAAAATGAATTTTATGACCATGTAATATTATTTTTGTTCAATAATAACATAAAAATTTCATTCTAGAAAACCATTCTCATTCTACATGTTTATCCATACATGAATATAAATAAACCGATCATGAAAACCAAGGAAGAAAACACACCCAAACAATGAAATTGAATCTCCTAACCCCTAAAAAGTCCATTAATGAACCTAATATTGTTATAATAAATTAATTACATGTATATAAGGTTATTTAATAATTAATTTGTGAACCTAAATTTGATTATTAAGTTAATTAAGATCAAGTGAGGAACACCTTCAGACTTAAGGTAAAGGTTTTCTACCCGAACCTCCATTTTCATTCGGGTTACTCTTGTGGTCTACTTACCTCAATTAAATTCTTATTTATTAATATTTACTCCTCATATATTTTGTGATAATGTTCTATATATGTGTACCAACCCTAATCATACTTTCATTTATTGGGAGTTATATGTTTTAAAAGGATCTTTAAAAAATTATTACCGAGATACAAGCCCAATTCAAGGGAATTTCTCAAATTCTTACCTATGTTTGAGGGAACTCTATGATCTATATCTAGAAACTATTATCTATATAAAATATATCATTTTATTATTAAAACAATATCTTACTTAACTTCTTGTTTTTTACAAATATTTTCCCAAAAGAACTATTTTTTAATGTAATAGAGTATTTATCTCAAGAATTACTTGATGATTTTTTAAGATTACATTCATCTATTTCAATACTCTGGTTGATTCTTATGTATTATTGGGATTAATATTTTATGATATCATATACAATATCTAATTTAATGTTTTATGATTATTTTTAATATAGATGTGATCTCTTAAAACCATTCACCAATTTACTCTGAATGGATAGTGTTTATGCTTAATGTTCGGAGAAAGTTACTTATATTTAATATATTAGTTTAAATATGAAATTACATGTTGTTTATGTTTATATTTGTTCATATGAGAAATGTATTGGGATTATTAAGTGTTGGGTGTGGCTTGATATATCCCCTCAGTGCATTGGTAGGTCTCATGAGACAAACTATGGTCTTGGCATAAGGCCTTGAAAAAAATGGATATTTATAGTCTTGGAACGAGGCTTTGAAGGTTTAGTTATGATGTCCCACATTATGCATAATTTCATTATGAAAATAGTATTGATATCTCATAAGGTTATTCAACTCTTTGAATATCCATGATTATGTTTTATTATGGAATTATTTATTCAGCTCTTATTCCTGCCATAATGTGTTCAAGTTTGTTTTTAAATGTATTTTTTTAGTTATTCACCTTGCCCAATGTTTATGCTTATAATATATTTTGTTGTATTTATTACTCTTACTGAGAATTTGAGCTCACCCCTTTTTTATGTTTCATTTTCCCAGGACATGAAGAGGTATATTATGAATGACATGTTGAAATAACCTCAGTGTTATGGATTTTGTGAAAGGTGTTTCTATGTTGTATTTGTTTTAAAGTTGTAATGTTGAACTTATGTATGTATATTATTTCCAAAGGTACTAAACTACTTGGTCCTTTAGGATGAATATTACCTGATTATATGCCAATTTAATAAAATAAGGCACCAGCTTTGGGAAATTGGGGTCAGAACCTTACAGTTAGTATCAAAGTAAGTTTAGTATATAACTTGGAAACTAGATTTAGAAAATTTAGATTAAGGAAAAAAACCCTAAGATATTCATTGAGGATATACATACAATAAAATCCTGGAATTTTTGGTAAGGAATACATTATGTGGATATTTTTTAAAAATACATCCCTGTCTGGATACTACAAGTAGACGTGGTTCGGGCATAGATGTGCCTAGGATTGAAAACATTGACAAGGAGTTTTGGTCTTGACCTAGGGTATCCTAGTACATGACAATGGGACTTACTAGTCACTTGGTTTGACATTCCTGGGGGACATTCTTTGCATAATTCTCATTTTAGTTACAATCCATTATAAAGGATTTAAATGTAATTTTTTTCTCAAGGAAACCATGTTTGTGATTATGGGATTATCCATGCATAGGATTTCAATTTATGCTAAGTATTTTGAAATGTTGAGATTATTAATTTTGATTTATAACCTAATCTTTTGTATTCCATTATCTAGAAATGGAGCCTTGTGTAAGAAATGAAAACCATATGAACACACATATCCCATGTAGGGATTTCCATCCGATGTAAGATAATGATGTTGGCCCCGGAGCTACGAATTGTGATGAGAAACTTATAACTAAACTGGGAAAATTGAATGAGGTTATAAATAATAACCTTACTCATATTGATCATCTGGATCAAAAAATTATAGGATCTATATTGGATCAATTTATGCAACAACAACCTCCATCATTAAATGAGACTACAAACCTATTTGTAGCTGAGCAGTGGATAAGTTCCCTAGAGAAGATATTTCTCTCTTTGCGATGTAACGAATGAGAGAAGTTTGTCATGGTATCTTATTATATATCGGGAGAAGCGGATTAGTGGTGGTTGTTAATCCAAAACACAAAGGAGGAGGAAGAAATTGAAGATATGGAATGAAGGGATTTTAAGGAAATCTTCATAGAAATTTTTTTTAACCATGAACAACGAGCAGATATGGAATGAAAATTCATTAATATATAGAAGAAGGAGTATTAAAATGTTTCCAAGTATAAATACAACTTTACAAGGCTATAAAGGAATGCTGTGGACTACATACATAATCTAAGGAGAAATATTGATCGATTCTTTGATGGTTTAAAACCATTCCACTGAAGGGCTCTAGTCTCCCAAAGATTCTCATCATATGAAGATATAACCTCAAGTGCTATCAAGACAGAAAAGGATTTTTCTAAGTATTATTAATTGAAATGAAATCAAGAGAAGAAGTGGGCTACTAAAAACTATGAAAAAGGAAATAAGGAAACATGGATTAAGGGAAGAGGTGAACTTACACCCTTTAGTAATGGTGGAAAGAAGCACCCTAGAACTTGCGTGAAGGGAATTTGAGTATATTACAAGTGTGGAGAAAATGCCACCTATATCAGGATTTTAAGGGGAATAAATAACCTACCAATGTTCAATTTTACAATTTTAGGGAGATGAGACGTTATGAACATGAATTTCCTAAGTGTTAAAAAAACATTCCCCAAAGAAGGACAATAGATAAATTCCAAGCTTATGTGGTCACAACTACAAAGGTTTAAGTTCATAATGATGTTGTGGTAGATAATTTAATTGTTTCCTCAAACTTAGACAATGTTTTATTTGATTCTGGACCATCACATTCTTTCTTATCTTCTCAGTTTTCCATGAAAATTAGATATTTCCATTTTGATTTAATAAGGGAGTAGTCTGTCAAAACTCTTAAGGGATGTATCATTAAAACAAATTTGTGTTAGGAAGTCTCCATTATGGCATATAAACATTCTTTATATGTTGATTTTATTATCATACCCATGATTTAATTTTATATAATCCTCAATATAGATTGGATTTCTAACCATGATGAAGAAATTTAGTGCAAGAATAAGGAGGTTACAATTTTTTAGGATGATGTGGATTCCCTTATCATTAGGGTAGAAAAATCACCATTTGATTCTCATCTAGATCCACCCCTAAATGCTCTACTAAATTCAATAATTCGGGAGGAAATCAATGCAACAACTATGGGCGAGGAAAAGAATGTTCAAATAGACTACGGACCTATTGTGCAAGAATATTTTGATGTATTTCTAGAGGATTTTCCTAGACATCCTCCAAAGAGAGAAATTAAGTTTTCGATTGACATAATTTATAATTCAAGGCCCATATCAAAGAAACCTTAGATAATGGACACTGTAGAATTTCTGAGGGCAATGTTTTCTTAGCCTGAGGGCGGTGTTTGGTTAGCCTGAGGGTAACCTTTGTTTATGCCTGTGGGAAGTAGTCTCTATGCCAGAGGGAAACATCACGTATGCTTGAGGGAAATAATAGTTATGCCTGAGGGAAATCACTTACGGGTAATGGATTCTGTTACCTGAGGGTAAGGATAGTATGTCTGAGGACATGACTATTTAGAATATTCACTGTGGTGTTTTACTATGTGGTACCTTCCAAGCCTAAGAACAAGATTAGAGGTGATAATTAATAATTAAAATGGCAATGAAACTGGTAGCGGTAGTTAATTTTGAATACTTACTAGTTTACTGCATTTACTTTTGCACACTTCTGTTGCATAATTTCACTGACAGTTGGGCACAGGCCTTTGGTGGGCGCCTACTGGGATTTATTTCTCACACCCTGTCTGGGTCATGTCTTCGGCCCAAACAGATTATATTGCTACGAGTGTCGACAAGGGAAAAGATCCCTATACAGGTACATGATTGTAACAGAGGAGTAGAGAGCATGGGACCGGGCTTAGGCTTGTGATGCTGCAGTATTATATTTACTCTGCTTTGTTTTGTTGGTTGTACCTTGTACTTTGAGTTGTATTGTATTGTATTGAAGTTTATCCTCTTTTGGCCGCTTTTATAATATTAGTTACATGCTGAATATTTATATATATGACTTCTGGTTGTATTTTATTTCATTTGTCCATTTATGTAACACCCCAGGAAAATAAAGAATATGAAAATTTTATATTTACCCCTATTTTTGAATGAAATGTTAATATTAATTTATAGGGAATGCTATGCTCGATGACTTACCCAATACGCAACAACGAGTTTCTTTGAAATCTTACATTTCCCTCTCATAATAAAATAATTTTATTTTAAATGGTAGTCAACACCTAGCCGTTGTAATGACGGGAATGAATAGAACTAACTAAAAAATTATTATATATGTTTGTCAATTTTTTTATTTTTTACAATAAATGGTAGAGGATTAAAAATGCGAATGAATCCAATTTTAAGCGTATACATTCTAATATTCTTTAAAAGGCCGATTAACCGCCTTTTGATGGCGAACCTCTTTTAAATCCACTTTTTGAAAATTTTATGTGTTATATTTGATAGATTATAATTTTTCTTTAGAATTGGGACATCAGAATTTACTTTGTGTAAATTTTTGGTATTTTCCCGATAAAGTTCATTTTTTAATGAATAGTGAAAAATGTTGTATTTTAATTCAAAACATATTTTTAATTTAATTTATTTATATGATTAGATTATCTTTTGAATTGGTTTTAAAGTAAAATTAAAATATATTTTTACCATTTAATCCAATGGTGGTCATTGAATTAATTTCACTTTGAAACTGGACTTAAACTAGTGTCAATCTTTTAATAGATATTATTTCTTAAAAACACGCTATTTGTTTTGACAGCAGGAATTAATTATTAAATTAATTAATGCAACTTATATGTTATGAATTTCGTAAAATAGACATCATTTTTGAATTCGGATTATCAAAAATAGCTTAGGGTGAATTTTTGGTATTTTTCTGAAAAACTTCAATTTTTGGTGAATAGTGAAACCACTAAGTGGTAGTTTTAAAACTGAATTTTTGTTTAAATGAAACTTTACCACTTCTGTGATTTGAATTTCAAAAAATCCGACATACATGGTTGTCATTAAGATGTAAAATTTGGTTCAATAGGATTAAAATAATTTTTTGGTGAATAGTAACGTTTAAGTTTTTAATCACGATTAGAGGTAATTAGTGTAATTTAAGGTAAAAATAATGTTTTAATAATATGAAATGACCTTGAAACATGTCCTATCCTTACTGGATGTGTCATGGCCGACCAAGAGAATCCATGGGTCACCTTGGGGAACCCATGGAGTCACTTTGGTAGGAAAATGAAATAAATAACTTTTTATTTAAAGCTAAAATAAAAATGTCCCAAACATGAGTTATTTTATTAAAATTTTTTTTAAATGGGGTTATACAAGTCATATTTTTGACTATAAATATTAAATAGAAAGTTAAAAATATTTTCTACATCATGATATTTTTTTTATAATTTTTAGACATTAAATAAATTAAATTATTTATGACACCATGATAATGCAGCGATTACCTCATTATCAAATGATTTAAATAAAATGAATAGATAATGTAAAATCTAAGACCTACACATGTAAAAAACCTATTTTATGGGTGGATTTAGAAATCATATCACCTTATCCTAGAAATATATAATTTTGGGACCTTTAAAATCTAAAAAGAATTTTATAATAAAGTAACATTTTATAACTTTCCAAGAGTGCCCCTCCTCTCCTCTTATAAAAGGCCCCCACCTCTACCACCTTAACCACACCTCTAAATCCAATTGGTCGGCCAAACCCTACCCATTTTGTCTCTCCACATACCTATATTTCTTCTAGAAGCCTCACTTTGGGCAGAAGTCTTCCCAGGGAAGCCTTTGAGCTCAAATAGAAAAGAGTTACCCTATTTAAAGTTAATGTCTTCCCTTGTGTTCTTTTGTTTTATTTTTCTTCTCCAACCCTATAAATCATTTTATTCCTTTCTTTTGTAATAACACCAGTATCTTCAATATACTAGGATGTTGTTATGTGAACTGTTAGAGCTACAATTACAGACACCTTCGTCTAATGGTTAAAGAACATACTGTTTCTGTGGATGGCGAATTTCTGCCTCACGAAACGATGATTGTTCAATATTCTCTTAACACCTTTCATGGTGGCCATTATGATATAAATATATTTTATATATGATATATATGGTATTTATTTTTTCTATATGTTTCTGAATTTTATATTTAAAACATGAATTTCTGCCTTTCATGTTGTGAAAATGCGATAATTTCATACGAGGAAGTGTGGACTACCGCCCCTCAAGTGATGTGACTCGTTCATGCAATACATGGAATGTATAAAGAATGAAATTGATGAACTTATGTGATATATATAACATATATATTACACTTTAATTATAATATATATATCTCTCATCTATTTTTAATTCCATTAATGTGCCAAAGAAATGAATGTAGCGTTCATGCGTACGTACGACTTACCCTCTCCATGAACGGTACATTTTATTTATTATCTCCAAATGTTATGTACTATTATAAGTACATATATATAATGGATATATATTTAATATATTACATATAAATTATGGATATAATCCTGGAATTATAAAATATATATCTCTCTTTTAACTTTAATTACATTAATATGATAAAAAATGAAAGTAGCGTTCATGCGTACGTATGGCCTACCGTCTCCATGAACGGTGATTTTAATTTTTTATATATAAATGTTATGGAATAGTAAAAAATGAATATATACGAGGTATATATGATATTTAAAACATTAATACTATTCTGGAGATGATGTACCTATAACTACATGGAAAATTCTTTTCAACAAGTTCAATTTTTACTCATGTACCGAACATCGACAAAAACGTCTCATATGAACTCACTTTATTAACCAATTATTATAACATTATAATATGTGATATGAACTGAATAATAATATTTAAAGGAGGTCATTAAGAAATTATAAATTGACCAAATTTTATTATCCAGGAGATTAAAGAATGATCGAGTCATGTCGGACACAAGGTAAGGGATCCGACCTCTCTCTTTCTTTTTAAGTACTCTTTTTTATGTCATTTCTTTTAAGCTCATCATTGTTATTTTTGGGGATGTTCTTTTATATTCTGCATAATTTAATTTTTATGTTCATATTATTATAGACCCTATTTTATCTCATAAATCCATTTTTGGAAGTTTGAAGTGGTGCCGTTAGGCTGCCGTGTTTTCGTAAGGGATTTTTCATCTCACTTTTATTCTTGTGAAATTTATGCTACGTTTTCCACTATTTACTTGGAGTGGTGTATGTACTGCCCATTATTATACAATTTGTGTTTTATAATTTCATTTATGGGTTTTTACATCTTCATTGTATGACCCTTCTTCCATGGGGTGTACGTTTCGAAAGTTACCCAACTCGGTAAGGGGACCTTTCACCCTCCTCTTTTTAAAAGACTACTTTTTTTATGTCTTTTAATTCACATACTATTATGTTGGGATATGTTATTATATATCATTATTTATGTAAATTTTATGTCCAAGTGATGAGATACCATTTTCTCTCTCATCAACTCATTTTCTAAATTTTAAAGTGACGCCGTTAGGTTGTTGGATTTCTGTAAGGGAACTTCTTAACCCACTTTCAATTCTTTGGGTTAAAACTCTACTTCATGATTTCATTATTCCAAGATTATGTGTGGAATATCTATGTTTAAATTTTCACAAAACTTTGTGTGGATATACTATTTCTACACATAATCATCTCATTGATAAATTCTTACGAACTTGAATGGGAAATCATAACTCAATCTCATTTCATTGAGTTAAATATCTATGTCATTGGTTTTGTTTTTTCCAAGATTATGTGTGAATGACCTCTGATTGTTTCACACCTAATATCCACTTATATTGGGTGTATTTATATTTCTCACACATAATTATGTGATATATTTACCCTTAATTTAAGGATACCATCTTTATAATGGATTTCATCTCAATTTACATTTCCATTGAGACTTCATTGTTGTTATGCACCAATTCACTCTTATATGGGGTGTATACTGTCCTTTGACATATTATATCTTGAATCCCTTTATTCTCATGATATTATAAATTTCTGATTCAATGTTATTCCGCAATTATTTGTATTCAAGAGTCTCTCATTTTGTTAAAAACTATTTAACAAAAATATCATTTTAAATGTTTTAAAGATTCATTATTCTAAATCTTTATCTTTAATGTCCATGTTTTCAAAATGGTTTTCAGTATTTATTTATATGGACATTAATGTATTAAAATTATAATTCCATTAAAAGCTTCAAAGTGGTATGGGGCACTTTGATTCAAAAATCTCTTTTAAATGATTTTTGAAAATGGATTGATTAATTCAATATCTTGGAATTACTTATTGTGATTGCAAATTAATTTTTTTTATTGAAATGTTTATATTTTCAATATTTTATGTGTAATGATGGTACTTTGACATTTTACGGGTGGTTACGTGATAAACCATATGACGGGTGGTGCCGTGAATACCAGGACGGGTGGTTACGTTGTAACTTCCAATGCATTGGGTATGGAAGTTGGCCGTATGGCTATTCCATTAAGTATGTGTGGAAGTCGACCATGTGGTTATTCCATTTCAGTATGTTTATGTCCCAAGTTACCTTTATATGGTATGTGTTATTTATATGGGTTTTATGGTAATCTTTTGGTTGAAAAAGGGTAATTAATGGTCTTTTATTCTATGAATAGTTTTTACTACTTCATAAAGGTGAAAAGTATTACTTTGGTAATGTATTCATGGTTTACTTGTTGTTTTTAAAAACTAACAGTTTTCATTCTTTGTGTATCCATTACTGGTATTTTTATGCTCATCCCAAGTTTTTTAAATGTTTTCCACAGGACTTAAAGATAAATAGGGTCAAGGATGGGTTCAAGGAAAGGCATGCTATCTAAAACATGGAACTAGACATGTTTCTTTTTAAGAGTTTTTTTATTATTTTATGGAAACTTAGTAGAAGTTTCTACTATGTAATCTTTTGAGATGTAATAGTTATGACCTAATTCTCTAAAAATCTAAACCTGAAAATATCCTCTATGTGAATTATTCCTTTAATTCATGATTAAGTAATGTTTAAGGTCGGGGCCTTATAGTTGGTATCAGAGGGAGGTTTAGATAACTTTAGAGGTAAGGGTATTTTATAAGAATAAGTGACATTACCATAATGGATAGGATTTCAGAACGAGTCACAGTTTTTAGATAAAGTGAATGAGTAAGTATATCTTAGTGATTATCTTTTTCATTAGTACATGATGATTTTGTTGATATACTCACACTGACATTTTTGGTTTTAGTAAATGGATGGATCTAGTAGGCACCAAAGTGAAAATGGGTTTGAAGGAAACTATGGTGGTTCTCTGATTAAGAGACTAGATGAAATGGGGGATTCAATGAGAAATATCATGGTTGTTCTAAACCAACTATCAGGAGTCATGATCAACAACTTGAACCTTGGTGAGTTATCTATTACATCATGTACGAGAGAAGCAACTCGATGTGGAAGTTCATGTAATAATTATAAAGGTATCCATTAGGGTTTATATGATCCTTACTTTTTAGGTAATTATGGGTTACTCTATGATATGATGGAAAATGAAAGGCATGAGATAAACTTGAGGTTAAAATATGGTATGATCATTTTTAAAGATTTTATCTCATTTTGGGGAATGTTTTAAGAATTATGTAGTTTTTGAAAAAGGACAACACACAGACCGTGTGACAACCCGTTGCGTCGGACAAAGCTGTGGGAATCTAACCCACAACCAAAGTGCGATTGGTATTTATCACCTACCATTGGACTACGTGAAGTCCCTGGTTAGTTTGACTAATTCTTTTTAGTTAGACGATTTTAGGAATCAAGATTATGTTTATTTTGGTTTATCTATGGGAATAATTAACCTATCATGGAGGATATGTGAGTAGGTTAATTACTTTTCAGTTTGAGACTTTAAGAGTAACTGATGTTATTTGGAGATAAATGTTAAGGTTTATCTTGGAAGACTATGTGATTAAATCCTTCAGAGATTTGGGTTTCAGTAATATTTTTTATTACTTTGAATAATTTTATGGATAGATGTTTATTGAATGGTCTTTTTTGAACTTTTGGTTTTATATGTCAAATTTTGGAGATTAAGAATAGATTTTCTTTTTTATAAAGGATTATTCATTTGTGGATCTTGTTTTAACAATTTTGGTTTCTGTTTTTGTCTAAAGAAATGGGAAATATATAGTTCTCTTTTGTGGATTAGGTGATTCTCTAGAAGTTGATTATAGTACTCTTAATGTGAACAAGTCTTCCTAAATACTCATCATTTGGGGAAAGTATGAGTTTGTGTAAGAAATTTAGTAAAAGTTGAAAGTCAAAATGACAAGTATGTATGTTTCCTTAAGATCAAAAATAAATTCTTCAATGAAATGTAACTTAAAACAAAATTTGTTTCTATTAACTTTTCCTACTGGGGAATCTAATACCATTTAACCCACCACAAGTTTGTGATTTTCTTGTGGTTAACTTTCTCCTAAACATGTTTACTATCACTCTCCATCAGAACATGACCCTTCGTTTTTTCCTCCATATCCATATTTTCATACTTGAAATCTTAGTATGGGGTAACTCGAGTGAACTTTGTACTTCTCTCCAAATATTTTAAAGTGATAGTTTTACTGAATCCTTTTCCGATGTGGGGATTTCAATGAAGTTTATGATCCAAATTTTAAAATTGCGAGGACGCAATTCCCAAAAGGGGGGAAGGATGTAACACCCCAGGTAAATAATGATTATGAAATTTTTATATTTATCCCTATTTTTAATAAAATGTTAATATTAATTTATAGGTAACGCTATGCTCGATGGCTTACCCAATACGCAACAATGAGTTTCTTTGAAATCTTATGTTGCCCTCTAATAATAAAATAATTTTATTTTAAGTGGTAGTCAACACATATCCATTCTAATGACGGGAATGAACATAACTAACTACAAAATGATTATATAAGTTTACCAAATATTTTTACTTTTTACAATAAATGTTAGAGGATTAAAAATGCGAATGAATCCAATTTTAAGTGTAAACATTCTAATATTCTTTAAAAGGTCGATTAACCGCCTTTTGATAGAGAACCTATTTTAAATCCACTTTTTAAAATTTTATGTGTTATATTTGAAAAAATAAAATTCTTCTTTAGAATTGGGACATCAAAATTTACTTTGTGTAAATTTTTGGTATTTTTTCGATAAAGTTCATTTTTTAATGAATAGTAAAAATGTTGTATTTTAATTCAAAACCTCTTTTTAATCTAATTTATTTATATGATTTGATTATCTTTTGAATTGGTTTTAAAGTAAAATTAGAATATATTTTTACCATTTAATCCAATGGTGGTCATTGGAATTAATTTCACATTGAAATTGGACTTAAACTAGTGTCTATCTTTTAATAGATATTGTTTCTTAAAAACACGCTATTTGTTTTGATTGCGGGAATTCATTATTAAATTAATTAATGAAACTTATATGTTATGAATTTTGTAAAATAGACATTATTTTTTAATTTGGAATATCAAAATTATATTAGGGTGAATTTTTGGTATTTTTCTGAAAAACATCAATTTTTGGTGAATAGTGAAACCACTAAGTGGTAGTTTAAAAACTAATTTTTCATTTAAATGAAACATTACCACTTCTGTGATTTGAATTTTAAAAATCCGACATACATGGTTTTCATTAGGATTTAAAATGTGGTTCAATGGGATTAAAATAATTTTTTTGGTGAATAGTAACTTTTAAGTTTTTAATCGCGATTAGAGGTAATTAGTGTAATTTAAGGTAAAAATAATGTTTTAATAATATGAAATGACCTTGAAACATGTCCTACCCTTATTCTATGTGTCATGGCCGACCAAGAAAATCCATGGGTCAACTTGGGGACCCCATGGAGCCACTTTGGTAGGAAAATGACATAAATAACTTTTTATTTAAAGCTAAAATAAAAATGTCACAAACATGAGTTGTTTTACTAAAACAATTTTTAAATGGGCTTATACAAGTAATATTTTTGACTATAAATACTCATTATAAATCTAAAAAGATTTCCTACATCATGATATTTTTTTTATAATTTTTATACATTAAATAAATTAAACTATTTATGACACCATGATGATGCAACGATTACCTCATTATCTAACGATTTAAATAAAATGAAAGGATAATGCAAAATCTAAGACCTAAACATGTCAAAAACCTATTGTATGTGTTTATTTAGAACTCTTATAACCGTAACCTCAAAATATATAATTTTTGGACCTTTAAAATCCGAAAAGCATTTTATAATAAAGAAACCTTTTATAACTTTCCAAGAGTACCCCTCCTCTCCTCTTATAAAAGGCCCCCACCTCTACCACCTTACCCACATCTCTCAAGCCTTTGGATCAGCCAATAATTGCCCATTTTGTCTCTCCACATCCCTATCTTACTCCTAGATTCCTCACTTTGGGCAGAAGTCTTCCCAAGGAAGCCTTTGAGCTCAAATCAAAAAGAGTTACCCGATTTAAAGGTAATGTCTTCCCCTGTGTTATTTTTTTTATTTTTCTTCTCCAACCCTCTAAAATATTTTTATTCCTTTCTTTTGTAACAAAAACAGTATCTTCAATATACTATGATTTTGTTATGTGAATGATTCAAGCTACACTTACACACACCTTCGTCTAATGGTTAAAGAACATATTGTTTCTGTGGATGGCGAATTTCTGCCTCACGAAATGATGATTGTTCAATCTTCTCTTAACACCTTTAATGGTGGACATTATGATATCATTATATTTTATATATGATATATATGGTATTTATGTTTTCTATATGTTTTTTAATTTAATATGTAAAACATGCATTTATGCCTTTCATGTTGTGCAAATGTGATAATTTCATACGAGGAAGTGTGGACTACCGCCCCCTCAAGTGATGTGACTCGTTCATGCAATACATGGAACGTATAAAGAATAAAATTTATGAACTTATGTGATCTATATAACATATATATTATACTTTAATTGTAATATATATATATCTCCCATATATTTTTAATTCCATTATGTTGCCAAATAAATGAAAGTAGCGTTCATGCGTACATATGGCTTACCGTCTCCATGAACGGTACATTTCATTTCTTATCTCCAAATGTTATGTAATATTTTAAGTACATATATATAATTGACATATATTTCATAAATTACATCTAAATTATGGATATAATTCTGGAATTATAATATATATATCTCTCTTTTAACTTTAATTCCATTAATATGACAAAAAATGAAAGTAGCGTTCATGCGTACATACGACCTACCGTCTCCATGAACGGTGCTTTTAATTTTTTATCTCCAAATGTTATGGAATAGTAAAAAATGAATATACACTGGATATATATGATATTTAAAACATTAATACTATTCTGGAGATGATGTACCTATAACTACATGGCAAATTCTTTTCCAACACGTTCAATTTTTACTCATGTACCAAACATCGACAAAAACCTCTGAAATGAACTCACTTTATTAACCAATTATTATATCATTATAATATGAGATATGAACTGAATAATAAAATCTAAAGGATTTCCTTAAGAAATTATAAATTGACAAAATTTTATTATTCAGGAGATTAAAGAACGATCGAGTCATGTCGGACACGAGGTAAGGGATCCAACCTCTCTCTTTCTTTTTAAGTACCATATTTTATGTAATTTCTTTTAAGCTCATGTTTCTTATGTTTGGGGATGTTATTTTATATACCAAATACTGTAAATTTTATGTTAATATTATGAGAGACCCTATTTTATCTCATAATTCCATTTTTGGATGTTTTAAGTGGCGCTGTTAGGCTGCCGAGTTTTCGTAAGGGATTTTTCATCTCACTTTTATTCCTGTGACATTTATGCTACATTTTCCACTATTTCCTTTGACTGGTGTATGTAATTCCCATTATTATATAATTTTTGTAGTATAATTTCATTTATAGGTATTTACATCTTCATTGTATGACCCTTCTTCCATGGGGTGTACGTTTCGAAAGTTACCCAACTCGGTAAGGGTACCTTTCACCCTCCTATTTTTAAAAGACTTCTTTTGTTATGTCTTTTAATTCACATACTATTATGTTGGGATATGTTCTTATATATTCTTATTTATGTAAATTTTATGTCCAAGTGATGAGATACCGTTTTCTCTCTCATCAACTCATTTTCTGAATTTTAAAGTGACGTCGTTAGGCTGTCAGATTTCTGTAGGGGAACTTCTTAACCCACTTTCAATTCTTTGGGTTAAAACTATAATTATTGATTTTATTATGACAAAATTATATGTGGAATATCTATGTTGTAATTTCCACAAACCATTGTGTGGATATACTATTTATACACATAATAATCTCATTGATAAATTCTTACGAACTTTTATGGGAAATCATAACTCAATCTCATTTCATTGAGTTAAATATCTATGTCACTGGTTTTGTTTTTTCCAAGATTATGTGTGAATGACCTCTGATTGTTTCAAACTTAATATCCACTTATATTGGGTGTATTTATATTTCTCACATATAATTATGTGATAGATTTATCCTTAATTTAAGGATACCATCTTTATAATGGATTTCATATCAATTTATATTTCCATTGAGACTTCATTGTTGTTATGCACCAATTCACTCTTATATGGTGTGTATAATATCCTTTGAAATATTATATCATGAGTCCCTTTATTCTCATGATATTATAAAGTTCGGATTAAATGTTATTCCACAATTATTTGTATTCAAGAGTCTCTCATTTTGTTAAAAACTCTTTAACAAAAATATCGTTTTAAATGTTTTAAAGATTCATTATTCTAAATATTTATATTTAATGTCCATGTTTTCAAAATGATTTTCATTATTTATTTATATGGACATTAATGTTTTAAAATTATAATTCCATTAAAAGCTTCAAAGTGGTATGGGACACTTTGATTAAAAAATCTATTTTAAATGATTTTTGAAAATGGATTGATTAATTCAATATCTTGGAATTACTTATTGTGATTGAAAATGAAATGTTGTTGTTGAAATGTTTATATTTTCAATATTTTATGTGTAATGATGGTACATGGACATTTTACGGGTGGTTATGTGATAAACCATATGACGGGTGGTGCCGTGAATACCAGGATGGGTGGTTACGTTATAACCTCCAATGCATTGGGTATGTAAGTTGGCCATATGGCTATTCCATTAATTATGTGTGGAAGTCGACTGTATGGTTATTCCGTTTAAGTATGTTTATATCCCAAGTTACCTTTATATGTTATGTGTTCTTTATATAGGTTTTATGGTAATCTTTTGGTTGAAAAAGGGTAATTAATGGTCTTTTATTCCGTGGATAGTTTTTACTACTTCATAAAGGTGAAAAGTATTACTTTGGTAAAGTATTCATGGTTTACTTGTTGTTTTGAAAAACTAACAGTTTTACTTCTTTGTGTATCCTTTACTGGGCTTTTTATGCTCATCCCAAGTTTTTGAAATGTTTTCCATAGGACTTAAAGACTAATACGGTCAAGGATGGGTTCAAGGAAAGACATGTTATCTAAAACATGCAACTAGACATGTTTCTTTTTAAGAGTTTTTTTTATTATTTTATGGAAACTCAGTAGAAGTGTTTACTGTGTAATCTTTTGAGATGTAATAGTTATGACCTAATTATCTAAAACTCTAAACCTGAAAAGATCCTCTATGTGAATTATTCAATTAATTCATGATTAAGTAATGTTTAAGGCTGGGGCCTTATAATTTCTGTTTTATATTATTTACCTTTTCTGCTATTGTATGGTATTTTTTTCTTTTCCGCTGCGCTACACTTTGAAAAATGAGGGAATAGTTTCTCCTCTATCAGACCTGGGCCGTCACTGCTGATTGGCAGCCTCTGGCGTTTCGGGAAATGCACTTGAGGTAATGTGACCAACCGGGTATGCGACACTCGTGGAGTGGAACCCGGATCCGGGACATTACAAAGTCATATCAGAGGTGGTTATTTTCTTTGACTTACTGTTTGGAGCCTTAGTTAGGGATAGAATGGAAATGGTAGTTGGTAATAATCTATGCCTCAGGGTAGCTAACCCATGTATAGGGAAAAGCTATTCTACCTCATTTCTTGCAATTATTCTAATTTTACAAATTTTACAGTTGATTTGATTTTCATAGTTGGGTGACGCACTTGTAGTGTGCTGCTTATATTTTTAAACTGGGTTTTATTTAGTTGAAACCCAATGAGATGAGGGTATTCCATCTCATTCATCATTTAGGCACATTCTAGAAATCACATTCCATGCATTCTTTCCATTCCATGTAGGTGCATTAGAAATTTCATGTTGTTGTGATAGTTGTTGTGATAGAAAATCATGCTGTTGTGATAGCTGCTTTGATAAATACGTTCTATTTTATAGGGTATTGTTGTAAGAGTTTTTTGATAGAATGAATGCCAAACTTTGGTTTTTTGGGGAGTATGGGACCTCAATAACAGGAATTTGGTGGATCATTGACGAGTTTACTTTGTTATAACATGTGTAAGTTGCCAAGATTTTGTTCGCGGGGAGTATGGACCCTCACGGACCGGAATTTGGCACTTAGATGTTTGTTTCAGTGTTTTTTCTGGGTTCTGGAGTAGTTTCTAAGGCTTACTGTCTGGAAAACCCAGGATACAGGCCGTGTAGTCCCTTGGATACACGCCATGTGTTCTTCTGTTCAGAAAGAAATTAACACTTTTTAAGTACACGCCGTGTACCCTCAATACACGCCGTGTAGTCTCTTCCCGTGTCATAGACCATGTGGGTAGGGAAATGGGGTAGGGAATGGCTTGGGAGAATATGCCATGTACCTATTGTACATGCCGTGTAGTGTTGACCTGGTGTCCACCCGTGTAACTAACAACATAGACGTGGGAAACCTTAAGACGTACACACCGTGTCTACCTTGAACACACTGTGTCGTCTGACCCGGGTACCCAACCATGTCCTGAACAACACGGGTCAGTGTTATCTTTCCTAGTACATGCCGTGTCCTCCTAGAACATGTCGTGTAGTGTCATCCATGTAGCCGGCAGTGTAGTGAGAAACACAGGTCGGTCTGGGGATTCTTTAAACACACCGTTTATTTTTTCAACACGCCATGTAGTGTGACCTGGGTACACATGCCGTGTCACAAACAACATGGGCCGGGAAAATCTTGTAGAGTACACGCTGTGTAAATATGGGATATGCCATGTAGTCCTCTTTTATGAGAACTGTGTGGCTTAGCTGTGTAGAAGGACTCGGGCAGGGAAGAAGGTTTCACGTACACGCAATGTAGTTAGGAGACATGCCGTGTGTTCTGGGTGCGACACGACCAGTTTAATCTGGAGTACACACACATGGGGATTGCTTGCGAGAACACGCCATGTAGTATTTATACATGTCATGTCGTCAAGTGTTCTAAATTTTGAATGCTTTCTTTATCCTGTTCCCTTCTTGGTCTCCTAGTTTTTTTTCATTGAAAATTTTGATCTAGGGTGTACTTTGACTTTGTAGAGTCATGCCGCCGAGATGACCACTGGTTATTCACTAGTAGAGTGGCAATGATTATACTCTTGAGATTGTGGGCCATGGGCTACCAGTGGATCCACCAGCAGATCCAGATGCGGTGCCAGCTGTTATACCGGATGTAGGCGCAGAGATGCAGTTCTCTGAAGGCTTAATGCAGTTTATGAAGACCTTCCAGGGAGCACCGCAGGCCGCCACATCTATGGAATAGATGGATCGTATCTTCTAGCAGCAACATCGGCCTACATTTTCAGGGGATGGCGGACTGCAGGCTGCAGATTCATGAATGGATTCGATGCAAATGATATTCGAGCATCTTGAGACGCCTCCAGGGAGGAAGGTCAAGTTCGCTACATACATGCTGTGTGATTCCGCCAAGAGGTGGTGGGATGTTTCCACACAGTTCTATCATGACCATGACATGTCATGGGAATATTTTCAGGTATACTTCTATGACTTCTTCTTCCTGGAGATGGTAAGTCCAAATTGAGCTCGAGAGTTCATGAATCTGCAGTAGGGTGCCATTTTAGTGATAGATTATTCTGCTCGCTTCACCAAGCTTTAGTGTTTTTCACCCGTTCTGGTGGGTGATGAGACTTTGGGGGCTAGACGCTTTGAGGATGGTCTTTGGTGTGACATATGAGCACTGGTGAACATTTTCAGGTTGCCTACCATGCTTGATATTGTGAACTAGACACGGATTACTGAGCACAACCTACGGTAAGCTAGTGGTGTGGGCCCGGGTGGTTCGAAACTTGTTTATGGTACTATTCCTACCGGTAAGATGAAGAGGCAGATGGATTTATCTCATTGTGGTAGTACTAGCCAGAAGAACACTTCAGGTGGCTAGGTCATTTGCGACCAGTGTGGTAGAGAGGGGCACAAGAGACCTTAGTGTCCACGCGACCTAGTGGAGTACCGAACTTGCGGCCATATGGGTAATCTGTAGTGATTCTGCAGGGTGTTTCCACTAGTGGCTAGTGAGAGGGGTTCTGTGTAGACTCTGTGTGTGGGAGCAGGACCAAAAGCTTCTTACCAATTGGGAAACTAGAATACGTCAGGGCGTGCAGGTAGAGATGGTGGTCATGGCCATGGTAGCCAGGCACCAGGATCTTAGAGGTAGTAGGGCGGGTCAGCTCAGGGTAGCCTAGCTGCGTCACAGGGCCATGACACTGGGAAGGGATATGCAGTGCAACAGACCCAACAAGAGCAGGATCCTAGACCTTCTACTATCAGAGGTACTATTCTGGTAGCTTCTATTTTATCCTCAGTGCTTTTCGATACGGGTGCTACACATAGCTTCATATCTATAATCATTGTGGAGAGCCTTGGGCTCTGTGTTTTTTTCTTCTTCTGATATCATGATTCTAGATAATCTTTGGGAGCGAGGACGACATGTGTGCATCAGTACAGGAATTTCCCCCTTGAGGTTACTGGGTGTCACCTTCTATGGGACCTCTATGTCTTAGAGATGATAGCTTATGATGTCATTCTTGGGATAGACTGGTTGGTACCCTTTCGAGCCTTTGTAGATTGTTATCATCACAGGGTGAGTTTCACATCACCATAGGGTGGAGAGTTTCTATACAAGGGTGAATGGGATGTCCAGGTAAGCCAAACTGGACTCGAGCATCATGGGCGAGGTGATGTGACAACCCAGATTGCGAGTTCATATCTGGATGATCATGGGACTTTTCCTAAGGATTTCCCTCCAGTCGTTGATCATTTCAGGGATGTCTTCCCGGACGACATTTCACGTCTTCCTCCCGGGTGAGAGTTTGATTTATCTATTGAGCTTGTTCCAGGAGCCACAACGGTGTCCATTCCACCTTATTGGATGGATACACCTGAGTTGCAAGAGCTCTAGAGGCAGTTATAGGAGTTTTAGGCAAAGAGTTTTATCCGACCCAGTACTTCTCCTTGGGGTTCACCGGTCCTTTTTTCAAATAAGGCAGACAGTACCCTTAGACTCTGTGTAGATTATCGGAAGCTAAACCAGCTGACGTTTAAGAAATGATATCCCTTAACAAGGAATGATGATGCTTTTGATCAAATTCGGGGAGCATGAGTGTTCTTGAAGATTGAATTGAGATATAGATATCATCAGTTGTGAATTAGACCATTGGATATATCGCTTACGACTTTTTGGAGAAGATATGGTCTATACAAGTACTTGGTTATGTCGTTTAGACTCACGAACGCACCAACAGTTTTCATGGCTCTGAAGAATCATGTCTTCCATCCTAATTTGGATTCTTTTTTGGTAGTCTTTGTGGACGATATCTTGGTGTACTCTCACACTCGACATGACCATGCAAGCCATCTTGAGATCGTACTCAGTACACTGAGAGAGCATCGACTATATGCTAAAATCTCAAAGTGCCACTTTTGGATGGACCGGATACACTTCCTGTGTCATATTATCTCAGAGGAAAGAGTTGCGATAGACCTAGATAAATTGGGAGAAGTAATTTCCTGGGAGCATCCTAAGAGCGTGTTTGAAATAGAGAGTTTATTGGGGATGGATGATTACTACAGGTGCTTTATATAGGACTTCTCCTGCTTAGCAACGCCATTGACTTTTTTGACTAAGAGGGGTGTGATGTTCGTTTGGTCAGAAGCTTGCGAGACAACCTTTCAAGAGATAAAGGAAAGGTTGACATAAGGACCAATCCTGATACTTCCTGAGCAAGGGAAGAGCTATATAGTTTTCTATGATGCATCAAGTATTGGGATGGAAGTAGTGTTGATGCAGGGCGATCGCGTAGTTGCGTACGGGTCTCGGCAGTTGAGGCCACATGAGAGGAATTGTCCAACGCATGATCTCAAGTTGGAAGCTGTTGTTCATGCGTTATTCCGTTGGAGACATTATCTCTTGGGAGAACATTTTGTGGTGTTCAAGGACCACAAAAGTCTCAAGTACATCTTTACTCAGTGTGACATGAATTTGAGGCAGTGAAGGTGGGTTGAATACCTTCAGAATTTTGACTTTTAGCATGCCTATACACCTGGTAAGGGTAATGTAGTAGATGATACAATGAGTAGGCAGGCTTAGACACAAGAAGTGTAGGAGGCCAGCGGTGAGTGACAGCTTATGGCTTTGTTCTTTGAGATGCATTTGGAGGTTCATGATAGTCAGGGTAAAACCTATCTTTCATCCTTATCTGTGACTTATACCCTCCTGGATAAAGTGAGGATGAGACAAATATCTGATTCGGAAGGCCTAGTTCTATGGGATTCAGTGGAATGTGAGGACCCTCCTTCTGGTTGGATGATAGGCGAGGATGAGGTAAAGCATTTCTATGGACGAGTGTGGGTTCCAAGGGTTATACAGGAGGAGATGATGCGGAATTTTCATTCTTCAGCTTGGGCAGTTCATCCCAGAGTTACCAAAATGTACTGTGACTTGAGACGATAGTATTGGTGGCCATGTATGAAGAGGGAAGTAGTTGGTTTTGTTACGAGATGTTCCACCTATCAGTAGGTGAAAGAGAAGCATTAGAGGCCAGCCGGACTGTTACAACAATTTCCCATTCCAGAGTGGAAATGGGATGATGTCGCGGTGGGCTTCGTGACCAGATTGTAGAGGTCACCTTGAGGCAATGATGCTGTGTGGGTTGTTGTGGACATACTCACGAAGGTACCTCACTTTTTTACGATCAAGGAGACCTTCGGTGTTGAAGATCGCAGGAAGCTATATATCTGAGAGGTCGTACGTCTTCATGGGGTCCCCCGTTCTATTGTTTCATATAGGGATGCCCGCTTTACATCTCGTTTCTAGAAGAGTTTTCAGAGGGCACTGGGTACATAGGTACTTCTAACCACAACTTACCACCCTCAGACCGATGGCCAGTCAGAGCGTACGATATAGGTTCTTGAGGACATGCTGTGTTCATCCATCCTAGAATTTGGGGTCTCTTGGGAGAATCATATACCCCTAGTTGAGTTTTCATACAATAATAGTTTTCAGGAAACTACTAAGATGACACCTTACGAGGCTTTGTATGGTAGGACATGTTGATCACCCTTGTGCTGGTTGGAGGTAGGTGAGGCAGCTTTACTGGGACCATGTATTGTATAGGAGACTTTAGAGCAGGTCCAGTTGATTCAGAAGTAGATGGCTACCACACAGTCTCGTCAGAAATCTTATGCTGATCGCCACAGACGATCCTTAGAGTTCTTGGTTAGGGTTCATGTTTTCTTGCGTGTTTCGCTGAGGTTGGGACACATGCAGATCAGAAGACAGGGTAAACTTTCACTGAGGTATGTGGGGACATTTGGGATTCTGGAGAGAGTCGGGCCGGTTGCCTATCGGTTGTAGTTACCACAGAGATACCGTGCCATGTAGAACATCTTCCATGTATCTCAGCTGCACCGTTATCACTCAAACCCATCTCACGTATTTCAGCCCGAGGAGGTTGAGCTTCAGGTCGATGCATCCTTTGAGGAGCATTCGATTCATATTGATGATAAGAGCACTAAGGTTCTCCAAGGTTGGTCAGTTCCTCTCATTCGGGTTCTATGGTAGCATGGACTAGTGTAGGAAAAAACCTGGGAGCGGGAGACCGATGTACGTGCTCAGTGGCCAGAGTTGTTCACAACTTTATCTTCTCCACCCTTGGAAGGGAAATTCAGGGACAAATTACTTTAAGGGGGGGAAGTTTGTAAGAACCAGGTTCTTATTATTGAGGTACAAGTTTCTTATTTTCCTTTTAATTAAGTGTTTTTGATAAAATAAGGAAGATGTGGAGAAATCTCAAATTTTGTGGGTACACTCCGTGTACTTTTCCACATGTCGTGTACTTTGACCATGTGGGATAAGTACACAGGGCGTGTAGGCCTGTCAGTGATGAAGTGTGTAAAAACTAACTACACACCGGGTACTTACTATTTACACGCCATGTAATTAGTTGGTAGGTGAACAATGAGGCGGTGGAAGTAGCTTCCAGTTGAGCAACAAATCATGCCATGTATTCAGAAATATACACCGTGTACTCATGTCGGAAAGTGAACAGTTCGGCAGAGAAAAGTAGCCGCCATAGGAACAGTTAAATGATGAACGTACACACCGTTTACTTGAGAGTACACGTCGTGTAGTTTTTATTTTTCTCTTAAAATGGGCAGTAGCCTCTTCTTTGAACAAAGGATTCTTATAACGCCAGAGGAGCTCGGTATAGGAGGCTGGATCTTGGGAGATCCTTTGACCGCACAACGGGAATCAGATTCTTCTTCCATCGATCTTGTTGGAACCTCATGCGTAAGAGATTCCTTCTCCTTGAACCATTATTACCAATTCTTTCCCCGATGGGAATTTATTTTAGGTTGAGCGTGTATTTGTTTATCATAGATCTACGCTATTCTCGTGCATTTCTGGAGGCGTCGTTCACATATATCGATCAATAGAGATCGAGGTAGGTGGTCTGATGTTCTTTTCAACTATTGTGTTGAAGTCTTGTACTTTTGTGCTACATGCCCATGGTTGGGGTGTCGTATGGTTGAGTCCTTTGATGAAAATATCTCTAGAATTTCATAGATAATCTAATTATATGTTTAAACTTTCGTTTGGGATCACTGCTTGGATCCAGGACCACCCCAAGGGTGCATTCCTCTGTTTAGCCATTTGGATAGGATACCTGAGGGTATTCCATGATTATACTGTGAATTTCATATTCTTGAGATAAAGTTGATATAAATTGTTGTTTATGCTTTGGGCTCATCCCGGTTCCTTTAGCCCGAGGGAAGTCTTTTATTAGCCTAAGAACTTCAAATTGTGAAACTATGAATGTGTAAGAATCATCTTTATGCACTTCTTATTGTCTTCAGGAAAAATCTTCTCGCCACTGGAAATTGTGTTCTTCAATGTTTTGAATTAATATGTACAGATCTTCAGGATCCATTTCTACGAATGCATTTCTAGTAGTTGTGTTTATTTCACACTTACTCTCAGGTTGGAGTTCCGTAGTAGAGAACATTCAACTAGTTTTCCAACTTCATCCCATGAAGAGTACAACATATTAACATGGAATTAAATATTTCCCAACCTTCTCGTATAGATTCATATTAATTTTGGAAAAAATATTCAAGTACTCTCTTATTTTTCAAAGACTATGTAATTGTATAGTATCAATTCCGAAATTTTGTTTTCAGTACTTCCCAGTTGAAAACTATTTCTGGGTCAAGACTTTCCTACCAGTCCTTAGCTTTCACATGAAATTAGAATAGAAATAGTTACTGGATCAACACATCATTGGTCACCCCATTATATTTAAATGTTTCATATACTTTGAGAAATCTATTCACATTAATATAAGGGTCTTGACTGATTAAGCCAGGAAATTGTGCATGTTGTTGATGTAGGTTGATCATCGATGACTTCTGTTCAAAATCTATCCCTGGAATTCTGGGTATTTTTATGCCTGAGCTAACTCCAAGAATGTTGGATCTCAATTACCGTATCATGGTAGCCTGTGGTATTTGATTATCGAGATAGTTTTGGAAAAGTGGGTGAACTTGTCCACTTGTCCACTTGGAAGCATTGGAATGTGTGTCTCAATTATTTCCTCTAGTGGATGCATTTGATTTTCAGTTGAGGTACCAATTTTATCTTTTCCTTTTCTTCGATGTTCATGTTTTGCATCAAGGGGTGGGTCATTTTTTGATAGATATAAATTACAAGTGTTCACAATTTAGGAAAATAATTCTTAAATAAGGCATAATTGAAATTTTCTTAATGATAGACGTGCATGTGCTCCCCAAAAATGGTGTTAGAAATTTTGTATGTTTGTCCGAGAATGCCCAATATTTTAAATTTTATAACCAAATAACTACTATAAAAGTGGACATAAGGGTCGAACCAAAGATAACATGAAGTCTAGTTCACTAAAAAAATATTTCATTTGATGGTGTTTAGATGAAGAATCAATTGAGGGATTTTTTTAATTTTTTTTAATTAAAATAAAATTTGAAAAAGTGAAATATATAAAATAATTTGTAATTAAAAATGACAAGGAACTCTGAATAAAAAAATGTGCTGGGGATTCTGATGTTGTAATTAAACAACTATGAAGCTGTGAAAAATATTCTTTTTTGTGACTAAGTATTTATTCTGCCTAATTATTGTCAGTTCTAAAAATATAATAATTCTTTAGATTCTCATTTTATATCTCTTAATTTTTTAAGGTCTCATTCTTTGGTGTTATAGATAAATTATGAGATGTGTTTGATTATCAAAACAAATGAAAAAATGACACAACCTGTTTCTCACAAAGTTTCGCCACCTATTTGTACTATAGATAGTCAAAATGGTTTACCTTCTAGGAACTCCGAATCAACTATGAATCAAAACAGATAGTTTTAATTTTTAGAAATTAATTCAATGAAAATTTAAATTAATCAAACAATTATCTAGTTAAAATAAATTCAACCGATAATTAATCACAAAATTAAACATCCACTTTATAAGGAAAACAATTTAAATTGTTTAGTAAAACATCCCAAAACAAAGAAAATTACTCTGACATCATGAACGAATGAATAAACATGGTAACAAGTCGATAATTCATATAAAATAAAACCTTGTTACAAAAAAAATCGTTTGTCTACTCTCTCACGATGTAGTGTATTCTCTATCTATCAAACTATGAATGAAAAAATTCACCTTCTACATGTGATGAAGTTTCACACTCTAAACACCAACTGCACACCCTGAATGGAGGAGGTGGATGTTGTAGCCGAGGCAGGTCTGATCCTAGTGTGGCATAAGGCGGAGGAAGCTAGAAAGTGGGAGGCATGCCTTAGGGTGCAGATGTGGACAGATGGCATGGCTATTGATGTGGATTGGTAGTGTGGATTCCAGTGCGCTGCAGGAGGGAATTAGTAGGGGTATGTGAATGCATGGATAAGAGGGGGGAGGGGTAGTTTACTAGTGGTGTGGTAGGGAGGGGAAGGGGAGATGTAGGGGGAGAGGAGGGGGAAGGGGGTGGCTGGGGTGAGAGGGGTAGGGAGGGAGAGGGGAGTGGCGAGGTCAGGTGGGGTGGGGAGATGGGTGACTAGGTCAGGAGATGGGGGTAGTGCAGGGGAGATGGGTGGCGGTGGGGGAGGTGAGACAGTAGGGAGGGGAGAGGGCTAGCTGGTGAGGGAAAAGGGGAGGGGCGGCTGGGGAATAGTGGGGAGGGTGCCCAAGGGGGTGTAAGGTAGAAGATAGGGGGAGGGTGAATCAAAACAAAAAATTAAAAAAATTTAAATTCAAAATTCAAAAATAAAATTTAAAAATCAAAAAATTAATTATCCAATTAAGTTAGATAATAACAACAACAACAAGAATAATAATAATAATAACATAATTAAATAATAAAATTAGTAATAATAAAAATAAAAATAAGTATAAATATATAAAAATATTATACTTACAAGTTAAATTAATACAATTAATTAATAAAATAAACTAATAATAATAAACTAATATTAATTAATATATAAAAATATTAAACATTTATAAATTAAATAATTAATAAATTATTAAAATAAAAATAAATAAATAATATTTGTATAAAATTTACTAAAATTTATGAAAATCACTGAAATATTAAAAAACTCCAAAAATAACATAAAACACAAGAAGCATTTTTAAAATTAATTAAAAATAAATTAAAATTTTATAAAAATGATATCAAAATACATGTAAATCAAATATCGAGGCTCCAGGGATGATATAAGGTATAATCTGTGTCTTTTCTAGTTTAGATGCAATAATTATAGACACTAGTGCTAGTCATTCCTTCCTTACCACTTCTCTAGTTCGAGACTTAGAGATTCCATTTGAATCATTGGCCCAACCGTTGTGGTTGGAGACTCCGATAGGTGCTGACTTTGCAATCACACACTTGTTCCAACAATGCGATCTGATGCTTAAAGGCACAAAATTTTTCTGGGATCTCCCTGTTGTATCAACGAGGCCTTATGATGTTATCTTAGGTATGTAATGACTATCCACAGTTCATGCCCATATTTTCTGTTTTATGTAGAGGATATGGTGTGTCTGCACTAATGAAACGAGGTTTTCCTTTATGGGTGAAAATGAAACCTTGGAGGAGAAGGATGAGATAAAGAATTGGAGAGTTTAGTTAATTAATTACCAATTTCCTAGAATGAATCTTATAGGACTGGATTTTTTGGGCTATTAGTTTCCTATGGTGGTGCTAGAGTACGAAGATGTCTTTCTTAGGGACGTACTGGGTTTACCTCCCCACTGAGAGCTAGACTTCTGCATTTAATTACATCCTCGGATGAAACTAATATCTGCACCCACATATTTTATAGCTCCCATAGATATTTGATAGCGGAGGGAGAAATTGGTGGACTTTCAAGAGAATGTATTTGTGATACCCAACATTTCTCCCTCGGTAGCCCTAATGCTTCCCCTCGGAATCCCCAATGTTGTTCTTCAATAAAATAGACAGAATATTGATGTTATGTGCGGATTATCAGTACTGGAATCATGTGACCATGAAGAATAAGTATCCCATATGAAGGAATGATGACCTATTTGATTAGTTAAGTGAGTCATGATGGTTCTCGAAGACTGATCTTATACCAGGCTATGATTACTTGGTGATGTCATTCTCCTTGAGAAATTCCCCATAAATGTTCACGAGACTCAAGAACATGATATTTCAGAATTTCATATACTCATTCATGATAGTCTTTATCAAGAACATCCTAATGTATTCCAGATTTGAGGAGGATCACACGAGACACTTGAGGATAGTCTTGGGCACAGTCTAAGAGAACCTGATCTACAAGAATATATCTAAGTGTTAGTTTTGGAATTGAGAATTCCACTTTCTGGGAAATGACATCTTAGAGGTTGGAGTAGCAGTGGACCTAGTGAAATTTGAGGCATTTCTTGCTTGGGATGCAGCTAAGAGTGTTACCTAGGTGCGATTTTTAATTGGGTTGGTAGGGTACTGTCAAAGGTTTGTACTTGAATTCATTAGTGTGGAGGCACCCTAGAAAACTTTTACATAGAAGGGGGATCCTTTTTTGTGTATGAAAAAGTTCCAGCAGAGCTTTTAGGAGATGAGGTAGAGACTGAAAAGCACTCCCATCATGTGATTTTCATAGGATGGTGTCGAGTAAGTAGTGTTATTTGATGCATAAGGGACTGTACTTGGTTATGCTATAATGCATATATAAAAAACTATTTCCCATGTTTCACAATAGTTGAGACCACATGATCTGAACTATGTGACACATGATCTTGAGTTTGTAACAGTCCTTTTCACTTTGAATATGTGGCGACACTACCTGATGGGTGAGTGGTTTATCACTTACTCAGACCATAAGAGTCTCAATTATATCTTATCATAGAAATTTATTAACTTGAGATAGATTCAATGGATAGAGTTCATCTAAGAATATAAATTTTAGATTTTTTATACTCCTGGGAAAGGGAACATGGTGAAAGACAGTCTTAGCTGGAGGTCTTACTCTTAGTTGTCGACTGAGGCGTCAGAACAGTTAGCGTTATTGAATTTGTCCTTTTTGGTCAAGGATAGTGTTTCATATCTTCAGTCGATGGTTTTTACCCCACCACTTTAGAAGCATGTCAGGGATGCTCAGCATGGAGATATTGAATTTGAGAACTTATAGACTTAGATATCCATTGGAAATGCTCCTGATGGATATTCTGAAGGTGGGTGGCACATTATCCTTTTTAGAGGACTGACAATGGTACCTTTGAAATTATTGGAGTAGGTGTTTTAGGATTTTCACACATACCCTTTGACACTAAATCCTGGTGTGGAAAAGATATACTAGGACCTCTGACATTTTTTCTAGTGTCCATTAGTGAAGAATGGAGTTGCATAGTTTATCTCTAGATGCCTCACCTGCCAGTGGGTGAAGGTAGTGCACTAGGTCCCATTGGGTGTAGCTCAACCTCTTGAGGTTCTAGAGAAGAAGTGGTATGAGATGTCCATGAAATTAATTATGGGATTAAAACGTATTTCCAGGGGAAACAAGTGCATCAATTTTATCGTATAATGACTCACTAGGTCGGCCCACTTCCTAGCTATTTCAGAGAAGAGTTTAGCAGAGATCATGGGATGCCTCTATGCGAATAATATAGTTTAGTCCCAATAGATCCCTTAGTTATCATCTTTTAACATGATACTCACTTCACATATCATATGTGGAGAGGATTACTGGAATTCTTTGGGATTCATTTATGCTTGAGCTTGGAATTTCACCCCTAGATTGATATCTCGATAGAGCAGACCATTCAGGTCTTTGAGGAAATTTTGTGGGCTTGCATACTGGCCTTTTTCCCTAATTTGGAGGATAACATAGACTTGGTAGAGTTTCCATAAAAAAACAATTATCATTCCCCCATTGGTATGGAACCAATTCAAGGATTTGTGCAGGTGATTGTATAGTTTACCAATTTTTTGGACTGGTTTAGGAGAGTCGGACCGATGATAGAGACCTCTAGAGTTCTAGGAAGGAGACCATGTGTTACTGTGGGTCCCAAATTGATGTTGACTGAGGATATTTCATTGCGATGGAATGTTATCTCTAATATTAATTGATCCCTTGGAAAGGAGGCATACGTCTTAGCTATACCACAACATTTGGATTGAGTAAAAAATGACTTCCAAGCACCACGACTGAGGAGGTACATGCATGATCCCTCAATCATTATCTATTGGGGTGAGCTAGACATCAAGGATGAAGCAACAATTGTAGAGTAACTAGTAGAGATCAAGGATCGGCATGATAGGATCCTTTGAGGGCATTTTATTCTTATTGGGCATGTCTAGTGGTAGCATAAGAATCTTCAAGAGAGAATCTCAGAGCGGGATATACAAATGTGAGACCATTACCCTCAAAGTTTTGAGTAGGTTTTTCTATTTATAGGATGAAAATCCCTAATTTGGGAAGAATGAAATATATCATATTTTCTCTATATTGTATTTAGATATTATATGGATTATTTATGAGATAAGGCACTAAAATAGCGTGTGAAACTAAGGCTCCGTGTCCCCGAAAAAAATGTTTGAAATATACTAAGTATCATGTGCACATATTTTTTCTAAAAAAGTATAATAACCCATAGATGGGGGATCATATTAGAAATTTGAGGTCCCCATTGAGTTCTGAATGTAATTTTTACCCAATGTTTAACATAACCTTTGTTGGCATGGTTTGTTTGTGAAAAATTCACCATGGGAATAAATAAATAAAATAAATGAAATAATTAATTTTTTTGACGCAATGACCTACTTTATCCTTTAAGTATACTGTTATAGTATTTCTTCAAGATAGGAAAATCAATCCCTAAATATTCAGACAACCATTGGAGAGTTTTCTTGGTGAATGAGGATGGATCGTAGATCATGGAATAGACATAGTTTGTGGATATCGTCAATGACGGTAACACATAACTGTTTTTCTTTTACAATGAATCCAAAATCTAGGTATGCTGCTTTTCATTGTGATTTCCATCCTTTTTCTTAATCTGAAATGAAATTGGATCAATTCCATGAACAAAATTAATATGTGCATCGTCAGTAGATTTAAATCAGTGTAATTTTTTATTTATTAATTAATTTATCCATCTTCTTTCATTTTTTGATGATAATGAATCGAGGTCAAGTGAAAAACAATGAAGGTTTGTTCCACACATTTTATGGTTTGTGTATTTCTACCCAATTTTTATATGCGATCAACATTAGTATTAATTTTGGACAAAGGTTTGAAAAATACCTAGTTTTTGATTATTGTGTAACTGTTATTCATCACAATGGATCAAAACCATGGGTAAAAAATATGATGAAAATTGAAGTACAAGGTTCGATGATGGAAGTAGTTAGGTCATGGGAGAATGAGACCAGGTTTAAGGTCCTTATTCCTCTCAAGCAGTACGTGATATTTCAACATCATAGGTCATTTTGTTGATGTGATTTAAGGTCCAGATTCTAGTGAATGGATAACAGTGAGGCTGGTCAACCCTAGATACATGATCTATTGATATATTTCTTGTGAGAAATGAGGTGGAAGAAGAGCATGGGGGAAAATTAGATAAGAAACATCGGATTTGGAAAATCCTAACCCACACTAAATGTAAACCGAGATTACATACGTGTAGGGACAATTAAGCGGTAGTTGGGGTTTTAGGATGAAGATAAGTATCACATAGAGTGTGAACCCTATTACCCAGTGTGAGAAACTTCCCTGGTGGCTCGACATGTACTTTGGGAAGTATATAATCACAAGAAAAATTTCTTGGGAAAATGGCACATCATGTACTTGGTAAAAGACATGGATTAGTGTACATGGGTCAATAAATGAACATTACCATCATACATGGAAACAACTTAGAGACACATGAAAGATACTTTGTGTCTCTACATGTTTTTTAATTCTTCTAAATGTTATGTATATGGATAATTACATGCCGTGTGAGGCTCTCCCACAAGTGCAGTCATGAGGTTAGATAAACATGCCATATACCCCTAATACATGTTGTGTACCACCTTCAATAGTGTTTGTAGATCTTTTTTCCCTTATTTTGGACTAGTATAAGTTTATTAAGTTCTCTTTATCCTTTCCCTAGAGGGTAAAATGAAACATTACATCCTCATCATTTGATTGTGATACCCTCTAGAGGCTGAGTCTTATATAGAGCTGTGGAGTCCCTCCATGAGACTGCAATGAGATACCATATCAACAATGTTACCAAGAGAGGGTTTTTGGAATCATCATGACCTACGTGATAAGGGTAGTTATCTTCCATCAAGAATTATATGTCATTATTGTTTGTGGAATCATTGACATACAATACCCTATGTGGTGGGTTGATCCATAATGGGTTTGCGGCGTCCTCCAACGATCTTAGGCGTGACCCCCAATATGTGTATAAGGGTCTTCTTAGACTAGTGAGATTTTATTGGTCAGTTACAAATGATCTAGACCTATTATTATAGTTTCTCTAATAACAACATGGTCTGTGGAGTGGATTCTCCCAGAACCAGTATTGCTTCTAGCAGAATCCTATGACTACAGTTGGTTTTGACCACCTTGTGTTGTGGTGCCTTTCCCGAGTATATATGGGTGTTTTTGTTATAAATTTATTATTATATATTATATGGATATGATTATACTTATTTCTTCTTGTTTATTGTTTTTGGGGTGTCCCACTGATTATTTTTATACTCAACCCTACATGGGATTTTCCCGCACGTGTTGTGTCTTGTACAGATGATGACCCATTTGATGGTGTCCGGGGAGGATGAGAGCGGGTGGAGCATAGTTGGAGCTAGTTATACTAAGGTATTTATTGGGATATTTCATTTGAATTATTTCTCACCCATAGAGGAGGTTTTAATATTTAATGTTTTTGGTTGGGCTTGTATTTCCTCCCTTTTTCCTGCTTTCAGTACTTTAACTGTTGTAATATATTGTGGGATCTTAGATATATTCATAAATTGTTTGAATTGTCTTACATTTTAGCACTGTGTGGGATTGGAGATGTGTGTGTGCGTATAGGTACTTTAGACTAAGGCCTCCCATTTTTGGGATATGCATACTCGGTGCTCGTCACTAACCCCTAGCCTCTTGGAGGCGGGCTTGGGGTAGTCACAGGTCAGACCTTTAAGGTCAGGTCGTGAAATACTTCTACCTCTAGGAATTCATCAAAAGGTTAATCATCTTCATAAGACATGACACGTTCAGGGAAATACCATACAGGTGTGGGTATAAAAATACTTAGTAGGACACCCAAAAAAAACTAAATAGACAAACAATGTTAACAATTATCTCATCACAAGTGCATGCCAACATCATATATAACAAGAATATCCAAATATACTCAACATAGAAAAATACTCTCAAGGTAAAGTCACAACCATAATTTCTAGCCTAGGATTTCAGCTCGATTGTTCCACATAGCACTCATCTAGGAAAACACATCCCATTAGTCAAAAACCACTGATGGAGTTCATCCAAGATTTCATGCTCGTTTGGTCTATATTTTAGAAGTAAACAATGGAAGTATAAATAGAATTATACATATATGGTGATCATACCCAAAGTCATGGGGTATACCAATAAACCGATTTGCCTTAACCCACTAAGTAGGTGATCGACACCCATGTAGTGTTAGTAATGACGATACTTAGAACCCATCATAGGGAAAATCTAATGGTAGAGGATATCACTCTTGGATTCATGGAGGGATTCCCATAATGATAGATTATCTGGTATTTTTTTGAACCACCGATCAAACAATATAGTGATGATGAACTCTTGATGAATGGTGGGTGAAAACCATGAAACATGAAAAATTAGAATAAACCTTATCCATGTTCATGTTGGGATTGATCCATTTCCATTATAATCATGAAAGAATATTCAAATAAAATTAAACAATTCTCCTAAATTACAACAAAATTTTCTCAAATCTGCAATATGATCAACCCATGAATCAATCCATTTGTCGATTGATTCATGTTTTTCATAAGAGAAATTAAACTGGGATGAGTCCAAATAAAAAAATCCCACCACAAATCAGATAAATCAATAGAAAAGAACAATTTCTTATCACAATCATTGGATAGATTTACATGTTCTGTTGGCACATCGATCCTCAATCATGATACTATCTGATGTATCTAGACAAGATCTACTTCAACACTCTCTTACAATTTGTAGGGTTATGTAGATAACCCTAAAAATTAACCATAGTATCATAATTATAGATATTCATTATGCCACAACATCTGGTTAAATAAAATAAATAATTTTTTATTTATTTACCTATGAAATCACTTTATAAAATAACCTGACGATGATAAAGGTTATATCACTCCTAGGGTAAAACCCATGCTCTCAACTCAACTAAGGCCTCATATTTCTGATTCGAGCCTCTTTTTAAGATTTATTCTACTTTTTCAATAAAATTGTGCATGCGTGACATTTATTACATTGAATATAATTAAATAATAAATTCAGGGAACACCGAGCCTCATAATATCACACTATCTCAATGCCAAGTTCCAAAACAAACCATACAATATTCCAAATTAATATATGGAAAAATCAGAGTTGTTAAAATATCTTCATAATAGAACCCCAATATACTACCTTCTAGAGATTTAATATGCTATAATCATCTTTAATACATGTGGAATGTGACCATAAGATAAGGGTGAGATTAAATTCTTAGCAAGGGAAAAATCATAAAATTTACATCAATTTTTTTAAAATAATGTGATGAAACATTAGCTTGGGAGAAATATCTTATTAAAAATATGGGGAAAAATATTTTATTTCTATAATTCATTATAAAAGGAAATGTAATCTGAAATGAAAAAACTTAAACAATAGAAAAACAATTTTGAATGATGAGACATTAAACATGAGTCTGTGAGTGAATTATTACGAACGTGATTATGATATAAGATTGTTTTGTAAACATAAGTATATAAACCATATTATAAGGATACCCAGTAGGACTTTCATCATATAGAATGCTTGGTATAATCACCAATTTTTCTTATTGGGATTTGGATAATACTCAGTTATACCATTGGATATTGTAAAATCCTCTCATGTACCTTTGTCTTGGGATAATCATCATGTGTACCTTTTGGCTTTAGATAATCCTCTTATTTACCCTCCATATTTTGATAATGTACCTACATACCCTTGGGAAAGTGATAAAAATATCTTGTACCTATAGGCTTGGGATAGTCTACTTTTCTAACCATTGGAAATGTATAATCCTCTAGTATAATGATTATTTTATGATATCCCTCTGTTTTACCATTTTTAGGATAATCTTTCTGTATACCCTTGATCAAGGGATAACACTCCTATGTACCATTTGGAATGGGAAAATCCTTTCATGTACCCTTATGATCTCATGAGATATATATGTTACCAATTCATTGGAGGTTTATATAGAACCCAACTCTACATTTTTTCATACACGTGTTCTACTTGAAAAAAACCATTCATCATAGAATTAAGAACTCATGGAAAGAAAACATGGTTTAATAACATTACCATATTGAATCACCAAAATTGACCTTAAGAATTTGAATTCTTGATAACCAAAATTCAATTACATAATAAATGTATTTTATAAGAACATATAGTGGTTTAATCATGAATATTAACTTCCAAGTAAATATAGAATTTATAAATAAAGAAGAAAATGGTAGTGAAATCATAAATATGTTTTTAGAAAACAATTTTATATTTAGCATAAATGCTAATGTTTTTCTCATTGAAAATTCATGTTTATAATTGTCACATTTTTAAATTTGAAGTGAAGGAATTTTAAAAAACATTATTTGGGATGAATTCTCTATAATGTTTCCAGGAAAAGATATAATGGTATAAAAATTCAAAGTGAAAACACTTTCGAAAATTTTACTTTTGTAAAAAAAAAATCAATAATAGAGCACTAAAAAAGACAATTGTTTTTTTAATGGTGAGGTGAATACATTCAATAACACTTTATTTTGGAGAAAAATATTCAATTATAGATCATTTAAATTTAATAAATGTTATCAATAGAAATGTTTTGTGGAAGATGAAACATATTATTTTTAATGGATGATAAAGTATTTAAATTTATTGAAATACCTTTTCTGAAAACTCAAATTATAAAAATTGTAAAAATATCCTTTTTAGAAGTGGAGATGGGAAATATGAAGGTAACATGAGATAAAAAAATCTAGGTTCCTAGATATAAAGTAGAATAAATTATGTAATGTGAAATATAAACACAGATGGGAAGCTTTTGTTATGGATGATGCACATTATTCAAAAAAATGATAAACATTTTATGTGTAAGAAAGTTATTTATGATGGATAATTGAAATAAATTTTTTTTTTCAATAGAAATAATGTGAAAGTGATATGAAATAAAATTTTAGGGTCCAAAAAGAGATCATGAAAGAGTGATGTTCATGTAGATTCATTATAACTCAACAAACAGAGTTCAGTTAATAAACACCCTTACAAAATCTGTATATTGTGAATGATATTCCATTAAAAGAAGGAAAATGGTATTGATTTTAAAACCTAATGAATTTAAAGAATATAGAAAGATTGATTAAATAGGACGTAATCAAATTATATCAATCATATGCTAGTGTATAATTAGAAATATGTCTCAGGGAATTATATTTCAGACAAAAAATCTGTTTCATTGTATTCCAACTCAATTGAACATGCTTTAACCTCCTATGTAATAAACATAAAAACCATAATCAATTTTTCTATAGAATTAACCATATATATTTAAATTTATAAATTTTATTTATAACTATTTATTACAATTATAATAGTAAGTTGTAATTTATTTTCATCATCAAATGCTACAAACTCTAAATATATATTTCATACTAGTTTTTTAATATTTATTCTAATTAAATAGGAAACAATTAATCATTATAATATTGTAAAAGATTATATAATGATGTGGTTTAATTTTTTCATCATATAACAAATTTTGTTAGTGTATGATAAATTTAAGTTTTTTTAAAATTGGAAATATGAAGAACAAGTTTTGACATGTTTAATGACTGAAATGTGATATGTTAAAAAATATATTAAATATCGATAAAACCTTTCCTGAAAACTTAAAACATATTAAGTAATTTTTTATTAAATGATATTTTCACTATAAATTTTTTATTAAAATTCATTATATATATATATTATAACATCCATCATGTAGTTGGTTAAACAAACCTAAATGTGAGCATGTTATAATGATTTAATAAGGAAAAATTTATATATATTTATAATATAAAATATATAGAAGTTTAAAATTTTGATAAATATAATTTTTGATATTTAAATTCATTCTTAGATTAATCCATATATAGTGGTGATGAAAAATGAAATTAGCCATTCTTGAAGGAGGTGGTCTGCATATACACACAATTGATGATTCCATTTCTATATGAGTGGGATGGAATGAAGAAGTATGATAAGTTTTAATTTGTGAATTATAATTTTGATGTATTAGAAATATTAGTTCATAAAATATATCCTTTTTACCAACTATAATATGAAGTATTGAAAAATGAACTCCATAAATTCATGGTGGTTCTAGTCTACACCTACACAAAACCAGTGTAGTATTATTATTCATTGAGGAAGGAAAGGACTGAGTAATTATAATGAACCGACCTAAATTCCCTCTCAAACATTTATCCTATATGATTATCAACATACCTGAAAGGAATTCCCAATCCCTATAAGATTATAACTAGAAAAAATTCATAAAAAATCATAGGGAATGATTTTTCACAACCTGAAGCAATAACATGGAACACATATATGACAGATAAAACATCAAAAAAGATAAATATACGACATAACTGAAAAAACATTGCAAACCAAAAAAATCAAGAGTAGAAATAATCTACAAGTATAGGTATAACCATAATAGACTACTAAAATAAGAAGAAACCATCTACTCCATGTGATAGTGTTAGAAGACTCCCCCCATCTCACCATTAGCAACCCAAACTCAGCTGGTAGAACAACACATTGCCTCACTATAGTACTATACCATTCTCTATTTTGAAAGACATAACTAGGTCTATGCACTGCCATAGGGGTACACATGGTGTGATCTAACAAGCTTAGTAGGGTCTCACCCAGGTTGTACATATAAGCCTATAAACAGTAATACAAGCATGTTCAACTTTATAGAAATATGGCATGATAACATTTTAATAGTGTTTATATCAATATCTTAGGAAAATAATTTAATTTCCCCACTTTACACATTTATGAATAAAACATTTAATTCAATGTTGAAGGATTTCATAATCATATATCACAGTAGATATATCATGTCAAAACAAACCAAATATTTCATAGCATATCATAATAAATCTGTAGTAGTACAAAAAAATAGTACAAGCCAAATGCAGAAGCACATGTAACATCACAATAGCGATCAAACTAGATCAAGATAACTTGGACACTCAAACATAACATAGACAATCACATATGCATCAATTCCCTATACATATGCATTTATCCTATAAAAGAGAGGAACACCCCATAAAGTGAACCCCCAGTGGGTCTAACAAGTCCCTAAAACAACATGGCTACAGAGAAGAGGAAATCCCCATGAGTAAACCCCTCGATAGTGGACAAGAACTATTACTATACCTTACATGTAAGTGCACAAAAATAATCATTTACACTATTTTCTAAGCTACTTAATCAAGACATTTCCATAAAACCATTATTTAAAAACCAGTTCGCAAAACCATTTCAAAATGATTTTAAAACAATATCCATTTACCAAAACCATGGGAAACCATCTTTTATAAGAAGCTAGTTTTATACACATAAAAAAATTAGTCATATCATTCCATATAATTTAATAAAATAATTTTTCAAAATACGAATCAATTTTTTCACCAATATAGGATAGAGTCATAAATAACTTCCATAAAACTCAGGTCGCACACTCCCGCAACGGAATCCACCACATGGAAGAAACCATCAATGATAACGAATTCCCATGAACTAATATACACATCTTAGAATTGATACAATTAAACAAAATGGTTGATATGGAAGATGAAAGAACACATAACTAAATATTGAATGAACTCCACACCACAACCAACATGAATTAGCCACCATAACAAGGCCACACAATAGATCTAGAAGGAAAAAAGAGAAAACATCACAAAAAAAAAACAAATATCATAATGAAATGACTCTACCGTGCTCAAATAAAACAAATAATAAAAATATTATATTATTTAGAGAGATGCAACACAACTTACCGAATGATCCAATACTGAACGAATCAATCAGGATTGAACATAGGCTATAAAAATCACATGAGAAGAGACCTAGGTAGAGAGGGGAGAGAGATGAAAAATAATGAATAAAAATTTATCTAATTCATCACCCTAAAATCCTTGTTTCCAACATTTACAAGTTGTGAAATCCATTTAAACATTATGTAATATTTGATACTCAAATACACCTAAAAATCCACCACCTTTTTATTAAAACCTGATCTTTTATCATTACACTTTTTGTAACCATTAAATGATGTCAAATCCTTTCACGTTGGGTAAAAATTTCATAACTTGATTATAAAAACCATTAAACATAGGGTACATCCATTACATATTGTGTAAATTTCCAACAAACTATGAAAAGTACAGATTCAAACATGAAAAACCCAAAACACCTCAAGCATCCACATAATTTAGGGATAACCTCCAAAATCCATTAACACATTTATACCCAAACTCCATTAATTCAAACAAGAATACATCCATAAAATTTTGGTTAGTTTACTAAGAAAATATTCTCCATCCTCATGAGTCCCAAAATTTACCCAATAAAAAAAGAAAACAATCAAAGATGAGAAAAATAATTTGAAGTGGGTAAGGAGATGTTACAAAATTCCCATCATATGGATTTTCATCAATGTGAAATCATGTAGAAAATTAAAGTTTTATAAATAGAGGAATATTTCCGGGTGGAGGGATATTTATAGGTTACTGTAGCAGTACTGTAGCAGACACTATTCGGTACTGTAGTAGCCAGAACTATTCATCCATTTGGGCCTTCGGGCCACCGGTTTGGTCCTCAGGTCCTGCAAGGATTTCAGGCCACCCAAGGCCATCGAGCCAGTTTATTCTCAAGGCCTTTGGGCCACTTTAAGGGCTTAAGAGCACCCCAAGGCCTTCAGGCCACATGAATGAAGGCCCTAGACACACTACAAAAAGGAGAAGCCCCAGAAGAGGATTCAAAGCAGGTGCAATCACTAGAGCAGAGCCAAATGGATTGTCAGAACGGGAGGGTATGGATATGCCATCGGTACCAGCCTGTGCTTTCATGGGAATCCTAGACAGACGGTCATACAAAGGTGGAGAGATACTATCAAGATTCAGATGCTAGGGAGGGGCGGTTCCTTGTAGATATTCTGGTTGAATTCCCTAAAACCTTCAGGTCATGTAATCTCCTAAGACAACGGGCCATGTAATCTCGGAGCGTACGAGCCTTGTAAGGGTTACCCCTCATCCCTTGAAAGGGGGGTTATCAAAAATAAATAAAAATGAAGGCTTTCGAGCAATTCAGGCAGGATAAATAGAGGAGGCCAATTCTCCCTCATTAATGTATCATGTTTTCAAGTCTCATGAGAATATGATCTGCACTGCCATAACACTATGACCAACAAAATTGACTTCCCATGAAATAATTTCACTTAAGATTCAACGATCACTATTGGATACTCAAAAATAGAAACATCTAGCTCTAACTCCATATCCTCCAAACTCAAAACATCATATTTTCCATGATGATATTTCCTAAGATTTGATATATTGAAAAAATCATGAATTACTATTAATTGAGCAAAAAATTACAATAGATAATCAAATTCCACAAGTAAATCAATGACCTTAAATGGTCCAACATATCTTAGAGCCAACTTCCCCTATTTTCTAAGCTAATGGTTTCCTAAGAAAGGAGAAAATTTCAAGAAAAGACAACTGCCTATATAAAACTCCAAAGGATGATGGCCCTGATCCACATAACACTTCATCCAACTATAAAATATAACCAGAAACTAACGTATGTCCTTAATCATCACATACATCTTGTGAACTAAAATCAATCCCACTAAAGAAGATTCACCATCCTCCACCAATAAAGAGGTGATCTACATGGGTGACCATAAAAAGCATTGAAAGTACCCATTATAATTGATGACTGATATGTATTTTTATAAGCAGACTCAACCACTCCGAGATGGATATCCCAAGATCCACCAAAATCCAAGACATAATCAGGAAGAATATCCTCTAGAATTTGAATAGAACACTCTGTCTGACCATCTGTTTGTGGATGATAATATATAGTCAATATGACCTAGGTTTCTATTTCCCACTTGATAGTAATACAAAATAAACATAGGATCCCTATCTGAAATAATTATAGAAGAAACCCCATGTAAAATCTGAATTTACTACATATACAGATTACCCAGATCTTCAACTGTAGTGTTGTCCTTGATCAGAATGAAAAGATCTATCTTTTTGAATGGATAATTCACCACCTAGATATAATTTATCCATTAGGGAGTCTATGGTAATCCAATAAAAATATCCTTGGATACCTATCCCCATTTAAAACCTAGAACCAAAAGAGGCTTCTAAAAACCAAAAGTTTTCAAATTGTCTTCCTTAATATGTTCGTTGGTGTAGCAGAAGTATATATAATCATAAATTTCAGTCTTCATACATGACCAACACAATCTCCGTGTCATTTCATAACACATATTTTTAGTTCCCGAATGAATGACCCATGATGAACCATGACAATCAAAGAAAATTGATCTACTAATATATTCCTGGAGGAAAAAATAATCCCCATGACTAAGAATACAATTTAAAAATAGAGATCAACAAAAAATGGTCTTCCCACCATATATGGTTTCTCTAATTCCTCCAAACTTGACATATTATTATTTAATCTATAGAATTGACTCAGGGAGAGATGATTAAAAGGGAAAACTGGTCAACATCATGCCTAAAACATCCTCCTTAGCAACTAAATATAGTTGATAAAAATCCTCATAAGGTTATACTCTTTACTTGATTACGAAGTAGCTTATGATAGAGATTTACTATTAACAATTTCTTCAATGACAATCCCCTTCCCTAGGGTTTAGTCTATATCAAATTCAAATATCAAATTGTATTTCAACCACCGTATCTATCTAAAATTTAAGTCATTATGAGAAATGATGTAGTTCAAACTCATAAGACTAGAAAAGACTGTGAACATGTATAAAAATATAATTCATCGAAAATATAAGAACACGGTTTACTATAGTAAGCTCTAAATCATGTGTGGGGTAATTCATCTCATGTGGTTGAAGTTGAAGAGAACTATTACCTACCACATCACCATCCTTAATTATGAAAAAATCCAAACCAGTTCCAGAAACATCCCTACAATCCATATACCCCTTTCAAGGCTTAGGTAAGATCAAAATAGGAGCCGATGTTAGAACTCATTTCAAGTAATCAAAAGATAACTGAAACTTTGAATCGCATTATAATTTCACAAATTTACTAGTAAGATAATTCAAAGAAGATTCCAACTTATAGAAATCCTTGAAAAACCGTCAATAGAATCTAATAAGACCATGGAATCTCTATATCTAAAAGAAATTTTGTGGCTCTTCCCATGAAAAGACAAACTTGACCTTCTCAGACTCAATAGATAATCCAGGATAACACATAATGTTCCCCCATAATATCACTTATTAGATACATAAATTGAATTTTGAAAGATTTCGATACAAATGGTTACTAATCAAGATTTCTAAAACCAAAGTTAAATGGTGTTTGTTCTCATTCTTAGATATTGAATACAACAAAATATCATCCATGAACACTACTAAAAAAGTGTTATGATTCTGATGGAATATCTGATTCGTCAAAGTTATGAAAACTACATGAGTTTTTGTTATAACAAATGACACCACATGATATTTGAAATGGAAATACTTTATCTTGAATGTTTCCTTTAGTATATCAAACCTCTGAACCCACGAGCTAATGATAACATAATCAAAGATCAATCATAAAAAACCACATTTTCCCATTAAATGATCAAAAAAGTAAATTTCATGAGTCAAATGATACTTATTAATAACTATTACGTCATTCATCTTTGACAGTCTAGACACAATTGAAGTGAACTGTCTTCCTTCTTGGAAAAGAGCACTGGGTATACCCAAGGTGAAACACTAGGGAGAAAAAAACCCTTTTCCTTCAGGTTGTCCAATTAAATATTGATATCTTTTTTATCCTTGGGTTCTAAATGATAATAAGGTATTGATATTGGCCACATACTAAGAAACATGTGAATCATAAACTTTACCTTAGTCTCTAAAGGAATCCTAGATTAATCATTTCGGAAAATTTTAGTAAAATTCTGAACAATAGTGGGAAGAAAAAAAAGAACAGAATTCAAAAAAAAAACTAATATAGAAGACAATAAAGTCTTGAGCTCTGGGTGGGAAGGACTTCCATAACAAAAAACTTGGATCTTAGTCTCCCTAAAACACCTATGATCTTCTATCTGTTATAAGAAAGAAGACATGCTGGTTATAAAAATAAACCTCATAATAATGAGAAATAATTCAATCCATCCTAATGATGACATAAAAAAATCTAAATCAAGTAAAAGAAAATACTCGACTAACTCCACATTATCTATCGATAGCACACAAGAAGGACATTGAAACCCTTGCTCTTTCCTCTACCCTAGAGGAGTTTCTAACTCCATAACTAAGGACTTGATTTCCATTGGAAGGTTTATAATATAAACAAAAAGTTTAGATATAAATGAGTGGGAATCACCAATATCAAATAAATCAACTACTTTATAATATTCAATAAGTACGGTACCTATCACTATTGATAGACATGAATCGACCTCCATTAGAAAATCATCTATTTCATAATGGTGCTTTACTCTTAAGGAAAGTCACTAGAGCCCTATAGTGTTTTAATCATATGATTGTGACATAGTATCCTTTTGATCAGATGATACCTGACCCTATCGAGGTGTAGACATAGGCTGACAGAAACGTTTTAGATAACCATATCATCCACAAATATTACATATCTTTGTATGTGAATGATTAGAACACCATGTATGTCTTACCTTTCTATATAGATAGAAAGTTATAGGCACACCACTAGCTACAATTAGAGGTTTCGAAGTGGCATGCTGCTAGAAACCACCTCGACTACTCCTGTGATGATCCTCCCCCGTTCCTATTTTCCCCAAGAATGCCACTAAAGCTTCCACTAAGTAGAAGATAAGGGGAATAATATCCAACATTCCTTCCATATTCAGTTTTTCCACCATAGCCTTATCTACTATATCTACATATCTTGAAATCATTTTCATAAATACCTATGATATGATATCTATTTGTAAACCTTGTAGTTACTTGTAAGATATTAGTTGGTCATTCTTAATGGCCTTTTGTGAAAAATGAACCAACTCTACAAACCGATTAGTGTATGAAAACACTAGACACTCTCCCTGCTACAAAGATAAGAAGTCTAAATATGACTCCATCATCCACAAATCTAGAAAAAACTAATTGAATAAGAGATTCTTGAAACCTTTACAGTCTAATCCCATGTGCCTATCTTTCTAGATCATGGAATATCACCAATTCTAGCTAGGACCCTTGATTCTAAAGGCCATACACTTCACGTTGATACTCTCTGGTATATCTAGGAATTTGAAGATCTGATCAATATTGTCAATCCAATCCTATACCTATTGAGGTTCATTCGTAACTTTAAGGAATGGTGGATTATTTCTTAGAAACACCCATAATTGATCTCTTTACCCTATAACTCCTAGGTATATATCAACAACTGTATTCTGAGATTGAGGAACATTCTGGTCCACTACATGAACTGCTTGCATGATATCCTCAATAATTTTTTGATCCATCAGAGGATTACCTTGAGGATAATTATCTAAAACCTCATGAGTAACTTGAAGAACATGTATAAGTGGCATATTTGTTGCACATAGAAAAAAATGAAATGATTTGACAACAGAACACTCGATGTTCAAACTTGAAAACAAATAAGAAAAAACTATGATTGAGATTAGGAAATCAAAATAGTATAGAAATATCCCAATATCCCATGGTAAGTTGAGTCTCATCATAGAAACATCAGGCATGCCACTCCCCAAAATATATGTCTCAAGTCATGAAAATCCATTCTCCAGTCTACCAAACATCCCAAGATAAGGACTCTTGTGAAAATACTACCTTTGATACTAAACTGTAATGAACTTACACAAATACCCTCTAAAATTTGTACCTAACATGATCCTCCACATTCCTAAAGAATGTTACCAATCCACATAGGCGGGTGACTAGTACCCTGGAATCAAACAATAGTCATAGGGATCAATATCACCCAACCTAAATCAATAACATTGCACACATATATAATAGATACAACATCAAAAAAGATAAATATATGCTATAAATGAAAAAAATAGTGGAAAAAAACAAATCAAGAGAAGAAAGAATATCTAAGTGTAAGTGAAACCAAAAAGGACTACCAAAACAAAAAGAAACTATCTACTCCATGTGATATTGTTTGAAAAATCACACCATCACACCACCAGTTACAGAAACTCAACTGATATAAAACCTCTCTTCCTCGCTACGGTGCCCTTCCATTCCATATATAGAAGTATGTAGGGTGTGGGATAACAGAAATAGCAGGGTCCCACCTAGGTGTTCCATATCAAGTCTTTGAGAAATAATACAAGCTCGCTCAAATTTAAAGAAAACTAGGCATGATAACTGTTTAACAATTTTTATATCAAAAACATAAAAAAATAATTCCTCATCATTTGAATTTTCTGAATAAAACGAGTACATTATTTTCAAATCATTTCATTATCATATATCACATTAGATATATCATTTAAAAACTAACTAAATAATGAATCACATGTCATAAAAAATCCATAGTAGTATAACAAAATAGTACAAGATAAAAGAAGAAGCATAAGTAACATCACACCAAGGATCACACTAGGTTAGGATAGCTAGGACAGTTGTACTTAACATATACAATCACATATGCATAATTTACTTAGAAATATGCATCATGTCTAGTGAGTAGAGGAACACCCCAAAAAGTGAACCCCCAATAATTCTAACAATTCCCTAGAATAACAAGTCTAGGGAGTAGAGGAAAACCCCATGATAAAACCGCTCAAAAGTGGACAAGGACTATTAATATACCTTCCATTTAAAGACCCAAGGCTTCAAACGTTCTCTATTTTCCAAACCAGTTCATAAAAACATTCCCATTAAACCATCCATTAAAAACCATTTTTGACAAAACCATTTCATAATGCTTTCAAAACCATTTCCATTTACCAAAACCAGGGGAAAAGCTTCATTTAAAAAATCCCAATTCTACACACACAAAAAATCTGTCATATCATTCCATTTCATTTAATAATTTTTTTATTAAAAATAGTAGTAGTGTAGTTCACTAACATAGGCTAGAGATGGAACCTATTCTCTAAAAACTCAGGTCACACATGATCACAATGTAATCCAACACTTGGAAGAAACAAATAATAACAAATGGGGCCATAGAAATAATATACACATATTATTTTTTATCCAATTAAACAAAAGGGTTGGAGAATAATAGGAAATAATACATACCTCAAGAATGCACAACCACTACACCAGAATCAATATGGATTTCCCCCAGAACAAGATCACACAACGAATCTAGAAAGAAAAAAATATGAAACACCACCAAGGATCAATGAATCTAATAGTGCAATGAAATAATGCTACCATGATCAAAGACAATGAAGAATTAAAAAGGATCTCTTACCCAGATAGATGTAATGAAACTACCCTGATGATCCAATGCTAAACAAATAAATCTAGATCGAATAGAGGCTACCAAAATCATCAGGGAAGAGCCTTAGGTTGAGTGGGGAGAGATCTGTATAATAAAGAAACATTAATCCAAAAAAACACTCTAAATTCCATTTACAAGACATTTAAATGATATGTAGTCCAATTACACATTTTTAATCCTTAAGACTCAGACACACCGAAAATATCTCCTCTTTTTTTACTAAAACCTACTATTTTATCATTACATGTTGTGTAACTATTACATGATGTGTACTACTTTCATGACTTGTACACAATTTCAACTTGAGACTAGAATCCGTTACACATCATGTATACCCATTACATTATGTGTACATTTCGTAAAAATAATGAAAACTATAGATTCATACAAAAAAAACTAGAACACCTTGGGTGTCCTCTGAACTCAGGGATAAGACTAAAATTCCATTAAAAAAATTTATACATAGAATATGTTAATTGAAAAAAGCATACATCCCTGAACAATATTTCATTTTTCTCAGTATATGATCTCAATCATCTACAGCCCCAAGACACATCCAATTGGAGAAGAAAACATGCAAAGAGGGGGAAAATACATGAAAGCAAGTAATATAATGTTATAGTAATGGATTTTAAAAAATATATTAATAATATTGAATATCAATAATACTATATAAATTACTCTTTTGTTGCTAGATGATGTTTGGAAGATTAATATTAAGAAGAAACCATAATGGAGTAAGAAATAATTATATTTTTTACTTCAGTTTTTTCTTAGAAATATCCTTCAAAATTGGATACAAGTTCTATGCAATTGGGACTGGTGGGTTATGAAAATGAGAGAGGATTATAAGAGGAGAAATTGTGTTTAACCTATTGATAAAATTAAATGGTATAGTTATTATTTGAAGTGATTGAAGAGATCCCCTTTTATAAATGATGAAAACGACACCTTCAAAAATATATATTACTTTTCTATAATGAAAAGACTATTAAAAAATCAATGTTTCCAAAATAAATAAATAATTTATTTTGGGGTGATATATGTTCAATTAAACCTAAATAACAACATTTTAACACAATTTTTAATCATATTTCAATTATTTTACCTCTATTACTAGATTATACATTTTTTTACCTTGGTAACTAGGTTCTTCCCATGTAATCTATCTTTAATTAAATATATAATGATTACTCTCTTTGAAAAAGTGGGTATTCTAAACAATAATTCCATCCCAATTTATTCTAATTCATTTTAAAAATATGGGATTTTTATATACTTAAATAAAACCATTATTATATTGAAAAACTATTTTTTAGAAAGTATTTGTTTCACTATAAAATGTTTGTAATATTGGATAACATTAATTACTGAGTAAATGAGTTATAAAATATTTTATATATATGTTAATAAATCATATCATTTCCTTTATGTAAAATATATCATTTTAGATTATAATATTTAAATTAAATAACATTACTAATATAATTTTTTAAATGAACACTTTGACCACTATCCTTACTATTAACTTTAATCTTAGTAATCAATTTTTTGTTAATAAGAATGAAATTAACCATATTAATTAACATTAAAATATTAATTTTAAATATAAAATCCACTTTTGGGTTTAAATTTATAGAATTTATGAATTTTTTTATTATATGAAATTAAAGATAGTAATTAGAGTAAAATGTAACTTAGTTTCAAAAATGCTTAAAAATGGTTTTATAAATTAAAAACAATATTTGTAATTTATTATTTTAATTTATGAATTATTTTTAATAAAAATGGTTTCATGTAATTTTAAGTTATTATTGTATTGTGATAATTTAAAAAAATTGATCATATTAGAAAAATAACCATTTTTTCATAATTCACATTAAAATTTTATTTTATATAAATATAATAATTCACTGTAAGTTAATTTTGAAATATTGAGTTTAAAAATTAAGTTGAATTTAAAAAATTCTATTTCACAAATTATGATGTTTTTAATTTAAATTAAAATAAAATATATAATGAAAATTACCTTTTATTGAAAAATACATTTTTAATAATTTATTTCTTATTAATTCTATTTTTATGAATTTTGAATTGATTACAATTTATTTATTTACAGGTGTTATTATTAATATTATATTTTAATAATAATATTTATATAATATTTTTTGTCTTGTTTTATTTTTTTGTTTCATGTGGAGTATACGATAAAATATATTGTTAATTAAGGGAAGAAAATTTATTCTAAAATATCTGGGTGTTATAATCAATCACCTATAGATAAATTTGATCATATTAATTTTAACAATCATTATATAAATAATGAATCCAAGGGTTCCATGAGAAACTGATGATATATCTATTACTAAGATATCCACCTCCCTATCATTGGTATGACTAAGAAACTATTTATCCAAAATAAAGTTCTTTAAGATTTATTTTGTACATACCTTATAGAAAATCATTTTTAGGATCCTTTTCCAACAAAATACTATAATAAAAAATTATATGATACTGACCATTACTGTTGGAGTAAACGATCATTTGAGTTTGAAAAACAAATTATGTGATTTATTCAGTAATGACACTGTCATTTCAACCTATGATACATTTGGTTCATCTATAACATAACTAGATCAACCTACCACTCCTTCAATATATCTTATGTTGAATATATAAATTTTCCTATCAGGTACTATAGCCTAATTAACCATCGAATTGCAAAATATATGACTCTTTTATGTTTATTTTTTATGATTATGTCTTTAAATAAATCATATCCCATGAGTGTATCAATGTAGAAGTGTTGTATTTGGCCCAATCATCATGTATAAGAGTGATGATTTAGTTGATATGCAATATATATTTTTCAGGATGAACACCCCTAAGTGAATCTATAACACAACCACATCCATTTTCATTATCCATACATGGATTTAATTACTAGGAAATAATTAAATCTATAATTTAGTTAAGCTACATGATGTTAACATATTGTGACACTTATCACTATGGGTTTTACTAATGTTCTCTTATTTTAATCCCAAAAAAATCATAAAAATATACAAAACCCTTTTTTTATATGAACTAGAGTGGTAGAAGATAAAATTATCTTTATTTAACATCATTATAATATTTTAAACATTAAAACTCAAAAAAATCACAAAATCTCATGAATGGTAGGTTTACTATCTTTTATTATAAGTTACATAGGCAACATTTAAAAAATACATGGGATCATACCTCCATAATAAAATAACCCTAGACATCTATCTATACTTATCATATGTTATGCTCATCTTCATATCGAAGGCAGTATGGTTTAGATAAATGTAAAGCGAGGAAATGTAGGAATTTTATAAATATCTTATTAAAAATAACACTTAGTCATAAAAAAGTTATTGTATTCTTGATAAAATGAAATGTAATATTGGATGAACAAAAATATACCCCAGAAAAAGTTAGAAGAATTATGATTCCATTAACAGAAATCTTATAGAATAATCGTAGATAATAGATTATATAGTAAAACTATGGCATAAATACAAACATATATATCCTTTTTAAAGGATACAAAGAATATATTAAGAGCATTATAGGATTGGAATAATCACTATTTTACCTTCTTGGGATTTTAAAAATTCTCCTACGTACCCTTAGACTTGTTATGATCATCTCATGTACCATTAGGCTTAGGATAATCCGCTCATACACCGTTTGTCCAGTTATCATCCTCCCACGTACCCTTGGTCTTTGGATTATCGTCTCTTATTGCCTTGGGAAATGGATAATCCACCTAATAATTTTTTTATTGGGATAATCCTTTGGTGTAACCTTTTTATTGGGATATTCCTCCCATGTATAGTTTGGCATTGAATAATCCTCTTATGTTCCCTTTGGATTGGGAAAATCCTCCCATGTTCCCTATGTCTTGGGATAATCCACCGATATTTGCTTTATCTTGGGATAAACCACTTTTCTACCCAATGTATGTCATGACATATAAAAATTAATATTGTATTAATTGGAAAATTAAGAAAATCCCATAATTGTTCCACACATATGTGTGTCACTTGAAAAAAATAATTTTCTAACAATTAAGAACCCAAGGAATGAAAAATGGATTTAATAATATTTCCAAATTGTATAAAAAAAATTACCTCTGAAATTTGAATGGTTTATACCCAGTACTTAATCACCCAAAATGAGTATTTTATAAGAATATGTTGAGTGCATTTCATGAAAAAAATCCAAGGAAATGTAACAGTTATAGATAAATATTATATTGATAGTAAAATCGTAAAGGATTTTTTATAATATGATTTTTCAATTTGTGTAAAGTATGAAGTTATATACACTTTTAAAAAAATATATTTATATTTTTCACTTATGAAATTTAAAAATAATTCATTTTGGAAATAAATATTTGGATGAAAATATCATTAATTATTCCTTGACAATATATTACGGTTTCAAAATGTTGAAGTGAAAACACTTTGAAAACTTTTACATTTTTAAATAAATATTCAATTATGGATTATTGAAAATGGCATGTGGTTTTAAAATGGTTAAGTGAGAACATTTTAAAACATTTAATTTTGAAAAACAAACATCAATAATATATCATAGAAATGTAATAATAGATATCAAAAGTAAAGTAGAGTGTAAGATGAAATCTAATACTTTGAATAGAAGGAAAATCTTTTTTATATTTTGAAATAATAATGCTGAAAATACACATAAAAAAAAGTGTAAAACAACTTCAATTTTTATATGTGGATAATATAAATATGTTGTTCATATAACATAACAAATAATGGAGTTTCAAAATATAAAGGATCACATTGGAATAAATGGAAAGTATTTACAATAATGGGAAATCATCGTTCCTGAGGATGGTAATTATTCTTAATAATGATATTATTTTTATGGGAATTAAATTCATTGAGGTGGAGTATTTCATTCAAAATTGCAGTTTTACCTCAGTACCATGGAATATAATTTTAGGTTGGAATCGACCAATTGTGGAAGATTGAAGTTCAAAAAAATCATAATAAGTAAACAAAGGTAGTATAATTATAAAAAACCCTTGTAACGTTGGTATCATTCAAATAAATATAAATTTTAATAAAGAAAATGATATGTATTTTAATTTCAAATGAATTTATTGAATATATAGGAGATATTTATTATGTATTATTCACACTATATAAAATATATCATAGTGCATAATATGGAATATGTATCGAGGAGTCAATTTTGATACAAAGAACCCCTTACAATGTATTCCTTATTATGTTAACACACTCCAACCTAATTTATAAAAAACACCAATTAGTTAATTATATATTATAGAATATTATTTATAACTTTTTCTATTTGTAGAATTTATTTTTAACAATTTATTACGACTATATTAGTCATTTGTGGTTTATATTTTTTATCATATTTAAGAAACATACCTTTCTTATTTCATAATAAATTTGTTATAGAATTGTTGAAATGTTTTTATTAAAAAAATATTCACCATTTCGTAATTATTAAAGATACAAAAATCATGGGGTTTCAATTACTTGTGAAATCAGAGTTTTCATTTTTCAATGAGAATGGTATGGTATTCAAAAATCGAAATTATGAAGTACTAGTTTTGGCATGTTTATGAATTGAAAGGTTATATATTATTAAATTTTTTAAATATGGATAAGGACATTCTAGAGTAATAAAAACATTAAAATCATATTATTCTATGAAATATTTATTTTATTTAAAATGAATTTAATTCCTTCAATTGCTTGTGTTACACAGAACACTAAATTTTAATGAACCATGATATACTATTAATATTATTATTTAAACATGACTGTTATAACCTATCCATTAAACATAGAGGTATGAATAGGAATGAATTTTTTTTAACAATATTTATAATTTATTATATAAATACAACATATTGATGAGAAGTACCTAATTTTTAGTAATTTTATTTTTTGAATTGAAAATAACTTTTTATGAAAAAATATTTTTATTCCTTTTGTGAGAAAACATTAAAAGTAAGATTTTAATAGTTTTGGAAAATTTATTCGAAAAATTTTAATTTATTTATTGAAATCAAAATTTTAAAATCATCTATGAGATAATATCTGATAATTTTTAGAAAAGATTACTTTTTCTAAAAATTGTAAAATAATACTGAATTTTATTAAAAACAATATTTTCAATAAATTTTACATTAAGATATTTTTTAAAAGATAAATTATGTAAATTATAAATTTATTAATCCAATTTATTTCATTGAATAAATTTTTTATTTGATTTTTATATTACAAATTTCTTCACTTATTAAATCTACTTTTTTTTGGAAAACCCCCTTTATTGCTGCATCTTTTAGTTTAATTTTAAATTAAATTACGAAACATCATTGTATATATTTATATAAAAGAGAATAAATATTTATATTTATAATAATTAAAATTATGTAATATGTTCAACTGTGTTTTTTTGATAATGAATACTAAAACTAGTAAGGAAAATTAATTATCACGGTTAGGGTTAAAACATATTTACCGGGTGTTAAACCAAAAGATAGGGGTTTGTTTGTTAATAAATAATGTATGAATTATATTTTTATGCCTTATTTCAATATTTTCCTTAAAAATTTATAATATATGGTCATTTTTAATCATTTTGATTTGTAATTACTTTATCTTTTATGATTTTTTTTGGTAATTTCAATGTTGTTTCCAAGTAGATCACATTCCCAAATTTACAAAAGGCAATCCAATATCCTCTACTATACACACTCCAAGAACAATACAATTAATCTATTTAAAAATAAATAAATTCCTAACTGAAATATACATGTCCTTGAGGCCTCTGTTTTATTTTGAATCACATATATGAAGGCCAGTGTTGCTTACCTAATGAGGTTGTCTAAAGAAGTGGTGACCTTCTTATTCATGTGTTTTTATTTTATTTCTTCCTCCACTACTTTAAAATAATATTAAACTAATATTATATAATAAAATAAATATCTTTCATAAACTAATATATTATTATGTTTTTATTATAACCTATATCCATCTCCTTTTCAGTCAAATGAGAAAAAAAACCATTGATTAAGATCCGTAGAGGACTACCACCTATCGAATTGATATAATTATTTTTCCAAGACCATGTCTCACAAGTGGATATGATTATGGATTTAAAATATTTATATGATATTTATGAAATAATTATAATTCTATAATTATAATATCACATCTACATCCATACATTCCACTCTTTGGGAAAAAGATAACATCGTCGTCGATACGTGTGGACTACTGCTTCCAAAAAAGTGATGTGATACGTTTTCCATTTTATTTTGAAATGAGTGGAAATAATTATATATTAAATGATCATATATTTCATATATTATGTAAAAAATAAAATTTAAATTGGAATTAGTAAATACCTTTATCTCATTCCATCTTTCGAGAAAATAGAAACATTGTTCATGCATGCGTATGACCTACCATCTATATCAACAATGTAATTCATTATCATATTTGAAAATTGTATGAATTAATATAAATAAATATAAAAATTATATATATATGTATATGTTATATTAATATCATGGTGATTATCTAAACATGATCAAATTTAGAGGAATGAAAATACAAAACCCAAACATACATGAAAAAGGAAGCAGTTATAACCAGAAATATGATTTTAACAAGGAATTATTAATAAAAATGTAATCAAAGGTCATAAGTAAATTTTATATGGTATTATATATATGAGTATGGTTTTTGAATATATATATATATATATAATAATTAGTTATATATTATACTATATTTTTGAACATCTACAAAGAATGTTGAGACTTGAGGTAAGGAATTTTTATCTCACTTTTCTTTATGCGAGACAAATGTAAAATTCACCACTTGTTTCTTTTGTTTGGTTTATATACTGGTTATAAAAATATTTTATTCTTATTATTATTAATTTTATAGGGAATTTCATTTGAATCCATGGTTATTTATTTCATGGGGATTATGATTCAAAAATTACCCATGTGGTAAGGTTTTTATGTAACAATTTCATTGTTTATGAAGATTGTTTTTGAATAATTATTCTATGATAAATTTTATGATATATATCTAAATAGGTTCATTAAATTTCATCCCCCATTTTTATTTCATAAAAATAAATTTTTTACATTTATTTTTCTCCCTTTATATACTGAATATTTAAAATGAATGTTATTAAAAAAACCTAACATTATTTATCTTTTCAGCCAAAAATACCTTTTCTTCTAAATTTGTGTCTTATTTTAAAAAAATTTATTAATGAATTTAGTATTCTAAATATATTGTTTACATTCAAATTTCACTAAGTTTTTCATTTAATTTTTTTAATGGACTATTTTTTTTCTAAATCAAGTCTATTTTACTTTTACTAAACATTTAAAAGAAATACCTGTTTTAAAATGTATGAAATGAACAAAATTTTCCACCATAATTACCCCTCATATTTAAATATATTACTTTACATGTTTCCAAGTTTAATTTTAATGAAAATATTTTCACTAATATTTGGTAATTTTTTCGGTTTTAAATAAGCGTTTTAAAATTGGAAAGGTTATTTTCATCAAAAAATGTTCCAAGTGATCATTGAAAATCATTTCCCATATATGATACCATCCTTTGATGTTAAATATGATTTCATGGAGACGTGATCCAATGATAAAATCATTAATGTTTTTATGGATGATTTTTGAAGATGATGACTAATTTTTATGAATCCAATTTCCTTTCCATGGGTTATTCAATGATGAAATGTTTATGAAACTCATTTTCTTTTTACGGGTTATGATATTATGAATGATTTATGATCTATTGAAACAAAAAAAATGTATTATGTGATGGGTGAGACCTATCTCTCTATACAATTCATTTTGAAATGAATAATGTTCCTTGAGCTCAAAGGGTACAAAGTATGTACACAAGATGACCTCTTTATCCCAAAAGGGTAAAAAAAAGGCTATCTGAAGCCCAAAAAGAGGGTAAACAACGGATATACTAATCCTGAAGGAGTAAAATGAGTGGTTATCCTTTGAATAATGTGTTTTTAATTTATTAGTGGGAATCCAAGACATAATTTATACTGGTCTTATGTGTTTACCACAAATATATTTCTCAAAATAATGTTATACACTAATGGATCATGTTCTTTGATTCCATTTTGATTATTTTTTTATGAACTACCATGATTTATTCCATCACATGTGTTTAATGATCAATGCTATGAAGGGTATTGTTTTCAGATGTTATTCTACTATTCTCATAACCTTATTCTTACTTTATGTTGACGTCTCCCTTTTTTACCCATACTAATCATTTGATCTCACCCTTTTTTGTGTCTCCCTTCCCCATGTTAGAAAGAAACGTATTATGTATTATATCTCTCAAAAGTGTGATAGTTATGAATAATATAGTGGGATATGATGTATTTTACTTATGAATGAGCCTTTTATGTATCAAAGTTTCTAAAGTCACTAGAACTAAATTAATCTACTATGGAATATTAAGTTGCCTCATGAATATTCATTTATTAGGATGAAATATTAATTTTTGAAATGTATGAGCCACTATAGTTGGTTTGAGAGATTTTTTTAGTTAAAACTTATAAACTAGGATGTTTAGACCTTAGTGATAAACATAAGTACAACTCTATATATAGGAAAATAACTAGGAATTTTGATAAAGTATAGAGTATGTGGTTTTGAAAAACCTACGAGGGATTCATTATTTCCCTATAGGGCTAGTCAAAATAAAAACTAAAAAAATGACACAAATTTTACTAATAATTAATTAAAATATAGTTTGTGATGAAATCATGGACAAACCATGAAAATGTTTAGTTATATTTTTAGGATTCTAAAAAATTGATTTATTTGAATCAATTTAATGAATAAGGTAATAAATTATATTGGGTTTCAGATATTATTCACAATTAGGTTAATTATCTGTGCAATTGAAAAGTTATTACATATAAAAATATCAATGGTCATTATAAAATAAAAATAAAGATATTGTAATTTAAATTTAAATTTATAGCAACCCTAATATATGAATGAAAATAAAGAAGTAAAATCTAATGAAACCACTCCCTTTGGGAAATATTAATCTATCATAATAATGGATTTACACCCTAATCCTAGTGTTTATGGGGTAATTTATAATGAGTGAAATAAAAATAAATCATGAGAAAATTAGAGAGAAATAATTGGGAGGACTCTGTAAAGAAAAAATTCTCACCCTAAGATACAATCTCACGAATCATCCTTGTTAGCTGCTACACAACTTTGATTTTATTAACATCCATTTCGATCATATTTAATTTATATTTCCAATAATTTGTTCCATTATGAGTGCTTATTTCTCCCATGTGTTTAAATACCTCTTGGATTATTATTTTAAAATTTCTATGAAAATATCCACTAAAAAATTCCTCACTAGGTCTATGTGGTAACTTCCATAGTGTAAAACTAGGTTCCATGCCACGAATTGTATGAGACCCACTGCTTAGAATTTTTATCACTTCATGATATATCTTTAGATAATCTATTTTAATATTATCATGACATGTAATTTTTTAACAACATCAACTTTCATTTTCTAGGACAATAAGATCTGATTAAACCCAATTCATCACTTTCAAGCCTAAAAAGTGTTTCTTATGTTTCCATCATTATGGGAATACTTATTTTAATTGAAATTTGGTTTATTTTGGATTACATTTCTCATTTACATATATTTAAAGTATTATTTCGAATAAGAACTATATATTAAGTGTACTATCATGAATTTAACAAAAAATTAAAAAAATTTATTTTATTTTAATGTAAAAAATGTATACAATTAATTAATATATCAGCTACCCCACACTAAAATTAAGACATATAATAGAGGATATAATCTCAAAAAACTATAATGGATAATCACCTTAATATTATTTAAACTCAATATTAATAAAATATTTTTATATAATGATTAATTAAATATTCAAGAATCACATAGGAATATTCATCGATACATCACTTCTCAAAGAAACAAATCAATTGAGTATTTTAGTTTTTTCTCTTTTGAAATATCCATGCCTTTAAATTCATCAATTATCAATTTTAAAATTATCATTAATGATCATTACCTTAGTAATTCAACACAAATTGATTTTTTATGCACATAATATGGGTACAATTGAAAATAGAGCTACAAAAATTACTTAAGAACATGTCACTTAGCAAAGGATTGGAAGGAATCTAGAATCTCAACCATCTAAAGAAAAAAATAATAGTTAATAATGGGGCCTTAACCATTTTTGACCATATGAATCTTAATATTATGGTAGTTAGGTAAATGATGCGATATACGTAAATCTAAAAAATGAGGATTGACTGTAATGCATAATTCATGATATCAAATGATATAATCACTAAAAAATTTCATTTAGAGATATAAACCCTCTCTTATTTTAAAAAGAAAACATTGTGATGGTGATATAAGTAATTAAAATGAATGAATTATTCTCTCTTTAATTTTTTTAAAATTCTATTTATGATAAATCTCACATCCATCACTTAGTCAATTATTTTTAAAATAACATCATTTAGTTAACAGTGAAATTTTATTCTCCTAAGACACAACACAAATATATATATATATTTAAATATATATATATATATATATATTATCAAGAGAGGTGAATTATGAGAAATTATAATGTAAAATATAATGTCCTCTCCCCAAATGAAAAGAAACAAACTAACATAGTCTAATTGATGAATTATATCCCTATCCACCTAGGAAAGTATCTCCCTCACACATATTCATTTATATATCATGAAAATATATTTATAAGATTTTAGGAATTGAAAAGATAGTATGGTAACTTAGCTCATTTACTAATAAGAATATTAATGGCTTCTACGGTCTTAAAAATGATTAAAGAAAGGTCAGTCCATAGATAAAGGTTTAAAAGGATTACTAAATAAAATTGAAAGTTACTCTATTCACACATAACATTGATAAAAATTAATGCATGTTCAAGAAAATAACATGATAGAGTACCATAAGAAAAATATGATGTAAGGAATGATTTTTTTGGCTTAGTTTATTTCTCAAGAATGGGAACAAATTGTTGTAGAATCTATGTAGAGCAGTTCATATGAACAATTAAACCCATTAATGATAATATTAGATAATCATGGTAGTCTAAATCATAGAAACATTTTATTGACAAGAATTAAAATACTCCCCTAAATCATGATTTGTTAAATCATGATCCACATGATTATCGTTCATAATTATTTCCCCCTTTTTCCTCAATCAAAATTTTTTGAAAAGAAATTTAAAAGTAATTGAATGGTAATTATCCTAAGAAATTTATATTTTCTATTTTAGTTGAGTAACGAAGGAATCAAGGGAGGAATAAAATTTAAAGTTAAAATATGAAAATAAATTAAATTATAGAGCTATTAAAGAATAATTCCAAATAAACCTCTTACTATACATTGAATGATGCTTCCATTTTGGAAGGGTTAGTTCTTCATTTTAATTATTCATTATGTGAATTGGTTTTAAGATGTGTATTCTATGGATTTCATGACATGAATAATGTTCCTGACATGGGCTGGTCTTGTTGATTCTTTTTATACCTCCTGCTACCTTTTTGATACTCCTTCAAAATAAAAAAATAGGTGAAAGTGTAGTCCATTATCAATAAATTTTGAATTATTTTGAGGAGATACCATTCACGAATCTAATAAAATAAAAAAAATAAAAAATACTAAAAATTATACTCCTCTTAAGAATTATTTTTTTAATGTCGTTGAATTGATCTTAACTCTTTTAGATTCATTTAGGTGATAGATGATTGGAAATATTTAACCTGGTCAAGGACCATAAATGGTCTCATTTATAACCTTTCCATGTAGGTTAGTCCTCGTACTTATCTAAATAGCTTAACTCTTCCTCCCGATAGAACTTTCTTGATTCCCATTAGGCTAGTACAATATATCTTAATCTAAAAATACTAAATAGAAGGTAATGTAATATCTATATCTATTAGACATTATTAAACTTGATGGAATCAGTTTCTCTTCTATTCTTGGTCCTCAACCTATCTTTCTTATTTTAGGTACTATTAATTTTACAACCCTCTTGTAGAACATCCACTAAACATGTACATCTTAAACTTTAGATATTTCTGAAACATTAGGTATTTTTAATTATTCCATCTCATTTTCCTCATTCATATGATATTTTTCCCTACCTAATGAATTTTGAAACTTAATTGTTCCCATATAACTCTCAGATAGAGTTATCTACTTTGTATGTGAATTAGTGCTCTCCCGGTGACCAAAAATGGCCTTCCCAGAAATAGAGGTGTTCACTCCTCTACCATATCCAACATTAATATATCTATTAGGAAGTATAATTTAACAAAATTAATCTATATCTCTTTGATAACCCCTTAGGGGTACTTCAATGTTTAATTTCCTAATTGAAGTGAAACTCTTGTGGGCTTCAGGCCCTCGAGTCCCATAAATTTGAATATGGTGTAAGAAATGATGTTGAAACAAGAACTAATGTCACATAATACTTTATCAAATAAATTATCTCTAATAAATATAATAATCAATAAACTACATGGATCTTGATTCTTATTTTATGGATTCTTTAATACTACCACTGAACATTCACATGTGAGTTGAATGGTTCCAATATCCTCTATCTTATTCTTATTGGTCACTAATTTATTCATGATTTTTTTATAAGTTGTCTTGTTTATGTGAAAATATGAAAATAGAAGATTAATATTATGTTTTATATTTTTTTTAAGGAATTTAAGTTTCTTTTCATAGATATTCCCTTGCTCTAGTCGCTTGGGAAAAGGTATCCTTGGCTTCACTGTTGTGGTTCATCTTTTTTATCTTCTTTAGCTACACTCTCCTCCCTCTTTTAAACATATTATTTATTTTATTATTTTAATTTTACTCATTTTAGATAATACTGAGTATCTTTACATTCATTAGAGTAGTGGCTTTCATAAATTCATGTGGGAAAACGTTGGGGCATCTAGGAAATGCTTCTTGTGGCCTCTCTCTATGCAATTCAATGATTTTACTTATTTGATGGTCTATATTTTTCAACGTAACAACTTCATTCAAATATTCTTCCTTTATATCATTGATTGTAATGCTATTCATGGTCATGAATTTATGTAATGTCTTTTCCAATTTATGTAACTATATAATCAGTGTGGGTCATTGTGGTGATTATTTCTAATATCCATGTTTCCTTTGTTGATATCCTTACAATTTTTTTACTATGGCCGAAAACCTTGAAATTCATTACCAATATAATAATCAAAGTAAGTTACTTATATAGTACACATACCTAGGGAATGTTATTTTTGACCCATCATTGTCTCTTTTCATTGACAACGACTCCATTTGTGCCATCATTCACCTATTGATTCCAACCATATGGATAACTCTTCATTACATGCCTTCAACTTTCCCCTGGATTATATTGTTTTCCATTTAACCTAGTAGGTTGTCACTCTCCTTAGAGGTCTTCATTTTCAATGACCCCCAGCTGTGACATATAAACATGGAATTTTTCCCAATGGGAGACTTTTATAAAAAACTTTAATAAGTTGAAAGGTCTCTCTTCATAGATGGGGGTCGATGTGGCTATTTTTCACATTATTTTCCATATCCTTTTTGTATTTTATTCTCTTTTTATTATCAAAATAGAGTATTTTAATTCATTAATTAAATTTTTTGTTTTTTTGTACATAATCAATAAAACAATCATTTTTTTTTGTGAAAATAAAAATTTTATTGATTATTTTTTTTTCATTTTGAATAATTTCAAAATTAATCAATTAATTCTGTTTTAACATCAATTTTTTTATTCTTTTAATTATTTTAAAATTATATTTTTTCATTATTTTAGTTCCTTCATTATTTCATTTATTATTTTATTTATTTAATTAACTTTCATTTAAAAAATTTTCAATTCTTTAATTTAATTAATTTAATTTTTTATTTAATTTTGTTATCAATTTTTATTTAAAATGAAAATTTTTAATTTGTTTTTATAATTTTTTGCTTTAGATAATATATTCATATGTAACTAATTTTAGTTTTCTTGAGTTTAAAAGTATTTAAATTTAATTCAATGTGTCAATTAATTCATTATTTAGTTTTCATTAATATTTTTTAAATTAATTAATATTATTCATTAGTTTAATTTGAAAATTATTTATTCTTACTTAATTGATTTAAATTTTTTATGTTTTTTTATTTTATTTAATTTATTTTTTTAGGTGTGGCTTTACCCACCATCAGAGTCACACTTGCCACCAAGAAGCACCTAACAGTGACTAAAATGAGTCACTATTAGCCCCTTTGTCACTGTCGGCCTCCCTTTTCCAAATATTCGACTCACCACCAATCCCAGATTCCACTTTTACTTTATATTAGTAGCTCAATAGTGACTTAATGAGTCATATCCATACAACCTCTGCCATCTCCCCTACTGAAGTCACCATTGTCAAAAACATCATCCTAACTCACCAACAAACTCATTTTTCTATCTCATCTCTCTATATTCTCTTCCGCCACCTGTGACACAAATCACCATTTCCCACTTCATCACCCATTGTTACCCCTGGACATGACACATTATGTCACTAATAGTGTTCTGTTTCTGCCACCACATGTCTCACCGCTCTTATCACAACTTCAATCACCGATGAATCCTAGAAATCATTCTCCACTCTTGACCCTCTTATAGTATTCTCCACTCCCAAGTAATCATTCTTCATCTCACCCTTCTCATGTAATAGTGAATCCTTAGCCACCATTAAGAAAACATTACATTGTAACCCACTTTCATTGCTGATCCTCTCGACTCACCATCACCACAAAAATATAAGAAAAAAATGAACAATGATTGAAAAATAAAAAAACACCAGTAGTAGAAAAATTCACATCAACAGTATAAGTAATTCATAAATTCACATCGTGTACCATAGAAATTTCAAAGGTATTGCTGATAAATTCCACTGGTAGATTATGATTTAATACAAAAACTTGGTTTTCTAGATTTGTAAAAAATCTAAACCTATTGATTAAGTAGAAAACAAAAATAAAAAGCCTGTGCCAATGTAGCTAAGCCTCAGCATCACTCACTGTCGCTGCTGTGGACTGAACCTACACCATTAGCAACCATATCTCAAACTGGTACCTCCTAAGGCCACCCAAAATCAAACCTCTAATATTAAAGCTCTCTTTCATCTCACGATCAATGAAATATCTCTCTATGGTGGCCAAACAAAGAGGTTGATATCAACCTATCGAACCATCAATGTTGGACTGAGTACTTCCTCAGGCTCGTCGTGCCAGACCCCCTCCTCTTCTATGTCCACCAAGCGCCCTCCCCCCTCCTTAGCCTCTCAACCAATCCCCTCATCCACATTTCTTTTCTTTTTTTATTTTATATAATTATATATAATAAAATAACATATAATAAAAATATATACTAAGTATATATAATAATAAACATGATTGATATAATATTACAATTACAATAAAAAAATCAATATAAATAGATTAGATGTATTAAGTATATATATATATATATTAAATCATGTATCTATGTATATGATATTTATTTTTATAATAGTTAATATAAATAATTTTATTTATATTTTAAAACATATAATTATATTTAAAATAATTATAGGTTTATGTATATTTATATATATTTTAATATGATTTTTTGTGTATAAATATTTTTATATTTATTTTTTAACTATAATAATAATAATAATATATTTTAATTATAGCAGTTACTATTTTTATTTCATCTCATACCTTTTTCCTTTCCATTTCATAGTAGGAGAAGTGTACAAAAGTGGATATCATGGGAACCTCATCACATATACGAAGGTAGGCATGAGGTCGTTTCAAGGGACATACCACACCCACTTGGAATTCACCTGAAGGTTCGTGATGAGTGCGTCAAGGTATGCCATGTGGAATGAATATTATCATAGTTGTAATGTCACTACTTCTGTTTTTCACGTTTTTCTATTTTTAAAATAATAAGAGTTTCCCCACCTCTCTTATAACCAATCCAAGACACGAGAATTATATATATCCTGGAGACATGAATACTTTTTTTATTTCTTCAATATTTTCTCGACTTTTTTTTCATTTATGTTCTATAAATAGCATTGTTGTTTCTATGTCTGTTTTGTAATTATAATTTAAATGTATGTTCATTTCTACTCATCATTGTTTTATGTTATTAAATTCTAAAAAATGGGGAACTAATTCGTGGGTCATGATTTAAGTAGTGAAACCCAACATGACTAGGATATTTTGAGCATCATCACAATCATCTTTTTCACTTCATCATTTTTATGAGATCATGTAGGTGAATTGGTGTGTTCATTTGAACTACCTTACACCATATTGAGTTCTTTTTCTATTTCCATTGATTAATTACCCCTACCTCTTTTTATTCTCCAAATAAAGCATTTAAGTGAGACTATGTCTTTTATTGATATTTTGATGATCACTTCATTCATGAAGAAATTCATGTGTGGAATGATTTGTTCTAGAGATGTATTCACTTTTGGGAGACTACTTGATTATTGGATGTAATTATACTTACCCATGCTCAATGTTTTTGGAGAGATATGTGTGTGATCCGAGCCATTAGACATGCATTGAGTGAATCAAGAGTTATTGATTTAATTATTTTGTAGATCAATGATAGGGATCTGAGGGTGATCAACATGGGTATGGACTTATTCTTGTTGACACTTCTTCTATATATTTATATATTTTTGTGTTCTTCATGTTCTATTTCCTCTAGGTTGGACTTTTATTTCATCACTATTTCATGCCTATGAACTATGTTTTTCAACAAGATTTTTTATTTTTTTCATTGGTTTTTTTCAAAATTTTAAGAAAAAAATATTTTTGGTAATACCACTGAGGGGCTTGACACTATTTAATTGAGGGTGACCTCAAGGTTAGACACTATGTTATATCTTAGGTCTTATAAATATATACTTGAACTTCCTTGAGATAAGTATTTCACAAAATTTAGGACTCATTTCTAGGGAAGAAACATTTTCTTTGGCGGTGCTTCCTAGTTTTTCTTTAAAAACCAAAAAAACAAACTCAATAAATGGACATTGTTTTCTATTTTGATGATGATTACATTCATTATTTTTTTGATGTGAAATAATGGTATTGTAATATGGCATTATTAAAATTTTGGATACAAAGTTGACCAATAGAAAACTTCTTAGAATTAAAAGGGTTGTGACACGTCATACAAAACAATAGTATGCACAAATATTCCATCAAATCAATGAGGATCGGGAGGGGAAGGTACCTTACGAGAAGGATTAGTTGGAAATTAAGAGAATCATATAATTACTTGTAAATAACCACATGAATTAAGAGGGAAAATGATCATGGAATTTCTCAAAAAATCCAATAAATATGCACCTTCTAGAAAAAAACATAAGAGAAGGAAAAAACTGAAGGAGAGATAAAAATCTAGTGCTGCCTGTTTTTCAATATCAAACACCGTTTGGTATGATGATAGAAATACATGATATGCTTCGAGAATCCTTCTTTATATACTATAAGGATAAGGGATTTGAATAAATTGATGAAGCTGGGCATGACCAGGAAGATAAATTTATTTCTGACACATCATTTGATGATTTTGTTACACTAACAATTCTAATGATTTTTCTTTATCTCAATAGGTCAAGATAGAATAATACATCCCTGCCACACTGTTGAAATACAACAAATCAAAGGTCATTTTTTAAGATAGTCTTGATGAGTTTGAAAAATTCACTCCTGACTAGAACATACTCTTAGGATCACTATTCAACTAAGAGGAACAACCTGAACAACTTCAAGGAGTTGAATTTTTTTTGGAATAAAATGTATTTTAATTTGAATCTGATTATAATAAACATGATTGATTTTTCTCTATCTCATTATAGGTTTTTAGGATGCAGTACACATTTGTGATTTACTAGAGATTAAAGAGTAATTTGTGGTTTTACATGATTAGGAACATCTAGAACTCCAAATTTTGGATGAAATTTCTACTTTGGAGGCTACTGTTAAAGAGGAATTGTTTGGGATGTAAATAAAAATAATAGAGGTTAGTGAAAATATTTTTAGTGGTAAAGATGAAAAGTTTAAATGAGATAAAATAGAAGTAAAGTTTCACCCTAGCTCTTTAGTTTCATAACCCATGTACCCACAACCTCAAGAAGTTAGAGGAGGAGGGATGTACCCATACATTCTGTTTCCCCTCCATCACTCTACAAGATATATTCCACTATTAATGAGAGGTACTTAAAGGAATATGACCAAGGAGAACTAGACAAACTACAATTCACTGATGTTGTAAGAAACCACATATAGTCATTCTTTATTAAGAAGCCACAACCCCTTAGATTGGGTTTGTTTCACTGATTGTCCAACTGTGGAAAGTCAAACTACATAACCCCTTGGGTTTATACTAAGATTATCGTATTTAATTTTTTTCTTTAGTTTATTCATGCATGATATTTTAATTTGTGTTTCTTTCTTTTAGGACAATAATCATGTAGTTATTTTCATGTGACAATCTTTCAAGACCAAATGGATCTGCACACTGGATTAATGAATAACACTCTATAACTCAGTCTTTGGTTGCATTTTACTTTGACATTTAATACTTGAAGTATAATGTCAATATATTTATATCTTATTGGTACTTAAAATGAGCATATAGAAAAATTTTAGAGAGAGAAAAAGGGTGGAACTATGAGGTTGAGCTAACAAAATAATAATGATAATCTTCCACACTTTGGGAAGTACTTATTTTAAGAATACAATTTTCATCAATCAGCTCATTGACACTGCATGCTACTAGGAATTAAGTGTAGGGGATTCCTACTAGTGTCTTGTGAAAAATTGTGAATCTATTTCTTGACTTGGGTGCTTATCCATCAATAGTATAGAGAGTTGAAATTTTGATATGATTTGTGAAACATTCTTGCACCCATTTTTTTCATCTTCATTCAGATGCTACTAAAAAAAATCAATCATCACACTAATGTTTGAAATTTAATAAAAAACTCTTGTTACATTAATAAATTCACAGCATGAACTTTTTCAAAACAAAGTCACTTGATTTTTTGGTAGTGGCTGGTGGGGTTTCTCCTTTTTTTTCTTTCCTTTTTTTCTTTTTGGTGGGACAAACAACCTTTTGAACATTCTGGTAACCCCTCCAAAATTCATTTTCATGTGCTAAGATTTCAAAATATTTTTCAAACTTTTATGCTATCTCCTACCCCGAGAGTCAAAATTGGGGATAATTTTGAGTTCTACATATGGGGAGAGAGTTTTTTCTATACTGAATGTTTGGTCACATCATTACTCTATAATTTTGTTTTTCAAAAAATGGACAATAATTTATAAAATTTTCAATTTATTTCAAAATAAATTATAACATATTTGACATCATGAGAGTCTTTTGGCTTCTATATACTTCACAATCCATTCATTACTAATGGATAACTACTTTTTGTTGATAAGGGTTTCACTAATTCTGAAAGTTTTGGGGATGAATGATTACTGAGTGATGTTTCTTGTTGTTTTTACAGAAATTATATTTTGAAATTAGTAAAGTGAGTGAGATATGACAGTTTTTTAGAATTTTTATCACAACTTTAGTAAACTAGAAATTTTTCTAATGGCCTAGCAGAAACGCTGTTTGAAAAAATTATTCACTTTAGGGAACCAACTCAAATGGTAATCTTATAAGTTCTTTTAAACTGTAGGAAAATGGGAAAATGAGAACCCACAATGAACATCTTAGACTCATGGCATTGGGTGGGTGTGTTTGTGTGTGTTATTCCTCTAAATAAATTAAATAACTACATCTGCATAGTGCTTTACAGATACATGGATGGGTAAAACTCAAAACAATATATGAATAAAGTGTCTAGTTGTAAAAAATGAGTTCATTTAGGTGCGATGGATTTTGAACCTAGATGAATAAACAGAAAATTGAGTTGTTTCAAGATCATTTGAGTTGTATCAATGGAATGATGAAAAAAACTGGACTTTTTATCTTTGGAACCAAGGAGAAAGTGGAAATTGAAAGTTCCATTTTTTATGATTTTTGTTCAACTTGATCTAACCTATATCACTCTTAGGATTGTAACTTGAACTGAAATTGAAGATGGTTAGTATGTAATTCTATATAGAAGCCATGCTATCCTTAGAAGTGAATGAATTTGTATTCAATTGATTTCCAGTGGGTGGTTGAAGTTAGACATGAATTTTCTCAGCATTTTTTGAAATGTATATCCGGGTTATGTGCCTCTATTTTTAAAAGCTATACATACTTCATTTCTTGAGCTCAATTTAAAATCATTATTTATACTTTAAAAATACAAAGAGCATGCACTTTTAAGGACAAAAAAATATATAAGTGTGGGGGTTTGATGTGGTTGTGTTTCACACGCTTTGCTAAATCCTTTTAATATTATATTCTCTATTCATTATTAAAATAGTATATTTTTGTTAGTTATATATTTTTTTTTGTTTTTTATAAATAATTAATAAAAAAATCATTTTCTGTGAAAATATATATTTAATTTATTATTTTTTTCATTGTGAATATTTTTTAGATTAACTAATTAATTTGGTTTCAATTTTCATTTTTTTTCATTTTTTTGTTTAAATTATATTTTTTATTCTTTTAATTATTTCATTTTTTAATTTTTATTTTAAAACAGCTATTTCATTAATTATTTTATTTAATTAATTTTTTATGGAATTAACATTAATTTCACTAATCTTAATTTCATTAATTTAATCAATTAACTATTTTAATTAATTTTGTAATCAATTCTTATTTCAAATTAACAAATTTTATTTTTTTAATAATTTTTTGTTTTTCAATCCATTCATTTGTAACTGATATTAGTTTTCTTAAGTTTAAAATTATTTAAATTAAATTTAATCTGTCAATTAATACATTTTTGGTTTTTAATTTCTATTTTAAAATTTCAATTTAATTAATTAATTAAATTTATTTAATTTGAAAATAATTTATTATTACATTCTTGATTTAAAATTTCTATGTTTTTTTATTCATTTAATTATTTTAGTTTTTAGTTACAGCTCGACCCAATATCTGAGTCACACTCACCACCAAACAACACCCAATGGTGACTCAAATGAGCCACTTCTAGCCTCTTATCATTGCCAGCCTCTCTTTTCCAAATATTTGACTCACGACTAGTCCCTTATTCCACTTCCACTTTCCATCAACAGGTCAATAGTGACTCAACGAGTCACTACTTGCCTCCCTCTGATATCTACCCTTCTTAAGTCACCATTGGAAAAAAATTTATCCCATCTCTCTGCCAGAATAATTACTCTATCTCACCATTCTATATCCTCTTCCAGCCATCAGTGACTCAAGTCACTATTTCCCCCTTTATCGCCCAATGCTATCCCTAGAGGTGACTCATTGAGTCACCACCAGGGCTCTACTTTTGCAACCACATGCCTCACCGCTCCATTCCCAACTTTACTCACTTGTGAGTCCGAGTCACCATTCTCTACTCCCAACTCACCTCTAGTATTCTTCACTCCTAAGTTACTATTCTACATCTCACCCAAATCCTACAATGGTGACTCCATGGTCACCATTTCACCAAAATTCCACTACGACCCACTGTTATTGCTTCACCTCTTGACTCACCATCAATAGTATAATAGTAGAAAAAAACAATAGTAACAAAATCAAACAACATCGGTAGAAAAAAAATTCACATAAACAATATAAATAATACAGAAATTCACATCGTGTAGCATTGAAATTTAAACCGCACCACATATAAATTTACTTTACTGAAGAGGATTTAATTCGAATAATTGGTTTTCTAGATCTATAAACAAATCAAAACCTACTGATTAAGAAGAACACTAAAATTAGAATCCAATGCCGATGTAGCGGGGTCTCAGTATTGTTCATCATTGCTATTGTGGACCAAAACTAGGCCACCAACGACCACCACTCAAACCAGAACCACCCGAGGTTGCCCCAAATTACACCACTACTAACAAAGCTCTCTTACCTCTCACCTTCACCAAAGGATCTCTCCATGGAAACCCAATGAAGAGGCCAACCACAATCCACCAAACCAGCACCGCCGGCCTAACCCCTCCATCCTGCTCATCATGGAACCATCTTCCACTTTTGGAGGAGACTAGCCAGACCCCCATCCTCTTCTCAATCCTCTTATCTCCATCCCCCTCCTTGGTCACTCTAACCAAACCCATCCACATTTTTTTTATTTTTTAATATAATTATATATAATAAAATATCATATATAAAAAATAATATATATATATGATAATTAATATGATTTATATAATATAATAATTATAATAATAAAATAAATTTAAATATAATAATTATATTAGGTATATATATATATTATTTCTTATATCTTTGTATACAATATTTGTTTTTATAAATGTTAATAGAAATAATTATATTTATATTTTTTTAAGTCTAGTTATATTTATTATAATTATAGTTTTATGTATATTTATATATATTCTAAAAATTTTACCTGTATAATTTTTTTTTATATTTATTTCATAACTAAATTAATATTTATATATTTTCATTATAGTAGTTACTCTTTTTATTCTATCTCATAACTTTTCTTAATTTCTGTTTTCAAGGAGCGGTGTTTGAAAGTGGAGATCATTGGAACCGCAACGCATATATGAATGGATGAGTGGGGTAGTTGAAAGGGACCTACTTCACCCACTTGGAGTACACCAAAATGCTGTTGATGAGCGAGTCAAGGGATTCCATGTGGAATGACTCTTCCCATAGTTGGAACGTCACTGTTAATTATTTTCACATTTTTATGTTTGTTGAATATGTGGAATTTTTCCTCCTCTCTTCCACCCAAACTCAGACTTGGAAATCATCTTCAACCTAGAGACATGACCCCTTTTTTATTTCTTCTCCATTTTCTCTAGTTTGTGTTTTCATTTATGATCTATAAATACCATTGATGTTTCTATATCTATTGTTTAATTTTCATTTTTGTTTGTTTCTATTAGTTTGTGTTTGGTGATATGGAATCCCAAGAAATGGGGAACTAACTTATGGGTCTAGATTCTAGTAGTGAAACATAACATATCCTATAGATTCCTAACTTCATCACTATCATCTTTTTTCTCTTCTTTATTATAAGGAGATCATGGTAGTTTATTTTGGTGTGTGTGAGTGAAATATTTCACTGGATAGGTTTCTTTCTCCATATCCTTTGATCCTTTTCTCCTTCCTATCTTAATATGCTTGATCATGTAGTTATGTGAGACTATGTGATTTCTTTATCCTTTTATTATCACTTCATTTCTGGAGTGATTTTATCTAGATATGTCTTCACTTTGGGAGAGTGGTCGTGTATTGGAAGTAATTTTGGGCTTGAGTGATTAATGTTTTGAGTGATATAGGTGTTATCCTAGCCATATGACATATATTGAGTGAGTCAAGAATTTTTGATTTAATTCTTCTGTAGATCAATGATAGGGAGTTGAGGGTGGATCAACTTGGTTCTAGACCTGTCCTTGCTAACATTTCTTTCGTGTCTTGCTAACTTTGAATATTCTTTATGTTTTCTTTCCTCTATTTTGGTATCCAATTTCATCATTGTTTCAACCCTCTACATTGTTTTTTTCAACAATATTTTTTTTCTTGTTTTCATTGGTTGTTTTTAAAATTTAATAAAGAAAAAATGGTTTTTGGAAATACCATTGAGTCTATTGACACAACTTCATTGAGAGAGACCATGAGGTTAGCCACTGTGCTATATATTTTGTTTTATAAATGCAAACTTGTCCGTTCTCTTAAAAAGCACATCATCAGGGGAATTTTTGAGTCATATATTTGTAATGTTCCCCAGAATATTAGAGATATTTTTCTTTAAATAGTAAAATTTTCAGATTAAATACATGGATATACATTGACATTGAAGGGGGAATGAAATAAGTAATAAATTTCTTTGATAAATCATCCCATGTGTTTATAGAATGAGAATGAAAACTATGAATCAACTAATGAGCTCGATCATGCAATGAAAATATGAACAATCAAAGCCTTACCATGTCACTTGAAACATTTTGGAATTAAAAGTTATAGAAAAACATGTGAAGGATTCCTATATGTGAATTTAGATCTTCCTATGGATATTTAGATAAATGCATGATATTTGGAATCATCTAGATGATTAGAAGGTTCATCTAGATATTACTTGCTATAACAGGAGGGCCTAGCATGATTAGTTTCAATCATATGTTTGATTGACACCGATAATTTCTTATATTATGCATCCCTGGATCTATTTTAAGAACCCTAGAAACATTATTGATTTCTCCTCATACCATAGTTGTAGTTATGTCCATTCTTTCAATTTTTTCTTGTTCTAAATAAAAGTCATGTATTTACTTGCTTTTGGGTTGGGTTCATTAGTTGTGTATACAAAAATTAAAGTCCTGAAATCCATAGCATGAATAAACCCAATGTAAAATTGATAAATTTAAATGAAAAGAAATAAATATTAATTTATATTCAGAAACCTAAATCTAACATGAAACCATTCTTGGAAATGGATATAGTGTTGACAAGCCTTTGAGGGTGAAATTATTTCCCTATAAGGATCATCAAATAAAGAATTACAAAAATACACACATTTCGATACTAAAGAATTAAAATATAATATATAGAAATGTTGAGGTTGAACACAAAAGATATTGAGGTTAATGTTTTAGGTTTTTAAAACTATTTATTTTTATAAATTGATTCAAATAAGTGGCAAAAGTATTAGATTGGGTATTTAGAAAAAGGTTTTATAGACAAGGGATGAGGAATATAGGTTTGGGTTCATTCAAAATCAGGTTTTGAAGGAATGTTGGGTTTTTTTATTTTTATGTTTCTGGTGTAACTGGATTTAGAAATTATATTAATTGTTTATTATTGGTGTTATATTTTAGATGATGTTGATTAAATTTTAATAAAATCCCCTCCTCTATGCATCCATCCCCCATTTCCCTTGGTTAGGTAATTTTGTACGTCACTTAATCAAGTTTTTATCATTACTGAGTTTCAACAAGAATAATCTAAATTTAAAAGGCTTCATGTTTTAATTAGAGTAATCAATTGTGCAATTAAAAAATTCATTGTGATTTAAATATCAACGGTCATGGTATAAGGAATAAAAAAACACTCTATATTTAATTTAAAATTTCAGCAACCCAGATACATGAAGGAAAATAAATAACTAAGATACAAAGGTGCATTCCCCCATATTCTACATTAACCTAGAAAATGGTAAGATATACCCACTAAAAATAGTGAAGAGGATATAGGATGGAAGGAAAGAAATATATAGTAAAACATGAAGAAGGAAGAGAGAATAACTGGTGAGTACCCTGCACAACATTGCTTCTCACCCCATTCTTTGGTATCCAGAATCATCCCCAGTAGTAAAAATGGAACATTAAATTTATAAACATCCATGGGGATCATACTGAATTTAGTTAATCTATAATATGGCCCATTATGAGGGTTCGGTCCACCCCTATGTTTAATGGACCCCCAGGTATTTATTTAAAATATTTCATCCAAATATTTATTGAAACATTCCTCAGTGTGTTTATGAGGCTACCTTCATGGAATTAAAGTTAGTATCAGACCATGAAATGTATGAGACTATCTTTTTTTCATCACTTTATGCTCAATCGTTGGTTCACGTCTTGTAATGTTTTCACGATCTGAATCTTAATTTTCCAATTCTGGAAAATGTTTCCCCCCATTTCATCACTTTTCAAGACCATAAGTGCTCTATATAAATTAAAAATAATAGGAAGCCTTATTTTACTAAAAAATTAGATCTATTTAGGCTTATATATATTATTTAAAACAATTTATAGTATCCTTCCATGAATGATCAATACATCATTTGTACCTGTATAAATTAAAAATAAAGTTTTCTAAATCAATGAATTTTAATATTAGTAATGTATTCAATAAAAGCACATATATGGCTATCAAGAAATTGAATACCTGTTAGGATTATATATAGGTGTCTCTACCATATTTTTACCTAGGGGTAATCACAGTAAAAATGGCACATTGAGCTAGACTTGATCATCTCCTGTTGCATGACAATATGCCCTATTATACACCTGGGTTAACACTCCCAATTGATATAGTTTGTAAATTTACAAACCCTTCACGATCCATCATGAAGTATTTGAATAATTACCATGACTTACCAGGTTTAATCATAATGTGTCATAGATATAAAATAAATTATAACAATTTATATATCTTATAAACGATTTTCATTATTATGTTTTTTCCTAGTGTGATTATTGTTTCTTAGAAAATGATTTTTGGTTTAATTTTTTGGATGTAACCCAAATGAATCATGTTAATTCTTAATGTGATGTACTAAGAAAATATTTTCTTCCTATGAAACAAAATCTTATCAGAGTTGGAATGAAAAAGTTTATTTATTTTCTCACACAACTTTATCAAGCTATGAATCATGGTGAACTTTCAAGCAAGAAGGGGGAACAATGTTATTTTGTATCCTTCATGAGGAAACAACCATATTATTTTAGTGGTTATTATGAGGAAATATTTGATGAGAAATATATTAGTACCATTGAAAATATATTTTCCATTCTCCCGTGTTTTGAGTATGAGAAATTAACTTTAGTGGTCTATCACTTGGAAGGAAATGATAACAAATGGTGGAATCTTGTCTAGAATACAAGGCAATATGAAGAAAATTTCTCAACTTAGTGGGATAATATTGATAGTTTTTTTAATAATTACATTATTAAATTATTCATATGTAATTAGATATGGAATTATTTTAGCTAAAATGGAAGGGTGATAAATCCGTTGGTACCTTTGAGACAAATTTTACAAGACCTGTGAGGTATGAATTTTGAATTATCATGCAGTCTAAAAGTAACTTATATCAATTCTTCCGAGGATTTAAACCATGTGTTTGAAGGGATTTTAACATAAGGGACTTTGGTACCTATGAATACATTGTTTTTTGTGCTATCTAGGTTGAAATAGAGACATTATTTACACATAAATTTCATGGTTTCGATAAAAAAATGAAAATGGAACTTACAAAAAACTCTAAAAATCATAGAGAAAAGAATATGATTATTCCTTTTTGTCATAGTATGGTAAGAAACATGGAATAAATTTCCTTAAGTGGACTAATAAAGTATTTATGTGTATAAAGTAATGTCGTTAAGTGGATAAATGCGTATGTGAAGGGAATAAGATAGATAAGGATGTAAATAAATATAATTTTAAATGGAATGACCCTCTGAAACACAAGTGTTTCAAATTAAAGAAGTATTTGAATTATGATTACCAGTGAAAAAATAAAAAATTTAAAGATTACGATCAATGATAGTAACCTATTAAGAAGTGAGACAAAGGGAAATCTCATGTGATCACTATTTTTGATGATGGGTATGATAACAATCTAGTAAAAGGTAAAATGGTTATCCATTATTGGACTGCTAATGCCTTATTTGATTCTGGATCTAACAATTCTATTTTAATTAAGAATTTTCTATAGATATAAAGAACCCACTTAGAATATTAGATATATAATTATTAGTGAAAACCCCTAGTGATATGATGATTACATGAAATTTCTATGTTTCTTCACCAGTTGAAGACTATGGGAATGTGTTTCCTATAAATCATTTCATACTTCCGATTGTTGAATTTGATGTTATTGTTGGAATCTATTAGATTTTTCTACCAAAATACCACATCAATTGAACAGTAAATGAAGTCACATTTGATATTCCATACCAACATATGATCTTCTATCAATTTGATTATAAGTATGAACTTACTACATTGATCACATCCATTTTATGGGTCATGATTCCCATTCAAAATTGGTGTTTATATCAGATGGTTAGGGAGAAACTAAATATCAATGATATTCCTATTGTGTAATAGTTTGTTGTAGTCTTTTGTGAATAGATTCCGAGTCTTCTACATAATCTTGAAGTTCATTTATTAATATAAATCATATCTATTTCAATACCAATTTAAAAAACTCTCTATATAGTGGACCTAATTGAGTTGTAATAATTGAAGAAGAAACTCTTGGAGTGTCACGAACCAAGTTAGGTCACCATCGGACCAAGCACCCGACCCGATCTGTGGAATTTCCTAAAGGGAATTCCCAATCCCTATGGGTTGTCAAATGTTATTAGGTATAAAAAATAAAACATGGGAACTATTTCACTTGATTTTATAATTATAAATAACCAAATAAGAAAATAAGAAATAACAGAAAAAAATTCAAGCAAATATGGAATAACCAATTTAAAAAATTTAATGTTTACAACTTTGAACAAAAATTCAAATGGAATGCGACAAAATTGTGACTATAAATCCAATGAATCCATCATGTAATGATAGGATAAACATCTTCAAGCCACTACCACCAAGATCCAGAAGGGATACCATTATAAACCATAACCATTGTCATTGAACATATTTCCCTTACCTGAGTAAAACAGAACAAGCCTACAAACACCCAATGGTGTATGTAGGGTGTGAGACAAATCCCTATCAGATTCCACCCTAAAGAATGATTCAAATACACAAAATTAAAATAAAACTTAACATGCACATTTATGATTAAAATGTTTCCAAGAAAACAATTTTTACAAGACACTCTCAAAAGGAAACACTTTCAAGGAAAAACCATTTAAAAAAATTGCTTAAAAAGGAATTCATAAATACACCCACACTTGGTACACCAAATACCGATGGTTGGAACCACACAATATAAGGTAGAGAACCATGGGTAAATCTCTAGGGTTAATATAGATCGAGTGAGACACTAGAACATCATACCTCGGGGAAGGGTGGCATAAAAACCATAATCACAGCTTTCTAATGCATGAGCCACTAGGAGGGGACGCCCCAATGGAAATGTGTTCTTCCATAATCATCAAAGTTTTGTTAGTATTGTAAACATCGATCCATCTAGAAAAAATGGAGAAGAACCACTTCCAAATAATCTATCATACTGGAACTAGTCATCCCACCTAGATACCCAGGATTCCATTGTGCTCAGGCTCATGTTCACATGTCATAGATATCACCACTCTCACAAATCATATCCAAGAATTTCAAGAAAATAACCATTTTTAACAAAACAAAACCTTTTCCATTTTACTCACACCAAAAACCACTTTCAAATACATTAAACAACACTCATAAAATTTATAAATTCCCCTTATAAAAAACATAAGAAAAACATACATTTGATTAAACAATGACATGGGCAAGCCCCTTTGTAAACCCACACATAAGCTAATATCATTATTAAAACAATATTTTCATCATTAAAACAATTTAAAATTAATATTTAAATGTGAAAAACAATCCCAACATGAAAATGTATTAAGTATTTCATTGAAAATATATATACATGCTAATTCGAACCATAAGTGCCTTTGAAAACATGATTTTTACCTTTCAAACAACCCATAAAACATTTCCATGAAACACCACACTAAAGTACACTCACAATAACTAGAAATTTTCCTTTATAAAGTCTATTCTTGTCACATGATCATGTCAAACCACATAAAAATACCTTTCGCACCACATAATTAAACCATAGAACATGTTTATAAATTTAAATGAGAATATTAAATTTATATATCATTGTTAGGGCATAGAACCACCTACCTTAAACCAAGAAGTTTCCAAAAAATGATGAAAAATCAAATCCAAACTATCACGAGTCACAAGGAAGGGAAAATACATCTGAGAAAAAAATATAACACCCTATTTTACATGAACAAACCCTAAAATAGACACCCTACCTACAAGAAATAGAAACCCTAAGAAGGAAGAGAATAAACCCTAGAAAAGAGAATAAAATCAAGATAGGAGAGACTTACATGAATTCCCATTGAAGAATCCAAGCCAAAATCACCCAAAAATGGAGTTTTAAGTGAGCGATGAGAGGGGGAGGAGGAATCTGGGGTCGAGGTTACCAAATGGGGGGAGAAAAAGGGGTGAAATGGGGATAAAATTTGGGTGAGAGAAAAAGGTGGGGGGACTTTTTTATTGACTTAGACTGGACGAACGGTTTGTCAAACCATGCAATGACTGTACACTCTTCTCTTTCGAGGAGGGATTCTACTACACATTTAGTCTACACGGTATAACTTACCATGCGTAATTCCTATGGTAGCTCATGGAAAATACCCCTACCTACCGTATGGTTCCTAAGATAAGGTTCACAGTCATGCACTGGCCATGCGACAGCTGCTGCCTCAACTTTCAACCTACCACACAATTACCTGGGCAGGGCTCATGGTTTCTATTAACCGTGTGCCTACTATTCACCACACACTATCCACCCAAAACTCACATTTATCTTGAAAAATCATAGGGAGACTCTTATACAAGAACTAGACTAAGAATAAACAAATGGAATACCTCAAAAAATAAAAACCTTCACTCCGGGTTCCTGAGAAAATAACCAAGAATCAGACCAAAATTGTAAGAAAGGGTAAATTAAAAAAACTTAGGTGTGACAATTCTCCCCACTACAACTATTTCTACCCCTAGAAATCCACAAAATTTCTTGGACTGAAAACAAACCAGTATTCCTTCATAGCTCAAGGATATTCCCAACAAACATTAAATGATAGAAAAGTATGAACACTATGGGTAGGAAAAGATATTTACATGTTGAAATCAAGAGACCAGAATGGAATATCCATAATGTTCCACCTTCCCCGAAAATCTAAAATACATCTTTTTGATCGATCAAAGGAAATTAAATATCACTACAAAAAATACAACCTCTTGATCCAAAAAACCCCAAACATTAACAAATGAAACTCATGCCACTTATCTGAGCGGGGAAAATGAACCCAAAACACATTTCAATGAATAATTTTATATCCTTACTTCCACAAAACCATTGTTGACACTTGAATTCCAATGTATACTCAAGATAGGATCTTTGAGTTAGGGAGATTTAAATGAGACTACCTATTGCCAAGAAAACACCAGAAAAGAAACCAAATTCTCAACATAAGGAGGCCCGAATGGACTCCCCACCATAAGAGACAATTTAACATCGATTCACTCCCATGGAATTTAAGTGACACCCATGGTGGGTCTCTCCAACATAAGAAAAAACTATCTTAACCAACTAGCATATATAGACCTAGGGAGACTGACATGGGCCAACTTGGGAACTTCCCGCACAGACCAAATCCCCCACCACAAGGGACCTTGTGAAATAAGATCCAAAACAAATGGAAAACACTATGTAGTTCACTGATCCCATGATATTCTATCAACCTTAGATTAGCCAAAAAAACAGATATTGATTAAAAAGGATGTCCATGCAAGGTCCATCAGACGGAGATGCATGCCCAATAAGTCACAACCATGAGGATATTAATAAAATGAGATGACCACACCTAATTAAAAGAAAGGAGAAACTCTTTCACCCACGTAGTCACAACATAGAGATAATGTCCTATTTTATCATTCCACCAAATGATACTGTTAGAAATGAATAGCAAGACATAAGGATTAAAATGTCTCCATTTCCAACACAAGAGATAGATGATAAACTAAAGTCCTCTACCCGCATGGGGGTTCTTGGATATGTGTCATCTTTACTCCAAGACCTATTGATGGAGATATACTATTTGAAGAATCTCAGGCCTCGTAGTTAGGCATTGAAAACCCCAAACAGAACTCCTCCTTCTGGTGCTACGAGAAACCACAATGCATTATAGAAAAAACCAACAGAACAAAACACAACATGAGACCTACTTCGCCTCAGAATGGAACTTCATTGAAACATGGACATAGAATATGCACATGAATCATCCCTTTCAATTTTTAATAGGAAATAGAAAAATAAAGAACACACAAAAGATACTTCTATCTAAAATAGATAAATTTAGAGTTCCACTAAAGGATTACACTCTTATGTTAAAACACAGGCTCTTGAAATGTTCCACAACACCCAATTTATTATCCGAACTAGAACAAAACACTATAATACATCAAAAAAAAGACCATTATAACCAAATAGGCCTTAAAAGAAGAGGGACTTTAATATGAGTCCTGAGAAACACACAATTTCTACAAGCGTCCATAACAGCCCCTCACGAAAAGATTCACTACACTCGTGGCCTAACATGAACCCATTATTAGATGATACCAATGAAATATCCAAAGAAAATTTTTAAGGTTGTGTCCAACACCAACAACCTGGACCAGTTTCCACTCTCCCCACTGGTATTCCATTCATCACTTCCAGGCAGGACCTTCAGGCTTACCAATGTCAAACTTCACTTTTGACAACTCAGGAAACTCAAGAAACTAAGGTTTCATCCAATTACTTCCACATATGCTCTTCCTCTACGAGAGGATTTGATAATCTAAAAAAATAGATGTGGATTAAATTCTCATAGCTCAAGAATAAATTCATTACTATGATCAACTGGAGGGTCTGCCAATGGAAATTACATGTGGCTACACATTGAACGTGCATCAGTTCTTTATGGGGGGGGTACAATAACAAAAAACGAAAACTGAGGTCCCAACTGAACTGGTACATTAGAAAAAACGTACCACAAACAAGCACTAATCACATAGAGGGGACCAACTCAAGGGCTTCCCGAAACACTTACTAAAAGAAACCACTAACCGCAATGTCCAAACTACCTCAATGACAAGAACTCAAACTTGAAACACCATTCCAGAAAAGAATTTTCATATTCAAAACTTTTTTCATGATATATTCCCAAATTATGTGAAGACACACCACACAACCACTAGTTATTAAAACCCCACATTTTTTCTTTGAAATAATTAAAAAAAAACAGGATTGGTTGGTGGAATATTCCCCTATGGTACCTCATGGGACTTACACATGCATGTTCTTATGCCAACCCAATAACTCATCCTCTTTTCTCACTTAACCCATGCACATGATCACCTATGAGAATACCAAAGATCAAAACAGAGATTTTCCACTTTCCAAAACAAAATTTTCAACACACACATCCATTTTAAAACCCATGAATCCTCTTTTCAGAAAATACTAGCCACTAGACCTGAATCCCAATTTAAATCATACAATTGTTTTTGAAAAAAACACCAAATGATTGATTAAATTACCCTATTAAACTCTACACATCAATTCCATACAACTCATCTCATTTAAAAACATTTTCAATTTCACAATAAACTCCATTTCATTATTAACCATTTAATTAAAAAAATCAACTGTTTTCATTTAAAACAAGTTTCCAAAACCCTTTTGAAAATAAAATTCCATTTCCCAAACAACCAATTTTTTAGAAACCTCAAGTTTTGATTATAAAAATCCAAATTCATTGAAATAATTATAATTTCACCCAAGGGTCATTTCAGGAAAATAAATTTTTCTAAACCTCTAATAAAGATGATTTAGAAAACTAATTTTACAGCTTTATAAAACAAAACCTTTTCCAATTTAAGATCCATTTTCCAAAATTTTAAAATAGGGGATTTTTATACAATTTTCAGAACCCAAAGAGATACCGAACAAATCAAGAGGAAACTAGTGCTGATGGGTGACTTAGACATATGGTTGGCATCCATACACTAGTAACACCACCATAACAAATAGTATTCTTGGACCATATCCCTATCTCCACATGGCTTTCCAGGCCATGAAATCTCACTGAGACTATTGGACAAACTCTCATTTAATTTCCCAAACAATTAACAACCACAAGAACCAAATGAATCAAATAAAACCCAACTTCCCCTTGTCACTTGAGTCCCGTTGTGAGGTGTGTCATCCAAATACCCTACTAATTACCAGAAAATCAAGTATTGATAATCCTAACTATGGTCCACCTAGCCTCCTTCCCAAGGAACCTGACCCAAAAGAGTGTGACCTTCACTATTACAATTTTGTCACAAATCAAGATGGGTCACTATAAGACATGTTCCTGACCCAATCTATCACATGTCTATAGGGGAATTCCTGATCCCCACTAGCTAAAAACAATTTCTCGAGTATAAAAAATGGAATGATTTTACCTGATTTTATACTTATAAAAACAAACTAAAATATAAAAGAAAAAACTAAAAAAATTCAACCAAATTTGGAATAACAAATTTAAAAAATTTAAATATTACATCTTTGAACTAAAAACCCAAAGGACTATAAAAAAGATACCATAACTCCAAATAAACCATCAATTTAATGAGAGGAGAAATATCCTCAAGCCACCACCCCCAAAATTCCCAAGAGAGACCACTAGAAAACTGAACGACATCCGTCGAACATCTTGACTTTACCTGAGTAAAACAAAAAAAGTCTCCATACTCCCTACGGTTTATGTAGGGAGTGATCCAAATCCCAGTAGTATTCCACCCAAAATAAGGATTCCATGTTATATTATGAAATGATAAATTATCATGCACATTTCTGTAAAATATTTTACAACATTTCTATGAAAATATTTTATATAAAACATTATCAAAAGGAAAAACGTTCATGGAAAAACCATTTTACCAAAAAAATTTGTAAAAAGGGATTCCTAAATACATACATACACACACGATGTCCACCGTATTATGAAGGTTGAAACCACATAATATAGAGTAGCACACCATGGGTAAATCCATAGGGTTAATCTAGCTCGAGTGGGACACAAGAACTTCATATCTCAGGGATGGGTGTAATATAAACCCAAATCAAAGAATTTTAGTGCATGAATGACTAGGAGGGGATATCTCAATAGACTAGTGGTCTCCCATCATCATTATAATTTAGATAGTGTTTTATGCACTGGTCCTGCTAGAAGAAATCAACATGAATCACTTCTAAATCATTTAGCATACTATAACTATTCATTCCACCAAGATACTAAAGATTCCCTTGTGATCAAGCTTGTGTTCACATGTCACACATATCACCACTCACAAATAAAATCCAATAATTTCAAGGAACTCACAATTTTACAAAAAATAAACCCTTTTTCATTTTACTCACACTAGAAACCACTTTCAAATAGTTTCACCATCACCTACACAATTCATAAATTCCCTATCTAAAAAAATCAGGAAAGTATACATTTGATTAAAAAATGCCATGTTGCAATCCCATTTGTAAACCCAGAAATAATCTAAGAACCATTTTAAAACAATCTTTTTATCATCTAAAAAATTTACAATTCATATTTAAAAGTGAACAACAAGCCCAAGATGCCAATGTATTACAAATTTATTTGAAAAATTTAATCCAAGATCATTCACACCTTTAGTTCCTTAGAAAATGTTTTTTCTCCTTTCAAAAAACCAATTAAACATTTCCACAAATCCCCACACTAAATTACACTATAAAAACATAAACATTTTTCATTATAAAATTCATTCCCATCACATGAGCATGCCAAACCTCTTAAAAATACCTTTCACACCACAAAATTAAATCATATAACATATTTATAAATTTAAACAAGCATATTAAATTAATCTAACAATTTTAGGGAACAGAACCACCTACCTTTAAATGAGAAGTTTCCAAAAAATGATGAAAAACTCCATCTGATTTATCAAGAGACACTAGAAAGGTATGATCCTATAAGGAACAATAAGACCAAACAATATTTAATAAGAAAAAAACCCTAAAACGGCCACCCTTCATACTGAAAAACTGAAAAATTAAGAAGGAAGATAAGAAATCCTATAAAAGAGAAGAAAATTGAGAGGGGAGAGACTTACATGAATATCCCATGAGAATACAATACAAAATATCCCAAAATGGTGGTGTAAGGGAGATATGAGAAGCGGTGGTGGAATCTAGGGAGGAGAATCCCGAATGGGGGAGAAAAAGGGGTGAAATGGGTTTAAAATTGGGTAGAGAGAAAAAAACAATGGAATTATTTTTAAGAACTTCGAAAGGATGCATGATTTGTCTGCATGGTTTTTCAAACTATGTGAAAATCGTGCACCCGTATCTACCGAGGATGGAACCTACTGCACTATCAGTTTGCACGGTTTGTCTTACCATGAGGAATATGTGAAGTAGCCTCTAAACAAGAAACCTAATTATAGAAAAATTCCTGGGACAAGGCTCACAGTCATGTGCTGGTTGTGCTATAGTTTCTACCTCAACCTGCAACCTATGAAACAATTACCTGGGTAGGGTGCACAATTTCTACTAACCATTTACTAACCATACGCCACACATTACCCAATAAAAAACCAACATTTATCCTTAAAATTCAAGGGGAGACTCATGGAAAATAACTAGAACAATAACAAACAAAGAGAATACCTCAAAAATTCAAACCCGTTACACCTGGTTCCTATGAATATTGCTGAGAACCAAACCCGAACTCGAAGAAAGGGTAAATTCAAAAAACTCAGGTGCGAAAAAGAGAATCTTGATAATTGATTCATTCATCCAATTTTTTCACCATATCACACACCTATTATTTTTATTAATAAGTATTATGAATCCATATGACTTTTCATTGATTTTTGAGAAATTAACAAGGCTACAATTAAGAAAAATTTCCCAATACTTCATATCGATGAATTGATAGATCAGCTGTTCATAAATCAATAGGTTTTTTAAGATTTATATTCCTCTTGGAAATAATAATTTGAGCTTAAAGAAAGGTTATATTCCCAAGAAAAAATTCACAAAAATTTATGGACTTTATGAATATATAGTGATTCAATTCAGTCTTACAAAATCCACTGTTATATTCATCTATTTAATGGACCAGTTCAGTTGGATATAAAAAGTTTCATTTTTAGTCATATAACATCAAGAGAGTGTAAATGAGTGGATCCAAAAATATAAAAGCCTATTTAATATTGTCCTTAACTATCTTTCGTGTCTGGGATCCAAAATTTTCTTTATTATGATGAATATTTTTGATGGTTCTCGTAGAATGTTTCATGACTAGCCATTCCAATCATTAATATAACTTGGCATGGAAATATGTTTCTCTAGATCGATGAATGTGAGGAAAAATTAATGCAATTTAAGTGAATGTTAGTCCTCAATCCAATGATTACATTATAAGGTAGTGGATAATGGTTTGTAATATATAAATATTCATCGAATAAAAGACTAGAATACATTATCTTGAAGAGTGATAATGTGATATCTTCTGCCTCAATACAATTGGAGGTTCATGTGAAAAATTTCCCAACCCATGATTTTGAGTTAGCTATCGTAAATATTGCACTAAAGTTATAGAGGAATTATATTTATTGAGAAAATATTGATATATATATATATATATATAATGACCATAAAAATATCAATAATGTATTTAGAATGAAGTTGTTGAATATGAGCAGAGAAGTTGGTTGGAGCTAATTAATGATTATGACTACTCAATACATTACCACCATGGGAAAGAGAACATGGTGGTCGATACTTTGAGTCTAATGGATTATACTAGCATATACATGATTATGGTCACAAAGGATTAAATATTTGTATATTTTAAAAAATGGATATTTAAACCAGGAAGGAAGGGTTTAAATATTTTATTTCTTAAATAATTGTTCAAATATCTATACATGTGAAGATTATAATGGAACATATGTATGATTTAGAGTTATAGAATAAGGTGAGAAATGTTCATGAGTTTGACCATGGAAAGATGGAACGAAAATTTCCAGGAAATGTGTATGTGTTCCATCCCTACCATATTTCAAAAAGTAGTTTGATTGATGAAACTCATAGTTCTTCATTCTATATTCATCATGGATGTACACACACACACACACACACATATATATATATATATTTGAAATAGTATTTCTGGTGGGATGGAATATGTGACACCCTAAGATTTTAAAATAGGATCATAATATACAATAGAGTGTATGACAAGAAACACCAAACATAGAAGGGAATATAACATCCCGAGACTATATGATATATTTATTTTAAAATAAATTCGATCTCTTTGATAGCTTGTAGAATACACGAACACAAGTACAAATGATCCATAATATTGTATACCATTATAAAATTTCTATTATATTATAATGTATGAATAATAATAACTATATTAGGAAAATTATGTTAATCTATTTGTAATAAATTAATTAAGAATCATTTAATAGAAGAAGAAATGTTTTCTAAAAAACCGGTATTTTTTCTAAAATATTGTTGAGTCATACTTTGCACAGATAATTTAAAATAAGTTTTTGCCAATTCGAAAAAATTTATTTCATAAAATGAACTTCTATTTTTAAATTAGCGTATCAAAATTTGATTATTTTTTTTTATTTTTATATAATATTTTATTTTTTTGATGACTAATGAAAAATACTGAATTTTGTTTCAAAACAACATTTTTTACATTAATTATAAAGATAAATTATATTTTAAATTGTTTTAAAATAAAAATTAATTTAATTATATATAAATTAATATAAGTCAGGTAATTTTAATGATTTTTATATTTAACTTTAATATAAAAATATTACAAACATTTACATGTTTTCTCTTTTAAAACATGTTTTCTCACCACGTCTGTGGGATTAATATTAAAATAAAAATTTCAAATTATATAAATGTAATTTTTGAAAATGGATTCCATATTCCAAATCAGAATAATTTTTATTATCTAATAAGTTCATAATATTTTTTTAAAATAATTAATAGTAAAAAAGGAAAAATTATTCACCGTGGGTAAGATAAAAATGAATTTACCGGGGTGTTAAAAATAATAAGGGTTAAAATAACCTAATTTTTTTATGAAATATATTATATATATATATATTTAGACACTATTATTTCTAATTCCCAATAATACTCTATTTTAAACCCTATTGTAGTTTGAAAAACGTGGGCATGCCTTTTACTTCTCAAAATTTACAACTGCACCACTCACATCGCTTATAAAAGGACACCCCATCTACCCTCATATTTACACCAAATCAAACTTTTGGTTCAGAAACTAACATACCAAACAACTTAAAAACATCCATCCACTCATTATAGATTATTTTTTTGGGTAAAAATATATCATAGGAATTATTTTGGTGCAAACATAAAGAGGATACCTAAAGAAGAGGTAACGTTTTTTAACAAGCATTTTTATTTGATTTCATCCTCCACCTAATTAAATTCTTATTAATACATGATTATATAATAAAAAAATTATATTCTATATACTGAGAATTTTTTATTATATGGTAATGACCTTAAACCATCCCCACTTCCATGAAATGTGTTTGGAAATCATCATTCATGTGTAAAACGAACTACCGCCTCCCTGAGCGATGTGTTTTTTATTTCACCAATGCTTTATGTGGAAGGTGATAAAGATAAATTTAATGATTATATGTAATATAAATGAAAAAATTATGATATTATTTTTATATTTTCTTTATTAAAATATTATATATATTTTTATTTTTACCCACTGAAGGGTGATAATTCACTCATGTATTGGTGGTCTACCACCTTCATAATGCGATGCGACTCTCTTTTCATCACCATACAACATGGATGATATATATAATTATATTTCAATAATTAATACTGTATTTATGATATTATAATCAGTCCATAATGATGAAATATTACTTAATTACTTTCTAAAATGATTATTGAAAAATGTAGATGTTACACATGTGTACGTACAACCTGCCATCTCCATGATCATAATATACTTCATTTCTCAAAACCTTCTTTCATGATTGATATTAAAAGTACAATTTATTTATAAATATGAGAATAATTTAATAATTATTATTCTTTATATTATTTAAATATATAATAAGCACAATAATTTTAACTTTCATGACAAAGTATGAATGACAAAACAAGGAAATAAACACACAAGACAATAAAAATAATAAAATATTGTTAAAGAATGAGTGATAATATGTTATAAAAGGTTCTTATGTGATATTATAAATTTTAATGTGGTTTTTTAATATGTTAATAACATGTTTAAATTAACTATACCATAGTTTTATACATGTTAAAACAATAAGAAATGTGTGGTTGACTCAATTTACCTTGCATTGATTCTTTTTTGTTATTATCCACCAGTTCACTTTAATGAGGTTTATATACTTCCCAATTGGCATGAAATATCATGATTTATTCATAATTTATGGTATTTTAGGTCTCATTATGAATATTTTTATCTAATATTATTTTACTTGAAAATTACCAATTGGTAAAATTTATGGTACTATCTCACTTTCTTTTGTGATTGTTAATTTTTTTCAAAACGATCGGTTTGTCATGCTCATTTTTCATTGATAATTATATTTATATTGAATATGAATAATATTTTATGATGGATATGACTATGTAAAAAATCATTCAAAATTTTTACATATGGTGTTAACTTTTTATTTTATTTGATTAACTTGGGAAATATAGATAAACTCATATCCTTTACTTAATACATATATTTTTTGATAAGTAATAATGTTCATGAATTAAGTAAATCATTAAGTATATGAGGAATGCTTCTAAAATATATACATCGGTGGGGGAAAGTTATATATATCACCTCAATGCATTAATATGTCTCATGAGACAAATCAGTTGTCTAAATTGAATTGGTTAATACCAGTAGTTTTAAATTGACTTATAGAAGGTATTGATCTTAGATGTATCTTATCCATAATACATGATTTCTAATAATTAATAATTTATTTCATTTATAATTAATTTATTATTATCGCTGATATTTTCACAATTATATTATCTATTGATGTATTTCATTCTCAATTTATTGATTAAATGACATGTATTTTTATTTATTTACCTTGCTATATTGATTATACCTTATCTTATCATGACAAAAAATTTATTTAAATTGAATATATTTTCATTTTTTCACTTTCCATTTTGTTTATTCTTATGTATTCACAATATCTTTTAATTTACTTATCCCTTTCATATAATTTGAGCTTACCCATAATTTTCTTATATTCCCCAGGATATGAAGAATAATTCATGGAATGAGTTAATGGGTGAAAAATGTTTTGTATCTCTATTTTTGTTATTTTATATCACTATGTAAAATTGGTATCATTTATGTGTATAGTTCTCCAAAATTTCTAAACTGATCGTTGCTTCGGTATTTGGCCCTATGTATATAAGATATTATAATAATGCAAGACACTAGCTCTGGGATACTCGGGTCAGTGTCATTATAGTTGATATCCTAGGAAGTTTAATACAAACCTTGATAAATAGATTATGTAAAACTTATATTAGGTAATATAGACCTATGTCATAATTTGAGGATAAGTGTATAATAACATCCTAATGTTTTGGTAAGGAAAATATTATGTGGTTTTTCCTAGCAATATATCTCTGTATAGATATTAAAAGTGGACATGGTTCTTAAACAAAGATACCTTGGGGTAATAACTCTGAAAAGGAATAATTGGTACGGACCCAATAATCACCTAGTACATGTCAATGAGCCTTACGTTTCACCTAGTTTGACACTCCTAGGTGATATGATTTGGACAATTCATGTTTTTTATGAACCATTATAAAGGATTTTTAAATAAATATATCCTAAAAGTAACCAGGTTTATAATTCTAAGAGAAATAATACATAAATTTTAATTTATGCTATGTGTTACACCATATTTGGAATTATAAATTATAACATAAAATTCATAATTTTATGAGATAATATATTATATTAAATTTTTTATAAATGGATCCTAGAAGGAAGTATGGTATGAATAATCAAGGCCATTATAGAAATTTCCATGTTGAGGAAGCCAACATATCCGACATTGGAACTATGAAAATTATGGATATATTAGTGAAGCTTATTCACATTTTGAAAAAAATCCTTTCTCAGATAGAGAAACACATTCAACAAAATTATTCTTGTTTGTTTGATCACTTCATGTGTCAAAAATTCCCATCATTAAATGGGAATAAAAATCCACTTTTTGCTGAGAAATGAATATGTTGCATAGATAATATATATCTTTCTCTGGTAATTATTGAAAGATAGAAAGTTTTCATGGAAATTTATTGTCTATCTGGAGATGTCAATCAATGGTGGTAATTGATTCAAAACACCAAGGATGAATAATACATAGAAAATATGGAATGGAAATATTTTAAGGTTATCCTCTAGGAATAATATTATACTCACAAACAATTAGTATATATGGAGGGTCAATTATGGATTCTAAGAAAAAGGGAAGATGAAAATGTTTCTAAGCATGAAGAAAAAATTACAAGGTTAACATGGAATGCTACGAAAAAGGTAAGTAATAAAAAGATCATTATTGAATAATTATTTGATGAGATTAAAATAATTCATCAAATGGAACTATTATTCAAATAATTCTTATCATATGAATACAATACCATGTGATATCAATATAGAGATTTTTTTCTAAATCTTATGGATTTTAAGGAAGGAAGGCGAAAAATATGACAAAATAAAAAATTGTTGATAAATTAAAGAAGGGAAAGGAGGATTTCCCAACATGTGATAATTGTCGAAAGAAACACCCCTGTACTTGCTGAAGGTAAGGGTGTATTCAGAATGTGTAGATAGAAATTTCCCAATGATTATGATTGCAAGGGAAATAAAGGATCTTCTAATGTGCAATGCTTCCACTTTAAGGATATGGGGAATTATGAACATGAATACACCATGTGTTAAAGGAATATACCTCAGAAGAAGCTGAGGGGTCATGATCATACTTATACTATTACTACAGACTAGGTGGGTTGATTAATGTTCTTGTATTTGGATTCAATAATTATGTAATTTATATATTTTATCAATTATGGGATGGCTATAAGAATTATGAAATGTATAAGTATTTTACTTTAATTATTTTTCATTAAGGATTTTAAATCATATGTCTAGTGGTACCTATAACCAAGAAAATTGATTTAGTGGAAAAATGAACTTATCATAAAACTCAATATTGAGGGAAAGATAGCCCTTAATATATTCATGATGTTGGTAAAAAGATATTATTGATATAGATAAAGCAAATTAGATAGAAATTACTAACCTAGAACTGGTTAATGTTTTTTTGACAAAGTGGTATATGCTATCCTTGATGAAGTTTTTGGAATTTTTGGATTTAAGGAATATATTCACTAATCCGTTTATTACATAATGAATAAGGAAGTGGTCATGTTTTTAATTAGTTTTTTTTGGAAATAATGGTTATTACAATGATTCAATAGAATAAATGATGAAGGTACTGATATGTTTGGTATATGATGATTGAGATATACTTCATGTTATTTGAATGATTATTGATTAATTAATTTTGGATATTCAAAGACCTAATATCTAATGTTTTTTTCTTAATCATATTTAAGGGTCATAAAGTTAACCATTTATGAAATAGTTTAAGTTTATCTTTCAATGTGGTTTTGGAGATTAATTCATTTCTTTTCTATATGGATATTTATGCATATTGGATAATTTGTGCTAACTAGTTTATCAAAATAATAAATATAGATTGAAGTGATGTCATATCATTATATTATGGATATTATGATATGATAAAGTGGATTTTAGAGAATCTTGAAAAAAATTAACTTTTGGATATTCAATTCATGGAGTAAGTGATGAATTAGAAATTGATCAAAGCATAACCAAAAGATGAAATTGAACTTATCAAATAAAATATGTTATGTATGTATATTTAATTATCATCCTGAAATTTTTTATTCAAAATGAATAAGAGGAGCATACAAGGGACAGAAATATAGGCCAAGGGGAACATGACTACGAGGGTCTAAAATGATGGAGGATGAGGGAGTCCCCTCTAATAATGTTAATCCCCATTAGTTTCAGACTTTGAGGGTTATGAAAAAGAAGGTCCTCAGATCCAGAGATATCAAGAAATTCAAGGTAATCTATAGATTTATTTCTCTCTTTCCATGTATCGGACACTTTGGTGATGATTTTGAGGATAGAACGACACTTTCAGATGACATATTAAAAGGACCGAGGAACACTTCAAAGACCCTAGGGGGTATTAGAAACAAGAATGGAATATGTTTCCACCTCCACAGGATCCAATCCCCTTTTCCCGCACACAGTGAGTCCACCAAGCATAGAATTTTCCTCTGCAAGAAGAGAGGTGTCACGGCCCAATTAGGAAGAAAATTCTAGGATGACAGAACCATTGATGTCACAAAAAAGGCCCCCTCCTCCCATGAAAACCGTGACACATGAACCGTCTGTGTTGAGTTTTAAACCATGATGGGGAGGATGACACCAAAACCATTTACCTGTAGTAGAGAAGGTGGTAGGAGGTGGAGCTTGTGTGGTATGAAGAAGCAACTGAAATGTGGGAGGCTCCTTTTAGGTACTGACAGCCTAAACCAAATCAATGAGAAAACTATTAATTCTAAATAGAATCAGGTATTCTGAAGAATTCACCCCATTGTGTAGATACCCATTCCATGCCTGCCACAATCACAATCACCCAACATGAAAAACCAGACAACACGCATTTCTCTCTGGACCTGTAGCGCCTGAGCCATGGAACCAGTGAACATGGAAGGATTGATCCTACATCGTTAGAATAGAGAGGCTAGTGAAATCACCAAAGAACCTACAAACCTCTTTCTCCCAATCACTCTCAAAGAACACATTTTACAAGATTTACTTATAGTTTTTCTTACAACAAACGCATTTGGAGGACATTCTCACACCACACCACTTGATGTTCTCATCAGTAGGAATAGATCTGTTACAGATTCTCCATGTAAAGAAATTAAACATTGTGGGGAAGGCTCTATCCCACAGAACTTTGTTCCAGATGTCCGCAAATTCTAGAGTGATAGTCAGATGCCAAAAATATTTGGTCATGAAGCAACCTGAAGAAGACGGGGTGAACACACAATGATCAGGTTTTGAGGTAAGCTCGATGAGGTGTCATAAATCCTTTTGGTCCCTATCAAGAACAGAATTGATGAAAGACATGTAGTTTCTGACATCCTTAAAAGAGATGTTAGTGGCAGTGTGACCTGAGTAGCCAATGGCCTCCCCACATCAGTTTTCATGCCAGAAGGAGATGTACCATGTTCCGATGATCCAAAAAACATGAGGTCTAATCGAATTCACATGGGTATTAATATCATGCCAAAAGGGAGAAAAATTCCCATCTTTTACTTCCCCGTTCCCAATGTATCATGCATGCATGGTCATTTCCCATAACATCTACTTTACCACCACTTCCCATTCCAATATTTCAAGCATGCAGGGAAGGGAATAAAAAAGACTCCATACGTTGATACCTCTTTCAAAAATGGGCTTTTCCATCATACACTAGGAAACCTAATGCCTTATACCCCCAAACGTGGGGTCCCAAATGAAACATGAAATGAACCTATCCATTTTAAAAATAACCATTTAGGGTCCTTAATAGTAGATAGTGAATGGACTAGGGTTTGTAGAAGAACTCTATTCACCAGGAATATCTTACCTCCAAAGTATAGGTATCGATTATTCCAATTAAGAACCTTCTCCATGATTCTACAAACGATGGAATCAAAATCACGTATTCCTAGAGGCTTTGATGAGATAAGGGATAACAAATAAAATAATGGGAGATTAACTTTTTTCATGCCCAAAATAAGACTCACTTTTGGATATGCCTATCTGAGAAATAACTAGATACATAGAAAGTGATATTAATTTTATTGATGATCTGATCACTTCAAAGAAAATATGCCTCTAATTATCTATTCAGGCCACACATAGACATACTAGACTTATTGATGAAAATGATAGAGTAATATGAAAATATAAGGTGAGATACATAGGTGAAGAACATACTTTTGTGAAAAGGAAGGATCTCACCATTGGAAATGCTGTGGTGAATGATCCAGCTGAGAAATTTCTGAGTGATAATGAAGATTCTTGGCGAGATTGGATCTTGTTGATGTATCCCACAGGTTTCTTTAGAGAAACTAGATGTTTTCCCCATGAAAAATATTTCCATCCAAGCTAAACTAAATCACCAAAAGATGATTTCAATGTTCCACTGAGAGTGACCCAGACCATCAAGAACTTTATTGATGAAGCTCCACTCCACATGATCAAAGGATTTTATCATATCCAATTTCATAGCCATGTTAGAGCCACGAGTTTTGAATATGAGGTCCTTGATCGTTTCTTGATCCAAGACGATCGCCTCTAGAGAGAACATCCCTAGAAAAATCCATGATATTCCCTAGAGATGCACTTGGGAAGGTCAATGGATAACCTTGCATTGATAATGTTGGCAAGGATTTTGTAAGAGACATTACACATGCCAATGAGATGAAAATTATTGATAGAAGAGGGATACTTGGATTTGGGAATGAGGACCATAGTGGTTGAACATGCCACTATGGGAAGAGGACCCCACTAAATAAGTCTTGTATGGCTGCTATTAAATCCACATTCACAATGTCCCAAAAATCACTGTAGAAACCTCACGAGAAACCATTAGGACCCACTACACTATCTGGATCCAAATTCATCATGGCTGCATGAATTTTGTCCTTTTAGGGAATACCACTCACGACATAATTATCACGGGAAGATAAGGTAGGATGAAGGATTTCAATGATCCCCATATTGACCCATAAATACCCATTTAGAAAATTTATTCTCGGACCAATAAGTAGTTCACGGAAGTGAGAGTTGGTGAGATCCCCTACCACCTCCATGTCTTCCAAATAGGGTTGTCCCCTAGCTCGATGTTCGGGTTAGCCCACATTTTTTCCCTTGATTCAAGTGTAAAAAAATGTAGCATTTTTGTCACCTTCCTTAAGCCACTAGATCGTAGCATCCTCTATGTCCTAGCACCATTGCTTCAAAATCATGTCTACAAGAAGATCCTTTTTTTAGAAAACTCCTCAAAGGACGATCGCTCCAATCATCTTTTAGGAACCTTTAATGTTGATCAAATTTCTACCTTAATGCATCCAAGTATATGTTTGAGGATGGTAAATCCTTCAACCATAACTGATGCCTCTAATTGAGCCATCTTAGTTTGTTATGGAAAATAATCCACGTTTGGCCCTAAGAAGGATCTTCCCAAGAGTCATGAACTAGTTCCTTATATCCTGAAATGATTGTCCAATTTTGATAAAAATTAAAGCAAGAGGGGTGATCTTGTCCAGAAGATAATGATAAAAGGAGTGGCGAATGATCCGAAATACCACGTTCCAAGTGGATAACCCGGGTGTTTTCATATGTGGATAATGCATGCATGTTGGGAAGACGTCTATCCAGTCGGCTCCACAAACTATGAGATCCCCATTCATTATTACACCCCATGAAACTATCAATAGAAAATCTGAGGTCCATTAGACCTTTATAAGCCATGAAATGGGAGGATAGAATGGATTTTATATTGAACGAACCTCTTCTCCTTCATTCCTTATGATCAATAACAACATTGAAATACCCCCCAATGAACCAAGGAAGATAACCAGGGGTGAAGGAGTTGAGATCCATCCAAAAATATTCCCACTGATGAAATAAACAGTTTCTATAATTAAAGGAGAAGAAGAAGGAATACGAGTCTTGGGAATCTTTAATAGTGATTAATTGATCCCCTTACTAGTTCAGATCCACTAGAAAAATTTGATTCCAGAATATCCAGATGTGATTGTTGGTCGGTTTCGCGTGCATGTAGCCATGATGTTTATGATTCCTGCAGAAGTCCATAGTCTTACTTGGTTGCTTCTTGTGATCAAGGATGGACACCATAGAAACCTTGTGTTTGGAAATCTCTGAAGGAAATAAGTCTATTTTAACATATACTCTGATACCTTGGGAATTCTAGAAGAGAAAATGAATCGTTAGAAATAGATGGATCAGTGATTGGACGTAGACAACAAGGCCTACATGAAGTGGGAGGACAACTGACACTGAAGTTTCCTGGACTGAGATCTTCTGAGAAAGCCAATACCATTTGATATAGAGGGGATATTTGGAGAAGAAACACCTTTTAGAGGTCATCGAGGATTCCCCTTATCTCGAGGGATAGAGTGTGCCTCCCTCTCCGGGCCATCAGCCTCACCCTGAGGTACATATGGGTTGTGATCCAAGATGGAACTCAGTGCAGAGAGTGGTGTGGAACCTTTGAAGGAGTAACCCAGAAGAACTATCATGAGAGACTACTAAATCACACCAGAGACACACCAATCCAAAGAAAAATCCAAGGGGGACATGGGTCGCAGGCCTATGGGGAGAACAAGAGAAAAAATGTGATTTCCAAATTGAACCAAGGGAATGCACCATAGAAAAAAGGCATTAAATCCCAAAAAGCTTCTTTAACTACCTCCAAAGTTGATCAAGGAAGAGTCTCTAGGGCCTTGTTTACTGGTAGAGACGCCAAAACAAATCCCTAAGCCAAGAAGACCTTGGAGGTCACCCCTGGAAGATTGTGAGGGGAGGGAGCTGAGAAACCACCATTGTTCTTAGATGCAGGTACTGGGTGATTTTATCCATCCTGAAAAAAATGATGGCACATCTGCACTGTGTTCCCCTGAAGGAGGAAATGGTAGAAAAAACACGGGAAAATAGGAAAGGAAATAGCTTGAAACTAGAAAAATAAATCCTTCACTCTAAGGTCGATGGTGTCTTGAACAGGAAGGGAAAGGTATAGTTCAACACAAATACGAGCCATAGAGGCCTCTTCCCAACAGCTGGTCCAAAGATTTGAGCACAAGAATCCACCCAAAGAGTCTCTAATTTATTTATGAAAATAATCATTCTAAAAAGATAGCGGGAGCCTCGGTAGACTAATCCACACCACAGCAAGAGGGATTTATTTCCTCTATGCGCATCCATCGAACATCTGTTCAAACTGAAAATCCATTGACCTAGGAATGAGGGGCTCCACACCAGGCCTCAACAAAGTCCTCTTGCAATGCGAGAACAATGCAGAAGGAATGGTGATGGAGAGTAGAGATTATCAACAGAAGACGAAGGCCCAAAGGGGACATGAATTGCTTAAAGGTCATGACCGACGGTGTGGAAATGACGAAGAGAGCAACCAGGGTGAGATTAAAGAACTTCAAAGCTTCCAAAAACACTGAAGTGGGGACTTCCAGATTGATCAGATTAACACGCTGATCTTTTATTACACAATCAAATGTAATTTATTACATAAACTGCATTATATAAAACATAGAATATCGAGAGGTCCAGTATCTTTGGGGATTGGGATCATTACATAACAACTTAAAATAGAGAAAACAACATCTTTATTGAAAAATTCCTTTACATGACCACTACATTCCCTCGTACTTAGCATTGCATGGGATAACCTGAGGACATGCATAAAAAAAGGGTGATCTGTAAATCCCAGTAATGGTTTAATCGTGGAATAAAATGAGGAATACAATACATGTTAGAAAATAGGCATATCAATAGAGCACAAGAGAAGCATAAACATAAAGGTATGATAAAGCAGGATAATCATAACATGGAAATGTGTCAACAACACTTAACATGGAATTAGTATGATCCAATGCTCATTGCACATGGAGCATGAGTAAACCCTCATTTCCCATGAATCATGAGTAAACCCTTGTTGAACATAAATTAACATGGTTAAATACGAATTTCACATGACCTATCATGATACTATACTTTACCTAATGCATTAGAGTGCTATAATGGCACACCCTTCTTAAACATTTCATTTCATGCATAAGTGTGCCACATGGATCAAATAACATGGATTTATAAAACATCATCATTTATTCCATGATAAATAAATATGGAATTCATACATGAAACTATATAATCAATTAGTAAATGTTCATAAAGGTGAATACACTTGATAGAGAAATGGGCATGGTATTCACTACAGAATGACATTGGCTGGGAAAATCTGTGCAATTTCGACAACGTAACAGTGTGACGTACGAATTCATAAAAATGGTTGATGAGAGAGAAATCAGTGTATCATCATATTTACATGAAATTTATATTAAGGGGGTCATATAGATACATGTCCCAACAATTTTAATGGAATTTAGATTCATGATAGAAAATAATTTCTTGAATGTGAGTGAGGAGAGACAGATTCCTTTCGGAATTTCGTCATAGTAAAGGGTGTAAATGGGAGGCATTTGTTGATAGAGAAAGGGGTCTCTCATAATTAAAAAATTAAGAGGGAATTATGGAGGAGGTATGAAACCATACCCCAACATTTATAATTAAAATTAAAAGGGCATAACAACATTAATAAAATTGGACAAAAAATGAGAAAAGAAGAAAAACCCGTAATTGGAAGTGTGCTTCCAAAGGCTTGAGAGAGGATTATTGGGAGCTTAGGGCACCTTGGAAGGATTCTTGAGAAAGGAGGACAGAGGTTGGATGAACTCCAAAGGCTTTGAGTGAGGAGGAAGTGGTATATTGGGTGGGTTTATATAGGAAATGAGAGGGAATCATTTATTATTTAGGTTTGGGACACCTCACATTAAACTAATCAAAGTCACAAACCATCCCATGGTTTTTGTTCATGTTTTTTTCCAAAGGGGAGTGGAAAAAATATTTTATAAGGACAAAGTCCGAACTTCTTAAAATAATGGTGTTGCTTATGTGGAGGTGAGTCACACTCCCAAGGAAAACAATTTAAGAAGACAAAATGTTTAACAAGTCTTGAAGGGTCCACTAAAACATTGTAAAATAAATAAATAAAATCCCAAAATCACATTATTTTAAGGGTAAAACATATATTGGCCGAAAATAGTGTTTATAGTATTTTATTACATCACTATTAGGTCATTATGATGTCATAAAACATATTATATATTTAAACGGTATTTAATTTTTACCCAAAAATTTGACTCTCTGAAAATTATGAAAAATTAACCATTGGATAATTTTGACATCCTGATTCCAGAAATAATAATAATTGTATCTAAATAAATTTCTAAATATGTTAATTTTTACTTTTAAAATAAAAACCAACATTTATCGAAAATTCATGGGTTTTGACAAAAATGACTTTCAAACCTTAATAAAAATTACAATTGCATTCATAAAATTATATGATCATTTATATTTAATAAAAATTAATTTTACAACAATAATAATATTTTATAGAAATATTATTTAATTCAAAAATCCATTAATTCATCAAAATATATTTCTTAGTTGAACATTAACTAAAAATACTATTTTTGCTAAAAAACTATTTACAAGGTAAAAATAATAAAATAAAAGTATATTCAATATTATATACAAAAATAATGTACATAACCATAGTCCTAAGGTCTTGTTACATAACCCCTTATAACACCCACATAAGACTGAAGAGTATGGTGTGCGATGGTAACATACTCTTCGGGTGGCTCAGATAACATTTCTCGGGTGGTAATCTCTATCAAATTTCACTTCTCTCGTAGGTGGTCCCGCTCAAGCTTAACATATTCAAGCTCAGCTTGGGTTTGGTCAAGAGTGAAGCACAAAGACTCAACCTCCTTTCTGAGCTCTGACAAATGGGCATCGTATGGGGAACATCTACTGGATGAGGCCATCGCTTCCTTTTTTTGAGTAAATCGGATTTGTTAATTCCCTATATTTATAATAATCATGTGATCATTGTTCAACAGCTATATTATCAAAGGTTACAATTCTTAACATAAAACCAAAGAAGTTGACATTTTATATAAATATTTTACATAAAGAGGCATTTAGTTGATCAAGAGGGATTTCCATTAATGAAATTTTGGGTCATTACAATATTCCCCCATTAAGAAATTTCTCCCTTGAAATTTCCTTTTCCCACATTAAAACAGATTTGGGTAACTCTGCTTTATCATTTCCTCTAATTCCCATGTCGCTTCTTCATACTTGTGGTTTCACCACTACATCTTGATGAGGGGCCTTATCTTATTTCATAGAAACTTTTCTCTACGATCCAAGATCTACACTGGTTTCTCCTCATAAGAAAGATCATCCTCTAACTGTACCACCTCTGAAGAGGGTACATGTGGAGGGTCTGGTATGTACTTCCTTAAGAGGGATACATGAAAGACATCATATACTTTGTCCATGGTAGGTGGAAGTGCTAGTCGATAGGCTACAATCCCGACATGATCAATAATCCTGAAGGGGATGATGTACCTTGGAGATAACTTCCCTTTCTTTCTAAACCACATGACCTTCTTCCATGGAGGTATGCGTAGAAATACCATGTCTCCTACTTTAAACTCAAGGTCTCATCGACAGTTATCTGCATAACTCTTTTGTCGACTCTGGGCTTCCTTGATATGCTGCTGAATGGTTTTCACCTTCTCCACTATTTCTTTGACCATTTTTGGTCCAAGAAGCTTACGCTCACTGACCTCATCCTAACACGCCGGTGTTATTCACCTTTTACCTTAAAGGGATTCATATGGTTCCATTTGGATGCTCGAGTGGAAACTGTTATTATAAGTGAACTCAACCAAAGGAAGATGTTGATCCCATCCTTATTTAAAGTCCATTGAGAATGCTCTCAACATGTCCTCAAGGGTTGGGATAGTCCACTCGGATTGGCCATCAGTTTGAGGATGATAGGCTATACTGAAGTTTAGTTCATTATTCAGAGCATGTTGAAGACTCTTCCAAATCATAGAGGTGAATCTTGGATCTCGATCGGAAAAAATAGATAGTGGTACTCCATGCAGCCTTACCACTTCCCTGATATATATCCATGCCAGTTGATCCAATGAGAAATTCTCCCAAATAGTAATAAAGTGTACAAACTCTGTAAGATGATCCACAAAAACCTAGATTGAATTTTTGCCTTTGGATTTATTTGGAAGTCCAGTGACAATGTCCATGGTGGTGTTCTACCCTTTCCATTATGGTATGGGAAATGGTTGCATCATCCCCTTAGACTTGTTCCTCTCTACCTTCACTTGCTGACACACCAGGCACTTTGATTTATATTCAGTGATCTCCTACTACATATTATCCCACTAATAATGCTCTTGGAGATCTATATACATATTTTTGTTTCCTAGGTGAATAAAGAAATTTAAACTATGTGAATCATCTAAAAGTTCATTATTCAGCTCTAGAATTTATGGATCACATAGTCTTTCCCCAAATCTCACAATTCATTCATCATTAATATTAAACTCTGAGGATTTCTCTTTTCCAATAGCTTACACATTTTCCTGAATTCCCACATCATCTTTTTGAGCATCCTTCAACCTTTCCAAAAGTGACGGTTGAGCAATAATTTGTGAAAGGATTGATGATGTTCCCTTCTTTATGATTCTCAGGTCCATCTTCATCAAATCTAAGAAGATTGGATCCTTTTCAATTCTAATAAATGATATAATCTCTAGGTCCTTTCTACTTAGGGCATCCATGACCTTGTTCGCTTTCCCAAGGTGGTAATGGATTGAGCAATCATAGTCTTTGATCAGCTCTAACCATCTTCATTGGTGCATGTTCAACTCTTTCTTTTTGAATATATACTTGAGGATTTTGTGGTCTGTATATATTTCACACTTCACCCCAAAGAGATAATGCCACCAATTTTTCAAAGCGAAGATCATTATAGCCAACTCAAGGTCATGTGTTGGATATTTCTGTTCATGAACATTCAATTTACTTGAAGCATAGACAATTAATTTGTCATTTTTCATCAATACACATCCCAGATTATTCTTCAAAGTGTCACCAAATACCACAAAGAGTTCTCCACTTTTGGGTAAAGTGAGCACAGGCACTGTGATAAGCATGTTTTTCAACTCCTTGAATATTTATTTTCATTCTTCACTCCAAGAAAACTTTACTTCCTTCCAAGTTATCTTATTAAGAGGGTTGGACAATCATGATAAATTTCTCACAAATCGTCGACACTATACAGATAACCCCAAGAATATACGGATATCCATTACTGATATTGGACTCGACCATCCCTCAATTGCATTTGTTTTGGAGGATTCCACAGATATCCCATTACTTGTGATGATATGGCCCAAGAACGAGAACTCCTTCAACCAGAACTCACACTTGCTGTACTTTTCATAGAGCTTCACCTTCCGTAAGGTCTCTAGTATAGTTCTCCGATGCTCCTCATGACCCTACTTGGTTTTGAAGTATATTATAATATCATCTATAAAGACTACCAAAAATTTATCGAGGTAATATCTAAAGACTCTATTCATTATGTCCATGAAGATTTATGGAGCATTAGTGAGTCCGAAAGGAATTACTATGAATTCATAGTTTCCATATCTTGTATGAAAAGCAGTATTGGGGATATCTTCCTTCTTCACCCTTACTTGGTAATATCCCAACCGCAAATCCACCTTGGAGAAGTATTGTGCTCCATGCAGCTGATTGAAAAATTCATGAATTCATGGAAGAGAATACTTGTTCTTTATAGTAATTTTTTTGAGCTCATGATAATCGATGCAAAGTCGCATTGACCCATCCTTCTTCTTGACAAAGACGACTGGTGCACCCCATGGTGAAGCACTTGGGCATATAAACCCTTTATCCAGATTCTCCTGTAGTTGTTTCTTTAGCTCCTCAAGCTCTAAAACAGCCATTATATATGGATTCTTGGATATTGTCAATTCCCCATGTATACGATCAATTGATAATTTAAAATCTCTTCTAGGTGGAAGACTAGGCAATTCCACTGGAAATACATCTTCGAATTCCCCCACAATAGGCATGTCTTCAAGGATGACAGATTCCTTGGAATCAATCATCTGAGCCAGATTCAAGTGCTTATACGGCAGTAATATCCATGATTGAGATGATGGAGCTAAAGAATATTCATCTTCCTCCTTGCACTTGTATAGAATCCGGGGTCAATTATCCACATAGATTGTGATTTACCTCTCCCGACAATTTGTGTTGGCTCTATATAAGGAAAGCCAATCCATGCCAATAATCACATCAAATTACACCAAAGGGAGTTTTAAGAGGTTAACTAGGAAGTTTAACCCATAGATTATGATAGGGGAGGAGTTATATTCATGGGATGCAGTGATTGAACCATTTTCCGTACTCACCAAAATCTTCACTTCCATGATTAGTGGTGGAGTTGGGAATGTTCAATTAAACTTTAGAGATATAAAAGAATGAGTAGAACCTAAATCAATAGTATCTTCACTATTATTGACTGAATAACTAGCGTACCTGTCACCACTTTGTTGTTGGGGTTTACTTCGGCAGCAATGATGGAAAAATCTCGCCCTTTCTGCCTTGGAGGTTGTTGGTTGCCTCTGAAAACCCTTGGCTTAGGGAACTGATTTGTAAGATACCCTGGGTCTTTACAGATGTCGGAATGAAAAAAACGTTGAGGTTTGAAAGGAGTATTCCTCTCCTCTGTTTCAGCTACGGTTTTTTCTTGGTGGAAGTTAACAGCTAGGTTCCCTTCTCTTCTTCACCTAAATCATTTCCTCATACCCATCAAGAAATTTCTAGGGTGCTTCTTTCCACACCTTTGGCAAGTGGGGTGCTGGATCTTCTAAGTACCATTGGATTTATCCATCAGACCACTAGAATTGAATTGCACCTTACGCTTCTTATCCCCATGATACCCCTGAGATTCTCGGATCTCCATTTCGACCTTGAGGGCACATCAGACAATTTCCTCATAACTGTTGAAGTCACGGATCAACAGCGCTTTCCACAGGCTAGGTTTCAGCCCACCAAAGAATTGCCCAACATTGCATTCAGGGGTATTGATAAAGTCAGAAGCATATTGTGAAAGCCTTATAAAGTTTTCCTTATATGCTCCAACAGATTCATCATCTTTTTTCTTGAGGTCAAGAAAGTTCTCTTCCATCTTAAGCCGGAGGGTGTGTGGAAAATATTTATCGAAAAACATCTTCCACAAATCCTTCCATTCCAATTCCTCGATCTCCTCCTCAGGCTTCGTATTTTTTATCAACGTACACTATTGATCAGCTTCACCCTCTATACGATAAGTATCCAGGAGAACCTTCTCTTGTTCAGATCCTTGAAGGATGGAGAAGATCATTTCAATGGAGTGGATCCATTGTTCAGTGATTGAGTGATCCGATGATCCATTAAAAGTAGGAGGCATTTTCCTTTTGAAGTTCTCAAAATAAACTTATTCTTTCTTAGTGTTGGTTGAACGTTCCTCTTGACCCTTGTTTCTATTCAAAGTTTGAGTTAGTTGAGAGAGAAGCATAAAAGAGTTTGTGATTACCACTCCCATTGGATTGGGAATATCATTAGTACAGTCATCACATTGATCTTCACATCAGTTTTAGCTCGATTCCTCCTATTACCGGCCATTGGATTGAATAAATGAAAAGTTAGGGGTAACACAAAAAGGTTAAAATAAGGAAAAAACTGATGACTTATAAATAACTCTTATTTTCATAACATATGATTATATTGGCTTCAGTCTATGTTATCCATGATATACTTTCTAACAAATATTCTTATTGAATTTTTGTGTCCCTTAATATTGGTTTATAATAAGATTGTGAATTTAGAAAATCATATCACTCGGTAGTATCGTAACCAAGAGTGAAGCAAGACCCGTTGTCATGCACCCGTTCCCGTTTGAGCATAGCTCCAAGAAGTGTTTTTTTGATTTACCCCTAGGATACATCTGTGCTAGAGCCGCCTCTACCTGCTCGTACCCAGACCGAGATGTATTTTCTTGATAAACCACTTACTCAATACTCACCAAAACTTAGGGATGGTTTTATTACACTTAGTATTGTCTCTAAGTCCTTACTAAGGTTTTCTAATCCTAATCCAAAAAATACCTAAACCTATCCTATGATACCAACTATGACTACCCTGATCTTTTATTACACAATTAAACATAATTTATTTCATAAAATTCATTTGATACAATATAGAAGATCGAGAGGTATAGTGTATTTGGGACATAGGATCATTACATAACTACTTAAAACTTGCAAAACAAAATCTTTATTGAAAATTTTCTTTAAATGACCACTACATTCCCTCGTACTTATCATTGGATGGGATAAAATGAGGACATGCATACAAAAATGGTGATCTATAAAGCCCAATAAGGGATTAATAATATAATTACATGAGGAATACAAAAACTTTTAGGAAATAGAAATATCAATAGAGAAAAAGAGAAGAATAAACATAAATTTAGGATAAAGCATGATAATCATAACATGGAAATGTGGAAATGACACTTAACATGGAATTGGCATGAGCTAAGGCTCATTGGACATGGAGCCTGAGTAAACCCTCATTGCACATGAATCATGAGTAAACCCTCGTTGAAATTGCATTATAATGAGTAAACACCCATTGCACATGATTTATCATGATTCTATACTTTACCCAATGCATTGGAGTTCTATAAGGGCACACCCTTCTTAAACATTTCATTTCATGCATAAGTGTGCCACATGGATCATATAACTTGGATTCATAAAACATCCTAATTTATTCCTGGATAATGGAATGTGTAATTCATACATAAATCTTTACAATCAATAATTAAATATTAATAAAGGTGAATACCCTTGATAGATAAATGGGCACAGTATTCACTACACAATGACATTGGCTGGGAAAATCGGTGCAATTTCGGTAGCATAACGGCGTGATGTAGGAATTCATAAAAATGGTTGATGAGAGATAAATGGGTGTCTCATAATATTTACATGAAATGGACAGTAATTGGGTCATTTAGATACATTTCCCAACAATTTTATTGTAATTTAGATTCATGATACAAAATAATTTCTTGAATGTAAGTGAGGAGAGATAAATTTAATTTATAATTTTAGCATATTAATGGGTGTACATGGGAGAAATTTACTGAGAGAGAAAGGGGTATCTCATAATTAAAAATAAAGAGGGAAGTATGGGGGATTTTCTAAACCATACCACAACATTTATAATTGAAATTAAAAGGGCATAAAAACATTAACAAAATTGGACAAAAATGAGAAAGGAAGAAAAACCCTTACTTGGAAGTGTCCTTTCAAAGGATTGAGAGAGGCTTGAGAGAGGCTTGAGAGAGGCTTGAGAGAGGCTTCTTGGGATCTTGGATCACCTTGTGAGGATTATAGAGAGAGGAGGGAAGAGGTTGTAATAACTCAAAAGACTTTGAGTGAGGAGGAAGTGGGATATTGGGTGGGTTTATATAGTAAAAGAGAGGGAATTGTATATTATTTAGGTTTGGGACACCTCACATTAAACTAATCAAAACCACAAACCAACCCATGGTTTTTTCCCATGGGTTTTTAAAAATGGGAGAGGAAAACAATATTTTATATGGAAAATATCCGAAATTATTAATCTAATGGGGTTTCTCATGTGGAGGTGAGTAACACCCCCAAGGAAAACAATTTAAAAAGACAAAATGTTTAACAAGTCTTGAAGGGTCCACTAAAGCTTTGTAAAATAAATCAAAAAAACCCAAAATAAAATTATTTTAATGGTAAAACATATATTGGACGAAAATAAAGTTTATAGTATTTTATTACATCACTATTAGGTCATTATGATGTCATAAAACACATTATATATTTAAATGGTATTTAATTTTTACCCAAAAATTTGACTCTCTCAAAAAATTATGAAAAATTCACCGTTGGATAATTTCAATGTCCTGATTTCAGAAATAATGTTCATTTTATCTAAATAATTTTATAAATTTGTTAATTTCAATTTTGAAATTAAAACTAACATTTATAAAAAATTGACGGGGTTTGACAAAAATGGATTTGAAACCTTAATAAAAATTATAATTACATTCATAAAATTATACGATCATTTATATTTAATAAAAAATAATTTAATAACAATATTAATATTTTAATAAAATATTATTTAATTAAAAAACCCATTAATTAATCAAAATATATTTCTTAGTTGAACATTAACTAAAAATACTATTTTTGATTAAAAAAACTATTTACAAGGTAACAATAATAAAGTGAAAGTATATTAATTATTATATACAAAAATAATGTACATAAACATAATGCTAAGGTCTGGTTACATAACCCCTTATAAAACCCTTATAAGACTGATGAGTAAGGTGTGTGATGGTGAAAGACTCTTGGGGTGGCTCGAATAACATTGCTCGAGTGGTAATCTCTATCAACTTCCACTTCTCTCACTAGCGGTCCCGCTCGAGCTTAACATATTCAAGCTTGGCTTCGGCTTGGTCAAGAGCGAAGCACAAAGACACAAACTCCTTTCCAAGATCTGAAAATTGGGCTTTGTATGGGGAAAGTCTACTGGATGAGGTCATCACTTCCATTTTCTGAGTAAATTGGATTTGTTAAAACCCTATACTTATACAAATCATGTGATCCTTGTTCAACGACGATATTAGAAACAGTCACAATTATTAACATAAAACCAAATAAGTTGACATTTTATATATACATTTTATATAAATAAAAATTTAATTAGATCAAGAGGGATTTCAATTAATGAAATTTTGGGTCGTTACAGATTCGAGTTCCATCACGCGATGACTAAGGCATCCATTGGGAGACCTCTGGAAAGTAAGGATGGCCATGAGATGAAGGAGGTCCGTAGAGAGAATCATGAAAGAAAAGTCAGGGTTGAGACTACTGATCCACTATCCCAAGATTAGAAGGAGGATCCAACGACAAGGATCCGCATGGGCTGAGATCCATTGAGCAAGGAGTTTAGATAGAAGGTGCTATGCAGGCAGGGGAGGCCACAATGGTCTAATTTTTTTGAAAAAGGGGAGGCGCGTGCGGCGCGTTCTCCGGAGGATGTAAGCAATCCATCACCAACCTCATGTATGTATATTTACACATATTTTTATATACTCATAAATTCCTCAATATTAGAAAAAGGATTTTGACAAAAATATGTTCTTTTTATTTAAATTTCTATGATATCACTGACCTTTATATTTCTGATTTGGTTTATGGATTTGTGGTTTTTAAACATCTCTGGATCACCTAGTTTCTTGTGATCAATGTTCTTCATCACTCTCTATTAGTATTTGGGCATTATTATTCTCTTACAATTCCATATTTTAATTTCCCTGGTATGTTCTTCTATTTAGAAACCTAGTTAGTTGTTATTCTATATGACCTTCATAATTTCATTGATCTTTTCACAAGAATATGTTTTATGAACTTTTGTCACAATGTGGGATTTCAATACATGTATTTTCAACTGTGAAACACTTGATTACCGAGATCAAGATTAAATTATGAGGATGTGACTGATTTGAAGTGGAGAGAATGTGACAACATAAGATTTTGATATATGAACACCATGTTCAACACCATGTATGACATGTAACAGAAATATTATTAGTGAATATAACATCCCAAGACTTCATGATATATTTTTTATTTTTAAATAAATTCAATCTCTTTGATAGCTTCGAGATCACGTAACCTTGAGTCAAATAAACCATAATATAGTACACTATTATAACTTACCCAATAGATTAGTGGGCATCAATATTAATAACTAAATTATGAAAATTATGGTTATCTATTGATTAGAAATACTATAAGAATAATTTAAAAGAAAATAAAATATTTTCTAAAAAAACTATATTTTTTCTAATAGACGGTATAGTTGCGCTTTTCACACATAATTCCAAAAATTATTTTTTACCACTTTTAGAAATTTTATTTGATAAAATTATCTTGATTTTTTAATTTTTAATATAAAAATAAAATTATGATGAATTTTTGGGATTTTTCTAAAATGTGTCATTTTTTATGAATAGTGAAAATACGTAATTTTAATTAAAAAGTTATTATTGTTGAATTATTTATAAAGATATATTATATTTTAAATTGTTTATAAATTAAAATTATTTCAATTATATAAAAATTAATGAAATTTAGTACATTGTAATCACTTTAATGTTGAATTTTAACATAGACTCTTTGTAAACTTTTGAATATTTTCCCTTTGAAAACTGACTTTCACATCATGTCTGTAGGATTAATTTAAAGTTTTAATTTTCCAATTATTTAATTGTAATTTTGGAAAATGGATAAAATATTTTTAAAATATATAATTTTTTTATCTAATTAATTAAAAATTATTTTTTAATATAATGAATAATAAAAAAAGTAAAAATTATTTAATGCGGTTAATGTAAAAATTGATTACCATGGGTTGAAACAAAAAACATATGGTTTATAATGACCTATAAAATAATTTAAAATATAAATTTATTTACCTATTTTGACCCTATAATGTATAATTCTCAATAATACTCAAATTATTTCCCTTGTTTCATTTGAAAAAACTATGTACACCTTTTTCATCTAAAAAATTACAAGTCCTCCACTCACCTCACTAATAAAAGGCCACCCGCTCTCATATATTATTCACACATTCAAACCTATTTGGTTTTGATAGTAACATCTAAAATAAATTCCTAAAATACCTCATACAATCATAAAATAATTATTTTCTATAAAAATATATCATTGGAAGGCATTTGTTGCAAACCAAGGGAGGATACCCGAAGAAGAAGTAATGTTCTTTAATGAGCATTTTTTTAATTCTTCCTCCACCTCATTAAATTATTATTAAAAATTATTATATAATAGTATAATTATCTTATATATACTTAGATTTTGTAATTATATGGTAATTTTATACAAAAATCCCCACTTCCATAAAATGGGTTATGAATTCATCATTTGTGTGTTTGAAGGACTACCACCATGCGAAGTGATGTCATTTATCTTTCAATAACAATTTACATGGATAGTGATAAGTATGAATTTAAGGATTATATATGATATTAATTAAATAATCATGATATTAATGATATATATATCATTCTTAAAATAAAATACATCATTTTCTTCTTACTCACTAAAAGATGATAACGTCACTCTTGTACATGTGGACTACCGCCTTCACGATGTGATGTGACTCTCATTTCAACAAAAAACACATGAATGATATATATATATATATATATATTTAAAGAATAAATATGGTATTTATGATATTATTATCATTCTATAATGACTAAATACTTCTTACCTCATTTCTTTAACGATTGTTGAAAAATGAAAATGTTACTCTTGTGTACGTATGACCTACCATCTCTGTGATTGTAATGAACTTCATTACTCAAAACCATCATTAATTATTGGTATTAAATTAATAATTTATTTTTAAATTTGATTACTATGTCATGATTATTATTCTAGAGATGATATAACTATATAATTTTTACAATAACCAAAACCTTCATGAAAATGAACAGATGAGAAAACAAGGAAATTTACACCCAAAATAAGGAAAATAATGAGGGATTATTAATGTAAAGGTGATAATATGTTATAAAAGGATTATATATAGTATTATAAACATTAATATAGTTTTTAATTAGTTACTAACATGTTTAAAACAACTATATAGTAGTATAAAGCTTGTTAAACGAAATAGATGTTTGAGGTAATGTATTTCATCTAATTTTACATTCCGTTGAGACTTATTTTTTATTATGCACCAATTAAATTTTTTGTGGTGTATATATATCAACTTTTAAATTTATTATCATTATAAATTCATAATTTATGGTATTTTATTATTTACTTTTAATCATTTCATCCAAGGGCATTTGACTTCAAATTTACCAAGTGGGAAAAGTTATTGAACAATATCACATTCTTTTGTGATTTTTAACTTTCTCTTGAAATAATCACTATATTGAGATCATTTTTCATTTTACATTTCATATTTCTTAAATATGAAAAAAATTTCAGGATGTATATTATTATTTCCTAATTTTTATACCATTTTTACATATGGTGTTTACATTGAATGTTATTTGATTAACTATAGAAATATAGATAAATATGTTTTATTTACTCAGTACGAATATTGGTTGATAGGAAATATTTTTCATGAATGGAATTGATCATTATACATATGAAGAATGATTTGGACATGAAAACATTTTTGGATCATGGTTGTTGATAGATCCTTAATGCATTGATAGGTCTCATGATATAAATAAGTTGTCCAAATTAAAAGGTTTTTTCTTGTAGTTTAAAACTGTATTATAAAAAGTCTTGACTTTAAATGATTCATGTTCCTGAGACATTATTTTAAATAATTAATCATATTTTTCTTTAATAATTCATTTATTATTATCCATAAATTCTTACCATGATATTAACTCTGGATGCATTTTATTATCAGTTTACTAATTAAATGAAATGTGATTTTAGTTATTTACCTTACTATATTAATTATGAATTATCTTATCATAGTATTAATTATATTCAAATGGAATGTGTGTTCAGTTATTTTTGTTTCCATATTAATTATCGTTATTATTTATTCTTGATATCTTCCATTTTACATAACCCTTAACAAGAATTTGAGACCACCCTTATTTTATTTCCTTTTTCTAGGATATGAAGAAGAATTTTTGGAATGAGTTCATAGATGCCAAATGTTTTCCATTTCGTTGAAATTTATTTTATATCACTATATATAATTTGTATCATTTTTGTATCTTATTCCCTAAAAATACTAATTTGATTAGACCTTCAGGACTGGACCATTTTTATCTATGATAGTGTAAAAAAGTAAGACACCGGCTTTAGAATACTGGGGTCTGGGTCATTTTAGTATGAAGAGTGATATTGCAGAGTTTTTATCATGGTTCTTATTACGCAATAATGTTAATTATATTATAAAATCTTCAAATGGAATGTTACTAACATTAACCCTTCCATAATGGAAATGATAAAACATTACCATTGATTATGCTGTCATACAACCCAAAACATCTTAATGGAACAATGATATAAGGTTTGTAGTCATTCAACTCACAATGTTGGAACACTTAATCAATATCAAAGAATATTTATCTCTAGATAAAAAATCCATAATTTAGATTAAAGAGTTTTAACATTACATTGAGTACCACATTTAATTATATCTAATCAGTGTTTGAGGTTTACAGTGATGTTCTCAAGACGTCTTCATCAAATATCTTGAAACATATTCATGTTTCAACTCTATTTATCATCCCAAACTAATGGTTATTATAAGATAACCATTTATAACCAAGGTTATATTTGGATATTTTTTAATGGATTTAAAAGGTGAACAGTATCAAAACCTTATTCTAATAGTGTTTTCATACAATAAAAGATTTCACTCAAGGATTCAGGTGACTCCTAACGAATCCCTCTATATATTCACTTAGATAACTCTAATGTGATGGGACATAGTTGGAGAAGGGATGATTTTGGGACATAATATAGATGAGAAAATGTAATATAATGTTTGATATGTTTAACTACCCATCAAGGCATATTAGAATAAAAATAAAAGTTATGTTGATAATCATCGATATGATCTGAAATTAGATGTTGGTGAGAATGTGTTCGTGTGAATATATCCACTTAAGAAGGTTATGAGATTCAGTATAGAAGGAGATATGAGCCCTAGGTATATTTGGAATTTTTATATTCTTGAATGATTAGGGATGATTGCTTATTTATTGTTTCTTCCACCTAACCTATCTCAAGTTCATGATGTGTTCCTTGTATCTCTCTATATGAAAAATATATTAGAGCCTTCAAATGAACTAAAATTAGAGGTCATAACACTAGAGAAATATTGTTCTTTTTGGGAAAAATTAATGTATATTATTGATCAAAGAGATAAAATTATATTAAATAATACTACTCACCTAGTGAATGTTTTGTGAAAAACCACCAATTTAAAGTACCTACATTGGAACAGGATGATATGATGATGTAGAAGTATCCTCATTTGTCTATATCAGAATGAAAAATTATTAAGGTCAAATTTATTTTAAGGGGGTTATAATTTCACTCCATGAGATTTTATGAAATAATATTTTTCCTCAATATGTAAAATAAATTTCGTTGATAGCTTGCATTACACATAACACTCAGTTTTAACAAACCATGATATACTATAAATATTATTTTTTTTAAAAAGTGACCATTATAATATAACCATTAAACATAGATGTATGAATTGAAATAATTTTTTTTGACATTTATTATAATAGTTATATATATATAAAACATATTTATAAAATTTACGTATTTTTTTTGTAAGGTTTTTATATGTTTTGAAAAATAGTTTTTATTAAACAATTATTGACTTTTGTGAATGAAATTTAAAAGTACAAATTTTCACACATTATATATATATTTTTTAATAAATAAAATTCATTATTTAAATATACATGTCAAAATTAATTTTTATGGCATTTTTTTGTAATTTTATTAAAATAATTATTTTTTGATGAATAGTAAAGAAATACTATTTTATTAAAAAGTGCAGTTTATTTTAATGAAATTACTGGATAAATTTTAAATTAATGTAGTTTTAAAAGTAAAATTATATCAATTATGTAATTATTAATACAATTTAATTCATTAAAATCTATTTAATATATATATATATATATTAAATTTCTATACTTTTGAATAAATTGTCTTTTGAAAAACCAATTTTCATCGCGTCTGCCGATTTAATTTTAAATTAAATTATTCAACTACTATGAATTGATTTTGATAAAATTTATTCCATGTTTATATTCATTGTAATTAATATTAGGTAATAATGTTACCTTAATTCTTGGACATAATGAATAGTGATAATAGTAAACAAAAATAATTATCTTGGTCAAGGTTAAAATAAGTTTACTGGGGGCTGATACAAAAAGATAACGGTAAGTTTTTCAATAAAACTTATCTAAATCATAATATATGGAATTAATTTAAACATATACTGTCCCATGTTAGAATATATTTAATTGTTTAATCATTTTACTTGGTAATTTCTTTATAATTTTGGATTATTTTAAGAAATGCCCAAATATTTTCCAAGTAGCGTCTTTTCCCCCTACTCATAAAAGGACCTATCATATCCTCTCCTATCCACACTCCAAGATAATATTTTATGTTCAATGACCTTAAAAATACATTAATAAATTATGTCACCAACTCCTAGATTCCTTATATTGATTAATAACCCCCAAGATGGTTTTTTTTCACACACGTTTTTTTTTCTTTTCTATCATTGTATTGATCCGGCCCATTAGAAATACCGATCCTTTTCATGGGTATTTTATGAGATAAATCTTGAGTTTTGAAGTTTCATATATGTCTAACCACCCTAATTTGGGATCCCCATTGTTTGTTTAGTAGTTTTTGAAGAAAGGGTGGTTACTTCATGATTTGGGCCAACCGTGAGCCCATTCCTAGTCTTAAAAACCGAATTTGTTTCATTTATAACTCTTTTGTTTTTCATCCTTTTTCACCCATTAAATTTCCCACTTGTCCTATACTGATATATTAAAACTTATATATCCTTTTGGACCCATTATAAATTCATAGGCCGGGTGAATTTGGGTTACTCATTTAGGTATTGGGCCAGCCCATGGGCCCATTTCCTGTTTTAAAAAAATTAATTTGTTTCATTTATATCTCTTTCATATTTTACTATTTTTCGGTGATTCCACCCCCCCCTCGAATAAAATAACCCTATTCTAAGCCTCATAATATATTTTACCTCTTTGGAGCTCATGTGGGTCGCGGATTCGGGCGAAAATTCTTAGGAAATCTCAAATCTCTGAGATTTTCCAAGGTAAAGTTTATCATTCATAAATCAATCAATTCGTACTCCTTTAGCCCCAAATCTTCTTCCCCTGGTTCTTCAAGACCTTGGGAGTCTCTACAATAATTTTCATGCCATTCCATTTTCTCTAGGGCTTCAGATCTAGTGGAAGACGAAGAGTTTTCTAGGACGAAAGGTGAGATTCCTTCTCCTTTCTTCTTCCTCTTCCCCCTCATTTCATTATTTCATGGTTTTATATTGTACCCTAGTCTTGATCTACCTATGGTTTTTCTATAAAATGTTTTTTATGGGTTTTATGTTTGTTTAGGTCTGGTATTTATAGTTTTAGGGTTTATAAACCCGCGGCGGGTGATTTCGGGTGTGCGTTTCGATTACGCCGACAATTTGAGGTAGGATATCCCTTGCACATGCCTTTATCATGGAAGTTTCATCATTTTAATATTATCATATATTGATATAAATGTTTATTTTTGTTTTCAATCCTTTTTATAATTTTCTTGGTGTGCAAAGTCGTTGTTTAATCACTGTTATGTGAAAGGTAGTGTTGTTTTGTCATGAAAGTGCTCAACAAGTGTTTGTTTAAATGTTCCATTATCTTTTGAAAATATTTTGTGAGGTTTATAATCGGGTTTATGGTATTTTTAACATGTTACAGTATTGTGAATGAAAATATGACATTCAAGTGGTGTTTTATTCCTTTTCATGTACATAAAATAAATTGTTTTGTTTAAAAAGGGCCTGACATGTGTTCGGTAAATTGCCCGGTTGGCTTTTATTTGTGATGTGTGATTTAAAAGTTATTTGATTGGATTTATAAAGGAATTGGAAGAATTAAAAATGTTATTTTTGGGTACTTATATTGATTTCCAATTTGGATTTGTTTTTACAAACAAGTGGGTTTTGATTTACAACATATTTTGGCCCGAGTTGCCCAAAAATGGACCGTTTCACATCTTTATAAAAATGGTTGTGTTTTGAATATGTAACCTGAGTATTATAAGATATTTATGTATGAGGATTGCTGCTGTAAATGATGTTTATACAGATCCTTAATAAAATTAAAATGCATACCTTCATCAAAGGTTAGTTTTGAGAAAATGTTTAAAGGCCCGTTTGGCATTTCCTAATGAAGGAGTGTTTTACTTGTATATAACATGTTGTCAAATTGGGATTGTTTTATGGCCCATTAAATGATTTTATAAAATGTTTATTGGGATGAAAAATATGATTTGGTTTGGTTATGATGTGTTTTTATAATTTAAAGAGTGTTTTTGAAAGAGTTTTATGTGAAAAGCCTCAATACACTTCATGAAATTGTTTTACCAAAATATTTAGCAGTTTGTTGATTAGTTTAAGAAATGTAAAGAAAGATTATGGGCTGTTTGTGTTTTTATGGTTTTGGAATGGAATGTGGATGTGAAATGTTTATTTGATAATATGTGTAACTTGATTTAGCATTAAAGGGAATCCCGGGTATCTAGGTGGGCGGACGTGTACTAGTATGCTAGTGATTCTGTGGGGGTTGGCCCCTGTTTCACGTAGCAAGTTTGACGAAGACAACACTAACTAAACTATGATGATGATGATGATTGGGGACCACTAGGTTATGGGTATGTTACCTACTAGGGGCTCGTGCACGAGAATGGATATTTATTATGGTTACTTTCACCGAGATACGAGGTACCTAGGGCTCACAACTAACTAGTGCCTAGGGGTGTTCCTGTGACTAGTGCTCATTGGATATTTTGTACACACCGTCGGCATACGGTGTGTTTGGTTGGTAAATTCAGTAGTATGTGTTATTTATTTAAAAGTTATAATTCTTTAAAGCATCCCTCTTGAAAACTATGTTCATTTTATAGTTGCACCTCTTTGAAAAAAATAGTTACTTGCATTTTTGTTTATTAAACATGCAAGTTTTTGTCTGATAATTATTATAGCGTGGAACCTCATTTGAAAACCATACTTTCAAATCTTGAATTTAAAACTATAAATTGATGTTTCTTTTATTTTAAAGTAATGTGCATTGGTAATAGAATATCAGGCTAACCTACTGAGTTTTAATACTCACGCCTATAGTCTTCTTATTTTTTTAGCCCTTGTGCAGGTTTCATCTTTAGTTCGATCACCTTGGGCAACTTTTTATCATTGTGTTGGAGTGTGACCAGAAGTGTCACATGGAGTTATTTTTTCATCGGGATTGTTCAGTTGAGTTTTTGGTTTTGTTCTAATTTTAGTTTCTTGTACAAATAATATTTAGTTCAATTATTATATAAATTCATTTTGGGCTGTCCGTTTATTTATAATGTTTGTTTGATTGTTTATATGTGGGAGAAATAGTTTCCTTGTGTACTCTATTGATGCCCTTGGTGCTTGTCACCATCCCGGGAGGATCGGGAATTCCTCTCGGGACTTGTCGCGGGCTGGCCTGGGTGACCGGTTCAGGGTCGACTCGGGCTGGTTCGTGACATTTTTGGTGCGAACCTAATGAGGTTGTCTAAAGAATATATATCATTTTAAGTAGAAAATTTTATATTATTTATTTTTACACCTCATTATGATAAAATTAAAATATTTTTATATAATAACCTAAGTATATACAATATTGTGAGATATTATTATTTAAGTGGTGTAACCTACATCCATATCCTATTTGATCAAATGGAAAATGAAACCGTCGATTGTGGTTATGATGGACTACCACCTCACAAACTGATGTAATTTATTCCTCATCACAAAATCTCACAGATGGATATAATTATGGATTAAACATATTTATATTAAATTTATTACATAATTATACGTCTTTAATTATAATATCACAAAAAATATCTTACATTCCCATTTTTTGTAAGATGATAATGTCGCATGTGTGTATGTATGGACAATTGTATCTACGAAGAGATCTGATACATTATTCATTTTATATTTGCCTGGATGGTGATAAGGATATGTGAAATAAATATATATGATACATATGATATATATGATATAAAAACTACTATTTAAAGGTAAATAATATTTAACTTTTTTTCCCATTCGTCTATAAAAGGGAAGCATCATTCATGCATGCATACAACCTACCGTGTCCATGAATAGTGTAATTCATTTTTATATCTCTAAATTTCATGGATGAATAAAAATACCTATATAATGTATATATAATGTATATATATAATATTTATATCATGTATAATATCCTATATAATATTTAACCATGATCAAAGTAAAAGAAAAAAAATATCAAATCAAAATATACATGGAAATTGAAGCAGTTATTACCTAAAACATAATTTTAACAAGGAATTGTTAATAATATAGTGATAAAAGAAAATAAGTAAATAATATATAGTTATATATATATATATATATTATTTTATTTTTTAAATTTATTTATAATAAACCTACATTTATTATATTGTATTTTTTAATGTGTATGAAGAAATTCGAAACATATGGTAAATGATTTTCGTCTTGCTTTTATTTCTACGAGAGACATTCCATATTTAGAACTTGTTTCTTTTGTGTATTGTATAAAAAAATAACTTAACTTATTATTCTTCCTTTTAAATTTATGAGTATTTAAATTTCTATCTACAATTTTTTCATTCATGGTGATTATTATCCAAACGTTACCACATTGGTAAGGGTTTGATGTTACAACACAATTACTTATCAGGATTGTTTTCGAATATGATTATGATGATAAAATAAAATTATTTATAAATGAATAACAATATGAATTTTCATATACTATGGTTATTATATTAAAATTCATGTTTTCTATTCATTTTCACCTCTTTATGTACTCAAGTTATAGAAATAATTTATTAAGGAAACACACTTTATTTATCACTTCACTCAAAAATCTGTTTTCTTATATATATATGATTTCTAAAAGACATTTAATGAATTCTTATACTATTATAAAATGATTTTTAATTTGATATTTATGCATGATTTAAATTTTAAAAAGATAATGGAATATTTTTTTCATTATTCAAATAATGTAATTTTGACTTTTACCAAAAATATGAAAGGATCCTTTGTTTCAAATTGTACGACATGAATGTAATTTTCTTCCATTATGAAGAAATAATGGTTTAAATGTTAAATTTTCAAGTGAAAAAATTTATTTTGAATTTAATTGTTTCAATTAATATTTGAGAAGTATTTAGGTTTTAGATAAGTTTTTTATAGTGGACATGTTATTTTCCCCATGAATTGTTCTAAGTGATCTTTCAAAATTATTTTCTATATAAGATAAAAACTTTTCATGTTAAATTTTTTTTTTTTCAGTATATGATTCCATTATAGAATACTTTTAATATTTTTAGATGATTTCAGAATATGATGACAAATGTTTAAGAAAACCTTTTCATTTCAATGGGTTATGCTATGATGAAATGTTTATAAAAAACACTTCCTTTTTAATTGGTTATGATGTGATGTATGTTTTTTGATATTATAGAATAAAAATATCTATATTATGTGATGGTTGGAACCTATATATCCATTTAATTAATTGGGTAATCATTAATTTTAAATGATCTCAATGAGTATACAAGATGATATCCCAATCCATGAAGAGGGTAAATAGGAGGTTATCCTAGTCCTAAAAGAGGGTGAACATGAGTTTATCCCTATCTTAAAATAGGGCACATGGGATGTAAGCCCAATCCCAAAATAGGTTACTTTAAAGGTTATAAAAAATATTTATAGAGGGTACAAAGGAGGTTATATCATTCCTGAAGTAGGTGTATGAGTGGTTAGCCGAATCCTAACATGATTTGAATGTCTTTGTGGGAAACCTTGACATTTGATTTCATATGCTTATTCCCATGCCAAAAATCTCTGTATTATTCCAATGTTATGCTCTCATATAATATGTTCTATGATTCCATTATGATTAATGTCTTATTGAATTCAATTATTTAGGCCATGAATCCTGTTTATGATCTATGAAAAGTTGGGTAAAATTTTCAAATGTTATTAACTTGTTGTCATACCCTCGTACTCATATTCTGTTGATATCTCATTTGTTTATTCTTACTGATCATTTGACCTCACTATTTATTTCATTTACTTTTGTTGGGTTATTAAAATGGTATTATTTATGATATATCTATAATGGATTCAAGTTATAGATAACATAGTGGGAGATGATGTAGCTCACATATGAACCAGTTGTTTATGTTTATAGTTTTCAAAAGGCACTATACTTAAATGATTCTAGACTGGATTGTTATGTTATGTAATAAATATTTCTCTATTAAGATGAAATATTTATTTATGAAAGAATGGTATTTAAAAAACTTCTAAAATACATTAAAATTAAATTATATTATCATTATATAATATTCTATATTAATTATTGTAATAAATATCATATCATAATTCATGTAAGTGGTAAAACTAACCCAAATAGTAGATGCTATAATGATTTAAAAAGTATTTATTTTTTTATATAATGATAGTATAAAATTTAAATAAGTATGAAAAATTAATAAATATCATGTAACATAATTCGAATCAATCTTATAATCATCCATGTAGGGTGGTGATGAAAAATGAACATTGTGGTTTGTTGAGGAAATATTATGTATGTACAATGAATTAATGATTCCATTTCTCAATGATTTTGATAGAATGAAAGTATTTGATAAATAATACTTTTTTATTTATAATTGTTACATAATAAAAAAACTTATTCCTCAAATATATCCTTTTTACAAAATATTATAGTTAGATATAAAGAGTGAAATGCATCACTTTTTTATGGTGGTAGTATTCTTGTATGCACGATCGATATCGATTTATTTCCATAAAGTGTCATATGGATTGATTAATTATTGAAAAATTAATATAATAAAATTAAAGTATATTAATAATTTTTTTCATTATATTAATGTTTCTAGAATATTTTATTTAAAGGAATATTAATATTAAAATACAATGGAGTTAGAAATACTCATTTTGAGAACTTTAGATTCCTCTAGGAAATATACTTGGAAATAGTAGCCTTAGTTTATCTAATTTATTAAATAGGATTATGATAAAACTATAGGTTTATAAGAGGATAAATATTTCAGAGTTGGAGGAATAAATTTTAAGGGATTGGTGTAACATTAAAGAGTTGAACTTACCCCCTTTATATGGGAAGGAACATGAAACTTTTTGGAATACAATTTTTTTTAAATAATCACATGAAACAATTAAATTATCAATCGAACCAAAAGTGAGAATTAATTCATTGTTTTACATTATATGGTTTACAAATACAGTACCACCCATTTCCACACATTTTTTTAAAGATATTCAATATTTTTACCACTTTATTTTTACATTTTAGCTTTATGTGTATTGCATTGGTAAATAGTTTATACCCAAGAAATTTATATTTTTTTATAAATATATGATAAAACCAAAAACAAAATATTGGTGTCTTGAAACGAAATTTAATCCCCATATAATTTAATTAATATTTTAAATAATATAAAATATCCTTTAAAATTAAAACACTGAATATGTAAAAAATATTTTTGTAGAAAATATTAATTTAAACATTAGGCATTCTTAATCATATATAACAATAATTACCAATTAATTTAGTGATAAAATACTTCCATATTTGTGAAAACATAACATCATAGTATTTATATAAATTATTTTACCTCAATTTAATATATAAGAATTACAAAACATCGCTAAAAAAATTTAAAAAATAAAAATTTCACCATTATCACGACCAATAACATTAATCTCAATAATAACGTTTTAATGAATAAAATTTTAATTAACTTTAGTAAATTTTTTTAAATTTATGATCAAAAATATTAAATCCATTTGTTGAATTAATTTCTACAAGTTGTGAAAGTTTAATTTTTAATATAATTGAATATAAATAGGTATTACCGTAAAATAATACTATGGTTCCAAAAAATAAAACATGGGTTTAAAAATTAAACACTGAATTTTTAAATGCTTTATTGAAATTTTTGAAAAAAAAATTTATAAAAGTAGTTTCATGTAATTTTAAGTAATTATTTTTTGATTAAAATATCATAAAAGTGATGGTTTTAGTAAAATCAATATGTTTTACTATTCCCCTAAAAATCAATTATTTTAGAAAATTCAAAAAAACTAACTATAAGAAAATTTTGATAGGGTAAATTTAAAAATAAAATTAATTTTGTAATATTAAAATTGAAATATAAAATATATATCATTTAAATTAATGTAGAATAAATAATACAAAACTAATTTTATGGAAACATTCTCTTTTAAAAGTTTATAATTTCTTAGTAAATCTTTTTATAAATTTATAATTGATTAAAATATTCTAATTTACTATATAATATATTGTTTTTATTTATTTATTTATTTATTATTAATAATATTAATTTAATATTCTATATCCCATTTTATTTAGGTGTTGTTTGTAGAGCGATCTGTTTAACATAATTGAAATTTTGATGAAAAATATATTACAAAATATCATTGAGTTACAATTGATGTTAAAGAAACCCGTTTTCTTATTAGAGAAACATTTAGGTTGATATAAATTTGATTTTATGTAGGTATGGTCACTACTTTTTATCACCCAATGTGAAAAATACATTTGTATTATTTTCATTATTGTTTGATTGAAAATAAAATCTTAGATGCACTTATATGTTCTATATTTTATTAAGAGCACCATTTGTAATGAAATAGACCAGGTTGACCCAACCCATGAATCCATTGGTATTGGATACCATTCTGAATCCCCTAATCAAAAAATTAGTTCCCGAGAATTAAGGAATATGCTCTAGGGAATGATTCTCTAATGAAGAAAAAAAATAAACAATCCTCATAAACTCACATGAAATCTAGCATAGAATCTCTATACATTATATTACCATGCATATATAGTTAATAAAGATAAATAGAAAATTAAAAATGATTTAAAACTAATATTTAAAATTCATATTGTTTATATAAACATGTAACATCATCCAAATAATCATTCAAAATCCTTCTAATATAATTTCAAGAAATAAACTGCACACACAAAAACAGAGTACTAAAAGGACCACATGAAGGAAATAAATATAATAATCTAAAGTAATCAAGAAATAATATACCATCATAAACTAAAATAAAACCCAACCCATAGAAAAAGAAACACCATGTGTCCTGTATCCACCAACCACTTATTGATACAACGACCCATGGGAAAATCAGAAAGAACAAAAAGAGGCGAGAACATGGCTCTTGAATGAAAAAAAGAGATATAATAACATGCATATAAGTGAGTATAAATTGTGTGAAATAAATATTTCTAGTAGGATCTCACCATATAATCTCTGAAATTTCTTAAAAATAAAATTTCAAAAAAACCAGTTTGAAACTACATTTAAATTATAAATTTACACCCATAATTCATTAAAAAAACTAGTAATGGCCCATTCATTTTAAAATACCCCTTTTAATACCAAATCCATTTAAAATAAAAACTGTGAATCCTATTTTAATAAAAACTTTGAACCATGAAATTAAAACTAATTTTTTTTATAATAACCATGAAAATACTTACATGGGCAAGTTCCTTAAATCTAAAAATTTATATTAAAACCCCATCCTATTCTATGATATATTTTTCTAATGGTGTAACTAATTTTTAATAATCCTTTAATTTTAATGAAAATCCATGAACAAAATATGGTTAAACAGAAAAACACCATATATCAACAAAAATGAATTAAAAAAAATATAAATCTTCCCTAAAAATAATGTGAATATGGGAATAAACTAATTATAAGGGGGGGGGGATCCCTTAGATAGAAATTTAAACAATGGAATTGGTAAATCTTAAAATCACTAGGCAGTAATAGTAGGGGTTATTATAACAAACTTAATTTGTGACCATATACCTCCCCATATTTCATTAAAATAAAATACACTATCCACCTAACTTACGCACACAAGACTCTTCATGGGAAGTCCCCCTATCTTAGAAAACCATATAGTTAGTGGAAACATTCTTGAGATTGATATAACTCATGGAGGTAGTAGGTATATGTTTTTAATAGTACCTAGTTTTTTATATTTAGTAAATCTTGGGGAGGGGAGAAAACAATCAAGCCATGTGTATAAAATTAATTAATAATTCATAATAATTAAACCTCATCTCACCTCCAATAAAAATGAAAGAAACATTCCAATTTAATATATATGAATAAGAATCAAGGATTTCATAATAATCATTGAATCACCTCTCGTTAAGGAAAAACATGTTAAAAAGGCCATATCAAATAAGTGACTTAATTTAGAGGGTTTATCCAATATCTAATCAAATCTATTTTAAATATAGAAAATATGACATTAAAAAAATATCTTTGTTTACCAATCCATATAACTCAGTTTTAAAGATCCATTTCTAAAAACATATAATAAAAAATAGTTGGGAATCAATTGGAAAGGAATATCTCTTTTAAAAACAATTTTTGATATAAAAAAACTATTTGAAATTAATAATTTTTCTTATAGAGGTGACTTTTTACTAACAAATATATTTTTAAATATAAAAAAACATCATATGAAACTCAAACTATAGTAAAACACACAATAAATTTTAAAATTTAAATTGAAACAATACATAATGAATTTAAATATTCACTGTTTATTTTACGACAAACAATTTCTATGTTTAAAACATAAAACCACTTATAAATTTTTATGAAAAATAATAAATTATATGAAATTTGTTTACTACCACATAATAGTATATTATATAATTTTAATTTCATAATGAAGTAATTTCATGAAACTTAATAATTTAAGACACATTAATAAATGTGATTATTTAGAAAAAACAACATTAGAATCCTGTGTAGTGATAAAATTATGATGGAAATAATCATAAAAAATGATGAAGATGGTTTTCTGGACCTAGACATCAAATTTTCCCAGATTAAGTTTTTCCTGATCCCAAAATCAACCAACGTGGCCCCTAAGCTTCATGATGTAAGAAAAAATGATGAGAAATTAGAGGATAAAGGGGGGTTAAAATATCTATAGGTCTATACATTTCTAAACAAACTACAAAATTAAGGAAATGAAATAGATAATTCATAAAAATATTAAGAATCAAAGAGGGGATCATGCCTATTCAAAGGTAAATTTAGAGAGGGGAAAGAGTAGACCCTGAAGATTAAAATCAAAGTGGGGTAATTTTGGAGAAATATATGTTTAAAAAAATCAGAAGACCATTGGCTTTAGATACATGGTTTTCCAAACTATACAGGTACTTTACTCCTTTATCTAGACACACATTATCACACTAAAATGTTTCGGTTCCCTGTTTTCCCAGTAGTTTGATAATTATTTGTTCCACCTTTAATAAAAAACAACGTTTTTTTTTCATAGTTTCCATGTAGTTTTTACTAACTATTTATAAAACAAGAACCCAGAACTGCAAATATTGAACATAAATGATGTCAGTAAATTCGTCCAATACTCAATATAATAGATTACAATCAATAAATATGTAAAATAATTTTCAAATTAGTGGTCGTGGTGTGAAATTTCTCCCAAAAAATTTAATTTATTCTCCATGAATTAAATTGGTTAAATATTAAAGAAATGTAATGATAAAATCCAAAAAACTAGATAATAGGATAGGGGGTGGGGAAACTAGAAAATAGCCTAAAATAAGGGAAAAACCAAATCAAAACCATCCATAATTATGAATTGAATAAATATTTATGTACCATTTGACATATCTAAAGGGGAAGTCAACTCAAAAACAAGAAATATAAACCCTAAAAAACAAAACATTCCATTAAGGTATCTTAACCATTGAAACTTATTATAAAATGGTTGACCAATGGGGTATAAACTCGCTAAAATAAAAATCAATAAGAAAATATACTTCCCTATGAATAAAAGAATGAGATAAAAATCCTTTAATTAATAAAAAAACATCCCTTAAATAAGATAATTTTTAAAGAAAACATCAATAAATTAATTCTCTATTAAATCCATAATCATGGTAAAAAAACACCATTAAAAATGGCACTACCATTAATTCTAGAACAAGGTCAAACCAAAATAGTTGCATTAAAAAACAAAGCAAGAAACACACATTGAAAAGTTTTATCAACCAAGGACTACACGGATATAATCATTTCACAATGATCTATAAAAGATAGTAACCGGGATACTCACTAATGAAATTCCACCCTTAGTGAATCCAAAATAATTTAAATAGAACTGAATAAAGAACAATAAAAAAACCCATTTCAAAATACCATGAACTAACCCATAGTTTCCACGTTCAATAATTAAAAATTGAAACCCCAAAAGGTACACCAATCACATGATCCACTGGGAAATATGATCCACATAGAGTCATAATGACCATAAAAATAACCACACTTCATAATAAAAAGGAAAATAACTCAAATTTTAATAAATAAAACAACTACCTAAAAATATTCTATCTTATATAGAGAGAAAATTTTAGAATAATTAAAAAATATCATCGATACATAAAACCCACTAAATACAAATTTATTTCTATGAGAGTCAATAAGGACTGAATTAATTTTACACTCAGCATCCATGACCCTAGCATCCTTCCAGCCCTATTCAAATATAAGTATGAAGAGGATGATTCAAAAAATATTTGATTTTTCTTATAACTAGAAAAAATTTTATATCTACAACTCTATTTAGATTCTAGTTAGATTCACTAACTCCAAGATATATATCTAATAAACAAGGAGAATCACCCCAAGGATCATCTTTTTATATTGACATTAAATCATTTTTAAGACCCTCCATGTAGGAATCATCCTAATTACCAAGAACATGGATCAATCCCACTCATATTTCTAAATACAATTTGTTTAAAAATATAAACTAATAAATAAATATGAATAAAAAATATAAGATCCAAGAAACAAAAAAATATTCTCTCCATTTAGAAAAATCATCAAAAAAATAAAATGAACAGGAAAATTTATCCCACCTCTCAATATATATCATTATATCTAAAAAATTGAAAAATAATAATCTTATGAAATTAGCTCATTATCAAACACATTTTATTAAATAAATAATTTAAAAATTGACCACCCATTTTAAAAACCAAACAAAAATAAAACTAAATCCTAGTTTTTTTTCAATTCTTAACAAATTTAAATTCCATCTCCCCATTTAGGGGTCATAAATATACTCAACCTACCTTCAAAAATAAAAAAACAAATTCACTTCATTTTTAAAATATAAATAATTTTTTTTATAAATTTATTAAAATTTAATACTCTAATAACACGATAATTAATTTTATAAAATTCATTTTGAGAAAAAACATCCCTCAATGTCATGTCATTGAATTTAGAGAACTTTTCAGAAAAATTTATATAAAACCACCCCACTACCCTCATCCCAAAGCACTTCAGTAGATTTATTTTTCTTAATATAGAATACTTTTAAAAACTGTTAATAAAAAAGTTTTCATTTTAATTTTCTCTTGAGTATTCATTTGGAAAATTATTTTTTATGGAATTACATTTCTTACTCTCCAAATGAACCTTTAAAATACCAATCATCAATGAACATAGAAAAATACATAGCATCAAATCAACGCAATTAACATTGAAACATTATAAAACCCTATTCATTCCACTTCTATCAAATAGAAATTATATTAAATTAAATATGTAATCCATATGGGTTTAAATAAAAAACATGTATGCGATGTAGAGGTGTTTATAGATTGAAAGAATTTTTTGGTTGATTTTTTTTGAAAAGTTCACCAAGATTTGTGATGTCCTCAGAAAGATCTATATTGGTTCCTGACAGTTCACTAGACCATGGTAGTTAATTATGAATCTCTGATTCTTTATCCATTTGCACCAAAAACCTATTTAATTATATATAAAAATATATTAAACAACCTAATTATCAAAATTTCTTAAATAAAAAACACCATTCATCATGAATGAATTTAAAAATTCAGGAAAACAATTCATATCCTAACATCTAATAGAAACTAACATATCATCATGAAATATAGTTACAAGAAACCACTTCATATTTACCAATTCATTCTTGACTGTCATACTATCCTTATTACACAGACAACAAAATAAGATACATAATCAAAATACAAATCCCCTTTCAAAATACTTGGCTCTAATTCCAATTGTAATTAACGAACCTGAACATAACTAATAGGTCACCTGACCTAGATCACTATTGGGTATGAATCTAGTTCCTGATCTCAATTGACATTCAAGTAGTTTCTACTCATCACATAAGAATAACATGTAGACACTTTTACTTGAACATAAAATAAATAACTCATGTAAATTCCCTAGTAAACTTGAACCGATCATCCATACCTTGTATCAACAAGAACCAAAAAATATTCCAAGAGGAATAAATATGGTAAAAAATATTTATAATAAATAATATATAATTATCTCATTTTTATATTTGTGAAACACCATCCTGATAATCATCCCAAATCTATATTCATAAATTTTATCATATAGAGTGTGTAAAAAAATTCATATAATAATAACTAAAAGAAGGAAATAAATACAACAATATGAAATAGAAAAAACAAAATATCCAATAATAAACCAAACAATATACCCAAGAAACTAAAAACCAATCTCGATATGGAATATGGCTACTCACCGCCACCTGATACAACATACCATGGGATAACCAGTTAGAATAATATTGGGTAATAGCTTGGATTCTAAAAGATAAGTTGATATATATATACATTCATTATAGTTTTTATATAGGCTGTGATCTAATATTTTTTTATAAAGATATGAACTTAGATTCTATGAACTTTAATAAAATGTACATTTCCATAATATTTATTTTTTAGTAAAATAAGAAAATTTATAATCATCCAAGAATGTTTAATAAAAACAAGTATCATACCATTATTTTTAATATACTCATTTATGGACCACTTCATTTTATAATTTAAACAATGATTCATTTTAAAATAATCACATTAAAACATGAAGGTAAAACCACTAATTTTATATAATAAATAGGAAAAGAAAACAATGTTTATGTTTTATAAATCAAGTAATTTACATTTAAACACCTTCTTATTTCATTAAGACATTTCTCATTAGATAGAACATGTTATATAATATCCTTTAAAAGATAAAACATTCCAAAAAAAGTGTAAGATCAAACCATGAAGCACTATATATCCACATTAACGAATAATAATAATCAGGGGGCATACAACCAACATGAATAATGGGATACAATAGTCATAATTTATGAATCCCCTAGATTTAATCCTCATAAATTGAAAAGGAATATGGAGAATTAACTATGTTAAAATGGGAGTTTGTATTAGATATTATAGAATATGTGACAATATTATAGAATATATTACATCTTTATCAAGTACACAAGCCACTTGACCTACCCATATAGTACACATCAGGGGAAAACCCTTATCCTAAGAAGTGAATACAACTTTGGTATATTAGATACTATGTTAGATAATTACAATATAATATTTATATAAATCTCCCATACTACCTATGTTTTCCACGTATCTAATCAAGTGTTCATGAACAAAAAATAAAGCCTTGTTCATCACATGAATTTATAGAGCATGATAAATAAACATTAACTCACATATAAGACCCTCATAAGAAGTCTGAAAATGGGTGTTTGTATTAGATATTGAAGAACATGTGACCAAATTCTAGAATATGTTACATCTTTATCAAGTACGCAAGACACTTGAACTACCCATATAGTACACATCAGGGGAACCCCCTTATCCTAGGAGGAGAATACAACTTTGGTACATTAGATATTATGTCATATAATTACAATAGAATATGTCTATAACTCTCCCACACTACCTATGTTTTCCACATATCCAATTAAGTGTTCATGAACAAAAAATAAATCCATTTTCATCACATGAATTTACAGATCACGAAAAATAAACTTTAACTCACCTACAAGAACCTCATAAAAAGTCTGACATTTTTAGAACCAATAATAAGAAAAAAATAATTTCATTAACATAACCAAACATGTACCATAGTGTCTAAATACTGCACTTGGTATATCAAAAAAGGTTTTAAAATTCAATATTTTATCAAATATCTACTAAAATTATTTTATATTATTCCGAATGGGACTTTTAAAAAATAGATTCTCATGCAATTCCATGTCACCTATATTTATAATTCCATTTTTAGTTAATGTTATTCATAATTATAGTAAGAAATTATTTTGAAATGAATAGATCCTTTGAAATATTTTTCAATTTTTAAAATAACATTTAAATGAAAAACCACCGCTAGAATAGTATTTATATAAAAAACCCAATTTTTAATTTTAAAAAAACTTCTATGGAAAATCACCAACGTGTAAGAAAAACATTCAAATTCCAAATTATTTTTCAAAAAAGGTATTATCATATTTACATATTCACTTTTCAATAGAAAGAAAACATATTACTCATTTTAAAACAAAATCCCATTGTGAACTTTTTGTTTTAATAGTAAAGTCCATGAAAAACATTCTAAAACCCCCCAAATGAAAAATGTATAGTTTTAATTTTACATGGAATTAATATAAGGAAACCTAATGAACCAAGGCTTTATTGGAGAAGGAATTACCAAAAAAACATACCTATGAATCTAGATAAATTTGATTTATATAATTTAAGAATACTATATATGATAAATAAAATGTTTACAATGAAATTAAATGAAGTAAAACTACACATTATTAGGGTCACCAACACCCTAAAATCAGCCCAAATTTTACCTAGGTATTCCAAGGAAAAAACAAACCATGAGGAAATATAATATAAATGTAGTATCATTTTTTGAGGATCATTTATGGATAAAATAAGATAAAATGGAAGGAAATAGAAGGTAGTTTCCATTAAATAGTGATTAGAAAAAAGAGAGGAACATACTGTCTTGGATAAAAATATAAGGGAGAAAGAGGAGTTTTTAAAGAATAACATTAGTGAGTGGTACTTTTGGGAAAAAAATTAAAAATTTGGCAGACCAAAATGTTTCAAAATAAGGTTTTCCAAGCAATATTCCAACTGTTTCCCATTCACTAGAAAAAACTGGGAAACCCAAATGTTTTGGTCACACAATTAGGAAAACTATTCACTATTCTTAAAAACCACCATTGATAATAAATAAATTATTTTGAAAGGCTGATGGTTGAATTTAAATAACCAAGTCAAACCCATGAAACTAGAATTATAACTTCAGGACGTCATAAAGAGAATGAAATTCAACCTTAAAACCAAGTAAATAATAAACATAAATAAATGATTATTATATATAGAAAATTAAGGGTATGGTGTGATACCATTAATTATTACCATCATATATGTACTCATTCCATACACATTATAATTATTAGATATAGCAACAATAAGATCAAGGTGGATGATATCGGGAAGTGATTCATGCATTATGTAATAGCCTAAAAATCTATTATAAGATTTTTATTTAATAAGTCAATGTGTTCGATAGATTGTTTCATAAATAATAATGGAATTAAAAATAGTGATATTCTAATACCATTAAAAATATATCTCTTAACATATTATGAATGAATATGTGTTTACTTTTTATAAATTATATTTTTATAAAAAATAATGGCCACTTTTATTAATAATGAATATTCATTCAGTCTACCTAAAATGACCTATAAGATCATTTATTATTTGGAGTAGTACTATTCTAAAAAATATCATTTTATGTGCTGAGATTTTTTTTAAGAAATTTATGACTGATGAGGATAAATAATTAAAGATATTAATAACATGATAATAATAATTTATTTGGAAAATGATATATAATTAAAATAATAATAGATTATATTTGAAAATGTCATTTTTAGAAAAAAAATTATTTCTATTTATATTTTATGTTATTAATCAAAAAATAAATATATAAACATTAGAATTTGAAATCATGAAAATCAAAATCATTTTTCAATTCCTCTTATAAATATTAACCTAGTATGAATTTTTGATATTTTTATGAATTTTTTGGTTTTTAGTTGAAAAATATTGTTCTCATGAAACTTGTAACTGTATGAACTTATAATTACATTTGAAAAACCTTAAAGTTAAATAATATTATAGGTAATAAAATATTAACTTATGGTATAAATATAGGAATTTTATAATATTTTTGGGATTATACATCATATTTCCAATATTTTTAGTAATAATTAAAATGTTACATTAATAAAAAACACATTTTGTTCTATTATCTAAATCAGGTATATTCACATGAGACTCAATTTTGGATTTAGAATAAATACCCATAACCATTATTATTTTTAAAATAATTCAATTTTTTTTATTAATATTATTATAAAAGATAACTTTTTCTCATATGTAAATATAATGTTGCAAAACAATATATCTCTAAAAAATATTTTTCCTGATTTTGTGTCATTATTTAAAATATCTATTTTTATACCACAAATTTTTTTTGATAAAATAATATTCGAACATGAAACTAAAAGTATCAAATGTGGTTACAAGGTCAATTTTATTATTATGTTTTGAAATTAATTACTATTATCAAATAAATTTTCATTGTAAATGTAAATAGAGAAAAATTAAAAAAGGTTAAACAAAAAAAATAATAAATGCTCATTAATGTATTAAAATTAGTGGTAGAAGTGAGTTATGGCCTATAATCAATTTCATCTTCTGTTTTTACTTTTTTTGTTCATTTTCACTTGAATAGTAATGTTACATTGTTGAAAACGTAAGTGTTACTCTTAAAACTACTATTCTATTCACTTATAAAAGGTTGACATCTTCACTACTTCAAAACTCACCTATTATTCTAATTACCCAATTAAACACTGAAATTTTTCTCTTCCCTGAACCCTCTCCCACATTTGTATTCTTTTGTTCATAATTTGTTTGGATAAGTCTTTCATTTCTATAGAGACTTCCAATAAAAATTCACGTCCTTGATGTTAGAATTATCAACTACTTAGCTTCTATCATTAATTATCATATTTAATATTTTTTCTAGAAATAATAATATAAATATATTATTATAATTTATATATTTTAATGTTTAAATATTTGTTTTATTATAATTATTTATTCATATAACCCAAAAACTATGAAAAATATAATGGTTGTTCATGAGTAGTGTAGTCTACCTCCTCCACGATGTAATGTATATCATTTTTCTTTACTTCATTATAAGGGTTGATATATGAATTTTATTAAAGGATGATGATTATTTTTTATCATTAATTCTAATTTATGAAAAATACAATAACATATTAATGATATAAAAAACAAATTATCATTGTTAATTAAATCATTTAAAATAATCATCATAGGAGCATCATATTTTATTCAATTTGTGAATTTATTTCAATACCATTAATTATTTTTTTGTACATAATTATAATTATGAATTATAAAATTACTAAAAACTAAAAAATTAAAATAATTTTTCTTCTAAAATTTAATTACAAAAAAACCTTCTCATGATCATCTATTTATCATGGTGGGTTCTTGTTTGGGTTCGTTTAACCACATAAATGAACAATAGTGTACATTAACTTAACAGAATACAATGAGAACTTAATTAATTCATTAATATTATATAAATATGAAAGTATTGTTTTAATTTTGTTTTTTAATATAATATCAACATTTATCTCATTAATTAATAAAACACCTTTAGTTCGTTATGAATCACTGAAAGATGATCATCAATAATTTCATCTTCATGGTTTGAAACAAGAATTTAATTAAATGAAATTATATATTTAAAACTATCTATAAATATCTATTATATCACCTTAGATGTAATAATTGTGGTGGAATTTAAAAAAATGAATAGATACCAACATGAATTTTATGAAACTAGTTCCAAGAAATAAAAGATTTATTACACCATCTATTGAAAGTAGGTAAAAAATAAATAATATTTTTATGTATATAATGATTATAAATTATTATTATAAATGGTTATATTTATGAATAAATTTTATGGGTATTTATCTAATGGAATTAATTTAATTATTTAGGACATCTGGTGAATGTGCAGAACAAATCAAGACATTTTAAGGGTTTTCATTTCAATTTCACATCATTGATAAATGTATTGTATTTATTAAACTATTTTATTTTTCATGGTGTGTATATAGATAATTTTATATATTTATCATGAATCATTTTTATTTTATGTTATATATTTAAACATTTTATGTCTTAACTCTCAATGGATTCTGATCTAAAAAATTCAGAAGTGTAAAGGGGTGTCTTATCAATTTCCCTTAATTATCACAAATATTTTATTTATACACCTAATTTAATTTTTATAATTTATATTATACCTATTTAATATATAATATAATTAATTATCTTTTAATAATTTTATTTTATGTTCAATTGTAGACCCTTTCATTTATGGATTTAAATTCAAATGTTTTTAAAGATGAAAGGGTGTTTTGGAAAAAATTATGATTTATTGAGACATAATTTTTTTTAAAACATTTGTACATTTAATTGTGTATTCAATACCCATGGATATATTTATATAAAAACGTTTTTATTTAATTGGATTTACTTTCCAAATATTTTTCCCTCATTTATGTGGAAATTTATTCTGTTGCTTCCCAACAATGAGGATTTTGGGTAACTCAATTTTAATTCATAAACATATGATCATTCTTTTAAAATATCTCACATATGCTTAGAGCATTATACCCTTTGATTTCATTATATGGAAATATAATTTTGTTTTATAAGGACAAAAATTCCTACTACATAAAACCTTTATTATATATTCCTCAGTTCTTGGGTTATTTTCTTTTTGAATAAATAAACTTCTTTATATGAATAAATTATGATCATTTTATTCTCGTATAAGAATTGTATTATACTCATTGATCAATTTAGTTTAAACATCAAAATTTAAATAATTCAAAAACTATGATGTTAACAAAAAAATAATTTATTTTATTGACAAGCAGTAACATATTTGCATCCCGCATATTGTAATTTCAATATAGATGATTGTTAGCAAGTATAATATGTATTATTTAACCATTTAATTTTTACCTCAAGATTGGTTGTGAACATTTTATCCCTTATAATGATGTAGGGAATCTTTTTGACATTCTGGATGATTTTTGAATAATAATGTTTGTTGATCATGTATTGATATTCTATAATCTTTATTTATTTGGATAATAATTTTCTTATTTGGAAAGTGGTTACATAGGGGAAATTATGAAAGGAATTGATTACTCTTGTGATAAATGAATTAGAATTTATCACATGATGGGTGGGTATCATAATTATATATCCACTCAATTCATTGACATAACTCATGAGAAAAAATAGGTTTGAGTATTGAGTATATGACTTCCCAATTTATCATGATGAATTGACTATGGTTTTAATGAAAAGTAATGTGACTTGGAAGAGGGACTTGATAAGAGGTTTTTGATGTATAGAAATATTCATTCCATCAGTTTGAGATACAAATTATTGATATCCTTGTGTTGACACTCCATTTCATCACATTCAATAAAAGCTATTAAATGATAATATGTTATTGTGAAGAAAAGGAAAAGAATAAAAGAATTAAGAGGGTAAAATCATTCATAAAATCACATTCATGGAGGCCCCCCAAAGGATCATTGGCATAGAAGGTTGAATTGCACATCCAGTGGAACTGTGAAGACATAAACACCAATGTCACCCAATGGCAACTAACAGTGAACACACATGCATTAACATGTGAGAAATACCTACTCATGATGATATATTCCCCCAGGATCCCTAACTATCATATAAATAGTACGTTGTGGATCCTCATTTGGGATTATATAAAATCCAACAGAATCCTCAAATCTAGGATCAAACAAGTCCTTCATCCAAGCCCTCAACAATATTTCAGGTAGCACTCAAAAACCCAAGAGATGGGTGAATTAAGGGGGAAGTGGAATTAAAATACTTCTAGAATCTAAAATAAATTGTGAGGAACCCCTTCCTCCCTAGTCAAAAGGAACTGGAATGAATTACCCTTTCCAAACTTAGGGCCTATGTGAGCTCCTCCCGGGGACACATAAAAAGACTCCTGAACTATAGAGAAAAGGCTCACCCAATTGTTTTTCCCAGGTGGTCCATCACTAAATGACAATTTTCTTGCATAGGACTATATGTATGAAGCTATTCTAGTCTACCATGTTCAACCCTGTGTGAGACCCCCTTGGCTCCCCCAACATTCACTTGTTTGAGCTACCTCACAAGACTTCTTTTATTACACCAATCATATGGCCATTTTTTGGATCCCTTGTCCAAGAAGGACAAAATTGAATCCTCCATATAAGCCTTAAGACTTTAAATACCATGGTAAGAGGCACACCATCATGTCTACCATTCTGATATGCATTAATATGCTCATAGGTGTCCCTCACGTTTCCTCCCTAATGGGTAGGGTTTTCATTGTTCATGAAGATATGAATTCCTGTGGTCATGAGGACCCCGACCCTAGGGATAGTGTTAGGGATCTCCAAGTCTCAAATATGATTTCTAAGACCATTTTCATACCTCATCGTCTCTAAGAAGAGGGGGATATTATTCCCGTGGGGAGGGAGAGGATCATGCTTTCCTTTACCTTTGAGGAGTATTGAATTATCCTCCTCTTATCCCCATGAACTAGTTACAGTGCGTCCCTCATAGAGTAATCCCCTATCCTTTATTTAAGGACATTTACTACTTCATTTCTTCCTCCTTAGCCATGCCCTGTGGATGTATCCAAATGGGTAGACAAACATTAATTTCCAGGATACAAAAAGAGGAGGGAACTGTCATATCAAATACCACACACACACACTCTCTCCCTCCCACTTTGGGTATTCGCCTCATCCACTAGTAGACAAGGACGATTGTGTGGTTTCTCATATCTACCACTTATTATTATTTCCCACACCGATCATGACTCATGTGGACTTAGAGGTTGGTGGTGATCAAGACATATTTATGATCTCAAAATCTCTTAAGCATCATTCCATGTTTAATCCAACACTAAACACGGGCATCATACTCAATATAAGCCCCAATCATGTCACCATAAAACCTAATGGAATCCGCCTATATACTGTAATCCCCAAATCAATCCTCTCAAAAAGCCTAATTTCCTATGGGAAAACCTTTAGAGGGCATCCATATATGTGGATACTTATAAATAAACTACATGGGATTTGTTTCCTATCCAAATGGGATATGTAGGAAAACTCCATGAGGTCTAAATTTAATACCCCAAATCATTCCTATTCCCTCCGAGACACATTCCCAGTAGGGTCATGTCATGAATGGGAGCCCATATCACTTATAGGCCCCTTATTTCACCTCAGCACAAGTGACACACCAAATTTTGATGAGGAACCTTTCACCCAGACATCCCTTCCACAAGACGTTAAATGTATTGTTTGGTCCTTATTACAGGACCTTAAAAGGTATGATGTCTCCCATTAATTAAAACCAAACTAAAAGGGTTCTAATTAATTTATAAAGTATATGTAGAAAGTCTATCTTATGGTTCTGATATTGGAATTAAAAAAAATCCCATTTACTTGGATTATTTACACTCCATAGTCCCCCACTATGTGGCTCAAAAGCAGAATTTTAATAAAAAATGGAAAAATAATATTTAATCAATGCATAAAAGGTTACCATTGATGGAGAAATCTATATATATATAGATATATCCATTGTTAAATAACCTCGGAGACATAAAAATGATGCTAAATCCCATACATGGTAATAATTTATTGGTAATTGAAGGGGGACCCATGTCATACTTGTGAATCAATGAAGAATTAAAAAACATATATCAAATATATAACATATTACTAGTGTAGGAATGAATTCCACCCAAAAGGGTGTGATTATCCTCCCATCCTATTGACTAATGTGAGTTTTTATGTAATTTTGGAAAAGTTCCCCAATAATAACCTACCATTAAAAAGTGGTCCATGAGTTATCATGGAAAGGAGAACTGTTGGGTGTTTTTGAATCCTCAAATTAAAATGATTGGAAGCCATTCGAAAATGATGAAACTAATGTGAATGATTGGATAAAATTAAAACCCCCTGCAATAAACCATTGGTAACATGAATTTCTTCAGAACCAAGAATAAGGAATCTGACGTGAATCCTTAACCAATATGATGGTGTCACACACCTCTCAGGCCCCTTTCTCTCTCAAAATGAAAGATGTCCAAACATGACAATAAATTGGGTATGTTTTATTTTAATGATATGTTTATTTTATGGGGTTCAATTATTTTTTTTCTCTCCAATATTTTATCCAAATTCAATAGTACTTCCCTTTAATCCAAATGGAATCACACCAAATCTCATTGGTGTATGCTGTGACTGTTGATAATGTTGGGTCGTCATCCAAGCAGAGGATGAAATCACCATCCCAACATCCTCAACACTGGTTCTTGAATGAACTATTCTTTTAGTATCATTGAAATAGTACCATATCATCCCATGAGTCTTCCCAAAACACCCTCTAACTCATGAGGCCCCACCAACCATCCAAGCTGTGATGGCCTATTTTCGAGAAGTAGACAGTACTAATCTCCTTCTACAACTATTTTGGGATCTTGTCTCTGGAACATATTAATCAAATACTAAATTATATTAGGGGTAGAACAAGATTCCATAGATTAACTCATCTATAAGACATGGGAGTCCTTCCAATAGTCTCGTTATAGTACTATCCTCCACTAATAACACACGATAGTGAACCATTAGCAAGATGAAGGTGTCATCCTTAGTAGTCTGGCCTAGGTTATCTAGAATCATGCATGAAATATGGACAATCAGTCACAAAAATTAAAATATAGGGAATAGGTCCCCAAATCTGTCCACTCCGGAGGGGCCTAACAATCAAATTTGGTGGTGAATTCGGAGTAAGAAACCCAAAATTCTATTGAATATAACTCTTAGGTTTTAAATATTTATAATTTAGTATATGTCTATAAATCCATGAAATGTTTTTATTTGGTTTTAGAAATCTAAATATGGGTTATATATTTTTTGTATGGTTTTAAAGGGAACATGATTTGTACTTTGGTTGGTTAAACCATGAATAATTTTTCTAAAAACTATATAGTGGTAATTGGGGCTTCTATGAAGGAATAGTTTTTTATAATTAATTGGATAATTAGGAAAGGTTATTAAATATTTCAATGTAGGAAAATCAAACAATGGGTTTATGGTTTAACAAATCATACTTTCAAAATATGGGGCTCTAATCTTTTTTAGTAGAACCTAAATAATTTTTAAGTGGTTTAATAAACTTTTTAGCCAATACATGTGTGATATTATGAATTTTTGGAAAGTAAATTTTCACAAAATAATTTGCCACAAACCCCCCCTTAATTATAGGTCTCTTAAGCATTAGTATTTCATTGGGATATTTGTTTTCTAACCTCAAATATTTGAGTGTTTTTCCAATAGAATGATTTTCAGACTTCCAAATTTTACTATCCTCTCATCCCTTTTCATATATATTTTTTATAAACCCAATTGAAGGGTTATAAGTTCCATATTTTATCTTTAGGGTTTTTTATGTTATTTTGTTTTCAATAAACATAGGGGGGTCTTCTGACCTAATATCTATGAGGGAGTGGTGTGATATTTTAGTGGAAACCTTGTTTTTGGTAGGTGGTCTTTTCCCATTGTATATTTTTTACGAAAATTATAGCTCATGGTTTTGTATTATTAATAATTAGATTTGTTAAGATATATATTGTAAATAAAATTCTTATTATTATTAACATGGTGTAAATTTTGTGTTTATGTAATGGTTGTGGGAGATTTTAAAAACGTGTTGGGTAAAATATATATACATACATTTCATTTAAGAAATAGGGAAATAAATCATCATAAAAATAAAATTAGTGTGAGCTGGTGTGCGTTTGGTTTCCTTGTTCTTTGATATTTTCATTAATATTTTTCTGTAAATGAAAATTCCAAAATTTTACCCTTTTTATTTTAATTTTTTTAATGTGTTCACATATGGATAGAAAGATGTTATGAGTGAATATAAATTTATATTTTAAATAGAACTAATTTAATTTTTTTATGGTTATTTTTTTTATTTTTTAAGGATGGTATAATTATATTATATTATTATAAGAAGATGCGATGGTTTTTTTTTGAAGAGGTGGTGCAGGCGTGACGTAGACCCGGTGGCACATATAAGATAATGCAAGCATGATGTTGCACTTGGCCTTTGGGTCAGTTGATGGGAATTTAGGCCATGTAATGGGATTTATGCCCAATGGGCCTTCAGGATAGGATTTCTATGTAATAAGAATGGATGGTAGGATGGGTTATCCTTCGGGGGACAGTGACCAGCCTTTCCAAACTGTGTGTTTTTGGTGTGTGTGTGTTTAAATGTAATTATACCCCCGAGCACCTAATATATATAAAAGGAAACTACCTCTCTACTATTAATCAGAAAACTATGAATAAAATACCTAAACAACCCTAAAAATGAATTCACATCATCATTAGATATATTATAGAGATTAATGTATTCCCATAATACAATCCCTATTGTCCTTAAGAGGGGATCTAAAGTATATCTTTCAATAAATATTTAACCATACAACCCAAAAAACATTCATTTTTATTCTTATTTTAACAACTTAAATTATATCCTAAAAATTAAAATATAAAATCTTTATTATCTATGATATCATAAGATGTTATAATGTTTATATAATAATATTTATCCATATCCATTTATATTAAATGGGAAACAAAACCATCTTTTTGTGTATGATAAGATACCACATTACAGACTAATGAAAATTATTTTCTATCACTACCTCAAACAATTGGTCATAATGATTGATCTAATGAAGATATATTATAATTATGAAGTCATTATGATTATATAATTTTAGGATATTATCTACTTCATAACCGTTACACTTTAAAAAAATGATAACATTTCACATGTGTACATATGAATTACCACCTCCATGAAGTGATGTAATTCATTTTTCATTGTCACTTTTCACAAATGATTATAAATATGTAAATTGAGAATATTTATCTTTATAATATCACGATGATATTAATTCATATTATATAAAAAAGATCATTATAGAAGGACTATAAAATATGAATCAATATATATATGAATAATGATGAAGTTAACATCCAAAACAATGATAATAAAGAAAGATTATTTACAAATGGGTGTAAAGATGTTTTAAGATGATGAAATTTGAAATTAATGATAAGTATATAGTTATATTATTTTTTATAAAAAAATTTATATTTATTTTCAAGGAGGTTAAGTCATGTTTCACTATTTGGAAGAGTGATATAATTGGTTTCTTACCTCATTTTTTCACTAGGTCATATTACATATTTATTGTCTATTTTATGCCAAGATTATAATCATAATGACTAAGTAATATTTTAGTTTTTATTTACAAATTTTCCATGTGGGTTTAAATTTTATATATATAATCACTTCATTTATTAATTCTCACTTCAATGATATGATACTTTATGGGTTTCATCACAATTTCCCCTCCATTGAGATTAATTTGGTATTATGCACATATTTTTTTTATGTTGTATATAATTATCCATTTACATGTATTACATTAATATATATTTGTTAATTTTAATGAATGTTTCAATTCATGTTTACTCATTTAATGGATTACAATTTAATTTTTTTCCAATATATATATATAATAATTTAATAATCATAATTTTATAGAATTACTTGTATTTTTTTTTGAAGGAATATTATAATATATCCTTCATAAACTCCAAATATTTTCTTATACTCTATATTTATAATTAATTTTAAAAATATTTTAAAAATGTTCATTTCATTGAAACTTCCATAAAGCAATAAAATGTTTAAAATAAAATCTTATCATAAATTTTTTTTTCCGAATGAATATATTTTTCTTTAGGGCCATATTTTTTAAAATCAGTTTACAAAAGGAATTTTTATTTACTCAAGTGATATATTAATTACAATTTATATTATATATTAATTTTTCAACAGATTTTATGGATAATATATAATTTTTTTCTAATTTTAAATATTTTATTTTTTGTTCAAAAAGTCATCAAAAATTATTCTTTTTAATGTATAAGAAATTATTGAATTTTCTCACCACCATTAAAATTTTATTATATTTTTATTATTATATTATTTCCTAATGGTTTAATAAAGAAAATTATTTAATGATAATATATTTTTAATTTAATTCTTTCAATTTCATAAATTCTTTAAAATACATGATTTATTTTGAAAACTATATTTATTATGAATTGATTGATATCATTTAACTATAATATTGTTTTCCATTAAATTTCTCTTTGAACAATCAATTTCATATGATCATCATCCATCATCCATTTCATTACTCTTCCATATCTATATTTTTTTTATCATGGACTTGATTATTTAATAAAGTATATATTATTTCAATATATTGTTTATTACTATGAATGTAATTTTATAGACTAAGGAAATCATAATATTTCATAATGTTTATTCTATATAAATATATTTTGGTAAGAAATATTGTTTATAAATTTTATTGAAAATTAAATATATGAGAAATTCATTGGAAATTTAGTTAAGGATGGGCTCTAGTTATAGTTATCACTTCATTGCATAGACAAGTCTCATCAAAGTAGTATGTTGGTCACATTGTTTTAATGCGTTTTTAGTGTATAACTTCTCATATTTGTAAATATCTTACAAAAAGGTATTGATCACAATGTCCTGAATTATATATTACCTTTTTTGATAATTTAATTATTATATTTGAATTATATTATTTCATTGATATTATAAATGGATGCAATCCACGATGAAGTCATTGATTAAATGGGATGTTCTTTTAGTTAGATACCTTACTATATTGTTTAAGCATCATTTACTCATGATAACTACTTCTATATGAAAACCATACTAAGAATTTGAACTGGTAACTATTTTATTTTCCTTCCCCCTAGGATATAAAGAATAAATAGGTTAATGATCTTCCAGGATAGATAATATTTTATTCTACAATTTTTAAAAAATTATTTCCAATGTAAAATGGGAATGATGTATACATATGCTTCTTCAAGGCTACTAAACTGATAGATCCACACTAATGTGATCCCTTGTGTCATATTATAATATCATTTCGTAGACATATGACTATGGTTACTAGATCTGGGATTGTTACTATTTATATTAGAGAATGTTTTGTAGAAACTTTCACAACTATATTTTGGAACACATAGATTAAAAAATAGAACTATATACAATACTATCAGGATATATCAATATATAGGATAATATTACATGTTTTGGTATAGTTGATATTGTTTTTCCATATAAACTACATCCATTTATGGATATTATCATGTGTATGGGACTACTACACATATTCACCTCATGTTAATAACTATTAATGGGATGGATTTGGTTATAACAATATCGTCACTAGTGCCTGATGATTAGGCCTAAGACATTACACCTAGATAGAATCTCCTGAGGGATATTCATGAGTTAATTAACCTTTTAATTATGAACCATTATTCTGAATGAGGGGATAAAACCTATAGAAACATATAATATTCAATAGTTATATCAGATAAACCTATAGTGTAATGGTTTGATCTTTTTATGGATGATCATAATTTTAAAGGCATAGATTCACCGTTCTTGGTTTTATGTTATTCGTGTTTCATATGATTAAAGATAATTTCAAAGACATATATATATATATACATCCCATTTTTCTACTATGTGTTATTGTGAAGATATTATATGAAGAATAATGATTTCATATTTTTCAGACATATTTTGAATAATATTGATAACTCTCGGTCTAAATGATATTTGATTTCATTTTTCAAATTAGGATAAATGGGTTGTTATGTTTTGGTAATATATGGTTTATCATATTGAAACCCATGGGATTAATGAGTGATTTTTTAACTATGTGATTATTGTTATTTTTAATAATTTCAATATATATTTGAAATTAAATTAAAAATGTAAATAAAAATATTTTTAGCTAATATGGGATTCCATTTTATAATTAATGATTGAGAAATATTTTGGAAGCATATATGATTTCATTATGGATCTCTCGTGATTCGAGTTATTTATATAGATGATTTTCATATTTTAGAGAATTAATTATAGAATATAAATTATTAGTATATGAATTTTTGAGTGATTGATTTTGTTTACTAATAAATGTGAAATTCATCTCAAAAGAATATACAATCAAATATTTTTGAATTTTGGGTTTTTAACAAGTCTATCAATATTTTTAAAAATTTTAAAGCTTAGTTAATTATATAATGATATATAATTAATGTTGGGTGTAATTTTACATTATTTATATATTAATTTATTTTTTCCTAATATGAAGGATTATTCATATTGGTTTTTATTTTATCTTATTCTAACCATTTAGGATTTAGAAGAAATGTATTAATTTTAATCTTTTTAAGGATATTATAGTCTATTGAAAGTAGATTTTGGTTCTTAGGTAAGGAGAAATTCTTTATGATTAGCATGAATAACATCTACGTGTGAAATTAATTTTCTATAATCAAAATAAATTATTTATATAAAATATATCGTACCTTTTATAAAATTCTATAGGAATTTTTTAATCATAATAAAGATAATTATAATAATTTATAGTTTAATATAGAAAGTTACACTGAATTACCATGGTATTTTTTCAGAATATTTTATGAATGTATTATCCATATAGATATACATTTATAATGAGTTTCCTAGTAATAAGATAGAAATTAATGTTCTAGATAAAATATATATCTTCCATTATTACAATGTAAAATTTGGTTTATAAAAAAGGAATTAAAATTGTGAGGATGTAATTTCTATAAGGGGATAGAATTTAATACCCCAATATTTTAGTTTATATTTTCTTATATAAAGAAGATTAAATTATATAGCACATAGAACACACAACATAGATCTTAAATTAGTTGAGAAATAATATTATTTAAATATAAACATTATAACACGATCATCGAATTGATGGGTATGCATGTGAGTAAACAAAAAATGAAAAAATATATATGTATATATAGATCATAATCAAATCAAATATATTTATTAATGATTAGGAAATGAGAAATCAATTTTTAGTAAAATCATTTTATTATTTAAAAATATTTTTTTGTAAAAAAATCTTTATATTGAATTTAGTGAGAGATTATTATAATTAATGTTTTCCTATTTTAGAAATCGTATTTGATAAAATTATATATTTTTTAAATAATCATAACTAAATTATTTTAGGGCTAAATTTTATGATTTCCTTAAATGTTAGAATTTTTAGTGAAAATAGGAAATTATAAATTTTTATTAGACTATCATTTCTTTTGTAATGAACCAAACTTTTATCAATGAAATTTATCCCTTATTATAGTAATTTCATAATCATATAAAAAAACATTAGGAAACAAAATTCCACATCATGCTTAAATAAACTACAATGTGTCCTTCAAACATTAATTTTTCACTTCTGTGTTTTGAATTTCAAAAATCTAACATACACGGTTGCGATCAGTAAGTTGTTTGGAGTCCGATAGGACTAAGTTAATTTTTTGGTAAATAGTAACATAACCTTATGAATTGTAACCTACCATTATCAACAGTAAATCAACCAAAATAATAGTAACCTCACCCATGAATGTATAAATAAACTTTAAGCATCTTATAAGTGATAATATGAACACAGTAAAAGTATTATTATTTTTATAGGTCATAAATAATTAATTATAATGAACAAATTAATTTAAAAGAAAATTTATTTTCTTAAAATTTGTTCATAAATTAACAATTTTATTTCTTTTGGTTTTAAGATAATTTTATAAGATCATCTGTAATTTTTAAAAGCCCTATTAAATTAGTTTTAATTTTAAAATATTTATTTTTCAAGTAAATTATGATTTTAATTAAAAATTAAATTGTTCATATTTATGTAATTATTTTTTAAAAATGGAGTTCATTTTTGGATTTTACGCATCGAAAAATTTTAAGAGGGAACTTTTGGGATTTTTTTGAAATACTTTAATATTTGTAGAATAGTGAAGTCCGATAATTTACAAAATATGCTAAATAAATGAATTTTGGCATCATGTTTGATTAATAGATAATGTAACTGGCCATTTGTTAAAAATATAATGCCCTTATTACTATTTTTTGTCACTATAATCCTCACTATTTCTTCTCTTGTGGAGAAATAATACATTAATGAATATAATATTAAGTAAAAACTCCTCCCCTCCACTCTAAATACCACCCATCACACCCTCATTTATTCACACCTCTCAATCTTTAGGACTTTACCAAATTATTCCAAAATATCCCCCAATATCCTTCCCCACATCCAGAATCCCTTGATCTTCTCAAAATACTGAATCCTCTCCCCTAAATAGGCTCTCAACGGAGATAAACTCCAGAGGCAAACTCCTCTTTCCGATTCTTTTATTTTCTTTAAAGTTCCTATATTTTCTTTTTCTTTCCTCAAATAAATTCACAAAAATGGTATGATAACTCCTATAATATACATGTATTTTAATTATATTACTATAATGAGATAGTTCATCATAATCTCACCTTCCCTCTCATTTTATATTCAAAATGAAAATAGTGTCTGTGATGTGTTAGTTTATCACATTCCGGGATTATGGGTTTTCAATTTGTATTACAATCATAGAGACTAGTCATGAAACCATTTTAGTGGTTGTACCAGATCATAATATATTTATTTTATATTATGTGATGTTCTGGAATCCTTATACACTCATGATATAAAGTAATAATACAAAACCAGTTCATTGTGAGAAAAACCACAAAATTAATCCAAGCATTTAAAATTAAAATTTTATCTAATGATTCATCCTCATGGTATATAGAAAATTCATAATAATATCATCTATAGAATGTAACTAATAATATATATTAATAATTCTGGATATTTAACCTCATTTCAAATGAACATCTATTCATGAATACAAGTGAACCGTTCATAAAAGTTAATAAAATTAACACTCCTAAACAATGAAATTAAGCGCTATAACTCAACCAAAGTTCCATAAAAGAACATAATAAAACCATAATTAATAAAATTCACATATTAAATGCTATTAAATTTTTAATTAATTAATCTAATTTCATTATGCAGGACTTTAAAGTGAATAAAGCATTCAGACATAAGGTAATGGGAAATTCTCGAACCCAATTATATTTCTTTAGGTTTTTCATCTTAAATCCATTTTTATATATGGATATTCCTTAAAAATAATTTATTAATCATAATATTACCTTTTCTAGGATATAATTTGTCTATAATAGTTTTATTAAAAACCCAATGTTTTCCAAAAGAAGTGTTCTTTCAAATAAACATGCCCTTTTTACTTATCGAATATTGTTTCACTCTTTACTCAAGGTTAATGGTTATATGTCAAGAATGACATTCCATCTTTATTATGGGAACCAAATTTTTTATGAATGTATTATTTATTTCATGAAACCCATTTCTTTCCATGGGTTATATTATGTTTATGTTTGACATATTTTCTATGTGGTGTGCGTGATAATGTAAATGTTATGATGTGACGGGTGTGCCCAGAATTATATAGCCCAATATGAATGTTTGAATATGATGGGTGCACCCAGAATTATATAGGCCTCCAAAGAATTGTGTTAAGTGATTAATATCATGAGTTAAAGTGTAATTATGCGCGAACATGATGCTAGCCATTTTCACAACTATGTGTAATAGTTTACCACTAAGACATGATGTTTCATTTTTATCCATTTCCAAATTCAATGCTATTAAATAAATGATGTTATGATTATTCTCACCCCATGTCAAATTGTTTCTTGTTATTATCTTTCCCCTTACTCATAATTTTTCTCTCCATTTTTTGATTTATATCCTCAGGTGACTACATGTACTAATGAGTAAACAAGGGCCGATAAGAATCTAGAGAAGAAGGAATTAAATAAATTTTTATGCTTTATGATGTAAATGTTATGCATGGTCCTAGTTTTCCAAACACACTAAACCTTTGGATCCTTATTGTGTAATGTTTTTATTGAGTTTTTCATTAAAATGATTTAAAAGTAATGTAATAAAATTAGTTGCGCTATAGTTGGTATCAGATGAAAGGTATGGTTAATTTGAGAATTAGGATTAACGAACCCTAGAGAAAACTTCTAGTATAAGATTAATTAAATATTTTCACACAAGAATATTTTATAAACATAGGGATCCCATAATATATGAATTTAGGGTAAATTTCACAAATGAATATGTTATTTATTCGTGACTCGTTGACTTATGTTTTGTTCTATCCTTTGAAATTTTAGAAAATTGTGGGAATTCAGAGAAACCAGGCCAAAAACCCGTGCAAGGGCCAATGAAATGATTACTCGAATGAAATCACCAATTCTTTGGGAGGTGGAGTTCAAAACTTCATGGCGATACTTACCCAGTTGTCTCAGGTTGTGAACAATAACCTGAATAATGTGGAACATCATCTTTCACCAAAGATGGAGCAACTGGCTATCGAGTGTATTATACGGAAACGACCACCGAAGTTTATTGGATCTTCTAATATACTATTTACGGAATAGTTAGTCAACTCCATGAAGATGTTCTTTTCTCTGCTTCATTATTTTGAGATGGAGAAAGTTATTCTTTCCGTTTATCATCTTGATGGAGAGGCCAATCAATGGTGGGATTTGATTAAGAACACTAAGCCAGATAACGAAATTGAAGAGATGGAATGTGAAGACTTTAAGATCATTTTTATTAATATGTATTTCCCAAGAACTCTTCATATAAAGATGGAGAGAGAATTTATAGAGCTTAATAAAAATGAAGGAGAATTTTTCCCAACCAATGAAGCTAATTTCACCCAGATTCCAAGGTACACTTTAGGTTTGTTATCAACAATGATTGAAAAATTGATAGATTCTTTAGTGGGTTAAAACCACACCTTTTAAAGGCTCTTGAAATTCGAAACATTGAGAGTTATGAAATTTTTTTTCGATGTGATCTCAAATTAGATATGGAATTTTGACAATGGTTCCATGGATACGGTGATAAGAAACGAAATGTGGACTTTCAATTCAAAGGATCTAATGAAAAAGGATGGAAGAAAACTCAACTGCCCACATGCCAAAAATGCGGGAAGAAGCACCATTAGAATTTCCTCAAAGGGATAGGTAAATTTTTCAAGTGCGGTATAAAAGGACACTATGCTCTTTAATGTAGAAAAGATGTAAGAAGTCAGGAGAATGTGATGGGAGAAAGGAAAGCACCACCCATGGTGAAATTATACAACTATAGGGATAAAGGGAACTATGAAAGATAGTGAACTAAACCTCAAGCCCTCAATGTTAATCAATGTCAGTATCCATCAAATCCAATGTAAAAATGGGAAGGCTTATTCCATCACTAATGCAAAAGACAATCAAGAAAATAAAGTCGTACAAGGAATACTTCCTATTCACTGAATAATGGAAAAAGTCTTATTTGATTTTGGTTCTACGCACGCCTTTATATGTTGAATTTTCTCAAGAACTATGGATTATAATCCCTAAAACCTTGAAGTAGAGATATCCATAAAAACCCATAGTGGTGAAATCATTGCAACCCATGTGTTAGAATATTCTCCTGTTGGTTTATGTGGGAAGATTCTTCCAGAGAATATCATGCTACTTTCCTTGGTGAAATTTGATGCTATAAAGGGAATGGATTGAATCTTGTTATATAAAGAAAATATCAACTACTAGTAAAAGGAAATATTTTTTCATATTCAAAACCATCCCATGATCCTATACAAATGAAAGTACGATCATGATTCTCCTTTGAAAAATCCTTCAATGGTGTGGGTGTTTATTCCCTATGAAGAGGAATACCTCATTCAAATGGTTGAGTCAAAGTAAAGTTTCAACATTGAAAAAATGTACATCATGAGGGAATATAGTGATATATTTCCCAAATCATTACATGAACTTCCCACAAATTGTGAGGTAGAATTATCCATAGAACTCATAATCAAGGCTACTCCTATCTCAAAGTGTCTCTATAGGATGGCTCCGATCGAATTGGAGGATTTATTGAAGCAGATTCAAGAGCATTTCAGAAAAGGGTTCATATTCCGTAGTGCGTCACCATAGGGTGCTCCAGTGCTCTTTGTGAAGAAGAATGAATGAACAATGTGACTGTGTATGAATTATTGGGAACTAAACAAGATTACTATAAAGAAAAAGTATCATATCCAAAGGATTAATTTTTTGTTCGATCAGTTACAAGGAACTCAGTACTTCTTAATGGTAGATATTCATTCTGGATATCATCAGCTAATGGTGAATAATGTTGATATTTAGAATAGTTCCTTCTTTATAAGGTATGTTCACTATGTGTTTCTGGTGATTCCCTTTAGACATACTATTTCTACAGTAATATATATGGATTTTTTGAATAGAGTCTTTAGATATTACCTTAAAAAATTTGAGGTATTTTTTTATCAATGATATTCTCATATACTCCAAGAGAAAAAAAGAAGCAATAAGAACATATAAAACATATGTTGGCGACATTGAGAAAGGATAAGTTGTATGCCATGTTTAGAAAGTGTGACTTTTGGGTGAAGCAAGTTATTTTCTCAGGACATGTGATCAGAAGTGAGAGAATTTATAAGGACCCTTAAAAAACAAAGGTTATTGAGGAATGGACCAGACCCTCTTGTGTCATAGAAATCATTAGCTTCCTTGGATTAGCGGGGTACTACCGATTTTTTGTGAAAACATTTCCCATGATTGTCAATCCCTCTACCTAAGTTAACAAGGAAAGGTGTAAAGAATGTTTGGACAGAAGAATGTGAGGGAAGATTCAAGGAGATAAAGAGAAGGCTAAGCACTTCACCTTTACTCACATTACCAAAGAGTGGAGAATGTTTTCTGACATACAATGTTGCATTAAAGAAAGGCTTGGGCTGTGTACTCATAAAAATGAAAATGTGATAAACTACGCCTCATGGCAGTTAAAGATACCTGAGAATAAATGCTTAATGAATGATCTAGAATAAAAAACTCTGATTTTTTCCTTAAAAATATAGTGGCACTACCTCTGTGGTGAGAAGTCTGACATATAAACTAATCATAAGAGTCTAAATTATATACTCACCCAAAAAGAGTTTAACAGGCATCAAAGTAGATGGATATAGCTAATAAAAAATTGCGATTTCTCTATTCACTATTATCCTTGAAAGGAGAACATGGCAGCTGATGCTCTAAGAAGAAAAGAAATTTCTATTCTATCCATGTTGCAGATTTAGAAAGACCTTATCATCATGGATATGAAAAGGATGGATTTTGAAATCATAACAGTGAGGAATACATCTTACCTTGCCCAAATGATATCCCAACCATTTATCCCACAGAATATTAAGGAATAATAAAGGATGATCGAAAGATACAAAAGAGGGGGAATGTAGAAAAGTAAGGGAATATTCTAGAGTTCCATATTGATGATGATGGTGTGATTCATTTTGGAACTCATATTTGTGTGTCTTCATCACATGGGATAAATAAGGAACTATTTGATCATGCCCATACATCACCTTTTTCTATCCATCATGTTAGCACCAAGATGTACCATGATCTCTGAGAACACATTTGTTGGGACAACATGAATAATGAGATTGTTGAATATATCTCAAGGTTCATGATATGTCGGTAAGTTAAATTATTTTGAAAAAAGTCCAAAGGGATGATGCAACCATTTCTTGTACCCATGTGGAAATGGGATAATGTTACCCTGGAAATTGTCACGGGTCTCCTGAAGATGTCCAAGGGAATTAAATTTGATATGGGTTGTGGTTGACCGACTCACCAATGTAGTCCACTTTATCGCTATTCAGGAATATCTATCACTTGAAAAAATTGAAAATATATATGTGAAAGAAGTTGTGAGACTACATGGGGTTCCAATATCGATTGTCTTTGATCATGATCCAAGGTTCATGTCTAAATTTTGGAGAAGTCTCCAACATACTTTGAGTATTGAATTAAATTTTTTCATGAACTATCACCCCAAACTAATTGAAAATATAAAAGGACTATTCAGATTCTTGAATATATGTTAAGATCTTTCTCTTTATAATTCAAAGGTGGATGGGATCAGCATATCCCATTAGTTTAGTCTTCATACAACAACATCTTCAAATCAAGTATTCAGATGGCTCCATATGAAGCCTTGTATGGAAAGCGATGTAGAACTCTAACAAGTTGGGATGAAGTTGGAGAAAGAATTCCACTTGGGCCTGATCTTGTGCAAGAGATGATAGAGATGGTTGAAGTCATCTAGAAACATATCAAAATATTCTTAGAGGGGAAAAAGAGATATGTTTAAAATCTTCAATGGGAATTGGATTTCGATGTTCGAGATAAAGTATTCTTTAGAATATAACAATGGAAGAGAGTCATGCAATTTTGGAAAGAAATGTATGCTAATCCCAAGGTACATTGGCCCCTTTTAGATCCTTGATTGCATATGATCTGTGGCCTATCAACTTTCAATTCCACCAAATATGGATCTCAGTTTCATGATGTGTTTCATGTATCACTCCTTAGGAAGTATATACCAAATCCCTCACAAGTAATAAACCCAGAGATGGTACAATTTGAATATGATCTCTCTTATGAGGAGAATCCAGTCATGATTCGGGATAAGAGAGAAAAGGATCTACACAAAAAGACAACCATCCTTGTCAAAGTGTCATGGGGGAGACATAATTATGAAGAATAAACCTGGGAACCATAGGATGCGATGAAGGAGAAGTACCCTCACATGTTCATGTAAAATGAAATTTTGATGGTGAAATTTTAAAAGGGGGGATAATGTAACGAATCAAAATTTTATCAATGAAATTTCTCTCTTCTTATAGTGATGTCATAAATATAAAAAACCACATTAGGAAACACAATGCCACATCATGATTACATGAACTAGTATGTGACCTTTAAACATAAATTTTCCACTTATGTGTTTTGAATTTTGAAAATCTGACATACATGGTTGTAATGAGTAAGATGTTTGGAGTCTAGTAGAACAAACATATTTTTTTGGCTAAAAGTAACCTACCTTTATGAATAGTAACCCACACTTATGAAAATTAATATGCACCTTATGAATATTTGGCCTTCCAAAAGAATAGTAACCTCACCAATGAATGTATAAACAAAATTTAGGCATCTTATAAGTGAAAATATTTTCACAGTAAAATTATTGGTATTTTAGTAAGTCATAAATAATTAATTATAATTAATTAATAAATTTAAAAGAAAATTTATTTTCCTAAAATGTGTTCATAAATTAATAATTTAATGTCATCTGGTTTTAAGATAATTTTATAAGACCATATTTACTTTTTGAAAGCATTATAAAATCAGTTTTAAATTTAAAATATGTATTTTTAAAGTAAATTATGATTTTAATTATAAATTAAATTGGTCATTTTTAGAGAAATTTTTCTGAAAAATAGAGTTAATTTCTGGATTCTACACATCGAAAAATGGTTAGGGTCTATTTTTTATATTTTTCAAAAATACTTTTATTTTTGGGGAATAGTGAAATTCGATAATTAACAAAATATGTTAAATAAATGAATTTTTGCATCATGATTGAGTCATGGATTATGTAAATGGTCATTGGATATAACTAAAATTCACTTATTACTATTTTTAGTCACATGAATAGTCACTATTGCTTGTTTTGTGGAGAAATAATAAATTAATGAATATAATCTTAAGAAAACCATCCTTCCCTCCACTGTAAATACCAATCCTCACACCCTCTTTATTCACACCTCTAAAGGCTCAATAATTAACTAAATTCTTCCCAAATATCCCACTAATCGCCTTACCCATGTCTATAATCCCTTTTTCTCCACAATATACCAAATCATCTCCCCTAAAGATGCCCTCAAAGGAGATAAATTCAAGAGGTAAATTCCTCTTTTCGATTATTTTATTTTATTTATAGTTCCTTTATTTTATTTTTCTTTCCTGAAATAATTTCACCCAAAGTGTATGATAAATATCGTAAAATAAATTTACCATAATTTTATTATGATAATGCGATATTTAATCATAATCCCACCTTCCCACTCCTTTTATACTATAAATGAAAACACCACCCAAGATGTGTTAATTTATCACAATCAAGGACAATGGGTTTTCAATTTGAATTATCATATTAGAGAATGGTCATGAAAACATTTTAATGGTGGAACTAGATCATAATATATTTATTTTATATTCTTTCATGTTCTATAATCCTTATACACTCATGATATAAAATAATAATACAAAATAAGTTCATTGTGAGAAAAACCGCCAAATTAATCAAGTGTTTACCATTAAAATTTTATCTAATGATTCATCCTCATGGTATATAAAAAAATCATTAAAATATAATATTTTAATTTTCACTAATAATATATATTAAAATTTGTGGATGTTTAACCAAATTTCATTGAACAACCATTCATGAATATAAGTGAACCGTTTATAGAAGCTAATAAAATTAACACACTTGAACAATGAATTTTAGATCTATAAATCATAAAATGGTCCATGAAAGAACATAGTAAAACCATATTGAATAAAATACATGTATTTAAGGCTATGTAATTTTCAATTAATGAATCTAATGTCATTATACAATACTTTAATGTGAATAGTGTTCAGACACAAGGTAAGGGGAAATTCTCGAACCTAACTCTCTTTCTTTGGGTTTTCCCTCTTCAACCCTTTTTTGGTATGGATATGAATTAAAAATATTTTATTCCTCATTAGATTAAATTTTATAGGATATACATGTTATATAATTGATTTTATAAAAAATATATTATTTTTCAAAAGAACTCTTCTTTCAAATAAACACACAATCTTTACTTCTTGAAGATTGTTTCACTCTTCACTCTAGGTTAATGGTTCTGTATTAAGAATGATATTCTCTATTTATATTGGGAACTAAATGTTTATTAATTTATGATTTATGATGTGAAACCCATTCCTTTATATTGGTCATATTATGTTCATGTTTGAAATATTTTCTATGTGGCATGCATGATAATGTAGATGTTATGATGTGATGGGTGTGACTGAAATTATATAATGAAATATGAATGTTTGAATATGAAGGGTGTGCATGTAATTATAAATATCTATGATGAATTGGGTAATGTGATGGATTTCATTAGTTAATGTTAAATGATTCTTGATTATGATTTTAGCTTTGTTCACAACTATTTGAGGAAGTTAACCACTAAGACATGATGTTTCATTTCTATACATTTCCAAATTCCATGATATTATATAAATGATGTTGTTATTATGATCACCCCATGTTACATCATTTCATGTTATTATATTTTATCTGACTTGGTTGTTTTCTCACCCCTTTTTGATGAATATCCTCACTCAACTATGTGTACTAATTAGTACATAAGGCCCGATAAGAATCTAGAGAAGAAGGAATAAAAATCTTTTTTATGATTTATGTTGTAAATGTTATATACAGTACTAGTTGTCTCAAGACACTAAACCTTTTGATCCTTTTTGTGTAATTTTTTTATATTTTTTATCATTAAAATGATGTAAAAGTAATGTAACCAAATCATGGTTTCTATACCTTTTAATTAAATAGAGTAATTTAAAAGTCCCATTCTATTTTGAATTTTATATTAATTTTATATAAGATTAAATTTATTTAAAATAGTATAAATAATTAAATAGGAATAATTATTATATTCTATTTTTGTATGAGTTCATAATTATGCTTCAAAATACAATTTTTTTAAAAAAATATTTTTTATTATTTTTTAGGAATTTATATTAAAATTGATTCCATTAGCTTCAAAAATTGATTCTTGAGAAATAGACTCCATATCTAGAATCTGTAGGTTATTATTTGGTATATTAGTCACTTTAATGTTTTCTAATTATTAATAATAGCAATGGAAAATATTTATCCCCATGGTTTGTGTAAGTTGTGTAATTAAGATCAACATTAATGTGATAAGGCATAAAGTTTTTATCTTTAACATATCTTATTTATATTTTATAATATTATTTTGAACATAATTATCTAATATTCTGAGATATACCCTATTGGTTCCATTTTTCTTCAATAATGAGAACAATTTTATTTAAAGAAAATGAATATTCTAAAATGTCACCCTTTTCTTTTAATTTTTATTACATTTTCAGATACAGATAAATACATTGTATGAAAAAATAAAAGATTATTTTTGTTACAATTTGGTAATATAAAACCTTTATGGAGATGTCTCTTACTCATTTTATCAATTATTTTACCCTGGTTTTGATCATACCTTGGTTGGGTTTTTCCTTGGGCATGTTTCATTTCAATTCATAGAATCTTGGAAGCCCATGGGACTATGCACAGTTGTCGCATAGTTCAGGAGAACTATGTGGTTTTACTTGAGAAAATATTCCCACCATTTTGATCCACAAGAGGTGGCACATGTTTTGTCCAAACCATGAGGCCTCCCTACCCAAACAGTGCAACCATGGACTCAGGGTTTTTAAAAATTTAGCACATGTATCATAAAATCATGTTCCCACCTAGGTGTAACCGTGAAACCGAGATAGTAGGGGTGCATGATTAGGGTTCATGGTTTGGAAAACCATGTGCCTCTATACAAAAAGACATGCACACAAGATTTTAACCCCCTAAAATTTATTGAAGAATTATCAAACCCCTATTTATTATCTCTAATATTCTTCACTCAACCCAAAATAATTTCCCTTGATTTTATAGGATCCCAAGAGGATTCCAAATATCCTCTAATTTCTTCTAGTGTGAATAAAAGATCTAGTGAATCAGATCAACCACTCTTAAAGTACGTGATCTCTTCTTGTTTAATGTTTATATTTCTCCCATCCTTCTCTATCCTTTGAGAGGGATTATTTCTTCCAACAGAAATCTCTAAATATATAGGTATTTTTATCATTTTTATGGGATTTTGATCCTTGATTTTAGTCATATGTCTTCATAGCTATTTTGATTTTGACCATTCCACATCGAATTAAGGGTTTTATTATGGTGATAAATCATTAACGATATTGAGGTATATGGTGTAATTGATAATTCCCATAGTCTTGATTATGATTCATGTGTCCAAATTGTTAAATTTAAATTTAAATTAAATTTATGAAATTTATTTCTCATATGATTATGAAACCCTTCAATGATCTTGTTTGATCCATTGGAGTTTTGATACCGAACATGATGAAAACCCATGGGGCATGCCAATATAATTGTAATGATGATTTATGAATTGTAAAAATCAGAATAACGAGTTATTGGAATTGAACTAAATCATTATTTCATGGTTGATAGTGGTATTTAATGTGATGGTTTTCTTAACCAAGATAAGTTAATGAAATGTGTGGTTAAATGTTGATAATTAGGGCAATGGTGAAATGGTCATGTTATTCTATGTGATTAAAGTAAAGAACCATGGTTGTGTTTAACAATTGAAATGTTGAACAATGATGAGAGTGATTGTGTAGATGGTAAATGATATCAAACCTTGATATGAATGTGGTATATGAGATATTTTTTATTGATTGATAAAGGAGGTGTGGGTTAGGGACTGATGCTCCAAATACCCAAGGGATATTAGACTAATTCTCTAGGCCCACAATGCATGTATGTGAAAAGTAATGTTTGGTATAGGCATAGATTCCCCAAATACCCATGTTGTGTGGGATAAGGATTGATTCTTCGAATACCCATAGGGTTATAGACGGATGTTATAGCCCCCCCGAAGATATTTTTACTTAGATTTAATTAGATACTTTTCACTAAAATAGAATGACCTATTTACAACTTTTTTTTGTTATTTTTAACCTATTTTGGATTCATCAGGTGATGTTTGGTCTTATATTGATTATGGATGATTATTTTCCCCTTTCTTATCTTTTTTATATTGATTTTAAATATATTTTTTTTCTCAAATAAAGATGGTATAGTCTCTCCATGTTAAATATTAGACCATCAATACTAGTCTGTAGCATCTGAAATATAGGGACATGCACCTAAGGTCATATAACAAATTGACTTGGGGTAACATCATGTCGAAAAAAGGTTGGGACATCACAAAGTGATATCTATTTAGTTTTATTTTCGCTTTAGTTGTCTTACTATTTTGGAATGGTAGAAAAGATATTATGATTAGTTGGGTTTTGGTCATTATCTTATTCAGGGGAGTAGCTAACACATGTGAAAGGAAAAAACCATACACTTAGGGGGATTTTTTTCTTGATATTTTCTATTATAATTTTATTTTATTTCAACTTTGGTGACACACATATTTTGTGACATTATTTTTTTCTGGAATTTTACTCATGGTCGATTCCGGAATTAGAGTTATGCTTATATTCATCATTATAGGAACTCAGTATTTTATGTGCCATGCGTTGTTTTAGGCATGATTGGAAAATCATGTTTTGGGTTAATTATTTAAATGAAAATACTTTTCTTGACATGTCTAATTTAAAAAGAAATTTATTTTAATGAATAATTTTTAATGGTTAAAATGATCCTTAATGTGGTATTTTGAAATGGAAAAAATGGGTTTCAAATTAGAAACATGAAATATGTATGAATTTTATACTTTGATAGCCATGAACTTGGTGAGGGATGGTAGATGGAAGTTATAGTGCCTCAGTTTTGACCACGTAGTGGCATATGTGGGATGACCTTTTATGAATTTATGTAAATCCCTCTTATATAAATGTGTAATTGATATGATATGTGTCTGGAGATATTTGATTTGAATTTTAGAGACATTAATCCTTGACTAGGGTTGTTGGGAGAAATATAGGTGGAAATTGTGGAAAATGTACCTCTAGTAGTGGAACCAGAGTCCCCAATTGTTCCAGGTGAAGGGATGAGAGCTTAGTTCTGGGAGAACTTTTCTCCATTTTATGTATTTTATTGAAAGAGACCTCGAGAGGGATGTGCAAAATATGTCTAATCTGACATGGGAGGTCTAGTTTCAAAACCTATATCCTTCACTAGAGAGGGTATACCTAAGGAAAATGAGTTCTTTAATGATTCAATCCTAAAAAAATTCATGGCCATTTAGAGACTCATTTGGAGAAAAGAATCAAGTTGGCTTACTATAAGTTTCTAGGATTAGTGAAGCGCTAGTTGGATATTTAGACTTAGGATGAGAAGATGGAGAGCATGACATGGGAAGTGTTTCACGAGAAGTTTATAGAGTATTTTTACCTAGATACAATAACTTATATGATAGGAGTTGAGTATATACAATTAACAGAGGGGAGTATTTCCTTGATGGACTAAAATGGTCACAACACTTATTTAATGTTCTTTGTTCCATAATTAGTAGTAGATAAGGAAACTATAGTGAGACACTTTCGGGATGGTTTTAAATGTGAAATTAAGTCCTATTTTAACATCTTTCGAGTGAATATGATTTCTGATGTGGTGAATCAAGATCTCATTTCAGGTTAACCTGAAGGAGGATTATAATGGAGGATATGGGGTTTTTGTTTGATGATTATGAGGTATAGGTTATGGGATTAGGAAGTTTATCTATTAGAATTTTGACCAATGCTTTAGAAAGAAGTGTTGATATGGGGAGAATTAGCCACTTAAAAAAGAACACTTGACTGATATTTCATTAGTGAGTTAGACCATGTCACTTTCACATGAAATTCACATGAACACTGGTGGAGTTCCAAGATTGTAACAATATGGGGAATCAACAACAGTTTTATAGGAACCTGCAATAGATGGGTAGTGATGGATGAGCTAAACTGAAATAGAGTACGGGGAGGGGATCTTTATTACTATAACAGTATGGTAGTTGGATTACTACTAGATTTAATGGTCAAGTGAGTAGACATGGTACTTTGGGAAAGAGTGCTATCATGTAGAGTAGGGCAGCTCAGCGGACTCAGAATGCATCACATGGTAGATGTAAAAGATAGTTTCATGGATTTTACCTTCTACTTATGAATATTAAGGTTGGATTTTTGATAGTCAGAGGCTATATTTTTGTTGCTTCTACACTTGATAGTTCTTTATTTGATAAAGGTACCTCACATTATTTTATATATTCATAACTTTTGAATGATTTGTGTTTAATAGTAGAGTTTTTTAGAGCGGTTATGATGACCAAAACACCATAGGGAGTGAGGTTCATGGAGATATATTTATGAAAGGGGTGTTATATCAATGTTGTTGAGTAAAATTTCCATTGTAATATTTATATACATGACATGTTTGGTTCTAACTTGATTTTGGGTATGGACCAGCTAGTATTATACTGATACCACATCGATTATTACCATAAGAGATTAACCTTTTCATATCTTGAGAGTTATAGTTATGTGAATTATGTAAAATGATAAATATAGAAAACCCGTATAGATCCAATTCATTAGAAACTAGGGGATATCACCACCCATATTATGATTATTTTGTCAGATGATGGGGGTGTGAAGAAAATGTCCTTTTATACCATGGTAGACCAGTTTCAGGATGTGTTTCCGGAGTATTTCTCAGGGATACCACTTGAGATATATTTTAAGTTTATAATTGATATCATGTCATGAGTTGAACCATATTCTATTCCACCTTTCCGAATGTCACCAATAGAGATTCAAGAACTAAAGACTTAGCAATAAGAATTGATGGGTACAAGATTTCTCTACCTCAGTATATTTCCTCGGTTTCTCTTGTCTTATTTTCTAAGAAGGATGACATATAATTTCATTTATGTGTTTACTACTATAAAATTAACCTGATGATGGTTAAGAATTGTTACCCACTTTCACACATCGATGATCTCCTTGAATAATTGAGAGGATATTTTATTTTCTTGACTATTGATGTGATATTTGGGTATCATCAATTGAGAGTTATACCATATGATATACCGTAGACTACATTCAGAAGTAGGTATGGACTATATTAGTTCATCATGATTTCGTTCAAGATAATGAATGCTTTGGATGAGTTTATGTCCTTGATGAACTAAATAATCAACCTGTACCTAGATCTGTATGTGGTTGTTTTTTTGGATGACATCTTGGAGCTTAATCCATGATTTTTTAATCTGGAAGAACCACATTCAATATTAACCAAGAAGGGTGAGTAGTTTCAATGGACTAGAGTATACGAGAGTGCTTTCCAAAAGTTAAAGAAGCCTTTGACTATAACACCAACTTTGTTCCTACATGAGAAGGGTGATGAGTATACCCTGTTTTGTGATGCATCTAGATCCAAACATGGCGTAGTGTTCACGTAATGTGATTGAGTTATAGTGTATGGTTATTTAAAGGTGAGGAATCATGAAAGGAATTTCCCTATGAAAGATCTTGAGTTAACTTAAGTGTTTTATGTCCTAATGTGTTAGTAGTATTACCTATGGGGAGAAAAAAAATACTATTTATACAAATCAAAAATGTTTTTAAAACATTTTTCACAATGATATTTTAATCTATGGTAGTGGTAATGGGTTGAGTATTTGGATTCATTTGATTTTGATCTATATTATACACCTGGAAAGGGAAACAGTATTTCTCATTCTTTGAGTTGGAAGAAACAGACTCAGTTAATCCAAGAGTCTAGTTCTAAGTGGAAGATGATGTCCTTACTATATGAGATACATATTGTGGTTCAAGAGGGCTAGGAGAAGATGAACCTCATATCCTAATTAGTTGAGATTACACTTATGATCCAGATCAAGGAGTTATGGTATGAGGATCTAAATATTTTATCCTTGAGGGAAGGCCTTGATGGTGGGGTGTCACCTTCCGATTGGACTATAGCTAGGTTGAGATATTTATGTCTAGAACCATTTTTTCATGCCAACATGTATGCATGAGAAAATGATGTATGAGTTTCATGCCTCAAAATGTCTAGTGAATCATAGTTTGACCAAAATTTACCATGAACTACACCAATAGTATTGGTGGCTGATCATGAAAAGAGAGATTACAGGTTTTGTGAAATGATGTTACCCCAGTTAGTAGGTGAAAGCAGAGAATTATTGGCCAGGAGGTTTTCTACAACTATTACCCATTTTATAATGGAAGTGGGATAATGTTTCCATAGACTCTGTGGTGGGTCTTCTATGGATTCATCATATTAATGGTATGATTTTTGTAATTATTTTCTAGTTGAAAAAAACATCCCATTTAATACTTATATGGTTGACCTTTATAGCTAATTAGTTGGGGGATATGTAGGTTTGAGTGACAGCAAATTTTTACCTGGTTCCCTGGAGCATAGTTTTAGAATGTGATTCATGCTTTACGTCATGCTTCTATAAAGGTTTATCGAATGAATTGGGTACCCTGGTGTTTTTATTATGAATTTCCACTCATAGAGAGATGAGAAATAAAAAAACACTCTCCAGGTGCTAGAGGGAATGATTCAACCATACATTATAAACATCGGGGGATATTCAGAGAAGCATTTAGAACTCATTGAGTTTTCATATAAAAATAGTTATCATGAAACTATTATGATGGAAACATATGAGGATCTTTATCATAGTCTATTCAGTTCACATTTGTGTTGGATGGAGGTAGGTGAGTCTGAGTTATTGGGACGAAGTCTTATACATGAGAAATCGAAGCAGGTTCAGCTAGTTCAAAAATTTATAACTACAATGCAGAGTAAACATAAATATTATATAGATCCACATTGATTTCCTATTGAGTTTGTAATGGGTGATCATGTATTCCTTTGGGTTTCTCAATGATTGATTCAACATTGTGTTTTGAGGTAGGTCATGTTCATTTCCATGTTTTTAGACCATTTGAAGTCGTGGAAAAGATTATATTTGTAGCAAATTGATTGTATCGTCTACATAGGTATAGTGACATGATCTATTTTTTCAAGTGTCATAGATTTGGAAGTATCCCTATGAACCTTAACATGTGATCTATGATGATGCTATCAAGTCTGAGGCTAATGTGTCCTTTCAGGTGCATCTAATTCTTGTTGTGGTTCGCACTGAGAAACTGTTTCAAGGAAAGAATGTACCATTGCTCCAAGTGTTGTGGTAGCATTGACGTGTTTAGTATGAAAAATGTTTGAAGGAAGAATATATGTGGGCCTAGTGGCACATGATTTTTAACTTGGATGCTTAGTGATTCTTGGGAGTATATCTCGATGAAAAGCTATTATAATGTTGGGAGAGTTTAAGATCTTTACCATTCTAGAGATTTCTTATGCCCATTTTCCTGTATTATTTTACCCCTTTTTTATTATTCCTTTTTTAGATTTTTTTGGGGTTGTTTTGGGTGAATTTTGAGAATTTTGGGTGCTCATGGGGCTATGTATAGTTAGAGAATGGTTAAGGAAAACCATGTGGCTTTCCCCACAAAATAGTGTTCCCATATTTAAGCCATAAGTGGTGGAAAATGGTTTGAAAAAATTATATTGGCTCCCTACTGAAACTTTTCACCCTCTCATGGAGTGTTTTTTTCATGATTGGTGCATGGTTTCTCAAACCGTGCACCCAGCTAGGAGTAACTGAGCACTCTAAAAAGTAGGGGTGCACAGTTTGGAAAACTAGGTAGCCTCGAATAGGAAATCATCCACACAGGATTTTAAACCCCTGAAATTTTATTTAAAACCCCGAAACCCCCCATTATTATCCCTAATCATACTCTCTTTACATATATGATTTCATTTTCTTTTGGAGGATCCCAAGAGGATTCCAAGGATCCTTGAACATCCTCTAATAATAATCTAAGATATGGTGAATGATATTGACCTCTCTTCTGGTGCATGATCTCTTCTTGTTTATGGTTACTCACTCTCCCATATTTCTTTATCCTTTTAGGGGTGATTTGATCCATTGGAAATTGGTTTAGATATAGGTTTTGATGGATCTTGTTTTGATGGATATTTTTCCCAATTTTTGGTGCTAGATGTTTATCACTATTGTGAATTAGATTGTTCTACATTGAAATAAGGTTTGTGGTCTAGCGAGTGTTCATCAATAATATAGAAATAGGTGGTCTAATTTATAATTCTCATAGACTTTATTATGATCCACATGTTGTAGTTTTATAGTTTCTTTTCCATGTTGGTTAATTTCGGTTCAGATTAAATTAATGAATTGATTTCTCATTTGATAATGAGCCCCTTCACAGATGTTGTTGGACCCATTGATGTTTTGATACCAATCATGAAGGAAACCTATCAGGAATGTCAATATAATTTTAATGGAGATTTATGCATTTTAGAATGGGGAATAATGGGTTATAAGAGTTGAACTAAATTCTTATTTCATGGTTTATAATGGGATTTAATGGGATGGTTTTTGTAACCTTGATTAGTTAATGAAATATGTGATTAAATTTTGATAATTTGATCAATAGTGAATTCTTCAGGTTATTAAATGTGATTAAAATAAATAACCAGGGGTGTTATTGATAATGAAAATGGTTCACTATGATGAGAATGATTGCGTAAAATTTTAGTGATATTGAACCTTGGTATTAATGTGGTATATGAGATCATTATGATTGATTGATAAATAAGGTGTATGTCAGGGAATAATTCTCCAAATACTCATGGGATGTCAGACTGATGATCTAGGACCCTGATGTATGCATGTTAAAAATTAAGTGTTGGATAGAGAATTATGCTCCAAATACCCATGAGTTGTGGGACAGAGAATGATGCCCCAAATACAAATGAGGTGACAAGATGATGCTCTAGGAGCCTAAGATATTGGTACATGGATTGATTCTTCAAGATACTTGAAAATAAATTGGAATTAAATGAATAACTAAATACCTTTAAAATAATTAATTTTGATATTCTTATGATGTATGGTTTAGACTCTGGTAAGGGATGAAGAAGGGATGATTGGTTCTAGTGTCACCATGATCCCAATGTCCTTTGTGGTTAATTAAAGGGTAATTAAATGTGAATCCTATTTATTTTTTCATTTGTTCTTTATTCTTTATACAAATGCATATACTATTATAGATTTGATACTACTTTAGACGCCACTAGTGGTGTCCAACAAAGTTGTATCACACCCGAATTGGGATTCATGATCGATACCCTAATAAATTTCATGTTTACAGAACAAGATAAGTGTAATAAAACTATGTTAGAAAGATGATTTGGGATTTGGGATGGATTATAGATGAGGGAAAGAAGACTTATGTCAGGACCCACTTGGGAGATGTAAGTGTGTCTTAATATTTGGGGCTTCATTAGACACACGACACTGATATAGCATGACATATTTATTGTTTTTGATTTGGTTATTGTTTTCCTATTTTTGATTTATCAGGTGACATTTCATCTTATATTGATTATGGTTTATTATTATTCATTATCTTATCCTATTTGTTTTTATATTGATTTATAGTATTGTTCATCTTGGATAAAGAGGGTATAGTCTCCTAAAATTACATATTATACCCTTAAAACAAGTTGTAAGCCTCTAGAGTACGAGGTGGCATGCCTAAGAGCATGTAACGAACTGGCTTGGGGCACTAACAAGTGGAACCCAGGTTGAGACATCAAAATTTTTATAATTTTTATGATGATAATTTATATTTAATTTTTAGGGATTATATAATTATATTAAATTTGTACACAACACTGTCATAATTCATGTATAAGAATTATAAAAATTAATGTAAATAATTTTAAAACCAAAAAATTAAATATTTTATTGATAAGTTATGGTTTCACACGAACTTTAGAGTAAATAATAATGTATACATTATGTTTAAATAGTTAAGATTCCTATAAAATTCCTATCTAGATTTCATTAAAGTAAAAATATATGAATAATTATTAAAATTAATATAGTTGTTTTTTTGTTAAACAATATATTATAATATGATTTTAAAATCATAAAAATATTTAATAAAGACAATTTGGATGGGATATGGTCATAAATTTCATCCAAGAACCTTTTGTCAGCCAATTATTATATTTTTAGTAAACTTATAACCCGTTAAGAATGAAACATTTACTACCATGGTTAAGGTTAATGTTTGTAAATGAAGTCATTAAAATAAAATATATTGATTAAAATTACATTTAAACATAAAAAATTTTAATTGATTAAGGGATTTCAACATTAACCAATCATAGTATTGAAATTTTGGCCACCTGGGGCCACATTCAGAAGAAAATTATTTCAATATATTTATGACTTTTAAGTAATTTCATTTGTGAGCTTTAATTCACTATAAAATAAAACTACCTATCCTACATTACACCACCATGAAGAACATAGAAAAATATAAACCTAAAAAATCACCCCCCAAAATCATTATAATCATTATATTGGTGTTGTTCTTACCAAAATATCAACAGTAGGTTCCTTAAGAGGATATCTAAAGTTTATCATTCAAAAAAGAGGAAATATTATTAATTGAACACTTTCATTTTTTTGGTTCTCTTACAACATTTAATTATATACTAAATATACAATATATTATCACCAATATCTCCTATATATTATTATGACCTCATAATGAAGGAATAATATTTATTTATCTCCTTCTTCCTCAAATTGGAAACAAAACCATTTCTCATGTGTACGATGTACTGTCACCTCACGAGAAAATATTTTTTTCCATAACCACCTCACTTTTTTGGTTAGAATGATAGAACTAATGAATATATAAGATATTTATGAAATTATTATGATTCTATAAATTTATTATATCCAATACTTCATAACCTATCTATAACATCCACAATGTTATTTGATGTATAATATGATATTTTTAAAAATTCATTTTTCCTATTTTTTATCTCATATATGGGTGTTAAGGACGTCCGATTCAATAATAAAAGGGTTTAGTAGCTATGAGTGGATATTTGTGTAGTGGACTAGAATTTTAGGGGATGTAAATTAATACATACTAGAGAATGGATTTTCTATATGTCTGTAGTATTCTGAAAACCCCACAAGCCGACCAGTGGTGTCGGTAGAGTGCAGTTGGTTATTCCCCATACACAGGTCAAACAGTGAATTCCACCTGCTCGCTGGTGAAGCCAGTCTTCATATACATTGAATGAACCACACAAGATTTTAAGACCACACAATTGTGACATTCATTAATACAAAACATTGAATCTAAACCCCCTATTTTTAATTTAATACCTCCCTCCATGAATCCATCTCTCTATAATTCCTCCACCTTTGGTTATTCAATGATTGTTTGATATGGTGGTGCGAGAGTAGTATGATCTATGTGGATCTAATTTTTTAGCTTAATTCATGTTATGTTTTCATGGATCTATGATAGATCTATAATTTATATAAATATCAAATAAATATTCTTCCTTACATCATATATCTATGGTGAATCTATAATTTTTATAATGTATCTTGATCTATTTGAGATATACCATTGTTTTTTGAAATCTTAAAAGTATGTGACTATAAAGGTCAATTCCTTCCCGATCAGTTACTTTTCCAATTTTTGTTGTTAGAGGCGTTTAGAGGAGGTTCAGAGGAGTTTGGAGATGATCAGTTGCTAAAAGCTGGTAGAAAGAGGATTAAACATCATGTTACTGAATTACATGACATGAAGTTTGGTTTTTTTGGCTTGTCTTGGAGGTTTCACGATGTGTAGACATTTTACAGGCCATGAAAGAGTGTTAGACGACATGAAATGTTTTTGTGTGTAAAGAAAATAAAATAAATCAAGAGTTGATGGGTTTTTCTATGGAAGTCGACCACAGAGAATTACATGGTGTGAAAGACTATTCCAGGTCATGTAATACCCCACTACTATAGATTTTAAGTGTTTTTTAGCCACTCAGGTTTTCAAACACTATAGTTGCATCAACCCTTCCTCAATCTTGGGAGATACCGTTACCCCTATTTTGTGTTTTGAGGATTACTTAATCAAGGATTGATTCCTCACTTCGATTCATTAATCCATATAAATCCATCATCGATCTAAGGTGTTCCCTTCCTCCGTTCTTGTGGTTTATTCCATCTTGGCCTCTTTCCCCTCCCATTTCATCTTGTCATGTGATGTCGGATGATCTACCATGGATATAAATGGGATTATCTTTGGGTTTTGATTGCGTGGTGGTGCCGTGACATCCTTATATGGATCTAGATATCATGAGATATGTGATCAGATATCCATTGTGTGGCCCATTCTTGTGTGAGTATCATTTAAAACCTTTCGAGTTAGATTTTACTTCGTTTATATTAATTGTGCATCATATGGGAGTGGTTTCCTTTTGTTTACCTGTGGATTTCTGTTGTTCTATATTAATCAAATATAATAATAAGTTAAATGAAATTGAAAGGGGTAGATGGATTTTTTATATTCCCTTGTAGTATATATATTATGATTGTGATATTGTGACTATACATGCTAAACACCCCACTAAAAATTGTGGTTATTGGTAGATTTTATTATAATGTGTACGTGTGTTGTAGTTGTTTCTTGGTCAATATTTTCTGGTATCACCCAAAAATAGAAATTTGTTAGTCATTTATATCCAGATAATGAATGGATTCCCTATGATTATAAATTTCCATGATAACCCCTAAAATACACAAGTGGAATTAATTAATGGATTCCTTGTTAAATCAGAATTTCTTCTTTTCATTGGTACAAGAGGTTACATGGTGTGTGGGTTTCCTCTATTTGTGTCATAATATGGTTATGAGCACTGTTGTGTGTTGTGGGACGGCTTGTGTGGTGTAATGGAATCTCAGGTTGACAGATTGATTGATTTTAGAATGGATGAGATGTTTTGTATAGAAGGGCTACAAAACTGGTTGTGCTGTAAGCTGTTATAGGTAGGGGTTGTGAGTTAGGGGCTTGTTCTGTTGTTCTCTGACTTGAGAGAGATGATATTGAAGGAGGAATATAGTGTATGGTATTTTTAATCCACCATGAGTTTCTCTATGAGTAACATGTAGAAATATTCACCCCATATCTAGAGATTGATATATGATACTTCATGAATTAGTGTTAAACATAGAGGAAATGTGAAGCCCCTTTAGTTTATCAGGGGTCTTCACCTTCTGAGAACTTATTTTACTATTTTTTGGTGCGCTTATTAGTTTCCTGGGTAGTTTTGGAAGTGATAAATGACTTGTTTAACAATGAATGAGTTTGGTTAAAGAAATTGGCTGGGATGTGAATCTGGTTTTATGGATCATTGTATGATGTTGTGCATTTAATGGTGGAAGAAAAGGTGGTAATTTTGATATGTTCTTTGTTTGGGAACCCATAGGATGGGCTTGAGTGGTTGGTATCATATATTTATATAAATTTATTTATGTGGTTATTTCTATACGCACCCCACTGTAGTTGAACACTATGTGCTTAACAAACCCCTTGTCATGTGAAGGGTGTCTTTATCGAACATACCGATGGGAGGATGGATGGATGACCACACACTCTTCCCTGCTCCATATTCCAGGAAGTGATAACCAAATATTATTCAAGATGGTTGGGATTTGTGTGGACTGAGTGTGTGTGGGTGAGTTATTCATTCCTAGGTGTCTTTGGGATGAGTTGTGTTGGGATTTCCTAAGTGTCTTCAGGATGAGGTGTGGTTTGTGGCTCAGGTGTCTGTGGGTGGGATGTGATGTGTATTGCCTAGGTTTCTGTAGGTGGGATGTGATGTGGGTTGTGGAACAAGTGTCTATGGGTTGGATGTGATGTGGTTTTTGGCCTAGGTGTTTGCGTGATGGATGTGATGTGGTTTTTGGTTCACGTTTCTATGGGAAGGATTTGACGTGGTTTGTGGCCCATGTGTGTGTTGGCGGGTTGTATCATGGAACTTTAGGAAGTTATGGGTGTGCGAGGACGTTTTCCATTAGGCAAGAGTGGATAACTAGTGGGAAGTGGTGTGGGGTACCCTATCATCGATGTGCATTATATTACATTACTCGACTTTTGTTATTTGCTAAGTGTGCCTTAGTGAGGTTGGGATTGTTATTATACATGTTAGGTGCTGTTTGGTTCAACTTTTTTCTCATAGGGGAATTATTATGATTCTTTCACTTGTGCATGAGAGACTTTGGTTTTCTTATTGAGTATATCTTCATACTGACCCTAAGTATATAAAACTGCTTTCATGTTTATAGGAGGACATTGTTGACCATTCCGAACCATACTAGCTCAGATCTTGACAGTTTTTGTCTCGCTGCTTAGCAATACTTTTTCTATTTAAATAGAGAATTTTTTACTTGTAACAGTTCTATTTTAGAACATACACGTGGGATGGTTTTGGGATTTCTTTTATATATGTACTGGAGTTTTTTTGTGAATGATCCATAATATATCCTGATCTTATTTGAATAAATGTTTAATGCCTCCCATATTGTGAGATCTATATACCCTTGGTTCTGGTCTCCAACACGGGGCCTACTAGAGGTGGGAATCAAGGGGGTCATTATCTTCCTTTCTTCATTAGCAGTGTAAGAGGGGCATCTTTAGAGGGAGGGGTTCATGACAAAATGGAATCAGAGGTTGATAGTAGAGAGATAGAATGGGGTTTGGGGTTAGTAATAGTGAGGATTGCATGGGTTGGAAGGGAAATAGTGTCAGGTGATCTTGGTTGAAGACATAGGACAAAGAAGATGAGCTAGTATATGGGATTTTAGGCACCTTTTTCATCCAATGAATGGAATTTGAGCCTACCAAATGACCAACTGTGGCTACACTATTTGTAGGGTGAATAATCTCGAAATGGTGCATTAATCATAATGAATTGAGTTCTATTTTGAATTGGGTTGTTTTTTGAATGTTTGAATGAATAACAAAATGTGTTAGATGAGTTAAAATGAATCTTAAATAAAAGTTCCATACTACTCAAGAGTAGGAACTATTTGTTTAATTATCAGTTATGGATTCTGGTCATCGTCCGTGTGTGGATTGGGTAGTTGAGGCCCAGCAGGCTGATCTGATTGATCGACAGAGGGTAGATCTAATTGATGAGGATGACCAGTGGTATATTAAATTATGTGGTTTCTAGCAGAAGGCTTTGGGAAAGTACAAGGGTATTGTTTTGGATATAGATATATAGTTCTGGTTCAAGGATCTTGAGATCACCTTTAATTTGATCCATGCCCTAATAGTGTACTGGGTTCCTTTAGAAGTCATTCAGATGCAAGTATCTTCCCATCGGTGATGGATTCTTTATCTGGGGGAGAGAAAGAAAGAAGACGTTTCGTGGGTCTAATTTGAGTAGGAATTCTGAGCATAGTTCCTTTTATTGACTATGAAGTCTGATAAAATGCAAGAGTTACTCTCCCTTCAATAGTGGACTGTATCAGTGTGGGATATTTGGATCAATTTTAAGTACCTCCTTCATTTTACACCAAATCTCTTTCTAGACAAGGGGTCTCATGTGAGACATCTTGAGGAGGGGTTCATCCTTCTATTAAGTAAGTAGTTACTAATTTTTTGTTTCCATCATACTTGGAGGTTCAAAAAAAGGTATAGGTGATCGATTGGATGAACTCATGAGGGGGTCTACCATGAGAGGGGATATAGGAAATTTCTTTGAGAGGAAGGGTTACTGGAAACAAGTATCATTCACCAGGACCGTTGAGGTTTTGATCGATAGAGAGTCGACCTCAATAGTTCCCTTTTCAACCTTCAGTTCGTCATGACCTTTGGGTGGGATTGGTTTAAACATGTTTCTTTTGTGGAGTTTGTAGCCATCTTTAGAACTAGTTTCCAGTAGTCGTTTGAGCTCAGTATGGTGGAGGTGGACAGGTTCAATGCCATCCTCAATAGTAGTTGTCGACGAGAACATTTCAATAGTAGGGGTAGAAATATTTTGTTCCGTTGAGGGGAGATAGAGCTAGTAGATGAAATCCTCAGGATGTTACTCATGTTTAGGGGCCTATAACTAGGTGTTTTTGTGGACAAAGTTTTCAATAAATAGGTAGGGGAGCTAGGGGTGGTCAGTTTCACATTGCGGAGGCTGCAGTTCCAGTAAGTCCAGAGATAGTCAGAGGAATGATCAATTTGTTTTGTACTCTTTCTAGTTCTTTGTTTGATTCAAGATCTTCAAAATCCTTTATTGAAACCTATCTAGACCATGATTTGTACCCTTTATTTACTCAACATTGACTATCTATATTCTATGCAAAAAGTTATTGACTGTTTTTGGATGAGAGTCCTTTTTTCGAACATAGATGTCTAGTGTGCAGTTTTCATTGGAGAACGGAGTTGTTAGGTGGGAAGTCAGGGTGTGGAGCCTCTTATTTCTTTATTGGATAAGATTTCAGTGGAATCAGTGTACTTGTATATGGTAGAGGTTCCTAGGGTCATTGGTAATTTCCTTTAATCTTTCCCAAGTAGGTTGTTATGTTACCCCCTTGACACGATGTTGAGTTCGAGGTAGATTTTCAGCCTGGTTCTTCTCCAATTTCAATTGATACTTATTGAATGGAACCTTCTGAGCTGTGGGGGATGAGGATTACAATAGAGGATCTTATTAAGAAGGGTTTTATCCATCCTAGTGTGTCCTATTGGGGTGCTCTAGTGTTTTTCTCTAAGGAGGAAGAGGGTAGTCTGAGACTATGTATAGACTGTCGTAGGTTGAATCATGTAACTGTCAAGAACTGTTACCCCATTCCAAGGATATATGAATTTTTTTACAATTAAATAGGGTCAATTTGGTTTTACAAGGATGATATGTAGTTTGGATATCACACATTGAGGCTTAAGGATGGTTATATCTGAAAGACTACCTTCAGGTGTCGTTATGGTCACTTCATGTTTTTAGTCATGTTATTCAGTGTAACAAATGCACTAGCTATGATCATGGGGCTTATGAACTCTATGTTCCATGACTCTTGGATTGGTTCTTCATAATGTTCATTGATGATATCCAAATCTACTATAGTTTTGAGTAGGATCACGTAGAGCATCTCAAAACTGTCTTGTAGGTTCTTCGACACCACCACCTCTATGGAAATTTGTCCAAGTGTATGTTTCAGAAATGATAGGTGGATTTCCTCAAGTACATGCTTTCCCAGTAGTGTGTTGTAGTATACCCATCAGAGGTTGGATTAGTTTTTTCTTGGGAATCCCCCGAGAATGTGGTATAGGTTCACAGTTTCCTTGGTATCATAGGCTATTATTGGAGGTCTATACCTGATTTCTCTTAAGTTTCATTCCCATTTATGGATTTGACTAGAAAAGACCAAGATTTTGTTGGGAGTGATAAGTGTCAGATATTTTTTGGCTACTTGAAAGGGATATTGGTAAGTTTTCTTTTTCTCTAGTTGAGTGAGGATGGGGTGATGTTTTAGGTGTTCTGTGATGCTTCCCATTTGGGCTTGGGATGCATCTTGTTGTAGTATTGAGTAGTGATCTATTATGTGTCCAAGTAGTTACATCCCCTTGAGCATAACTATACCACCAATGATCTGGATCTAGTGGTATTCCATTTTATGATAATGTTGTGGTGGAAATACCTCATTGGGGAGTAATTTATGGTCTTCAAGGATCAAAATTGTTTGAGTTATATATTTTCCCGGTGATATCTGAACTTTCAATAGTGGAAGTCAATGTAGTTCAGTCAAGACTACAATTTTGAGATCTATTAAACTTCAAGAAAGGGGAATGTCATGTCTGATGCCTTAAGCAGGAAGTCACAAAAGGATTTTATTCAAGAATTTGTGGATTCTTAGAGGGTGATGGAGGAGTTGGAATATTTTCACTTAGATGCAGGAGTGGACAGTGGTGGGGGCTATTTGGTTCAGATGACTGTGTAGTATTCTCTGATGCGGTAGGTGGAAGATTCTCAATGGTGTGACTTAGAGTCAATGGTGTTTCACAATCTTATTGTCCAAGTTGATGCTCCAGAGGGATGGTTAGAGGATGGTTATAATTGGATATTTTCCCATGGGAAATTGTTTATTCTAGTGGAAATGTATGAGGGAGTCCTTTTTGAGTTTCATAGATCACCTTTCGCGGTACACCCAAGAGTTTTTAAAATTTACCCTGGTCTGAGGATAGAGTTTTGGTGGCCCATGGTGAAGTGAGCAGTGGAAGAGTTTGTGGAAAAGTGCTTGGTCTGCTGTTAAGTAAAAGCCAAGAACCATCTTCCCGATGGTTTTTTGTATCCCTTTGCTGTTCCTATGTAGAAGTGGGATGAAATCTTGATGGATTTTGTTGCAGGGCTACCCAATGCTTAGGGAGATTCTGATTCTATTTGGGTAATAGTGGATCGGCTAAAAAAATCATCACACCTATTAGCAATGAAGGAGTCGGGTGTAGTGGATGCCTTGGGGAAACAGTATATGGATGAGGTGGTGTGGCTACATAGAGTTCTAAGATCAATTGTCTTAGATTGAGACATAAGATTTACCTCATGAGTCTGGATGGGATTTCATTTTGATTTTGGCACCCAGTAACACCTTAGCACTGCTTTCCACCCCAAGAAATATGGGAAAATAGAGCGGACTATCCAGATGTTGGAGGATATGTTTGGAGCAAGCATCTTGGATATTGGAAAATCTTTGGTATGACACATATCCTTGGTAAAGTATTCTTATAATAATAGTTGTAACTCTTCCATTTTCATGGTTGTGTTTGATTATTTGTACAAAATAGAGTTTCGTTCACCATTGTGCTGTATAGAAGATGGTGAGATATCTATTCTTGGTCATCAGGTAGTGAAAAGCCTGATAGAGAAGGTTTTTCTTGTTTGTGAGAAGATGAAGGTAGTGTAGGACCGAAAAAATTCATCTGTTGATCACAAGATGAGGCCCTTCGATTTTAATGTCGGGGACCACATGTTCTTGAAGTTTTCACCTCAACGTGGGCTGAAAATGTTTGGCATAGGGAATAAGCTATGTCCTAGGTTTTTTGGACCCTTTGAGGTTTTGTGGAGAATTGGCGACGTGGAATACCAGTTCGCGTTTTCACTGTAGTTATAGGGAATCCATGATGCCTTCCATATCACTCAGCTTCATCGGTATGTACATGATGACTCCTATTTTATTGACCGGGGAGATATGGATATCGAGGATGATGCGACGTATGTGGAAAGGCTAGTAGAAATCCAGGATCTTTAGGATAAGGTGATTTATGGGTGGATTATTCCCTTAGTTTGTTTGTTGTGGAGGAATGATGGTCTGGTGGAGAGTAGTTGGGAGCGATAAATGAAAATGTGTGCCCAGTATCCAGAGTTGTTTTAAGTTTTTCCTTAATCTATTTTGTTTTAAATGTAATTATAAAACCTTTTTTTATAATATGAGCTGTTCTTATTTTGATTTATGATTTGTGGACTATGTTATGTGTGATAAAGTGATGATGTATAAAAGGGGAGGACCTGATTCCTAATTGAGAGACATTCATTGTGATGTGATTAAACACTTTCGGGTGAGTCAATGCTTCATAGAGTGGATAGTATCTTGAAATGGAAGATGCGATTCCACGATTCATTTGTTTTGGATAGTGGAACTAGTTGGTTGTGCAGTGGTTGTGTAGTAGTGTGGCTCTATGAGAGGAGGCATCATGTGGTGGTGGTCATGAGGTGGTATAGTGTGTTTTTTTTTGTTTGGTGTGGCATGTTTGAATTGTAATAGCATTTTATGTTGGGCGAGATCCTTGAGAGGTATCTCACATGGTGGTTGTTCAGACCCCTTTTCTTATGGGTTTGGTTTTTGATTCTCGAGGGAAATAATAATTTGGGAGGTATCTGTTGTAATAGTATGTGCCCTCCTGGTATGTTACATTGCCAATTTTTGTTGTTGGAGGCATTCAGAGGATTGTAAGAGGAGTTCAGAGAATTTTGGTTTCTAAAAGATAGAAGAAAGAGGGTTGCACGTTGAGTAATTTAATTACATGATGTAATGTTTGGTTTTGACGCTTTTCTTGGAGGATTCACTTTGTTTAGACATTTTTCATGTCATGAAAGAGGGTTTCATGATGTGAAATTTTTCATGGTATATAAAAATAAAATAATTTGAGATACAATGGATTTTTCTATGGAACTCGATCGTGGGGAGTTACACGACATGAAATTGTATTATAGTTCATGTAATACCCCACTTCTATAACTTGTATATGTTGTTACAACCACTCGGGTTGTCAATCCCTATGGCTGCAGTGACCCTTCCTCGACCCCACGTAACTCAAAGACCCCTCTTTAGCATTTTTGTGGATTCCTTCATCAAGGATTTATTACTGGCTTCCCTCCCTTGATCTATAGAGATCCATCTTCAATCTAAGGTGTATTTATCCTTTTTTCTATTAGTTTCTTATGGTTTGGTATCTTTACCCTTTCATTTCTTCTTTCCATGTGATGAAAGATGATCTATAATAGATCTAAATGTGATTCTCTTTGGTTGTTTTTGGTGCGGTGGTGTCATGACATCCTCATATGGATGTAGGTCTTACGAGAGAGGAGATCAGAGATTCGTTGTGTGGCCCATTCTTGTGCAAGGATCATTAACAACCATTTGAGGTAAGTTTTCCTTCATTTCTCAACATTTTTAATCGTGTGGGTGGGGTTCTATTTTTTTACTGATGTATTATGGTTATTCAAGATTAATCAAAGATAATAATTGGTTAAATGAAATTGAAAGGGGTATATGGATTTGTTTTTCAATTCCTTGGAGTTTTGATATTATGATTGTGATATAGTGACAATAAGGGATAAATTTCCCACAGAAAATTGTGGCCTTTGGTGATTTTTCTTGTGATGGGTATGTGAGTTGTGGTTGTTTCTTGATCAAGATTGTTTGGTATCACCCAAAATGTAAATTAGTAAATCATGTATATCTAGATTATGAATAGATTCCCCAGGATCATACAATTATGTGATTACCCCTAAATTAAACAATTGGAATTTAATATGGGGTTCCTTGCTTAATCTTGAATTTTGTTTTTCCTTAGTAAAATGGGTGATATAACATGTGGGATTGCTCTAGTTTTGGTTGCAGTATAGTTGTGAGCATGGTTTTATATTTTGGGATGGCTTGGGTGGTGTAATTGAATTTCAAGTTTAGAGATTGATTGATTGTGGAATAAATGTGAAGTGTTTTATAGAAGGTTTGTGAAAGTTTTTTTTTGCGGTAAGATGTTATTTTTTGGGGTTGTGAGCCAGGGGTTGGTTCTTCTAGTATGTGACCTGATTAGGGTGAGTTTGAATGAGGAAATTGGTTTTTGGTATGGGTAATTTTCTCAAAGTTTCCCCATGAGTAACATGCACCATGCTTCACCCCGTATCTAGTGATTGATATATGATATATAATGAATGGGTGTTAAACATAGAGGAAATGTGAAGTCCCTTTATTTTATTAGGGCTATTTACCATCTGAGAACTTTTTTTACCTATTATGTTTTGTACTTAGTAGTAGTCTGGGTAGTGGTGGAATAGATAAATCACTTGTTTAATAATGAATTAATTTGGTTAAATAAATTGATTGGGAATATGAATCGTGTTTTTTGACTGATTTTAAGGTGTTGTGAATTTAGAGGTGGTGGAAAAGGTGGTATTTGTGAGATGTTCTTAGTTTGGGAACCAATAGGTTGGGCTTGAGTGGTTGGTATCATATATGAATATACCTGTATTTTTCTTGTGATTTTTATACACACCCCAACCTAGTTGAGAACTATGTGATGAACACCCCCATCATTATGGGGGAGGGTGTCTTTCTCAAACAACCTGGTGGGAGGATGGATCTATGGACACTTTATCTTCCCAAGTCGTTATTCTAGGTAGTGATAGACCAAGATGTTTCATCCAGGTTTTGGTTTGTGAGCCCCAGGTGTGTGTGATCGAGTTGTTCTTTCCCTTATGTCTTTAGGAAGAGATGTGTTGTTCTTTCCTAGGTGTCTTCGGGGTGAGGTGTGGCTTGTGGGCCAGGTGTCTGGGAGCAGGATGTGATGTTGGTTATGGACTAGGTGTCTCGAGGAGGGATGTGATGTGCGTTATAGCCTAGGTGTCTAAGGGTGGGATGTGATTTGGTTTATGGCCCAGGTGTTAGTGAGTGGGATGTGTTGCAGTTTGTGTCCCAGGTGTCTGCAGGTAAGATATGATGTAGTTTGTGGCCTAGGTCTGTGTGGGTGGGTTGTGATGTGGTACTTTTAGAATATGTGGGAGTACGATGATGTTTTCTATTAGGTAGAAATAGATCACCAATGGGAAGTGGTGTGGGGTACCCTATCATCGATGGTAATTATATTACATTACTTGACTTTTTTTATTTGGTGATAATTCCTTGGTGCTGTTGGGAGGGTTAGTATACCTATTAGGTCCTGTTTAGTTATGATATTTTCACACATGGGCATTAGTATGCTTCTTTCACATGTCCAAGATAGAATTTGGTTTTCCAACTGAGTATATCTATATACTCACCATATGTATATAAAAATACTTTCATGTTTCCAGGAGGACTTCACAGGCTATGATGGACCTTACTAGATCAGATCTTGATAGTTGTTATGTCGCTTCTTATATTTAGTCTTGGGATCTTCTTGGATACTTTTGTACTTGTAACAGTTATATCTTAAAACTTGCATACAAGATGGTTTTTTCTTTCTTTTATATATTTATTAGAGTTTTTTTTGTGGATGATCAATAATATCTCCTGATCTTGTTTCAAAAAAGGGTAATAATGCCCATATTATGCGATTTGTATACCCTTGGTGCTAGTTTCCAACCCGGGGCCTACTCGAGGTGGGACTCGGGGGTCATTATCTCCCTTTCTTCATTGATTTCCCAGGAGGGGCATGTTTAAAAGGTGGGTTCCTGACAATGATGGTGGATCATAATTCATGAACTCTTCTAGGTGGAATATTAATGATATAAATATAATCCATGGACGATACTTTGGAATAATGGTTGTGATTTTGACATCCGAATAAAATCCCCTTGACTAGAGTTATATCGCTCTTAAATAGTAGATGTTTCTGAGTATATTTCCATATATTGATAACAATGAGGCTTTAATCATCTTGAATCTCATCTATGATATATTTTATGGTGTAAATTTAATGGTTGATCATTTTTCATTAAATATACCTAAGTTCCTCCAATATATTCAAAAAAGAAATCATGATCCATTTTTTAATTGATAAAGATCCAGTGAAATGAGGTCCTCTATTTTGAAATCTCTTAAAACCAGTTCCATTGATTGTATTTGTGAGGTATATGAATCAATAACTACCCTTATTGATTTGTAACCTCCATGGGTATCTCATATAAACCTCCTTTATGTTTTACCCAAACATGAGTTAGGTATCCCATGCATTCACGCTAGTTCTCCATGGGGGCACTATGTGGTTCAACTTCTTTCCTTTAAAAAAAATTTGACTACCTCATCAAAAACATATAGGAAGGATGTTTCTTACCAATTTGGTCATTTTTATACTCTTGTTCCCTTGACTAATGTTTTTTTCATATCTTTTTTTTTCAATGATTGATGTTACTTCTTGTGGATATGACTATATCCCTTGATACCCATTTACGATTATTGATTCCATTAGTATGACAAGAGAAACGTGTTACCTTTTTTATGCTGATCACATTTTATTATATGTTACTACTATATTCTTCGGATTATGTTTTATTATTTTCATATTATTTTCTATCATATTGTGTGTATTTAACTTTACTTATTGGTATTGTATTGATATTAGTAATAGGATTACCATCATGGTATGGGTATATATATAGGGTGAGTGGGCACACAGTGCACTAATTGTGATGGTGGATAAATACATAGGGTAGGATAATGAAAAGATTGTGGGTCGATATGAAATGTGATGCATTAAGGTTACCCAGTAACACTCTAGAACATGACCCCTTATAAATACTAAGTACCTATTTACTATCTGATGTTGTGGCTTGACTTTTGAATTGATGCCTTGAGAAGAAAAATTAATTTCATAATCCTTATGGTTATTTCTTAATCACTTCAAACATATTTAAGCATATTTCATACTTTTTTATGAATAAGGTTTGACTAGGGATTGTGGTGGCTTTGTTAGTGCACATGTTCTTCACATACGATTGTAACTATTTCTTATGAATTTATTATTTTAATTGAATACATCTATAATCATGTAATAAAATTTAATGATGTATTGGTGGTGTCCTATTGGGTTTTATTAATCACACCATATATAATAATCATAACAAATTTATAGAATTCAAGTATAGGGATCCAAAAATGGGACAGGGGTCTATGGAAGATTGTTGTTCTGAATAACATGTGTATGAGAGAGGTAACAACATATACTCTATAGTATGACATATAGTTATATTTTATTTAATTTCACCCATTTAATCTTGTTTGGATTTCTACACTTGGAGTGTAGTTTAATATTTGTTTCTTTGCATTACATGTGTCTTGTATGTTATTATATTATGATTTCTTATCTTTAACATTGATTTCTATTAGTCATTGTAATTTATCTTTATGATATTTTTAATCAAATCATACAATATGTATATTCTCCCAACTAATATAATTCATCCCCCACTACTAGTTGAAAACCTCTTACGTATTGGGTGGAATGCATGAGATTTTGTGGCTCTGCATCTCAAAAAAAATTATTTTGGTTGGGAAATTAAAAAATTGTTTTAGAGATAATTTTTACTTTTTTATTTTTTATTAAACTAGAAAATGTTTGGAAGGATATGGGCTACGTGTGCCTCGGGTAGGTTAGGTTCCGTGTTCATTGCCAACTCATGTGTTAAAAACCAAAAAATTATAATTGACATGATTGTTGTTATAATTTTATGGGATTTGGGTGCATTAATGAATCATGATTAGGAACACAAGATCACATTACATATATATACCTTATAATGTTGGATAATAGTTCTTTAATTTAATTCCCATATTTCTAAAATCTCTTCTAGGTACAATTTTATTCTTCGATAAGTGATATATTTGTGTTTCCTTACTAATGTGAAATATCTTTTGGAGTTAATTATTTGAACCCCTTCTTGATTTATTATTATATATATATATGTTACTTTGATTAGAATTTAGGGAGAGATACATTGGTCAGTTCAAGGATGGATGTACCTTGGGTTATGTGTAGTTTAATACATTATTAATGAAATTTTTTCCATAAATAAATTATTGTTATATTCTATGTATAATATTTTAATAATAAAAATAGAAAAATAAAACACTTTATTTCATTAGTGGAGTACATTACATTATTCAATAACTAATCCCATTAAATTACTAAATATTACAATGTGAAAAATAATAGAACATACTAAATGTGGAATAAAAGATTTTGTACCATTCAAGTCTAATAGAATTACAAGACCCTTGAAAAAAACTAGTGAAAAGAAACAAAATATTAATAAACTGTTAGAATTTTTATAACAGGAAAATATTAAACATGATGAGGAATTTTAGGAATTTATTTATAAAGGAAATAAATAGTATTTATAATAGTTTATATCACTTGTGTAATAGTAATATTATTGCTGGAATAGTAATGTGACTGTTAATAATTGTAACATGACCATTGGGAATAATATGAATAATATTTATAATGAGTAATTTAATGAAATATAAATATTTTAATTCCATAATAAAATAACATGATTAATAACATAATAAATTTATTAGCACTTTTTTAATAAAATGTATATTAATTTATTTCAGAATAAAATCTTAAAATTTAAATTAAAAAATTATAATTAACTTTTTTATAAAAACTATTTTTTTAAAAGTATTTTATTTTTCAAATCAACATATATAAAACTTTCATAGTTTCTTTTTTTAATTTTCTTAATGACAATTTTTTTGAATTGTAGAAATACAATTTTTTAGTAACAGGAGTGTTTCAAATTACATAATACATAATTTAATAATGACATAATATATTATATAATTTTGGTCTTGAACAAAAGAAAGGTTAATGAGTTATATAATGCATTCAATAAAATTACCAAACATAAAAAATTATGTTCCATAGTCTAAAAGTCTAAAGTGCCCCTTTAAATAAACATTTTATTCATTTTTCTTCATTAAATTTGATTAAACTAATAAATATGAATTTTTAAGTCTTTGAATAAACTATAGTCATGTTATTTTATTCAAAAATATTTTATAATTTGAAAAAATTTACTATTAAAAGATTTTATTTTGAAATTATTTTTTATTCGATAATTTTCCCTAAAAATTCACCTATCCCCAATTATCAATACTCGATCTACCTCATGTTGGAAAACCACTTCACATTTACTCACAAATTACATTTCTCTGTGCAATTCCAATATATTTTTCCTTTTATCATCCTGAGGGATATTATGGAGAAACCAAATTCAAGAATTCATGGGTTTTAGCACTGTATAAATGAAGCAACACTAAGAATAGGGTATGTTTTCATCTACTATTTCTCTAATTTTTGTTTCCGTGTCCAATTTTTCTCTATTTCATTAAATCCAAAATATTATAAGATTAAATGTGCACTATATAAGAAATTATATTAATGGGTTCAACCTATTTTACCGATTATATTTATGATGTATTAATATTTTATACTTCTTTTTCCTCTACTATTTATAATGTTCTTTCAATGGTCTGTTAACTACCCACAAAGATTTCACCAACTCTCTAATTATAATAAACATTATGGATTCTTATAATAAATTATTTAAAATATATGAATAAATAAATATATATATTTCTATATTTATAGTTTTATTATTAATAATATATAAATAAATTTAATGAAACCCCATGAAATTAAAGAAATGTAAGATATTTTAAGGAAAATAAGATTTAAAATGTTTAACCTTTTAAAAACTTAATAAAAGAAAAGAATCAAATGATTATAATTAATCAAGATTGATAGAAATTATAATAATTCACTTATTATTCCATGGTTTAATAATCATATTTTATTTATTCAGGAGGAGGAAATGTGATTAAAAAGTCAGATTTACTATCAGGGTATTCTCGAACCAAACACTTTCTTTTTGGGTTATCTCTAAATTCTCATTATTTTCCGCATGGTTATTTTAATAATTTCCATAAAATGACTGTTACCATTGTTTTAATTTTTTTCCTGGGATATAAATTGGTTTAACCTTTTTAAATTACAACTAATATAATTTCCATGAATTTTAAAAATGATATTATTTTCCAAAAAATCACTCTAACTCATCTTATGTTATTTAGTCTCTACTCAAGAATGATGATATCTGATTCCAAAATAAAATTTCACTTTTTAATTTGGGAGACTTATTTTTTATTAATGTTCTATTTACTAAAACTTTATGAAACCCATTAATTTATATGTGTTTATTTTATGTATATATTTTTTACTTGTTATATTTTCTTATGGAATTCATTATTATAAGAATTTTATGATGTGGTAGGTAGCCCTGATATTATATATCCCTCCAATGTATAGGGTAATGTGATATATCTCATATTATTATTTATTTTATTTATAAAATGTATTTTACATTTGTTAACAATTATTATGTTATGATTTATTCAAACTTGTTATGCTTGAACATGATGATAGTTTTATTCACAACAATGTGTGGTATTTTAACACTATTTTAAGATGTTTCATTATTATGAATATTATTCATTAGATGAATTAAAATTATTATTTCATCATGATTATAATTATGATCCTATTCTTTTGATATGATGATGATATTATACCACACATGTAATATTGATTCATGTTTCTTTTTTACTTCAATGTTATCCTTGTATTTAATATGTTTTTAGCTCTCAAAATCCATTCATGTATATCACTAGGTGATTAATTTATGTGTGGCGATAATTATATATTTTCTGAGGTTATAGAATAAGGATATAAGAAATGTTTATGTTTTATTATGTACAAGTTTTGTATAATACAAATTTTCCTAAGATACAGGTCCTTTGGATACTAGAAAGTATTACTATTTTCTTATATATTTTAAAAATGATATAACTATCTTGTGAGAAAATGTTGGGTCAATATATCTGGTTTCAGAACATGATTATTTTAATTATGTAATTAATGTTAGAAATTATTAGTGAAACCCCAAAGGATAAGATGATATATATGTAATCATTCTATATTTGGAATTATAATGAGAGTCTATGGTTTTTGAGCAAAGAAATTCATGCATTGATAATACGATTTGATATTTCTATTGCACAAATGTACTAAGGGGTAATGACCCTGAAAGGGATAAATGTGTATTAACTCAAATTATAATAAATTCATGAGTATGAAGTTTTATAGTACACCTAATCTGACACACCAGGAGGATATTCTTTAGTTAATCAAAATATTTATACAAAACATTTTGAAGTATATATAGATAATTATATTATTTCTTTCATTTATAATATCGATTAATGTACATGATACTAGAATGATGTTATGAGAAAAAGGATATGCTAAATATAAGTATCCCAAAAGTAATGTATTTTGAATTAATTTTCACATGAAAATAAGTTATTTTGGATTTATTGATTTTTTCACTAAAAACTTTTCTATTTTAGAAAATGGTATGAAACAAGAGAAACTAGAAAAACAACCCATTTGAGGGAATATATAGTGATTTTCCAAAAAACAGCCACAATATAATGGAAGGTGGAGTACAAATATTAATGATGATTCTTACCTAGATCTATCAAGATATAGAAAATAACATTAACAATGTGGAATGGTCGCCTTTATCTATAATGGTGAAACTAGACATTGTTTCCTTTATATGGAAATGACTACCAATATTTAGTGGGTCTTTCAATTCACTTTTAATAGAATAGTGGTGAAGTCAATGTAGAATATCATTTTGATGACTCATTGTCCTGAGAAGGTGATTATTACTCTGGTTTTTTATCATTTAGATTAAAAGGATGATTAATTGTGGGAGATTATAAATAATAAAATAAAGATATATAAAATGGAATATATTTAGTGGGAAGAAATTAATAAAAATTTATAAAGAATTATTTCACTCAAACTCTTGTAACATCGATGAAGAGATAATTCCTTATTCTTAAATAAAAGGAATGCGAAACTTTTATAGCTTACATGGAAAATTTACTATGCCTAAAATGTACACCTCATGTACTATTATAAATAATGATAAAAATATAGGTATATTATTTAATTATTTTAAATGAAATCATGGACGGGATCCGGGTATTGAAGAATATTCTGAGTTACGAAGATGTTGTTTGATAAGTTTCTAAGGTATAGATGGATTTTAGTGAATGGTCCCACACACATAGATATAATAAGTGATGAGTGGGATTTGTGGTTGGGGATATAACGTAAATATAGGAAAGAAGATCTAACCACACACATGTGAAAAATATCAAAAGGACAACCATATAAATTTCCTCAATTGGATAGGGAAATGCACTAAGTGCATGAGGGAATTCCACCATGATAATGAATGTCATAGATATGTGAAAAATATATACAATGTGATAGGGGAAGGTAAGGTAATTTCCAAATAACCACCCATGGTTAAGTACATCAACATCAAGGAAAAACGGTTATCATTAAACTCAGTGTACTAAAATACAAGCCTTTGATGGTAAGCATTGTTAGAATCTACAAAATAAAAGGGAGTAAGGGAAAGCCTGTTGTATCACCTCCGTTGAGGTGAAATAAAATAATGTCTTAAAATGTTCACAAAAAATTCCCTAAATTATGTAAAAGTACTTCATTGATTTTGGTTCATTGGATTAATTTATATCTAATAAGATTTATATAATTGTTGAATCACAACACTAATACCTTAAAGTTGAGATAGTCGTAAAAAAACTACTGGTGAGAAATGAAACCCAAGTGTTGGACTCTATTATCGATCACACATTTTCTATAATTCAATAATAAAGCTAGATAATCCTTCCTTTTGTTTAATATAATGATATATTAGGCATGAATTGGATCTCATTATATATATATAACACAATCTATCATGAAAATGAAATTAATATCTATATTATGATATATATCATGCTCATGTAAAAATATATGTAAGATAATGAATCTATTTTTTGGATGATACCTTAATAATATGGGTGTTGATACCCAATGAATAAACATATCTTGAATAAATTAGAGTCAAAATAATGTATCATCCTTGAGGATACCAATATCGTAATGGAATATACATATTTTTTTACAATGATTTTTTAGGCCATACCTCAAATAATGATATAGTTTTCTTAATAATTCTTATACCCAGAGCCACTATTATCTTCAAATACACTTATAGAATAGCACCGATCCATCTAAAGAAGTTAAAAAAGTTATTGTTAGGTGATTTTAAAAAATGGTTCATATGCCAAAGTACATCACCTTGGGGTGAACTAACCTTTTTTGTGTAAAATAAATGATCAATGTGTCAATGTATTAATTACCTAGATCCAAACAAGATCAAAATAAAGAACAAGTATCCCTTTCCATGGAGTGAATACCTTTTCAATAAACATTGAGGAGTTAATTACTTCATAAAGGTGGATATTTATTCTTGATATCATCAACTAATTAGATGGTTATAGATATTCATAATACAACCTTCCATGCATGGTGTGTACATTTTTAGTTCATAGTGATATCCTTCGAACAAACTAATTCACCATATATCATCATTAATTTTAGGATTAGAGTCTTTAAAAACTACCATCATATATTTTTAGTAGTATTTATTGATGATATTATCAATTAATCTAAGAGTAAAAATGAACGTGATTTGATTTTTTAGAATGTGTTGGAAACATTAATAATGGTGAAAAGGTTTTCAAATATCAAAAATTATGAATTACAGATGAATAAATTAACATTACATGGGCACGTGACCACATGTGATGGAATATATATTGGCCCTTTAGAGACAAAAAAAATGATGAATTTACCCGGAAATCAATTGTTATGGAAATACATAGTTTTCATGTCTTAGTTAGGAACTACAAATGTTTTTTGAGAAAATTACCATGATAGTCTATCCCAATAACTATGTTAACATATAAACAAGTAAAGTATGTCTAGATAAAATAATTTTTGGAAAACATTAATGAGATTAAAAAAAGGATAATCACTATCCCTACACTCAAACTATTCTCATGTAGAGAAGGGTTTGTGATATGAAAACATGAATACAAGAAATGATTGGGTTTCATACTTATGTAGAATGATACAATGATATCAGTGGTGATATTTACTTAAATGATTTGGAAACACTACCACTATGGTTATAAGTGTGACATATATGTATATCATAAGATTCTAAAGTACATATTCACACAAAATGAAGTCATCATGTTTCATCAAGGATAGTAAGAGAATCTCATGGACTATGATTTTTCCATTCACTACCATCAAAGAAAGGGGAAAAGGGGGGATGAAGCTATTAGTATAAAATAATCTACTACTCTATCCATGATGCATATTGAAAATGTCAAAATAATCATGCATATGTAAGGGTTAGATAAATAACTAAAAATTGGAGTGAATAAATTATTCTTTTCCCAAATTATTACCCAAACATATATCTAATAAAAGACCAAGGTGGAACAAAGGGATTATTTGGAGCTTCAAAATTATGTAAAATAAGTAATGGAAGACAAGATTCAAGAATTTCACATTGATGAAAATAGAGACTTTGAGTTGGATATAATATTTGGATGATTTCATTATTTGAGATAAAGAAAGAGATATTTGGTAATTCACATAGGCAATATTTTTCCATCCATCCTGGATATACCACAAAATACCATGATCATCGAGAGATGTTTTGGTGAGAAAACATAAAGAAGGAGATTCCTGAGTACACCTCAATGTGCTTAGTATGCTAGCAAGTTATGGTAGAGTGACAAAAGAATAAGTGGATAATGAAACCATTACCCATACCCAAAACGAAATAGTAAAACCCTAAAATTTTCATTTTCATTAGTCTCCTGAAGTAATCTAAAGGAAAAAAATGTCATATGGGTTTCATTGGATCTAATCACCATGAAAATTCACTTCATCACCATTCAAGATTATTTCTCTCTTGATCGACTTTCTAAGATATATTAATAGTATTAAGGATGCATGGGGAACCACTTTAAATAATTTTTTATTGTGACCGAGGTTTGAACTATAATTACTAGATGTGTATTCAACATAGTCTAAATATTGAATTGTTTTCCATTGTGAGATATCAACCCCAAACAATTTTCCAATCTAAAATGACCATTCAAACACTCCGTAAAATTAATAGAGATTTATCAATCTAATTTAAATGAAAATGGGAGCAAAATCCACAATTATATGGGTTCTAAAAAAACAAGTTTCCATTAGATTATTCAAATAGATTAAAATAGAGATCTATATTGGAAGTGATATATAAATTGTAGATGTTGGGATAAAGTTAGTGAAAAGATGAAACATGGACACAATATAGTTCTAAATATGACATAAAAGGTCTAAGTGAATTAACATTTTATAGAAAATTCTTAGAGGTATCCTAATATTTATGCTAATAATCATCGAAGGGACATAAGTTTGATGTTGGAGATAACATTTACCTTTGAATATAATTACGTATGGTTTTCTTTTAGTTCTAAATTAATTGAAATAGTTACCCTAGTTAAATTTTACCCTTTGAGATCCTTGATCATATAGAACTAGTGTAATATCGACTAGCACATCAACCAAACATGGATTAAGTTCTTAATGTATTCTATTTATATATTTCGAGTAATTACATAGCCAATTAATCACATGTACTGGATAAAAATTTGGTAAGATTGGATAATGACCTCTCTTATAAGGTGAATCTGATGAATATATTGGAATATAGATACAAATGTTTATGTAACAAGACTAATCACCTAGTAAGTATGATGTGGGGGACCTATAAATACAAATATGTGACAAGGTAACTAATGGAAATATTTAATAGAAGTACACTCATATATTCTCAAATAATAATATTAGCTAAAATTTCAAGGACACAATTTCTAAATAGGGTAATAATGTAATGATCGAAACTATCTTAAAGATATTTTTTTCTTGAATAAATGTGGTTTATATAATTTTATTGTTTTATAAACATTCCAAAAATATGAAAAACAAAAACACTTTTTATGATTAATGGATATTATTAAATTAGTAAACATATAAGGCTATGAAAATCAAAAATATTAAAACGGAAAAAATAGAAAATAAGAAAATTATATTTGTAAAATTTGGATTATTCATAATGCGTGAATTACCACTGCCACAAATGACACTATTTTGATGAAAAAAATATTAATAATGAATTCAACATTTTAGAAAAGGAAACTATAGTTCCATGGTTGTAATTAGAGTGAATGGTTAATACAGAAATGAAAAGTAATTTATATAAGAAAATATAACCATTGGAATATTAATTTTACCATTGGAATAATATTGTGATTATTATGAATTGAAACATAGATATTGGGAATAGTAATAACACTGTTGGAATTGTGATTTGAACTAAATCTAATAAAATGTAACATGAATAATATTTATCATGTAAAATTTTTGAAAAAAAAATATTCTAATTCCTTAAAAAATACCAATATTACTAAATCGATTAAATTATAGGAATTTTTTATATATTTTATTTTAATATATTTTGTAAAAATAAAAATATTTAAATTAAAAATTAAAAATCACATATATTAGAAAATTATTTTAATAAAATTATTTTAATTTCTATAATTATCATGTTGAAATTTTCCATAGGCAGTTTTTTATATGTTTTTGAAAATTATTTAATTCTTTTAGAAAAGTAAAAAATATAGTTTTTTCATAAATAATGAGTTTTAAACTACATCATTCATGATGTAAAAATGATGTAATAAGTTCTAAAAATTGATTATCTTCCAAATTTATTTAATGCACCAAATTATTTTCTAAATTAAATTTCAAAATACTAAATATACTATATAGAGTCTAAAAAACTAAAGTGTCGAATAAATTAAAAATTATTTACATTTTACAACTTTCCTTTTAATTATACTAATAAATTATAATTATAAAATTTATTAAAATTCCAAAATCATGTTATATTAATCAAATATATTTAATAATGTCAAAATTTTTACTACTATAAGGTTTAACTTCAAAATAATAATTTATTCAGTATTATTTCCTAAAATACCCCTATACTCATGTATAAATACCTCATCTCCCTCCCCTTGGAGAACCACATAAAATACACATACCAAATCAAAATATTTAATTAAATACCCCCTATTAATCCACTTATAATACTTAAAATAATTTTTGAGTAAACCAACATAATTATTTGAAGGATTATAGGGTCATAGAAAATAAGAAACACTGAGAATATGGTATGTTTTCATCACCCTTTCTCTAATTTTTGTCTTCTCTTACTCTCTGTATGAATGTATTTCAAACCCAAATCAGGAAATAATAATTGTGTTGTATTTTAACATTATATGAATGGTTTTAAACTCTTTAAATTATTATATGTTTGGAATATTTGTATTTCATTCTTCTAATTCATCTTATTTTGAAAATATCCTAGTAATGGTCAATCAACCACCCACAAGGACGCAACCAACTCTCTAATTTCCAAAACCATTATGGATTGTTATAAACAATTATTATAATATATATATATATATATATATATTATTATAAATTTAATCATAAAAGTGTATAAATACTAATAAATAAGAATAATTACATTGAACCAATGTAGGATATTTTAACAACATGATATCAAAAACATTCCACCTTTAACAAAGGTAATTAAGAAATAGATTCTAATGATTATAATTCATCGAGAGTGACAAAGATAAACATAATTAAATTTTTTATACATATTTCATAAATATATTTATATTATTCTGGAGATATAAAAGAGAGGAAATAAATTCAGATTTATGGTAAGGTGGTTCTCGAACCCAACTCCATATTTTTGGGTTTTCTCCATTTCAACATTATATTCAATACATATAATCCGATATTATTTATAAAATTTCTTTATGCTATTATTTCACTTTTTATTCAAGGGATATACATTTTTATAACTTGTCTAAATTATTTCTAAGACAATTTAAAAGATTTTTGATAATGGCATTATTTTTTAAAACATCACATTGACTCATCGGGAGTTATTTCATCAACACTCGTGAATAATGAAATTTTATGAAAATATATATTTTTACATATTCATTAAGTAACCTAAATTATTATTCAAGAATATACGATTTATGAAACTTTTTGTGAGTTAAAATATTTTCTTCTTACTTTTTCATTTCTTTCATTTTCGAGATCACAAATACTTTCTTAAAAATGTGTTTTACTAACTTTTTTTGTCTAAAGTGTTTTAAAATATTTTTTACAAAACATTATGTTTTAATATAATTATAATAACCTCTTATTTGTTAGAATTAAAAACATTATATTTTCATTATGATTTTTATAATGATCATGTGTCTGATTAATTAGACTCAACTTTATCAGTGCCACAAGTTAGACTTTCTTTCACAACTATCGTAATGATAAAGCCTTAAAAATCAGGCTGATACTGGTACTGATAACAACATATTGTTACTCATAAAGGTTATTATATTGAAAATCATAAGTAATTAAATCATATTTTATTAATTTTATAATCATATTCGAAAGACTTGTTTATAATGTAAGGAAATAATTTACACTATAATAGTGTAAACCAATACGACATCAGAAATTCCATTATGGCAGATCGGTATGAGTTTTCAATTTCTAGGTTTCCATGTAATTGAAACAAACTTAAATAAATAATAAAAATGGGAGAGAAATAATACCATTGGGAAGATGCCTATAAATACAAAGTAATTCAAAGAGTTTTGAGCTGATATATTTCGTTTTTTATTTTCTCATTTTGTGAGAGCACTGAAAATTATTTAGTGTGAATGACATGTTCATAGTCTTTGTAATTATTTAGAGTATTGTAGGTATAGGGAAACCTTTTTAAGTTGTCTTATTATGAATATTTTTCATTGTAATATGCGTCTGTTCATCTTAACGATCAAGGGGTTCCAAGGATATGAAGACAGAGGATTCGATGCATCAGATTGAGGGTACCAGGGCTAACCAGATAGAGATTCTGATCATCATATTGCGTGATTTTGGGGACGGGAAGACAAAGCTATTTTGATCATCATATCGAGGGATTCCATGGTAAGGGAATATATACTTTCTTGTATGTATAAAACAAGGGATACTTTTAGTCTAGGTTATAGTATACCTTTCTTTTAAAGTTAAAAGTGGTTTATTATTTTAATAGATTATAAGTCATTCTTAAATTTTTTTAGCTATGGTATTACTTGTTTCTTACAAGTTCTATATTTTGATTCATATATAATAGAAATTTAAACATCTTATTCGTGTTTTTATTCTATTTTTTATCAATAATATTCTGATTAGGATAAATGACTATGATTAATTAGATATATAGTGCTTCCAATATTTTAAAATGTGATTTAATCGTATTAATTACCTTTACGATTCTCTACCATTATTTATAGGGCTGAAATCCAAGTTTGATAACTATACATTAAAAGTCTTTTGCATTGTTTAGTTTAATTCTTTCAAGAAAAGTTTTTTAAATACAATTTAACCCATCTATTGTAAGTATATCCATCTAATAATATTCTTAAAATCAAAATCAGTATTAGTTACGTAATACTATTCCAATAATTGATATCATGGAAGGATTCCACTTCTTAAATAACTTCTGAGGTTTTTTTTACTTTCTTTACCATTGAATGTTTTTTTATGTTTTGTTATAATATTTCTGTTAATAATTTTTTTCCCACACTAACGTGTTTTTTGGAAATGAATATTTTTATTTATTCTAACAATAGAAGGAATGTATTTTATATCCATATAAAATATCAATCAAAATATACCTCCTATTTTTTATAGTGTTGATTATTAGTACTAGAGGTATAGGATGAGGAATTTTGTTATTAATACAGGAGTTGATTTTTTTTAATGATTACTAGAGATTAAAAAATTCATGATAAGTAAATTATTTTAATCATCAAGAGAAAAAATAATATCAGATAAACTTCATAATAAGGAATAATTTGTTAATTTTTATGACTAGAATCATTTATAATCATATTTATTCTTGTCAAGATACCAAAAATATATGGAAAAATCATGAGATATTACATTTTGGTATATCCAAATTTATGAGACTCAGATAGATTTGTTAAGATTAGACTACCATGCATTTGATTTCATATTAGGAGAATCTATTGCTATGATGCACCATAGATTCATGAATATTACAAAGAGTTTACAATATTTTTGTGATAATGGACTTGATTATGAGATACTTGTTTAAAATATAATCAATATCCTACCCAATGTGTGGGAATCAAAGATTAAATTTGTTTTTAAGACTATAAATTTAATTAATCTTACCTTAGATGATCATATTGGTACCATTATATAGTAAATGGGTAAGATCAAGAGAGATAATAAAAAAAGAATAATGGTGGTGTTTCCTTTTCTTAACATCTATCATGCCTCCTAAAGTTCAATCTGATGAGAAATTTGTTATTTCTTCAAGAAAGAATAACATAGTTATTCAATATGATTTAAGTGTTTCTTAATATTCTAGAATAAATTGGAAAACTTGGCCAGAAGGATGAATAAGATATTCAAAAATAAATATTTTGAAAACTGATAAAAAAATTAATAAGGATAGAAATGATAAGAATGATGAATCTGCATGCTATGAATGTAAGAAAATTGGACACATCAGACTAGATTGACCAAAGTTTAAGCAGAAAGATAGAAATAATAATAATTTTGAATGTAATGCTAAAAGTATTACATTTCTGAGGGGAAGAAATTTCATAAATCTAGTGACACTTGGATTACTTGTTGAGGAGATTCCTTTGATAATTATTCATATAATGATAGTTTAGGTCAGTTACACATATTTTTTTTCTAGTGTACCTAAAGTAAATTAGTGTTTCACGGCCAAGGTAGAAACTACTGAAAACCATACCAGTAAGCCCCTTAATTCAAATTATCCTAGTGAGATGGATTCTATATCTTATGAAAAATAATCTTCCACCATAAAATATACTTATCTACTTCTTATTATAAATTTTCAATTTTTCTAAATTTCTTTAGAATTAAAATTGTAATTTTTTTAAAACACTTTATAGTGTTAGAGAAAAAAAATTGTAGGGATGATTAGATAAGATCTTTCAAAATATCTTGATGTTAATAATTCTGAAAAAGATAATATTTCTAATGGTTTATAAAAATTAATTTTTGAGAAAGATGTTTTAGAAACTAAACATACTTCTAAAACAAATAGTAATAATGATAAACATTTAGGTGTAGAACTAAAATACGAAATCTCAATTTTGAAAAAACTTTTATCAAAATTTATCAATAATAAATATACTTTTGAGAAAATTAAAAAAAAATCAATCCTCTTATAAATGGTAATGTAATGGGTTATACTTATAAAAAACATTTTTTTGTAATAATTTATTTATTCTTAAATATTCCCCTTTTTGTACTAAATTAAAAATCCGTGGTCATTGGAAATATAATTATTTGTTAAAAAAATCCAATCCCTAGGATTTCACAAAGAATATTTTTCTAAAACACATTTATTTATAAAGTTTTGTTTACTAAAATTATCGAACCCAAGAAGTTTTCGATGTCGAAAGTCTAATGTTTTTTTCTTGAAAATAAAAAATCTACCAAAAACAATAATACATGGTACATAGATAGTGGATATTCGTAGAATATGACTTTTAATAATGATTTATTTAATAATATTATCAAAATTAAATGTATTAAGGTCACTTTCAATGATAATGCTCTAGGAGAAATTATTGGTATATGTAATATTTTTCGTCTGAGAAAAACACTTATTTCAAATGTTTTTTTAAAGGTCATAAGCATGACCTTATAAGAATAATTTAATAATGTGATCATTTTTACCATGTGAACTTTAAAAATGATAAATTTTTAGTTCATAGTTCCAAGGATGAATTCATTCTTTCTTCCAATTAGTACGAAACTTTTTACACACTTAACTTAGAAGACCTTAGGAGCCAATACTTACCTTGACTTAATGAATTGGAAGATAAATATTGGTCATAGAAGAGAAGTTTAAGAAATTTTTTCATTTGAAACTTATCCATGTTGAATAAAAAAGGACTTTTTAAGGATCCACCATAAATTAGGTTTGATTCTTCAAAAGTCATTGACCCTTTTCAATATGAAAAGAAATATAAGTCATGTTTTAAATATATTTGTGATGTTATAACTTTTTATAATTCATATTTAGTGAACATGGATTTATATAGACCAATTATAACTGGGAGTATTAGTGGAAAAATACTATGTATATTCTATAGTTTATGACTATATAGGATATACATGAGTTAATTTTCTCACAAATAAATCTGAATCCTTTTTTTTAACGTTTTGTAGCCAAATTCAAAAATGAGAAAACATTATTTTGATTAATATTCATAGTGTTAATGGTGGAGAATTTTTAAATTCTTATTTTGAAACTTTTTGTAGTAAGAAATGTATTGAACATTAATTTTCAGCACCTAAAACCACTTAGAAAAATGGTGTAGTTGAAAGAAGAAAAATAATTCTTCAAGATATAACTAGAACCATGTTGAGTGAATAATCAATTGGTAAACATTTTTTGGATGAAGTGGTTAGTACTCCATACTTTAATATAAATTGAGTTTTTATTATACCTTTTATTAATAAAACTTTTAATGAGTTGTGGATAGGTATAAAACCAAATTTTATTTACTTTGAAGTTTTTTCTTTCAAAGTATTCATCCTCAATTTGAAAGATAACTTACATAATTTTTCACCCAAATAGAATGCAGGTATATTTTTAAGTTATTCCACTCTTTATCTATATTATAGAGATTTTAATTAAAATTCTTGTACTATTGAGGAAATAACACATGTTAATCTTGATGAATTCGATAATTTTATTTTCAAATAGTCTCAATCAACATCCTCAGATGTGATTTCTAAAACCGATTTTCATCTGTTATTAGAAAGTTAATCTCAAAAGTATATAACTAAATAAATTGTTTCTGAACTAATTATTCAAGAATATTTTCTACTAATTATTGAAGAACATGATTTTCAATATCCATGAAATAAGTTGTTTCATAGGAATCATCCTACTGAGAGTATCATTCGATATGTAGATCAATTAGTTAGGACCAGAAGTTCCATATGGAATGAAATTGAAAATCTAGAATTCTTATCCAAATTTGAACCTAAGAATCCAAATGATGCTTTAGGTGATTATGATAGGATAAAGTCAATGTAAGATTAACTAAAAGAATTCGATAGGAATAAAGTATATACTTTTGTTTAATGACCTAAAGAAACTTCTATAATTTGAGTAAAATAGGTTTTTAGAAACAAATGTGATGAAAATGGATTAAGTATTATAAATAAATATAGACCTTTTTTCTAAGGTTTATACTCAATAATAAGGTGTATACTATGAAGAAACATGTTCTCTAGTAGATATAATTGAATTTATTCATATACATCTAGCCTTTGCAACATTATTTAATATCAAACTTTTTCAAATGGATGTAATTTTTTTCTTAATTGATATATTCAAGAGGAATTTTATATTGAAAAATCCCATGGTTTTGAAAAAAAAATCAAAAATACTTTATTAAACTTATCAAATCCTCATGTAGAATTAAACAAGCCCCTAATGTTTGGTATGATAGATTAAAATGTTTTTGGTTACAATTTTTTTTGAAATGGGAGATGTGCATCTGAAAATTATTATAAAATTATTTAATAAAAAATTTATGATTGTTAAAATTTATGTCGATGGAAATATATATAGATAACTAAACAATATTTAACAAATTCCATTGTAGATCTTATTAAATATGAGTTTGAAATAAGTATGATGGTTGAGTTAACATATTTTCTTGGTTTTAAAATTAAAAAAAAACCCGAAAGAATTTTTATATCTCAACATATGTATATAAAATATATTCTTATGAAATTAGGATATGAAAATACTAAAATTATTAGTACACTCATCAGTACCTAAAATAATTTAGATCACGATAAGGCTGGGAAACCAGTTTCTTAGAAAGCATTTAGAGTTATGGTAGAAATTTTTCTTTTCCTAATTACTAGTCATATATATTTAATGTTTTATATATTATTATCTCCAAGATATTAATAAAATATGATGTAATCCAATTTAAAAGCTGTAAAATGAATTTTCTGTTATCTGAAGGGAACTATGAATTTAGGACTTTTCTAATCTTTTTGGAAATGTTTTCGAACTAATTTTTTTTTTCAGATTCTAACTTTGTTGGTTTCATAATGGTTAAGAAAATAACATCTAGAACTTTTAATTTATTAATATATTCATTATTTTCTTTTTAATGTTGGAAATAACACTCAGTGGAACTTTTCACTAATAAAGTTGAATTTGTGACAACTAGAATTTGTTGTGATCAAGTGTTGTGGATGCAACACACACTCACTGACTATGACATGAGTTTTATAAAAACCCAATACTTTGTGATAATACAAGTTCCATTTACATAAATAAAAAAAACCTAACTCACTTGAAAAACATATAGATATAAGACACCATTTCTTTTCGTATCAAACACTTAAAAGAGATATAATTTTTCAATTCATCGGAATGCTAGAAAAACTTACTAGAATTTTTACAAAACCTCTACATTCTGATTGATTCTAATATATCAAACAGAATCTAGGAATGATCAATGTGAAGTAATAATTAATATTTAATTCTTATTTATGTATCTCATTACATTAAATTTACCCTTTTCATAGGTGGGATGCATATGTGTATGGTTTTAAAAACTTTTAGGCTTTCATAAATTGTTTAGTTTTCTAAAAAGTTATGTTTTATTGATATTTTATCATAATGAGTTTTCATGAATAATATTTATTTATAAAATATTTAGACTCAAAAATTTCAAAATAATTTCTAGACTCAAAAAATGTAATAAAATTTTTGAAGTCAGGATTCATAAAAAGATCATCAAAATTTGAAAATATTAAAAAAAATCCAAGACTCAATTTTTTTTACAAAGTTTTAGGATTAAAAATATATATAATATTATGTTTTTATAATTAAACTATAACAATTAGTTTTTTTATTAAAATAATCATAATTAGTTTTCTTTAAAAAAAATATTATAATTAGATTTTCTGTAAAAAACATTTGTACTCAAACCTTTTGTAATCTCTTTAGTTCACAAAATAAAGAACATGTTATTTATACTGATAGAACCCTTCACTCTGAAACATTATTCTATTTTATTTTTATTTTCACACTATATTATTATATTATTTATTTTATATGATTTTTTTTACTTTAATAAAAATTAAAAAATTTAATCTGATTGAGATTCAATCTAGTAATTTTTTTTAAAAAACTTTTGAGTTAAAAAATTCTTTAAATCTTTCTTCGGGTCAATATCAATCGTCAGATCAGAAAGAGATTAATCTAAAACATTGGACTTGATTTGAAATTTGAAGTAATGTTTCAATATCCCATATAAAGGAGGGAATACCCCCATCCTAGATCAGTTGTTTCGAGATTTCACCCTGATTTGCTACTATTTTCTAGTTCGCTTAAGTGATAACTTTCCTTTTTGACCAATTCCCTGAATTCGATTTCAATTCTGATGAAATCTACTGAAGTTTATATGAAATGGTTCATATTTAGGGAAACGATAATATAAATAACTTTTTATGAAAAATATGGTTCTACTTTGAATAATATTATAGAATCCCAAAGATGGGAATCAATGTGCATAGAAAAGGTTGATAATGATTTTGACTTATTCAATCTAGACATCATACAAGAGTTTTATGAATCTATTAATTTTTTCAAAGAATATGGTAAAAATAAAATTTACTTATTAATGTATGAAAAAATCTATAAAATATCACGTAAGAAGATTTTGGATTTGGTTGTAATACCATCAGAAAGAGAGGCTTTCTATCCTTCTTATAAGTTACCTGATGATCTTGGTACATTAAATAAAGACAAAGAAAAAATCCTTTATTTGATCATTATGAGAAAGTAAGGATGGTTTCCCATCAGATGTTGAATAACTATATGATTTCATTATGAATGTAAGGATTACTCATTCTGAGGAAAGGGGACCGAGACACCCTAAAATTTTTAGATGGGTTCTTATTGGATTATCTAGTCAATTTGAGAAAGATTGACTTAGTGAATCTTGTTCTTATTACAATTGATAATATCAAATCTAATATATTAAAATCAAATATGATCATTTTTCATTCATTATAATGAAATATGGATTTAATATACATGAGTGTTTTTAATATTATCAAAAAATAGTCTCAGATTATGAAAAAGATATTTTTCAATAGTAAAGATATGATGAATAAGATGATAATAATTTTTGTTGTTAAGTACAAAATGTTTATTGAGAATTTTAGTGCTGCTTCTTAGGAATTAGAATCATCATGAAAATTGGAGAGGTCTGAAAAGAACAAAAAAGGAAAGCAAAAACTTCCCCACTTAAGAATAAAAAAGAACAAAAGTAATTTCTTGATGTATTTAATGATGAGTGGATGAAAAAGAAAGTAGAAAGAAAACCATGGGATCCATAGTTCAGAATCAAACCAGTAAAGGAAAAGGATTTGAGAATACACATTTCTTATACACTTTAGAAACAAGGAATAAAATAAAATAAAAATAAAATGTTTACAGATGCTCATCATTGTGAAAAATGGTTGAAAGGTATTGAGATAGACATTGGGAATGTTAATATAACTTCTCACACTTATCAAGTTAATCTTGATGTCAAGTTAGTTTTTTTAAAGAAACCAAAGTTCAATATGATGATGTGTAATCTATATCAAATAAAGTAAAGGGTAATGTTGTTGTTGAAGAATCAGAACACCATGTTGCTAGGAAGGAAAATATTAGAACTATGTGGTAGCTAGAAAAATAATTACGTGAAAATATTAGAGATTATTTCTAAGAAGAAAATGTTAATGGAATAGGACTCAAAAAAATAAGGAGATGAAAAATATGGTGAAGAAGAAAAGGAATATACTAAAATTGAATAATATTTTGAAGAAGAAGAACAAGTTCATGATTAAATGAATAGGATGATGATAATGAATAAACTCAATCTGATAAGACGTCATTATATTCATCATCAGAGTTATCCTCATTATTCTTTCCCTCTAAGACTGATAAGGTCCATGATGTTGGAACTTCTGAAGAATAACCATCATCATAAAGTGAAACAAAGTCCTTGTCAAATCAATATGATGATCAAAATTAAAAAACTAAAGTTGATGATAAAGCTAAAACTAATAAGGATGCTAAGATCCTTGAATTACCAGATGATAATAAAGTTGACAAAAAAGTCTAAAAGAAAGTTGAGAAATCGATTTCAACGAAATAAATGAATATATTTATTGAAGTTGAAGTGTGATTAATCCAAATTAAATATCTTGAGTTTAAAAAAGAACTCTCGCACTCAATCAGAACCATTTATTTTGAAGGAATTCATCACATTGTTCATGATTTGAAAAGGCATGAAGGATTATATCCATATTTTTTGAAACATGAATCAAGATTTTAGTTAATTAAATAAAGTTTAAATGAGAAATTAGAATCAATTAAGGTATTAATAGAAAAATTGATTCAGCTCAAAGCTCTGTGCAATGTTTTTTAGGAAATTTTCCCAACACACAGAAAGGATTTTAATCAGATGGTAAATTGGTCCCATCATGTTGTTCCAGATATCAAATTTCATGATGATAATTTTGATAATGCGAATAATATTATGAATGAATCATAAAAATCATTTAGTTAATTATCTAAATATATGGCTGAAAGGGTAAATTTTTTGGAGAGTTTCAAAGATACAACTAATGTTCATACTGAAGAAGTTCATGCTTTGAAGAATAAGATCCTAGATATGGATCTTGAAATGTACGTAGAGAAATATTTTGAAGATTAATTCATCGTACTTAGATATCAGAATAAACAATTGTTTGAAAAAGTACAGATTCAATAAGAGAAGATAGAGAAGCTTGAGAAATATAGAAATGAGTTCAAGAAGATCATGGAACTTTTAAAAACCTCGACGAATAAAGAATGGTATTTTTATTAAACTGTCATTGAAGTTGGTTTTTGTAAAACATTTTAAATGTGTGTAATAAATAAATTAATCTTTCTATACCTTTATAATTAGTCTGAAAGTTTTCTAATTATGATTGGAAGAATTTTATTTCATTTTTTGTAGTTGATAAATTAGTTCATTTTTTTTGTTTCATATGTTTTTTATTTGTATAATTTTTCAAGAAATTTCAAAATTATTCTCCATTCCTTTTTGAAAATTACATATGGCGATAATTTTATAGAAAGGGGAAGTTTTTATTAAATTTTGTATGGTTTTTAGAAAGTGGGATAACTCTGTAAGGGGGATAAGTTGTTAAAAGTGGAAATATTACTTTAAAAAGAAGCATATGATCCTTATGAGGAGAAATTATCCAAAGGGGAAGTTCATCTTATTCAATCATCAAAATCCCCATTGTATTTAAAGTTGTTATAAACTTAGGGGGAGTTAGGGTTTCCGAGAATAAATCTAAATACGAAGTACTTAAAATAAATGCATTTTATGTTTTTCAATGTTATTTTCATTTAAGTCATGGGTTTTATGCTTTCCAAAATGGGGGAGATTGTTGAGTTAGAAGTTTTACTTCTTAATTTAACATTCCTTTTATTTTTTAAATCTCAAAAACATTCTTAAAAAATTGTTTGAGTAAATTTTTATTTCCAATGTGTTTTTTAATGTTTCTTAGAATACATTATGTTTTACCATACCTGAATAATCTATTAAGTATTATGAGTATAAACATTATATTATTCATTAAAATTTTTATATAGATTATGTGTTTGATTAATTAGACTCACCTTTATCAGTACCAGAATTTAAAATTTATTTCATGACTATCGTAATAAAAAATCCTTAACAATCAGACTGATACTGGTTCTGATAACATCATATTGGTACTCATAAAGGTTATAATAATGATAATTATAATAAATTACATTAGATTTTATTAATTTTATAATTGTATTCCTAAGACTTGTTTCTAATGTGAGGAAATATTTTTACACTGTAATTCTGTAAACCAATATGATGTCGGAAAATCAGTTACACCATATCATTATGAGCTATAAAGTTCCATGATTCCAAGCCATTGTGATAAAATCATTTAAATATGACCTTTGGAGGATAAATATGACTGTTTATAAGATTCCTATAAATACTAGGTCACTCTAAGATTTTGGAGCTGATTGATTTCATTTTTCAATTTCATATTTTGTTAGAGCTTCTAATATTTCGTAGTAAGAACATATTTTTCATAGTCTTTTTAATTGTTTAGGGTTTTGTATTTCTAAGGAAAACGTGTTAGGTTATCTTCTTATAATTATTTTTATATTAATATATATCTGATCATCATAATGATCGAGGTATTATAGGGATAAACAGACAGATAATCTGATCCATCAGATTTGGGGCTACATGGGCTAGGTATATAAATAATCCAATCATCTTATTAGGGGATTATAGGGAAAGTAAAATAGAGTCATTTCGATCATCATATCGAAGGAATCCCTGGTAAGGGAAGACATACTTTCTTATAAGTATAAAATAGGGGATACCTTTAGTTTATGTTATGCTGTACCTTTCTCCCATGGTTAAAAGATGTTTATTTTTTTAATTGAATAAAAGTCATTCTTATATTTTTTAGATATTATATTACTTTTTTCTTACATGTTTTATATTCTGCTACATATATAATAGAATGTGAATCATTGTATTCATATTTCTATTCTTTTTTTATTTGAAATATTTTGATTACAATAAATGAACTACAATTAATCAAATCTATTGTTATTCTGATCTTTTAAACTCTAATTTAATCATATTGATTCTAATTATGATTCTATGAATTTGTTCATCAGACTGAGATCCAATCCCAATAACAATACTTTAAGAGTATTTTGTATTGTTTAGCTTAATTATTTTAAACTATGTTTTTTAAAACAATTCCCCCCACCCTCTTGTAATTATATCCACCTGAGAATATTCTTACAGTTCTAATTAGTTTTATTTATATAATACTGATCCAACAAATTGTATGAAACTCTGTTTTCCGTGTGTTTATTTCACGAGTATGTTTTTTTGTTCTCTTCCCTTGTGTCATGAATGATTAGGAGTATTTAATGATTTGATAGGTAGGATCAAAATTATATTGACCTCCAATTCCTTGGGTAATGTTATATATATCATGATATTATTATTATTTTTCATTATCATGATTCTAGACTTGTTTATAATAATGTTGTTTTGATTGATGCACGTACGTTATGCAAGTTCATGATGTTATTTTTGTTCACAACTATGTGTGGTATTTTACCACTATATAATTAGGTTTATTATTATGAGTTTTTAATAATAAATACATTTTTAAAATGATCCAATCATCACTATAATAGTGATCCAATTATTATGATATGATTATGATGATTATGCTCACCCATGTAATATTGATTTATGTATCTTATTCCATAAATGATATCCCTCTCCTAACTAGGATTTTATATCACACATTATGTCGATTTATATCCTTATGTGATTATATGTACTACAAAAATCATGTGATTTTTAGGAGGATAATGCATAATCATTTAAATAATGTCAATGTAATAAAATTTACATGGTATATACAAGCCTAATTTTCCTAGTATACTAAACCCAAGGATAAATAAATGTATAAATATTATGCTATTTATCCTAAAAAAGATATAATATTCATGTAATAGAATGTGGTTAGTTTTAGGTAGTCTCATAGGATAACAATAATCTAATTCCATAGACTGATTGTGATCATTCACAATGGATTTTTGTTTCTAAAGGATTCTTTTATGTTTTAGAAGATTCCACCATGAAGGAGACTGATTGGAACTCCAACGGATGTGGGTTCGGTTATTACTATTAGGGATGTTGTAAGTGTTCCAATTTCATTTATATAGGAGGGTGAATAAGATCATTCCACTACACCTTATCTAATGGTGTATTCAATTAGACCACTAATTTAGGAGTCCTTTTAAATGTATCTGCCCATGATGGAGTGGCACTAAGTTCCTTGTTTGAATGCTTTAGAGACTTAAATATCTAAAAGCTTCTATTACTTCTGAGAAATGGGGGAACATAAGATGCAGATTGTTGGGTAGATATCATTGAGGGTGTGTTTGACCTTGTTTAGACTCCTAAGGATAAGATGGTGAAGTTTTCGGGGTTCATGGTTTAGGGACCAGCTAGGAGATAGTGTGTCATGATGGGACAGGATGGAAGACAAAAGTGTCTCACCTTGAAATACATTAAAGAAAAATTATTTCTTGAATTACTTATTAATAGGAAAAAGCTAGACATAATCAAGAAGTTTATGGAGCTATATAATGGGTCAATGAAAGTGTCCACATACTTTGCTCATTTCACAATGAAAATTTCCATTTCTCATATCATTGGTGAGAATGAGGCACAAAAGGAAATAAAGACCATGATCAAACATCATAATTATATTATATGAAAGGTTATGAACTTTAACATAGATATATATCTAGATATTCTCTACAAGGCCATGAATATTGGGAAGGCCCCTGAAGAGTACTGAGTAGTTGGACTTCTTTCACATTTTAGTGATTAAGAAGCTAAAACACATACTACTATTATGATTTCCACTTTTATTTATAGGAATAGGATTACTAAAGATGCTTAGTTGAGAAGATATTTTAAGGTGGAGAAGGATGTGGCTTATTCATCCCATTCATGAGTTTATCAAATCTAAAAAAACTATAGAAATATCAGATATTAGAACAATTTTTAATAGAACCTCAAAGTAAGTGTCGACTATGTGGAAGGATGGGGAATGAATAGAATTTATTCTATAGAACATTGAGACTATGATTTTTTAGTGGTGTAGAACCATCATGATATATGACACATGGATATATATAGGGTGTTTAGTAGCTGGCTCAAATAATTATTACTCATAAGAGCCCCATAACACAGGGAAATGGTCATAATAATGAGGCATCCAGAGTATTTATAGTGGATCAAACTTCATCAGATAAGGGTGATAGGCCATATACTATTCAAGTTATGGTCTTGATAACTTTTATGTTATCTATATAATGGTTTGAAATTTTCTAATCCCATCCATTTAAATCTATATAGGTTAATGTTATACTAGAATTTTCGATCAAGTTATATTTTGAGATTATTTCCCTTGATACACTATAGGGAATGATTTTATACCATATTTAATGATTCAGAGAGTTACTTGTAGTTATTTTCAATTATGGATGTATTTGAGATTTATAAATTTTGGAGATGAATAGATTTAATGTGATTATAGGAATGGACTAGATTACGAACTTCTGAGTTCACATTTATTTCTTTCGATGTCAGGGATATTTTACTTATCAAATGATAGATAAGTAATTGTTGATTAGAGAAAGGAATTTTTCTATAGGAAGAGTGGGTCTAGACATTGGTCAAATGAATATGATCATGAAACATATTTTAGGCTTGGATCTTCTATCTAGATCAGTAGAAGTCCACTCATATTTACCTCTTGTGGTGGATATCCATTAGGATGTATTTACTGATTTTTTAACATGACTTCCACTTTATAGAGTAGTTAAATTATAGATAGATCTTGTCCTATGTGTGTATTTAAATTTGATACACCTATATCATTTGGTGTTTCTTGAGTTGATTTAGATTAATATATATATGAATGAATTGGAATATAATGGATTTATTAGGCTAAGTACATCAGCAAGGGATGAACCTATTTTTTTCTTCAAGAAGGTGGATAGTATACCTTGACTCTATATATAATGTCATATTCTAAACCACCTTCCATTGAATAATAGATATTCATTTCTCAGGATTGAAAGTTAATTTGATCATTTATGGGGATCCCAGTGGTTCACCATGATTTATTATTGATTGACCTATCACTATTTGCAGTTTTGAGTGGGGGACTCCCTGATGATGACATTTTGGAGTAATAATGTGCTATATTAATACTATTTGTTGTCCATTGGACTAATGAATGTCCTTATTGTGTTCATATATCTCATTAACAAGATTATCCATTTATATCATGATAATTTTATTGTGGTTCTCATTGAAGATATCCTCATTCACTCATCATCCCTAGATCACCATGAAGAACATCTCAAGAGAATCTAGAGTACACTTCAATTACATCAAACCTATGGAAATATGCCTTTGTATTAATTTTGATTCTCCATGTGATGTTTTTGGGGAATATATCATATGAGACCAGTATATCCATGGACCAAGATCAAGCTTAGGTAATAACTATAAAAACATTGTAATTATAAGATAAATCATTTTTAGGTGTTTTTATTAATAAGATTTTATTGAGTTTTATTCATTATAATAATATTAGATAATTTTTTATTCAAATGTAAAATGCACTATTTCTAACCAAATCCTGTTTTCTTATATAGAATTATCACAGGAAGCCTTTATGTATAAACCAAATGAGGTTTTCCAATAAAGAGGTATAGTTCTTAACTGATCATTTTCATTTTATTTATAATTCTACCAAATTAAAATACAATTCAGCCATTCCAAAATAATATCATTAGTATATTCAATATAAATATACGTTATTATAGTAATGGGATAACCTAGATCCATATCCCTTTATGTCTAATATGAACAGAGAGAATAATTCATGTGTACGGTGGAAAACCACTACATGAATAAATGTAACTCATTTTCCATCACCACCTCTCATGAATGGTTACAATGTGGAATTTAATGAAAATTTATTATTTTAATTTAAAAATTATCTACATATAATGATAATATATCATATTTTTTATTACCTTTCAAACCACTGAATATTGACAACATTATTCATGCATATGTGTTAATTATGACCTCTAGGATGTGATTTGATTCATCTTTCATCACTGGATCACATGGATGGTATATATATAACATTATATTTTCGATATAATAATCATTATGTTATGAAAAAATTATTCTAACCTTCTTTCCAACATCTTCAATTAAAAATGGATATGTTACTCATGTGTATGTACTTTCAACCACCTCCATGATTGTAACGTAATTTTTTTTCAAAACTATATTAATGATTGGTTAGAAAGTTGTAATTTATGTATAAAAATTATAATTATGTCATTAATTATATTTTTGTCTCTTATGGATATAGTTCATTCAGATCACGGTCAACATACCAATGTTCTTTAGTAATTATGAACAAAATATCCTCAACACACATGATGTGGACTAAACCGATTATGTAATTAAATATTTCACTAAAATAAATGAAGAAAATAGTGATAAAATTATAAAACTCTAAAAGTATCTTAAATAATTAAATACTTTATATATTTTTACTATAAAATAGTTGGAGGACAAACATGGAATTTCTGGACTTGATGTATGGGATTTCCAGTAAATCTCTATTCATTAAGTCATGTTTTATTGTTAGGAACCTAATTTCATTAATATAGTGTATATGATTCCACTTTTTCTTATAATATCAAGAATCCTTAAAAATAAAGGTTTTTTGAGTTTCAATTCAAATTTTTTCATCTACATTGATTTTAGTTGAATGTCACCATGTGGTAATGGTTTTCTCAATTCAATTTAAATTTAATTGGTTATATCACTTATACATTGATTATATTATTTAATGATTATGTGTTAAATAATGTTTTTGATATATATTATATAAAAAAATATTTTTTCTTTATTTAAATTTGTAATACACTATCTCTCAATTGACTAATTCATAATTCCATTAATATGATGTTTGTAAAGTATATTCATATAAACATACCTTCTTTTGGACTTAAGTTTATGATATTCACATATTTTTTTAAATGATGTGTATGTACAACCCCTTGAAATTATATACCATTTATACCCTTATATTCATGATATTTAATGTTTCATTTTAAGTCATTTCATTCATGGTCTTAATATTCAAAAGATACCAAAACAACAATGATTTTTATAATAAAATCTCATCTTATTTCAGTGTTGATTATATCAAATGTTCCTTTTGGTGAAATAATTTTATCTTACATTAAGTAACCACGTATATTTTCTTATCCTATATTAATTAATTTTTTTAACATGCATATTTTCTATTTCCTCCCTTATTTAGAAATTTAATACCTATAATTTTGTTTATAAGGGATATTGATCTTTTATGTACTTTTAGGCTAGTAATTATTCTCTACCGTATCCATGTTTTCTAAGAAAATTTTTTCTAAAAAATTTATTTACTTAAGTTATTTTAAATGTTATTTGAAATTATATAAAAAAACTCCAAAAATAAATTTTATAACATTTTTCACATGGGAATATTTTTTACTCCCTTTACCAATGTTTAAATAGAATATTAAATTTTCATGTTTATGTAATGAATTAATTTTCCCACAAACATGAATATTATTTTTATTTAAGGTTTATTTATAATTTTTTAGTATTATTTTAAATGAATTTTATTTTTAAAAACTTTTATGGATATTTAGTTTTTAAAATAAAATTTTCAAAGGAAAAGGGTATTTTACTCAAGAATGTTTTTAATGATCTTTTAATTATATATCTATTCATCGATGAAATTAAACATTGATGTTAATTATGATACACTAAGTATATTTTTAAAAAATAACATTATTATTATTTATTATGATATATCATGATTATTTTGAAGAGATTTGCATGGATCCCATTTCTTTCTCATAGGTAAATCAAGATATAAAATAACACTACTTGTTGTTATGTCGAAAAATGAAACCATTACTTTTTTATAATAATGTTAAGGACTGTGGACTCTTTCATGTTTAAGGGTGAATCTCATTTATCTCATTATGTTGGGTGATCTAGATATCTCTCTCAAATTCATTGGGTGAAGGGATAGAGTTAAGAAGTTTTATGTTTCTGTGAAGAGATTATTTAAATTTACCATGTAGGTTATTCCATATCTAAGAGTTATTGTAAGATTGATATTAATTTTTTTAAATATAATTGTATATTCTATTTATGAATGAGTTATGTTTTGATTTTTTCTATTCTTAAGTATTTTTTGGCATGTCTCATTATTTTACACTTCCATGAATATTTTCTTATGTTAAATATTTATTCCTTGGATCATGTTTTTTATCTATATTGTTATGGGTATGTATTGTATTATGTTATGTTCATGCACTCTGATTATGTCATCATTCTATTATTCTTATCTTATGATCACTAATAGAGTCCAATTGTTGATTCTTATATTTAACCTTATAGATTATTTGTGCTCTCCATTCTTATTTTTATATTTCCCAATGTTATGATGAATGTATTTACATATGTTATTCCTATAAATGATACTATAAGTGAAGAAAATAGGTAGTGATGATGTATATTTTTATGAATTAGTTGTGCATATATCCATGTTTTTATATAATAAAATATTCACAATATGTAAAACTCTATTCTTAAAATTTCCTTGGTTATGTATGTGATTTAATCTTTGATATTGTTTTTTATATATTGTATTGTTGAAAATGTGTCAAATTTTCCAGTATCAAATATTCAAATATAAATATTATGTTTTAATCACTAGATCTGGGTGTTCTATTTTGAGGAAGTTAAATTTGACATTAGATAAATGGTATTTATAAAATTTTATATTATGATGTTTTCATTTGAGTTTAACTCAAATTTTATACATATGTTAATTGTATTATATGTTTAGGATTGATCATAAGTTATAATTCCTTGACACCCCATTTTTGGTTTTAAGTGATGGCATTTTTAAGTGATTAATGAAATATTGGGAGAAGTTTTATAAGGGAGAGTTATATGTAACCCTTTTATTTAATGTGAATGATTATTTGTAAATAATACTATTAGATTTTTTGGGGATTTAATTTTGAAGGTATTGGATAACCATTGAGTTTAATAATTCTTTAATTTTGTGGTTATAGTTGTTATTTTGGATATATGGTTGTTTATTTATTGAGGGATCTAAGATGAAACTTTGGTATTATTAAGGAAATATTTAAGTTAATGATATTTTTTCTTCATATAAATGTTTATTCATTTCAGATATTATCCTACCTTATTTGAACAATTTCATTTTTTATCAATATCTAAATACATGATTAATATATTGTTATTTTTTTTTCTATTTATGTGATTCATAAGATGATGACTGTAGTTCTCTAGAAATGATGTAATCTTCATAACTACTCAAAATTTAGTAGGAAATATGAGATTGTGGTAGAAATTTATTATTGGATGAAGTTATACGTGTTATATATGTATATTAACTTATTTTCTTAGTCCAAATGTTAAATGAATGTATCAAATCTTTCAATAGGTTCTTGAAACAAAAATGTTATCCTATTAATCTATAGTATTTTCTCAAAGACAATTTTTTATAGTTTTTTGGTCATTGAATTACTCATTATAATTCAATTTCTTGTGATCAATGTTCTATGTAACTATCCATCATTATTTGGACATTACTTTTTCCTCAAGTTACATGTTTTAACTTTTCACTAATGTTCTCCTATTTAGAAACCTATTTATATGTTATTCTGGTGGACCTTTGTATTTCTATTTACAGATTTCAAAAATAATTTTTTATATTTTATTTTATGATGTGGTTTTTCAAAAATATTAACTTAATATATTAAAATGTTTTTCCCTTAATGTTTTTCTTTTTTATCTTCCACTCCCATGAATTTATTCTGTAAAAGTTTCAAACCATTTTTATTAGGCATTAGAGAAACTTTATTGGACATAATTTACAACATGAAGGAAGAATGCAAAAAACTAGGTAATTTTATGAAAAATAAATTTTATATATTATTAACATTAACTAATTATATTTTATATATTTATATTGACTATGTGAATATTATATATTTTTTTAATCAAAAGTAAAAGGCTATATTTATAACCAATTTGTGTTTTCATGCATCATATACTATTATTTAAAAGTAATATTTCAAAATTATGGAATTTTAAAATTAAAAACATAAATTAATTATTTAATTATTCATATAAATGTTAACCTACTATTTTTTTAAGAATTTTTTGAAATGTTTGATTTTTTAATGAATAGTGGGAAATACTGATTTTTATTAAAAACTGTTATTTATATGGATTCATTTACAATGAAAATTTGTTTTATTTATTATTTTTGAAATTTAATTATTTCAATTTGATTAAAAATAATATAATAATTTTTTTGTAACATATATGATAATTTACACTGGCAATAAAACATTTTTATACTAAAAGATAGATTTTTTTTGAATAACTAATTTTTATCGAGTTTTTTTGGATTAATTTTTAAATTGAATTTTATCACATCAATAATTTTAAATTTATAATATGGATGCTTTATTTTGTATATGAATTATTAATATTAGGTAATAAGGTCAACATATTTTTTTATTAGAATGAATAGTAAAAACCGTAAAAATCAATTGCAACCACCAAGGTAAAAACTGGTTTACTGGGGGATAAACTGAAGTTATACGGAATTTAATGATAAAAAAACATATCTAAATTCTATTTTAGAGCCATATTTCGACCATATATCTCAAAATATTTATAAATTTACTATTTGAGTAATTTTTCTTGAGTAATACATTAATATATTTTAATCATTTTAAAAATTCACAGTGTGTCATATCACCCACTTAATAATAGATAACACCCCACAACTCCTCTACACACATCATGATTTTTTTAGATAACACCTTCCAAAATATCTTCAAAAAATCCATAAAAATTTCTTAGGGTCGTTATTTTGATCAAAAAACCATCATAGTATAGATTTTGGTATTAATATAAAGTTGTTGAATAAATAAGAGGTATAATACTCAATCGAGAATTTTCATTTATTTTTCATTTTACCACATTATAATATTATTCAAGCTAGAAAAAAATACTATAATTAGTATCTTTAATATACTTATTTTTTTTGTTTATTTTATACCATATATCAATCTACACTTCCACTAAATGATAAAAAAAAACAACCTTCTTGTGTTTGGAAGACTAATGCATAATGAACAATGATAGTTGATTTCCATCACCACCAATCATTATTGGTTATCATTAATGATTTAAATTATATATATTCATATTCATGAAATATCTATCTTTTGGAATTATAGAATTTAGCTATTTTCTTATATTTTTTTTCATTGAAAATGATAATGTCCTCTGTGCGTACACCTCCATGCAGTGATTTGATATTTTCATCACTTCATAACATAGATTGTATATATAATTTCATTTAAATATATAATATAATAATTATAATATAATAATAATTATATAATTTTAAAATAAAACTAACCTTATTTTCCTCAAGTTCCTTGAAAAATAGAAATGTTTCACTTGCATACATAAGGTCGACCATCTCCATGATAGTAACATATTTCATTTTTTATAAACATGATTAATGATTGGTTTTAAAATTATAATTACTATTTAAAAATCATAATTATTTGATGAATATTATTTTAGAGATTGTGGAATAATCCCATTTTATATTATAGTTAACATAATTATATTGTTTTGAAACTATGGACTAAACATCCTCAAAATACACAATGTGGAATTTTCGGATTATGTAATAAAATATATCATTCACATAAATGATATAAATTTTCTAATAATAAATTTAAAGACCACTAAAATTTTATTAATAATTTAAATGATTGATATAATTTTTTATACAGGTGTTAATGTATATACATGGAATGTGTAGACTCGAGGTAAGGGATTTCGTCTCAATTTTCTGTCATTGACACATAATTTAATATCAAAAACCTAATTTCTTTTATGTGGTGTATATTCTAACCAATATACCTCTTAAATTATAAATATTTAATAATTTATATTATTTTAGGTTTTAATTCAAATATTTCTTCTTTCGGGAATTGATATGAAATTTACCAAGTTTTAAGTTTTTTATTAATTCAATTTCCTTTAATTTGGTTATATCACTTATTAATTTATATTATTATTCCATGATTATATGTGGAATTATATTTTTATGATATTTTTATATTTTTTATCTTGATTTAAATTTTTTACACATACTCTCTCCATTGATTGTTTCTCAATTCAATTATATGATCATTCTACGTGTTATTCATCTCATCATTTATGTATTTGGGGATTTAGTTTATGTTATGAAATTATATATTTAAATTAGTTGTATATAAATCCACTTGGAATGATATATCAAGGATTTAATTATATAAATTTTATCTAGGGTTTTATCTGATTTAATTTATTTCATGAGATTATTATTCAGTAGTTATAAAAATGGTATGGATTTTGATGATACAATCTCTTTTTTAGATTAATGATATCAAAAAATCCTTTAAGTTATATAATATTATCATATATTATTAAAATAAACCTATTTTATTCCCCACTGGTTATGATTTTTTTAGATTCTTAGTTTGCATTTACTCAATTATTTATTAATGAAAAATCATGAAAGTTGTTTATAAGTGAAATTGATCTTGTATATTCTTTTAGTCCTGGAATATTTCTCTTATATAATAATATTTTCTAAAATGTATCAAATAGTAATCTTATTAAACCATAAATTATTTTACATTGTTATTATGACTGAAGTTTTACCTTGTTATATTATTTTTAAAATGAAATTTCATAATGTTTTCTATATGGTTCACTTTAGACTCTCTTTACAAATGGTTGAAAATAATTTTAATTTTAAAGATTAAAATATTATTATATTTTATTATCATCATGACATATATTATCATTTATAATTATATTATATGTTTCCAAGGTTATTTTAAAATAAAATTATTTTTTTTATTTATAGTTTTTAAAATTGAATGTCAAAATGAAAAGTGTCTTCCCTCAAGAAAGTTTGTAACGATCATCTCATGGTATTTTTATTCATTAATGTCATTAACACTTGATTTTAATTTTTCTCCACTAGGAATATTTTTTTAAAAATAACATCCACAATATTTATCTTGAAGGATTTATTTTATTTCAAATATATTTTCATTGAAAATGATTCTTTTCAACAAGTGAATCAAAATAGGAACGGAAAATACTTTTTTTCATAATAAAATGTAATAATTCAAGTGGGATGATTATTTTATAGTTATTCTAAATTGTTTATGATGGATGGTAATAATAATGTAGGTCATTATGGTAGCTTGAACTAATATTTATCTCCAATGTATTGGGTAATGGAATAAATTTTACCGTGTATTTGATTCTTATAAGAGATTATTGGAATTTACCAAGTAGGTTATTCATTTGTATGAGTGAATGTTAGATTGATATGAAAATGATGTTCTAAGTAACCAAGATGTTTTATTTGTACTTTCATCAATTTCTAGTGTGTATGTGGGTTATGTGTTGTTTTCACTTGGCTAATTACTGTTGATTTGTATGACTATTGTCTTATATTAAATCAGTATTCCATATCTAATGTTTTATGATCTAGATTTTCATGGGAATTGATTCTCTTAATTTATGCTCATGTACTTTTATTATTTCATAATATACTTATGATAATCTTTTTATCACTTATGAAATATAATTATTAATGATTATGTTTACCCTTATAGTGATTTTGAGCTCACCCTTCAATTTTTTCATTTTTCCCAAGTGATGAGCAATGATTTTTAAATTATGTTATTAATTAGAAGTTTAATAAATGATAAGAACAAAGTTGGATTTGAAGTTTATTTTTATGAAGAATTTGTTTATATATCTACGATATTATGTAAGAAAATTTTATAAATCAATAAAATTCTAATCCTAAAATTACTTGTGAATCTAAATGATGAAATATATTTTCTGGAAGTTGTATGTTTTTTATTGTTGAAATTGGGCCACAATTATTAGTATTACCGATATAAATTTGAAGACTACTTTTTCATCACTAGGTCTAGTGGTGTGGGTTTAAGGCTATCTAGTGATGTCCTATGAACTTCTTCGGAATGTGTTCAAGATTAGTTGATTATTGTATTTAGTGGAATACAATAATAATTTTATCCACCAATTATCCTATTTATCATCCTCCATGACCGTGGTAATGAAGTTGGTTGTGAAGTTCAATTGGTTGGAGTATTGTAAAGATGCATTTCATGATTTGAAGAGGAGGATAACTAGATCCCAAGTATTGGTTCCCTATGAGCTTGGTATTGGATTATATATATATATATATATTTATGCATTAAGAATTTGTTTGGGGGAAATAATAATGATGAGGGATTAGGTAGTAGCTTATGAGACATGGTTCCTGATCATCTTGTTGGCTAGTTGAAGTATAGATTCTTATGATGAAAAGGGATAAATGACATGTTTCCCATTATTGATCTTATTTTCATCAGTAGACTAGGTATAGGCTATTCATGAGTCTAACCTAGAGTGTGTTATGATGTTGTAATTCCTAGTAAGTAGATACTTGAAAACTAGGTGGTTTCAGATGATTTTGATTTTATCCTCGTAAATGGGAGATATAAAGTCACTTCTTCCATCTATAAATTATAATAAGAGACTTAAAACCCTCTAAGTGGGTGGTATATCCTAGACCAAATATGATATTCTATGACTTTAGGTGTTGGATATTGTGGACAATGGGGAATTAGTACATTGTTGGATCTCCTTATTGATGAATTACTTCTTATGGGATAAGGACCAATCACTATCATCATTTTGGTTTGCTCGAGGCACTTCATGTTCCCATTTGTAAGTGTAAGGATATCATGAATGACATCTTCATAATATTAAATAGGACCCTATTCAGTTTTCAAGAAAATTGGGTGATTGTATATTGGATAAAAAAATTCATTTCGTAGATATTCCTTAGACTCACTCATTAAATTATGTGTAATGTTTTATGTCTATGAGATTATGTGATTTCCTGGAGTTACCTTGGGAATAATATCTAATTTTGATTCATATTTTACATTTTGTTTTTGAAAATTCTTACAAATGACCTTAGGGACTCCATTGAGCTAGAGCATAGTGTACCTCCCCCATTAAATTGGATTTCAGAGAGAATGATTCATTTATTAAAGGATATTGTAATGTATCTAACACGGAAGCCACTAAATTGGTGCCTTGGACCAAGTCACCACATAACCTCGGGCATACCTCCCTGTTTGTCAAAGGTTGCTGACTAGAAACAATTGTCTAATAGGATATGTGGTGAGACTATACCTTATTTACCAGAGTGATCCATAATATAAAAAAACAAGTAATGGAAAAAAATTAACTAATAGCATGTATTACCAAAAAATACCCCAATATAAGGTAGAAGACCACAACCAAATAGTAAATCTGTTATGCCATGTCAAACAGTGCGAAGTGCAATGAAAAAAGAAAAATAAAGACAAACTGAAGAATCTATAAAATGGGTCTTGACCCCATGTTTTTCCCCTATTCTATGCACATCCCATTGCCAATCAACCCTATAGAATTATCACCTTTCCCTTGTCCTCACTTGCAACCATGAAATATGCTTGAGTACCCAATGGTGGCCCAAGTAGGGCGTGATTATAACTATATAGGCCACCACCAATGGTGTCAACAAAATATCTAATCTAAATAGATATTTTATGAATGTACTAAAATAATAACAAGAATAACAAAAGGTAAAAAAGTTGTCATTAGTTAATATTATTTAATTAAAACATTTATATCTTATAATCCATGGTTTAGAAAATTATTTCAAAATACAATAGTCTATTTCGGTCAACTATTATGCATAAGAGAATAAGTCAAGTTCCATATGTTTCTAGGGAAATCAATTCACAACCATTACCCCATACTTACCTTGGATCCTTATTCTAGGTAGTCTCATACAATGAAATTATTTGGGGCATGGGACCCCAGTCTGACTCCCTAAAATTTTCATTATAGGGGTGGGGTTTAGAGCCTCGGCACAACCCAACATATGGGCTTAGAACCTTATGTCAATACCCCAAAACCACCAAACCAAGTGAACATGCTTCTTTAACTATTTACCCCATATACCGTATCATAATCCAAATTAATTGAACACACAAGTCATTTAAAATTCATATCCCATTCAATACATAATTTTAATTTATCTTCTAACCCATTAATACAATTACCATTTACATTCCTTAACTAATTTTTATATTTCCATTTCAACCGACAAGACACTTATCATATTCAATTAATTCATTTATCTCATTCCCACTATTCTATAAAACTCCAAATGTCATGTCAATAACTAGAAACTACCACCACAAATGCCTTTTCATAATTCAAGGTAACATGAAAACACTTTTTTCATGGTCTCTATGCCATAACTATTAAATTATGTTCTTATTATCACAATTTACCATGTTCAAAATGATGGAACACCCCATGGGTGGACCTATAATTGGTATAATCATCCTAAATACATCCCATAGGGATCAATAGGGGTTCAATTCATTATTTAAGAAACCTATTTACCAAATATTACTAAAGGATCAAAATTTAAAATGAGAGGGAACCATAGCACAACCACATACACAAAAACCGAACATCAAGATATTAGGATATAACTTGCATACCACCAACCGTGATTTAGAAGGAAAATTATCTCTTAACCCAAGAATTTGATTCAAATCTGAACACCCTTAAAATCCCCAACCTATGATCCACTGAAAAATAGGTTTTTAGGGATTTGGAAGAATAATGACATCTACACAAGCACTAATCTAAAAAAGAGATGAACGGGGGGCATGTTTGACTCACCATGATCTTTGAGTTGCAACCAAAAGAACTCCAAACAGACTTGAAATGTAGAAGATGGGTACTTGGTAAGTCTTGGGAGTTTCAGTTCATCACTATGGTTGTGCGAGGAATAAATGATGGAAATAAAAAGTTAGCACATTTAATGTCTGAGAGGGAAAATTTGTGAATTCAAACACTAAAAGGGGTGCATGGTCTGGCTACACATTTGGGAAAATCGTACACCAACCATGCACCAAACGTTTTTCAAGAGGGGGCTAGGCAATATAGTTACCTGGGGGTTCCCACATAGTTTGACAAACCACACTCAGATTGTGCGGGATGGATCCATCCAAGCCTGCATGATTTTTCCTTACCCCCTGAATGATTTGTTCAATATGTGAACCCATCCTCCATGAAATCATGTTTTGGGCTCGTGGCTACTATTAACCACTCTCCAAACATTTAACATGAACTCGATGCCCATTTTCCCATTCTTTCATATCTCAGACCGCCTGAACACAGCCAAGACGCCTTATACATTAAAAAAAATATTTAACCAAAATATATGGACTTATACCAAAACATAGACAAGAGAATGCCTCAAAAAATGACAAATCATACAAATATTCTCTTATAATTGGTTTTTGACTTTGGATGAGATAGGAATAATCACTTATAATTGACTGAGTTTATATGAAACAATAGATTATTATATTCAATTCAGATGGTACCTTTTGAGGATATCTATGGTTTATATTGTTATTAAACTCTTCATTGGAATATGGCTAATAAGGTAGCAGTTGTGGGACTTATTATGATATATAAAACCTTGGATAGTGTTTAGATAATTTAAAATAGGTTAATCATAGCATACATCTGGAATAATTGTATGCAAACCATAGGAGGAGAAATTTGTATTTAACTATTAGAAACCAATTTTTTTTGAGAATTACTACCTAGTTTGGACAAATTTATTTTAATAAACTTGTGAAGTTATCACAATGATATGTTGGACCCATAAATATCACTGAATATATTGGAACAACAACGTACCATCTGGATATTACTTCATGCTACCATGGTATGCATAATGTGTTTCATGTATCTCATATCTAGAGGTAAATTCCTAATCAAACATATATAATTTATTATGAATATTTTGATATGAATTGTAACCCATATTATGTGGAGAACCTATTGTGGATTATATATTAGGGTGATAAATTTCTCTGAGGGAAGATAAGATAACATTTATTGATTCTTTGGTTTCATGGATGTATCCATGATGAGGCATGAGAGTAGGAATATGATATTCTTTCTCACTATAATTATTATTTTTGGAGTATCCTTTGATATTAATTATATAGGATAATAAATTTATATATATGGATAATTATAACAACCTATCTTTAATTATTTATATAATATTGTTTGTTTATAGAAAATACATATTTCACTTTTTCTATACTATGATATTTCTGTTAAATATAATAGTTTAAATGTGTAAAGGGAAAATAATAATTTTTTGGGAGTATTGGGTGAAGTAATGGCATTGAGGTGGAAATAAAAATCTACTAAAAAATGGGTAGAGTTACTAAAATTCTACAGGTTTCTAGAGACCCCACTAGAGGGCCGCTATGACCTATTAACTCTTAAGTTCACAATGATTATGGGTGCACTAAATATACCCTATTTTATTTTAATCATAATTAATTATTACATTATTTAAATCTAAATTATGCCCCAAAACCCTAGATTTTACTTAGATACCTCTATTATTTACTCTAGAGTTATCCCATTCATATCTACTTGGTTTATAAATAATAGATTGATCTATTAATAGTAGAATAATTAGATCTCTAAATACAAAAACCCTTTTTCTATTTATTATTGAGAGATGATAATGGATCTATGATTTATTTTTCGTTTCAATAAGGATCCAAAATCAAATTCATCCTTTATATATCAGTTGAAGATCAAGTGGTTTGATGATATCCCATGATCAGAATGAGATGTATCACTATTTGTATAAATCATATGGGTATGTTTTTATATATCATATTCTTAGAAATATTATTTATGGAATATTGATGATAGTACAATAATATTTTGGAGACTCTTTTTTATATTGGCATTGTATTTTATGTGTCAATTAAATCTCTCTTTCCAGAGTTAAATCCCTTGTGAATAGTAGACAATTCCATTTTTTTCATATATGGACCATTTTAAGACAATATAATTCATTTATATAATCTATTATATGTATTTAGATAGTGGTTAGATGGTATATCAATATTGGTTAAAAAAAATAAGGTCATCCTCTAGATTTTATGCACAATTGATGAACCGTTTTTTGAATAGATAATAGATCTAGTGAATTAATGGAATCTCTTTCAATATATCTCAGAAGTAATTTCATTCATAGAATTAGTAAGGTATGTGATTATAGAACTATCCATATTGATATGGGACCTCTTTAGGAACCTATTATAAATGTCCTTATTATTGACTCAGAACCTGAGTTAGACATCCTAGACGTTCATGCTACTTACTAGTGTTTGTAGAACCGAGTATGGGCTTTGATCCATTAACATTCATTGTATAACATTATATAAAACCTTTTTTTAAGAAGTTACTTACAATTTGAGGCCTTCTTATACTATTTTTTTATTTATTCATGATGTGTTGGTATATCTTGTTGTCTATGATTTATGGTGTTTCTTATGGGTTTATGTATAGCCTATGATATATATATGTGATTCCTAACTCTATGAGTATTTATATATTAGTTTTTTAAATTCATGATATTGATCACATATTGTTATATTTTACAACTATATGATCATTATGACATGATATGTTGGTCTTATTGTGCTCTTCCATGTTGTTTTCATTTACCATTTCTTAGAGTTACTATTTTAGTATTGAAAATAGGTGCATTGTCATAATATAATTACCCTTAATGGGGGATTGTTCATAACATGTGATTATGATGAGGGTTATCCCATATAGAGGGACAGTCAAATATGTCCTTGTGTCTAGGCCCAATACTAAATTTCTTAAGGATACAAAGTAATGCGATGTAACTCGATTCCATACATATACCAAGTATATGATCACTATTCAATATTTTTTCTTGCTCCATGACTCAATGCCTTGATGATACATAATATTATGTTCCAACAATATGACTATATATTGATCAATTCTAACATATTTGATCATCCCTCTTATGTTAAGGTGAATCATGTGCAGATGAGGCTTATGGGATATTGGATAGACACTAGTGCCTAATAAATGTTTGTTATGCATGCTTGGTTATTCTATATTATCATGACATAAATGTGTTATACATGTTGAAACCTAAGGATTTAAGGATTGTATCTTACTATGTTTTATTACACACACCCCTAATTGGAATTTTAATACCCCAATATATTTTACAAAAAATGATGTTATGCTTGATAGCATAGAAGACACACTACACCGAGCATAAATAAAAATGAAATAATATTATTTTTAATATAACCATTGTAACAAAGATATTAAATTGGCGGGTAAGAATATTTTAACTACATTTACATATATTTATATATATTACCTACTCAATATAAATTTATTGATAAATTCTTGGTTAATAATAAATCAATTTTTAGTAAAGTTGTATTGTTCATCAAAAACAAGTTTTCTTCAAAAATGATTTTTATTACTTCTCAATATAAAATATTATATTTAATTATATGAAATTTTTGAAAATTTATTTTACAAAATGATATTAAATTCAGAAATTTTCATAAAAAATAATATAGTGTGCAATTTTTTTTTATAAAATATTCATTTTTTCATGAATAGTGAAAACATCAATTTTAATAAAATAGTCATTTAATTTCAATAAAGTTTTACATTTAAAATTAAAATTATACAATTAAATTTATTTCACGTAACATAATTATTATTTAGTTATATTAAATATGAATAATTACATTTTAAAAATCTTTATATTGTATTCTAGTATAGGTTTTTTTTGTGTTTTAAAATGGTTTTTTTTCTAGAAATTGTTTTATAGTGCATAATATTTATCCATCTTAATTTTTTTTCCTAAAAAAAATAGGAATGATTTAAATGAAATTTAAATATTATATTCCAATACATATTAATTTAAATTAACTCAATTATGTTTACTTTTTATAGGTTTAATAGAAAATTATCTTATGCTTCAAAAATACATTTCTTGAAAAACTATTTTTCATAACATTTGTAGGTTTTGTTTTAAATAAAATTATACCAGTCTAAAATATATTTTTTAGAAATTTTAAGACCATATAATGTATAAGTATTTATAAATGTCTATTTTTTATCCATATGTCTTGTAAAAAATGTGGGTACACCTTTTTCGTTTAAAATATTACAGTTATACCGCTAACTTCAACTGTAAAAGGAAGCCCCATCTCCTCTCCTGTTTTCACCATTAGAGCCATTTGGATCATCAAAAACATGACCAAATTCATTTTTTATTTACCTACCCATGACATAGATCAAATTTTTTGATTATAAATCCATCCAATGAAGTATTTTCATGCTAACCTACGGAGTATTTTTGAAGAAGAGGTATCAGGCTTAAACTAGTATTTTTATTTTGTATCTTCTTATACATCCATCTAATATACTTAAATTGTGATGTTATAATAGAAATAGTATCTAACATATAATTAGTTTTTATTATGATATTTTAATATCATAAATACATCTCCTCTTCCATAAAATATGAAACGAAACCATCGTTCTTGTATATGATGACCTCAACCTCATGAACAGAAGTACTTTCTTTGACATCATCGCTTCTCTCAGCATGTTATAATTATAGAATTTAAGTATATATATTATATTTTTAGAATTATTATAATTTTATAATTGTTATACCATATATACTATCTTACTTTACATTCTTTTGGTTATACGATAACGTCACTCATCTCTATGATGGACTACCAGCTCATGAGGATATGTGATTTGTTTTTCACTAACACTTTTCATAGAAGGTAATAATGATAATTTTAATTAATATAGTTGATATATATGGAATTATTATCATATTCCTTAAATATGTATCATTTCAGAAATATAATATTTCATTTACACTTTTTAACTTTCCATTCAATGAGAAATGATAACATTGTTCGTGCGTACGTATGGACTACCCCAACAATAAAGCAATCTAATTCATTTTTCATCACCACATCACATGTATGATATAAATAAGTTCATAGAAATAAATAATTTAATATTTATGATATTTTTATAATTATATAAATAAAATAATACTTACCTTATTTTTATAAAGATAATTAAAAATAGAAACATTACTCATGCGTAAGTATAACCCATTGTTTCCACGATTGTAACATATTTATTTTTCCATGAACATTTATAATGATTGTTTTTAAAATAATAATTGATGGATAAAAATTATAATTAAATCCAGATTATTATTCCATATATTTTTTAACAACGACCTCTTTGACCTTTGTCATCACACTAAATCCGTTTTGAAACAATGAACTGAACATCCTGAAAACACCTAATGTGGATTTGACTAATTAAGTATTTAAATATGTCACTAAAAATGAATAATATAATTTTTTATATATAATTTATAAAACCTATAAAGTATTAATGTAAAATAAAATAATTTATATAATATATTATAAAGGATCTAATGGTCATACAAGGAATTTTCGGTACCTAGGTAACGGATTTCATTAAAATTTATATTCATTGAGGCATATTTTATTATTATAAACCTAATTTATTTTATATAGTTAATATAATTTTAAGTTTACATGTTATATCATGAATAAACCATTCACAATGGTATTTTTAGTTTAAATTGGAATTATTTCTTCAATGAGGATTTGAATTGAATGTTTATAAGTGGTAAAGAATATCATAACTCAATTTATTTATATTGTGTTTTATTACTTCTTCATTGTTTTTAATATTCTATGATTACATGTATAATTAATTTTTGATATATTATATTTTATTTCTAATTTTTATTTGGATTTTATTTTTATACACAATATTTATTCATTGATTAATTATCACTTCGATATTATGATCATTTTAATGTCTTCTCAATTCAATTATAGTATAATGAGTCATATGTCATATTCATGACTTATTTTTATTATTTTGTATATATATATTCCAGGAATGTATATTATGATTATTTTATTGATAATTTTTTGGAAATATTAATTCATATGAGGTTCTACAATTCATGAGGTTTTGATCTAGATATTAAAAAAATAGTAAGGGACTTCATCTCAATTTACCTTTATTGATTCATATTTAAATATTATCCACATAATTTCGTTTTTATGGGGTATATACAACCCCTTATACATGTAATATCATGAATATTCATACATCAAGGTATTTTATTTTTCAATTTGAATTAATTATTCCATGGATATTTTACTTGAAAGTTACCAAGTTGTATGGAATTTCATAACACAATTTATTTTAGTTGGGTTATATTACTTTATATTTTTCATTGATATTATAAGATTATATGTGTGATTATTTTTTATTATATAATGTTTTATTTACATTTTTTATATATGGATTTAAAGTTTAAATACATACTTTATTCATTGATTAATTCTCACTTCAACATTATTATAATTGTTTCTCATCTCAAATTGTCTTTTTTGATACATAAGTTATATTATACACATATATTCTTTTTTCAAGTGTATCTACTACCCCTTTTATTTTTCATATCATAAATATCATTAATTTAATGCTAATTAATGTTTTATTTTATGTTATTGAAGATTTTCATTTGTGATAATGGATTTATGTTTCATAATCATTTCTTTTCAGTATTTCTTATATTGATGATTCATTTAGAAAAAGTAATTTAGATATATTTTCTTAATCGAAATCTATTTTCGTATCATAAGTTTATGAATATGGTTAAAATATTTAATTTATATTTCATACCTTATTTATTAATGAAATATTATGAAATATATTTTAAAGTAAAACTAATCTTGTAACTTTATTTTAGATAAGGAATATTTCTATTACATATAAATGGTTTCTAAAATGTTTTAAAATGTGTCATTTTTAAATATAAATTATTTTATAAATCTATTTTATATGGCATATAACAATAATTTAAATGTTGTCAAAAGAATATTTCCTAACGTTTTCCAAATGGTTCACATCTGACTCCATTTAAAATTTTTTTTTTAAAAGAATGGTTACCTTTTTTCATTTACAACATTAATGGATTCCGACACGATTATTATCATTATTTTCATTGAAGATTAATTTTTATTTTTCAATGTATATTTTCAAATAAAATTTTTTCTTTAATATTTGAGAAAATATTTCATTTTAATTAAGTGTTTTTTAAATGGAAAATATATTTTCTTCAATAAATGTTCCAAGTCATCATTCAAAATCATTATTCATAAAAGATGACAGACATTGATATCACTTAAATTGAATCATTTATTTAAATCAACATTGTTTTTAATGATATTTTAATGTTATTTACATTCATCAACATCAACCACCCATGATGTTATTTACACTCCACTATAGATATATTTTAATAGTAAAATCCATATTCTCTCTTTGGATGGATTATGATATTGTCATGGAACATGATTCTTTTACATGGGTTGATCAAGATATAAAATAACAACGATTACTATTATGTTTGAAAAGTGAAGTATTTTAAATATTTTATTCAGGTAAATAACTTGGACATTATTTATGATGAATGGGTGAGCCCGATATATCTTATACAAATGGTTAATCCTAATTATAGCTCACAGATGAGCCTCACATGGATTATACGAAGGGTGGAGACCCATTATAACTCATGGGTGAGTCTGATACAACATATATAATGGGATAATACCCATTAAATCTCAATAAAAATGATTTACCCTGAAATATCGTATATGATGGGTGTTCCCCATTATAATTGTTCAATGCATTGGATAGAGTTCCAAGAATTTTAAGGAAACAAGGAGAGAGATACTGGAGGGTTTCTCCTATGTATTGAACTAAGATCCAGTTATTTATAACATGGGTTTAAAACATGTTATGAAGATCATTTTATAATATAAAATCATAATTTATATATGCTTACTATAGTTTTTAATGATTCCATTTATCAAGATTGAAATCACATGGCTCATAATTATTGAAAACTATGAAAATTTCCTTTGATATATATTTATTCCATGTCTAATGAAATCATTGATTTCATTATACTCTTATTTCATTAGGTATGTTTGGGATCCAATATTTATTTTTTATTTTCCAATTCATGGAAGAAGAAAATTGTGTCACCTTCATCGGTATTGAATCTAGAAATGTAATATTTTTTATTTTACAACTTGATTCAAGAGTGTGTGATCAGAGATATTATAGTTTGTATAAAATTAGGTTTTAAATAAATTTTGAGATTAGTATATTTTCATGTGAGGTTTTCGTAAGAGTTATATATATATATATATAATCATTTTATTATGATATTATGTTTGATTATATGTTTATGTTCATGGAAACCCATTTTATTGTTTTAAGTGATGATATCTTAAAGTTATTAATGGAATGTTAGAATACCTTTTAATTGGTTGAAATACATGTAAATTCTTTCTTTAATTTGATGTATAAATTTACGTTTTTTAGAAATAAGTTATAAGGTATTGATAAAATTTATGGTTTATATGATATTGGATATTGAGGTTATTATTACAACACATGTCTTATCATATAGAATACCAAGACATTGAAATCTTATTTGGTGACTAGGTGACTATGTTTTTTTCAGGAGAAGATAAAAATAATTTTTTCTTGTATGATGAATGTTATGAGATAAAAATTGAGGTTAAAACACCATTTAATTTTGAGGTTATTTAGGTTATTTGGGATATATACTTTTTCATTTACAGAATGAATTAATTTTCTCTTTTGGCATTATAATTGAAATTTAGAGATTAGTGTATAATTTCATCATATTATGGTTTATTCATTTAGTTAATTATATTACCTTAAGATAACCATTTCAATTTTGGTTAATTAATAAAGATAATAAGACAACCTTATTATCCCTTTATGGATTATTTTATTCGTTAAAAGTTTGTATATGTACTTATTTACAAGAAAAAATAATCTTTGTAGTGACCCAGCCATAAAAATACTAGTGTCATTGTCTTCTATCAATTAAATTTGAATGACTACAAGGAATCAAATCCAAAAGGACCAAACAATTTAGTTGTCTTGGTAAATGAAATACATACATGAGTTTTATCTTATAAAAGAATACATGGATTACAATATATTCTTTTTTCTATAAAAATAAATTTTAGCATAGTAACTATATTCCATCAATAATATCATTTCATATCTTTCTTAGTACACATATTATATTACTAGGAAAGTAAATATAATAAGGGTGAGCTCAAATGATCAGTAAGAGTAAAGTATAACATAATTAATAATAAATCAATGAGAATAGTCAATATGGTATGGTAAATAACTGAACACACATGCAATTCAAATAACTAGATAAAGAAAAATAAATATATCAAAGTAATAAATTGAAACACATTCCATTTGATCAATGAACTAAAAATTAAATACAAACATAGATATGTTAATGAAAAATCTCTTGGATAAATAATAACCGAATCAAAATAAAGGAATGAATAATGATGGATATATTTAACATACCAACGATAATCCATGCTAAGGATCTAATACTTTCAATCCTTCATAAAAAAAATCTAATACTTTCAAGGAATCATGTAATGAATATAATACTTTCATGGCTTCATTCCATGAATCTAATACTATCATGGCGTCATGTCAAGAATCTTATACTTCCAATTCTTCAAGACAAGAAACTTATACATGCATGGATTTATTTTATGAATCCAATGTTATCAAAGTGAACACCGTATTAAAAATGGAATATAGTTTAGGCAATAATCATATCCATGAAAAATGGTATATATATATAGGGAAAATTCAATGTCAAATGATCATAGGAAATTTAATATTTCAAGGGGACTAAAAGGAATCAAAGAAGTGAATTTAAATACTATAATAGGAAAAATAAATCATAAACCATCAAGAAGAAGAATAAGTATGGTATCAAAACAGAATATACCAAGTGTAATTAAAATAAAGGGTTTTTTTCATTGATTAAATATAATAATAAATTTTAAATAATTCGTGAATAATATATCCATTTATTTTGAAAAACCTTTTGAATAAACTTTCCATTAAAAATTAATTTTAAAATCATAATTTTTTTAAAGGGTGAGAATTCCTTTGATAAATCATTTGGAAAATGTTCCAAGTATTTTAGAAATTTTTTTAATAAAACAGTTTTTAGTAGAAAATAGGATCTCTAATAAATAGAGAAATGAACTCTAGTTTTCATAAAAATATTTTTAAATTCATTTTGAGTATCAAAGAGTGGGAAAATGGTAGTAATACTTGAAAAATGTTAGGAATAAATTGAGGAGAGTAAAATTAAAGGGTTCATTTAACAATGGTTATATAATTTCCTCAAATATAAATGAAATATCATTTAAATTATAATTGAGTAAAATAATATTTAAATATTGATAAGTGTCCAATACCTTTTTAAAACATTTTAAATCATGATTGTCACGAAAAAATAACATTAAATGAAATGTAAAATATCACGAGAATAAAGAGATTCGTGCTACAAAATGTCAAAGGGAAGTATATACAACATATAAAAGAAACTTGGTTCATTAAAAAAGATAAATATCAATAGAATTTAAATTGAGATGAAATCCCCAACCTTGGTCTGATTTATCTCATGTGTCTTTATATTCCTCTTAATTGGGTAACTCTTTTTGGTTTTCCCCAAATGGATTCCTTGTATTGATTTCTAACCATGGTTATAATTCAAGGATTATGGGTCAGATATTGAGGAGATATGTGGGTATATCATGGTTGATCCAATGTTTCCTAAGAGGTGTGAGGAAGTGTGAGGATAGGAGGCCATTTATGGTGGAGGGAAAGGACACACATTGTATTTTTAAAAGAATTGTGTGTACTCCAAGTATTACTTGTTCCTCAAGTGTAAAATGGAACAATATGGATCCTTAGAGTTTTATTGGACGATTTATGTTAATCCAATAGGTTTTGGACAAAATAATAGGTTATTTTTCCCATTATGTTTATGTTTTAGTCCCTTTTATGCTAATTTTTCTCTTAATCGTTGTAAATAATTTTAATTACCTTCAATAATATTTTTTTTCAAAAAATATGTTGACAAAATTAGAAATTAGAAATTATTCTGATTCTAAATATGGAATCCATTTTTGAAAATTCCAATTACAGAAGTTGTATAAATTAATTTAAATTTAATCTCATAGACGGGATGACAATGCGAGTTTTAATGTAATAACTATAAAACGTTTTCTGTGTTTTTATATTCAATTTCAAAGTTAAATTACTCCCATTGACCTAAATAGTATCAATTTATAAAATATTAACCTAATTATACTTTTAAACCAATTTAAAATTAAATTTATTCTTTTTATTAAATTTTATGAAAAAGAAGTTTTGAACTAAAAATCATTTTTTTTACAATTCATTGAAAAACTGAAACTTAAAAAGAAAAATACCAATAATTTACTCCGAAATAATTTTTATGTTCCTATTTCAAAGGTGATTTTTATTTTTAGATACTAAATTTATAAAAGGACTAAAAATTGGATTTAAAATAGGTTCTCTACTAAATGTCGATAAAACTATCTTTATAAAAATATAGTATTTTATTTGTAATATTGGGGTTTTTTTAATCTTGTGACTATAAAATTTATTGGATGAATATAAGATATATTTGGTTGAATTATATATATATATTACATTAATATCACTCCATAATTGTAATTAATTTAATTTATTAGGATAAGACGCCTTTATTAGCATAAAAATTGTTTTTTATAAAAATATTCCCTTTTTATTCAATTAGTTCTTATATCTATTTTGAATTAATTTGTAACCAAGGACATAATTTTATATTTTTTAAAAATATATATTTTCATAAATTAGTTAATACTATTCGTAAATTATAATATAATTTCTAGGTTTAGCCTTATTATATTAGATAATAATTTTTTTGATAATATATCATTGATCAGAAAGTCTTAGAATTGTGGGTAATGAAATCCATTGAAGAGTCTCATTGTTGTGTATTCCTCACACTTACTCGATGTTTCATTCATTGCAAGATATATTATATATTTATCTATAATATTAAATATATTATAGATTCTCAAGATATTATATTCCATATTGCGCCTCGTGTTGCGTGTCATACACGTTATCGAATACAATGTTCCTACTTTTTATTTTCAAGTAGTTACACTGTCCCCACCTAAATTAAATTATTTCCTCACAATTTAAAATTGATCTTGGTAAAATATTGTTTGATATTTCATATTTTTTAATCCCACATCGTGAGAAGGGTTCATAAAACATACTCTAGAAAAGATAGAATGGGAAGCACAAAGGTTGCATAGAATAACATATAAATAGGTCCCTAAGTAGGAGAACATTGGTGGAAAGTAGGTATACATACATAGAGTAAAAGTGTAAATATTTATAGGGAGTTATTGAGTTCATTGATCTCAAAAAATTTAATGATCAATGTAAATTTGAGGGTCTCAAAGCCACTAATCTATACCGATTTAAAAGTTCATCGGTTCAACATAAATTAAGGTATTTGGACAATATTTTATTTTTAGATCATTTTTCTAATATTGGGTAATTCATTTACTACCTAATGACATTAAAAAATATACATAATTAACATATTTCAATAAATATAATTTCCATCCTCTTTTTTTACTTTGGTTAATTTCTAATTTATCCCTAAAAATAATTTTGATACCTGAAGCATTAAAATAAGTTTCTAAAGGTTATTAAGTCCAATAAAAGAGTGAGAAGTCTAAATTTTTTTCCATTACTATTTTCCAAAACAAATCTAGTTAAGAAATCGATCACTAAACACCAAAGAAACACTACAGGTTCATAATTAATATTTATCCATCAAATTTTTAACTAAAAATAATTTAATATTAACAAGAACATTTCATTGGTCAGTGGTTGTCATAAGACCATTATCATCCTTCAGTCATGGGTTCAAGACCTGTGAGCTTTCCAGATTTTATTGGTTGATATCAGGAATACATGTTGTCCTTTTATAATACCAATTAATATAACTTCTAACATAATTATGATGTATATCCTTGGAATTAGGTTAATCCTTTTATATACTTTTAACTAAGGTTTTCAATACAACAATAATGCATAAATACTTCATCTATTTATTTTAACACATGTCTTTCCTTGGACTACAGTTTATCCATAATATCATTGGTTGGATTTATAAATCATGATACTTTAGGTTTAACGCAGGTCATTCATTGTCAAGATAATTCAAAATGGTTCGTAAAGATGATGTGAATTATCCGAAGCATATCCCCCAGGAGTGACAAATCCAGTGCACAGTAAGGTATGTTGCTATGTACCAGGTTACACTGAGTCAAGCCCAATAGACCTTATCTGAGTTGTTACTTGTAGGTATATCTATTCCAGAACCACATACACTTACAATATCTAGATAGTGATTTATTTCTAGGAAAAATACATAATATCTATCTAACTAAAACTTTTGGATGTTATTATATATTTATCCTCAAGTTATATCTTTGGAACATGTTCTTGAATATATGTTTTCCAAAATTTAGTTCCCAAGGATGATACTATAATTCCTTTAATAGAAACTGTAGAGACCTGACCTCATAAATCCTGGAGATAGTGTCTGTTATCAATTACATTGGTATGATTATAAGGAATCAAATCCTGAAGGACTGAACAGTTTAGTGGTCTTGTTAAACAAAATAGATACATGAGTCTTGTCTTACAAAATAATACACTAATTACTATATATTTTTTTATATAAAAATAAAATTGAGGCTAGTATCTCAATTCTATATAGAGTATCTTTGAATATCATTCTTAGTATACTTCTTGGATTCCTAGAAAAGGAAACATAATAAGGGTGTGATAAAATTCTCAGTAAGGGTAATGTAGAGTGGAAGAAATAATAAATCAGTGAAAATAGTAAATATGGTAAGGTAAATAACTGAACACATATTCAGTTTAATTAAATAGATAAGGAAAAATAAATATGTCAAGGTAATAAATTGAAAGACATTCCATTTAACCAATGAAATAAAAATGAAATTAATCCATAATTATGTCTTTAAAATATCTCCTGGAAAAATAATAACTGAATCAAAACAAAGGAATAAATACTGGTTGATATATAATGGAAACCACTGAGGATTTATGCCAAGGATCTAATACATTCAAGGATTCATGCAAAAAATCAAATACTTTCAATATTTCATGCCGAGAATATAATACTATCAAGGATTTCTCCGATGAATCTAAAATTATTAATTCTTCATTTCAAGAATCTAATACGTTCAAGGCTTCATGCAAATAAACTAATACTTTTAAAGTTAAATTCCAAGAATATAATATTTTCAAATTTAAAATCGTATGAAAAATGGTATACAATTTAGGAAATAATCATTTCCATGAAAAACAGTATAGATATATATGGAAATTTCAATGTCAACTAATCATATGAAATTGAATATTTCAAGCGGACTAAAAGGAATCAAGGAAGTGAATGTTAAAATTTTCCTTAGATAAATCAATCATTAACCATACAGAGGAAGAATAAGGATGGTATGAAAATAAAATATCTAAATTAGAGTGAAAATGAAGGTTTTTTTGTTATTGATGAAATATAATAATAACTTAAAAATCATTCTTGAGGAAAATATCATTTTTTTATAAAACCTTCTGAAAAAACTTTCCTTTGAAAATCACTTTTAAAAACATAAATATTTTTTAAAGGGTGAAAATGCCTTTGATAAATAAATTTGAAATAGTTCAAAACATTTTGAAAAAAAATAATTAAATATTGTTATTAAAAGAAAACATGTTATTTTACTAAAGAGATATATGAAGTCAAGTTTTCTTAAAAATATTTTATAAAATATTTTTATAACAAAAGAGTAGGAAAATAATATTTATCCCTGAAAAGGTCCTGAATAACCAAAGGAGAGGAAAATGAAAGGGTTTATTGAATAATGGTCATATAATTTCCACAAATTGAAATTAAATATCATTAAAATTATTCTTGAGGAAAATAATCTCTAAATATTCCAAAGTGTCCCATACCACTTTGAAACGTTTTAAATCATGATCATCGTGAAGGAATACCATTAAATGAATCATAGAATATCATGAGAATAAAGATATTCAACATGTAATATTTCAAATAGAAGTATATAAACCATATAAAATAAACTAGTTATGTAAAAAAATATGTCCCATTAGAATTTAAATTGATATGAAATATATTACCATGCGTCTGATTTGTCTCATGTGATGTTATATTTATAGAATCGGGTAAGTCCTTTTGGTTGCACGAATTTGATTCCTTAAATTTATTTATGATCATGGATAATCTTATAGGATTAGGGGAGGGATTTGGAGGATCTATTTTTATATATTTTTTCATCCAAAGTGGCTTGAGAGGGGTGAGGAAGTGGGAGGTGATGAGGCCTTTTATAGTGGAAGGAAAGGACAGACTTTGTATTTTTTAAAAGAGTTGTGTGTTCCCAAAGTATTAATTGTTTCCCAAGTGTCCAATGGACTATTATAAAAACATATAGGTGGATTAGATGAAATATGGCCATTAAATAGGTTTTATATGTGTAATGGTTATTTTGGAACTTAATATTATGGTTTAGTCCCTTATTAAGCTAATTTTTCTCCTAATTGTTGTTATTAATTTTAATTAACTTTGCTAATATTTTTGGTAAAAAACAATGTTTTCCTTATTAGAAATTATAAATTATTATGATTAAAAATATTGAATACATTTTTTAAAATTACAATAAAAAAGTGTAAGAAATTAATATAAATTTAATCTCACAGACGAGATAAAAACACCGGTTTGTACATTAAAAATGTTTAAAAGTAGCCTATATTTTATATTAAATTTCAAAGTAAAAATGATCCTACCAAAATAAATTGGTTAAATTGATAAATATTTGAAATAATTTAACTTTAAAAACATTTTAAAATGTAATATAACCTTATAAGTAAATTATATGAAAAAGTAGTTTTGAACTAAATTTCGGTATTTTTCACTATTACTTAAAAAATGAATATTTTGAGAGAAATACCAAAACATTTCCCTAAACTATTTTTTAACTTAAAAATTAAAAGATGAATTTCATTTTTATATATTAAATTTATAAAATATTTTTAAAATTGGATTTAAAATAGGTTATCTATTAAAAGGTGGAAAACCACCTTTAAAAAAATGTAGTATTTTATATGTAATATTGGGTTTCTTCTTATCTTGTGCCTATCAATTATATTGGATGAATATAAAATATATTGTATTGAATAAAATATAATATATATATATATATACATATATATTACATTAATGTCACTCACTAGTTGTAATTAATTTAATTTATTAGTGTTAAATAACTTTATGAGAATAAAAATAGTTTTCTATAAAAATATTTCCTTTATATTCAATTGGTTCTTATATCCATTTTCAATTAATTTTTAACAAATGAGTTAATTTTATATTTGTGTAAAGTATATATTTTAATGATTTGGTTAATACTATTCATAACCACTCATATAATGTCTAGTTTTAGTTTAATTATATTAAATAATATTGTTTTATTAATATATCATTGTTGGGAAAGAGTCAATATTGCGTGTAACGCAATCCATTGAAGAAAATCGATGTTTATTTTGTGGCACACTAACTTAGTGTTGTGTTAATTTAAAGATACATAATAGATTTATTTAAAATAGTAAATATATTATAAATTATTAGGATATTTTCTTCCCTTACACACCTAGTGTTATGAGTTAGACACACTATCGAATACAATGTTCCTACTTTATATTTTCGAGGTGTTACAATCGTGAATACTCATTGTTTGGGTAAAAAATATGTGATTATGGTGGAAATTGATTAAATGGTGCAATTTTACAAATCACAATATATATATTATCCTAATGTGAAGAAATTATTCTACCGTAGGTAATGAAATTTTTATGTCATTACATTCATATCGGATGAATCAATGGAATTTTAAATCATCACAAGTTTATGGTTTTGTGATTCTTGAAATTTTTTAATCATTAACACTCATATAATTAAGAATATTTTTAAACTACATCATTATTTTAGAATTATTATTTTCTTTTATTCCCATATCATCAATTACCACCAATGTTATTCTATTGGTATACCAATTTGCGCGTTATTCCATTGGACCGTTGTACTCCCCTCATCTCTCTTTCCATGTGGATGTTTTAGTAACCCATTTTACAATGTAGAATTTCAACATAGGTATTTTGAAATTTCAAACTATTATTTACTATTTTCTTGTTAAAATTGATAGGGTATAATTTATTTATGGGGGTGAGGAAATTCAACACCATGATATTTAAAAAATGGAAGTTAAGTTTGATAACATACAAGACCTACAACACCGATTTTAAATGAACAATGAAATAATATTATTTTAAATATGAATTTTATACACTATATAAAAAATTAATGGGTGTGTATAATTTTAACTAATTTATGAAATATTTAATAATTTAATAGTAAATATAATTTTATCCTTAGATTCTTGGTAACCAATCAATTAATTTTTAGTAAACTAATTTAATCCATCAAAAATATGTTTTCTTCAAAACAAATTTTTTATATATTTTTAGGATAAAATATTATAATTAATTCATAAAAATATTATTAAATTTATTTATAAAATGAAATTAATTTTTTTAAATTATAATTTAAAAATAAATTTAGCATTGAATTTTTTGAATTTTTCAAAAAATATTGATTTCTTAGTGAATAGTGAAAATACCAATTTTGAAGAATTATCATTTATTTTCAATATATTAAGAAATTTTAATGTCCCATTATATTTTTTTATTTGGTTTCAAGTAACATAAGTATTGTTAAATTATATTAAATCCAATAAATTAAATTTGAATCACTTTATATTGTATTTTATTATAAGTTTATTTTTGTGTTTTAAAACTGGTTTTTTCTGAATTTTTTTTAATATACATAATTTTTATCCATTTATTTTTTTAAAAAAACCCCTAATGGTGAATGATTTAAATAAAATTTATATATTATATAACAATAAATATTGATTTAAATTCATATAATTATTTTTACATGTTATAGAGTTAATAAAAAATCATCTTAGGCTTAGAAAATACATTTAACGAAAATACTATTTTTCATCACATCTACAGGTTTTATTTTAAATTTGAGTAGTCCACCTATAGTAATTGAGTTTGTTAATATGGATTCAATATTTGGAATTTAAAATATTTAAATTATTTAATATAGTTCAATTAATATTTTATCATAATGAATAGAAAAAGCAGTAAAACAATATCATAGTTAAGGTGAAAACGGGTTCACCTGGGGTTTAAACTAAAAAATGACTGGTTAAAATGACCCAAAAAAGGTATAAAAAATATTATCTAGTCATATTAAGTCCTTATATTACATAATAATATATAATTTTTTATATTTTTATCAATGTGTCATGTAAACAATGTGTGTACACCTTTTACCTTTCAAAAATTATAAGTTTGTCATTAACATCATTTATAAAAGTCACACCCTCTTTTCTCTTATTAATGCATTTAAATTCCTTTTTTATGGAAAATATTGGAAAATATATATTAATTTATTACCTAAAAATTTCTTAGTTCCACTTTTTTTATAATAAAACCATCTAATGAATGCTTTTATGGAAAACCGAAGGTGGTAGTTTGAAGAAAAGGTATCACGCTTTACTGAGCATTTTAATTTAATTTCTTTTTCCACCTATTTTATATTTTATTAAATTATTATGATATAATAATAATAGTATATCTCATATAATTAAATTTTATTGGGTTAATGGATTAACTAAATACATTTCCTCTTCCATCAAATGGGAAATGAAAACATCATTCATGTTTATAGCGGATTGTCGCCTTGCGAACCGATGTAAATTAGTTTTCATCATTGCCAATAATAGCGTGTTATAATGATGGATTTAAAATAGATATATAATTTATGTAACATTATTATAATCCTAGAAAAATTATATCACATAAACCTTCCTACTTTTCATTCCATTGGAGATATGATAGTGTCGTTCGTGTGTATAGAGGATTATCACCTTACAAAGCGATGAGATTAGTTTTTTAGTATCAACTTTTCATAGATATAAATAAAGAAAATGTTATTGAATATATATGATATATATGAAATAATTATAATATTCATGACAATTTTATTAATCATAAAATATAATATATCATTTCCTTTTTTAATCTTTTCATTCACTGAAAAATGATAACATCATTCATGTGTACATATATACTACCACCACCACGAAGCGATGTGATTTTTTTCATCACCTCATCCGATGGATGGTATATATAAGTGTCTATAATGAAAAATTTATGATATTTATTATATCAAAATAATTATGTAGTTGTAATATATTATATACCTTCTTTCCCTGATGGTCTTTTGAAAATGGAAATGTTACTCATACGTATGAATGGCCTACAATATCCCTGATTGTAACATAGTTTATTTTTCATAACCGTCATTAAAGATTTAATTTAAAATTATAATTGATTTATAAAAATTTTAATTAGGTTATGATTATTATTTAGTATATGATGGAACAAATACATCCTTAATTAATGGACACACATTGAATCTGTTTTGGAATATTGAATCGAAAGTTATCAGAACTCCCAATGTGGACTTAACTGATTAGGAAATTAAAATTTTAAATAAAAATAATTAAAATAAAATAATAAATTACAAGTTATTAAACATATAAATGGGTTATAACAAATAAAATAATTTATATAATCATATTATACATGAGTTAAATGACATACCTGTTATTTATGGGATCGAGGTACAGGATTTCTTCTAAATTTACTTCCATTCAAGAATATTTTGTTATTATAACCATAATTTATTTTATATGGTGTACATACATACAATTTTACATAAAATATCATAAATAATTCACTAATAATGTTATTTTATGTATCAATTTGAATTATTTCATCCAATGGGATTTGAAAGTTACCATGTGATAAAAAATATCATAACACAATTTTCTTACATTGGGTTATATTACTTATTTAATGTCTTTGATAATCTATCATTGTTTGTGTATCTATTTTTTGTTATAATATATTATTTTTTAAATTAATTTACAAGGATTTATATTTTATACCAATAATCTTTTCATTGATTATTTCCCACTTTAATTTTATGATCATAAACGAGTATCTCGTCTCACTTTTATTCATGTGAGAAGTATTCCATATTAACCACTTATCTTTATTTTTTGGTGTATATATTTCCAATGAATATATTTTATTATTAATTTTTCAAAAATTAATTGGATCACTGATTCCATATGAGGTTCTCTCTTTCATTGGGCTTTGATCATGAGATTACCAAAGTAGTACTGGACTTCATCTCAATTTTCCTTCATTAAGAAAAATTTTATCTTTATGCTCCTAATTTAATTTATATAGTTTATTTACTAACCCTTTTACATGTAATATAATTAAAATTCCATAAATTATGGTTTTTGATGTTTTCAATTTAATTATTTCATACAAGGGTATTTGAATTGCATGTTGTTAATTGGTATGGAATTTCATAACATAATTTATTTTCACTGGGTTGTATTAATTGTTCATTATATTTCATTTTATATTATTATGTATGTATTGAGTTTTTATAAATTTATGTTTTATTTCCAAATTTTTATGTGTGCTTTTAGTTGATACATAGAATAAATTCATTTATTAATTCTCACATCAATGATTTTGTTAGTGTTTCTCATCACAAATTGTCTTATTTGAAACAAATGTTATGTTATACACCTATATTATTTTTTTGGTATATATACTACCCCTTTGAAATTTTATATCATGATTCTCCTTATGTTTGTGATATTTTAAATTTTTATTTGATTTTATTTGTTCATGGGTCTTTTGATTGCAGAGCTACCAAATTGGAAAAGGCTTTTTGTTATAATCACATTTCTCTTAAGGATTATTAATGTTGAATCTCATTATAGAAAAAATAATATTATCTTGTTTTTATAAACCACACCTATTTTCTTATCCTCTAGTTATGAATGTGTCTCACAAATATAATTTCTATTTCCTCCTTTATTTATTGAATAAATAGAATGAATGTTGTTTGTTTGTGACATCAATCTTGTATATTTTTTTAGATTTAGATTCCTTCACTTCCATATTAAGATTTTATAAAATATTTTCAAAATGGTTATTTATCAAACATAAATTATTTTTTAAATAAATTTTATATGTTATTTGACATTTTTTAAATGTTTTTAAATGGAAATTTATTATATTTTTCCAAATGGGATACATTTGACTTCTTTTTTTAAAATGTATTGAAAATAATTTTTATTTTTTAACATTTAAGACTTGAATAGATTTTCCAACAATCATAAAAATTATTTTTATTAGTCAATATTTTTAAGTTTTTATTGATATTTGAAAAAATATATTCTTTAATGTTTGATAATGTTGTATACTTTACATTAGTGTTTTCAAAATGGAAAGGATATATTACCCAAGAAATTATCCAAGTGATATTTAAAAATAATTTTCTATATAAGATTACATATTTATATTTACTGAAAGTGAAAAGTTTATTTTCCTCAAGAATATTTTTAATGATATTTTAATTGTATTTCCATTCATTAAGGTAAAAAACCCTTAAAGTTACATACACTATATTTGGGATATATTATATTAGAACCATACATATTATTTATTAAGATAGATTTGGAGATTGTCATAGACCCCATTTATTTTCTATGGGCTAATCAAGATATGAAAGAACATTTTTTATTACATTGATTGAAATGTGAAGTATTAAAAAAATTTATTCATGAAAAATACATGGACATTTTTCATGATGAATGGGTGATCTAGATACATATTATACAGAAGGTTTATCCCAATTATAGCTCATGGTTGATCCTGATACAACTTATATGTTGGGTAGACCCCCTTTATAGCTCATGATTTATCCCAATACAACTTATATGAATGTATGATTCACAAAATATCTCAGGAAAAATGAGTTATCCAGATATAGTTTATATGATGTGAAATCCCAATTATAGCTCTATTATTAACTAGGAAATGTTTCTTTACTTTAGAGGTAATATGAAGGTTTTACCATAGGGATTTTCAGATGGATTTAACTATTCACATGTTATTTCTAACTCTGTTTTAAAATGAGTTATGAATTTTTTGTTCCATGATACCAAAATGATTTTTTATTTTTTCTAGGTGTATTAAATTATTCCATTGATCAATATTAAATCAAATGGATAATGATTATTGACTATCACATCTCATTAATTTTATAATGCTTTATTCCTTATGTCATTAATGATGATTAATGTATTTATGTGTATGAATATTCATATGGTATGCATATATAGTTTTATTATGTCATTATACCCTTAGTCTCATCTTATTCCCAATGATAAAATTCAATTTTTAATGCTTTTCTTTACCCTTAGTGATAATTTTAGCTCACCATACTTACGTTTCATATTCCCCATGTTATGAAGAATGATGAATAAATTAATTTTTTCAGAAAGTTTTATAACATGATGATATTTTTGGGAGATAATGAAGACTTAATTTGGAGTATTAAAAACATAGTATAGTCGGAAAAATAATCCATTGAATTCATGAAACAATTTAATGTAATAGTTTTTACAAATTCTCAAAAGCACTAAACCTAAAATATCTTTGGTAATTAATGTGATAAAATATCTCTTTTTGATTTTGAATGTTCTAGATTGCGCAAATTAGGTCAGTTCCTTCATTATCAAAGATTGAAATATAAATTTTATGACTTTAGAACTAGATCTAGATGTATAGGTTTGATGTTGTTATAGAAATATAGATTCATGTGAATATTTCAGGTATTCGTTTCCAATAAATGGAAAGGGGTGCATGGTAGATGGTTGAGTTAGGGAGTATGGCGATGGAAGCAGTACCATGATGCACTCTATAGGTTTCCATTTTGTTACATTTTATTTAATGGCACAAATATTCTCTTATTTATATTTCCACAATAGGAGATAAATTTTTATCATAATTTATTTGTAGGAAATATGTTCCATATTTTATTACACTATAATTTGTAATCGTCCAACTTTATTACATTGAGTTATTTTATAGTATTTACATTATTGGTGTAAGGATATAATTTCGTGGGTATAGTCTTCCAAAGATTGTGTTTAGACCCTCACTACTAGTGGGCGTCCCTTTATATACTGGGAGGATTGCATGAGTTCGTGTGGACCACCATATATGATCCAATGTTTCAAATCATTTTTTACACCATTCAATCATTAAAAAATGATAACATCACTCATGATTAAGTGTGGATTTACACCTCCATAAAGAGATAAGATTCTTTTCTCATGAATTCTTTTCAGAGATGATTTTAATTATTTATATAATGAATATTTGTTGTATATATAATGAATATCATTTTTGATATTATAGAACCATGATCATTTCACAATGACCATAAATTCCAGAGCTAAACATACATGATGAATGATATAGTTTATACTCAAAGAAATGAAAATAATTAAATATTTATAACAAATAAGAGAGAAGATGCAATATGTAGATCATATATGACATTATAGGTATGTATATGATTTATGAATGTGAGTATAATGAATTTAAATTTATTACACCGGATGATAATTCATAATAAACTATGAATAAGCATGAGGTATGGGGTTTTTATTCCATTTCATATAATTTTCTTATATTATAGATTTATTAACTATGTTATGAAAAGATTATGTGTGAAATAACCTATGATTAATATATATTTTATTTCTAATAGATTTATGAAATTTCACAGTTGTTACACATAATCAAACAATTGATTAATTATCACCTCAATGTTATGGTATTTGTATGGAATTTTGAATCAATTTCTACTCAAATGATATGTATTTGGTATTAGATGTTGATTTTATTTTTTGTAGTTATATACTACCCCATTTTTTTATATAAAATAATTTACATTTTTTAATAGAAATTATTATTTCAATTCAATTTTACTCTTTTTGAGGGATATAATTTATCTGTTTCTAAATAAGAAATAATATATATTACAACCTATATTTTTTGGGATTGAATATATTTTATTTGAATGAATCTTATAATCTTTACTCATTTTATATTCCTATTGATAAAAAAGTAATTTCAATTTTTTCAGCCTAACTTATCTCTTCTTTGAACATGAATCGATTATTGAAATGTTTAAAATAAATGTTGGTCATATTTCTCCTTTATATCTCTTATATTTATCTTCCATGTCCAAATTCATAATTTTTTTTATAGAAGTCCAATTTATTTACTAATATTATTTATTAAAGACATTTTATGTTATAGTTGAATTTTCACATATATTTAATGGAATATTTAAAATTCATTATGAAAGGGTCGTTTTTAACTTTGTTTAAGAAATAAGTAAAAACAAATATCTTTACTTATATGTAGTGTTAATTGATATTCACACCCCTATAATTATTTTACACTATTTATATATTTATGTTTATCATGGTTTAAAAAAACATTATTTAATGAAAAGTTATTTTATTTATGTTTGTTTCATTTTATTAAATTTTCAAAAATAATTTATTTTATTATAAAACCTATATTTCTAGTGAATTTGTTGTCATATTTTATCTATTATTAGTTTTGTGGTCGTTGACACTATTTTTAATCATTCAATTTATTTCAATCATCTTTCATTAGTTAATACATGTCTCTCAATAATCTATATTCTTTGTGTCATGGATAAGCATATTTCTTATCTATATCCCATTTCTACATAAAGTTTATTAATATGAAAGTAGTTTTATTAATTTGGTAAATCAGGATATTCTATATTTTTTACTCAATATGGATATTTTTTATAAGGAATACTATTTAAGAATTAAATTGGTAATTTAATAAATTAGGATTTCTGAGGACATGTTGTTATAGGATGGTCCCAACTATATAAATCTCCTTGATTCTTTGACATGTGTAAAAACGGATAATCAATTGATAAACTTATTAAACAATTTTTTTGGAATATATCATCCCATATTTGGAAATATAATAGAACAATTACTGGATCAATATATCCACTAATATTTATTCACTTCATTGATAATTAAAATACTTTTTTTCCATTACATTATCATATTGATATTTAAAAATGGATTCATTTACTTATAAAGACGTTGAATAAATTTCATGTGTTTTAAGTTATTTAACTTTCCATATTAATTATGCATTATTTAAACATGATAGTTTCCATTTTACAAAACACATAATGTTCATTAAATATTATCAATTTTTTATTTTCTTTCTCCCTACAATGGAAGATATATTTTATGAATGTGATTCAAGGAGGCATCATATTTAATTTTACTTTAGGTTATAATTTATTTCTAATATAAAATGTGAATCATGTATATAGACAATTCTTTAAAAATACTAAATTGATTGGTCCATGTCACTTTTATCCCTTGAATATTATTCCAATTCACTATTGTAGACACCAGATCTAGGTTAATTGAGGTGGGGGTGTTACAATATGTTTTTGAAGGAGACATTTCTTAATGAGGTTTGGGACAATGTTTCTCCATTTAATTAACCAACATTACATATGCTAGTGATATATGTTGATCTTTGAAATACCAAACATCATGGTCTGAAAGGAATGATATTTCTAGTTTAGTTTTTTTAAATGAATGATTTTTTGATCTCTAGATGGTGGAAAATGAATTTATTGATGTTTCTGAAGAATGTGTATATAAATGAATATTCAAGGGGTGGATATTTAGAATGATATTACTAATGGTGAGTATGAATGTGGTTTTTATGAGTTTACCAAATTTAAATGATGTATTATGTGTTGTGTTGAATTGTATACCTCTGAAAGATTCTATGAAAAGAAATCCACTAATATTTTTTGAGGAACAAGTTGAATAATGATTTTCTAAAGTGTCATAAAAATAATTTTATGTTAGTAGAAGACTAATAGTGATCCAAGATAAATTGATTTTACAATAGTCTATTCATCAGATGTCGGGGACATAAGTAAAGATCATATAGTTATGAATATTACAATAATATTGATAATCACTAAAAGTGATAATGATACACTCATTAAATGAGGAGCCTCTTAAGAATATTCTTAAACTAAGAATTATTTGATGAATAAAAACTTACTCTTAGTGGGAAAAAAGTTCATGTTACTAGAAATCATGAAATATTTTTATGAAAATAAGCATGGGTTGATGTAAATCCAAAGTATCATAGGTAGTTACCATACAATGGGATAATATAAAGAAATTATATAGGGAAGTACATATTAGTGAATGGTTTAATATAGGAAGATAGAGGATGAGATTGAGTTTATCAAAATATGAAAATGTAAGTAGTGGATAATCTAAATAAAGGTGCATCATATAAAATACATTAGAAGAACAATAATCAAGTGGAGGAATGATTTATTATTAAAGTATAAAAATTATTAACTTCATAAAAACTAAGAATTAGATAGAGAAAATTAACTTCATCTGTGGAAATTTTACTAGATTAATCTATAAATACATTTCATTCATATATATTCAAACAGTTTAATGATGTTAAAATATTTGTTAAAAGTGAAATATGATTAAATTTTTTTGATACTATCCAGGGTATAAATGAGTATTTATGATACTTTATGTTTTTTTAATGTTTCTTTTACAAATTAAATTACCTATATATTCATATTATAGTAATGGTGGTAAATTACATAGTTGAGAGAGTTGTAATTTCAAATTAAATCCATTGTGTTTCCCATGTATATCTATTGAATATTATCAATATAAGGAGGTGAATAACACTTGAGTGTATGGAATAATGAGAGTCATTTTGTAAATAATGTAATGAAAGGGTGTTTCCCCAAAAAAATTAATTATAAATAAATTTGGGTTGAATGAAAACTAAAGAGTAGGACTAACAGTGTTTTAGAAGAAGGACTAGAAGGAAAAAATTCCGAAAGAAAATGATCTGGAAGGATAAATATTTAGAAGATGCAAATAAACCACATTTCGTGGGAATATTTAAGTTTATTAGAAAATTCCTAGATTTTTTTTGAAGATATCGATAAATCTATATAATAGATAAGGTGACCAATAATTAATATAGAGGGAAACTATCTAAAGAAGAAGATCATTCTATATTGAATTAAATCAAAAGGGGGTATTTGGCTAGGGTGTATAACTATATATTAGAGGCTTGTGGTACGGTTGTATAAGAAATGAATGAATGAGTTATAAATTGGGTGATATTACCAATTTTTGATTAAAGGGTTGTGTTTGTAATAAGTTGAAGTTTAATTGTAATTGGTTTTTGTATCCCATTAATATTGATCTAGCAAATAATCGATGTTGGTGTGTATAACAAAAATTGAAAGGTGTATTTTTTTAAGACAAACCTTTTAAATCCTCATTTAATAGTTTTGTGAATTTATTTTATTATGTATGAGGTAATAAATAGATTTTTAGAAAGATATGATTAAGGATTTATCCTGAAATAGAGATTGAAGTTTTTAATGAGTAGAAAATTACAGAAATAAAATAGATATCTAATTCTCCCACTCCCTATATTAGGGATAATATCATAAAATGATACTCTAAATTTCTTCACAATCGATAGTTAAATCTTTATATCCAAAAATAAAAACTAATCGGAAATAGGGAATTTAAATTCCATAAATAACAGATTAGTTACTACTTTTGATATTAGGAACTATCATCGCAGTAGGAATAATATGCTTCTTTAACAGTTGTATCCTAGACTAAATGATAGGAATTATGAAATAGTAGGGTTTTATCCAATTCAAAAAGGATGGTACATCAAGTTTTTTGGTGAATTATGATGAAATAATTGATGAATACAATATAAGGGTCAATGAGATAGTATTTAACATCTAGTTTATTGGTGTAAAACATAAATATTCCATCAATATTGAAAAATGTAATGAGGAATTTTACCAATTGATATAATTCAAAATTATTTTCCTTTTAATAAGGATATTATTTGACTCTATATTACTTATACAATATAGTCACAACCTATAATATGATAAAAATACCAGTTTTCTAGAAAATGGGGAAATATAGGATGCCTATGAAGTAATTAAAAATATATTAATTAGAAAAGAAAATGTTTTTGAGTATTCTGTTTCAAAATATGAGGAAGGTGAATATGAATTCAATGAATTTATTTTTTTCTCTAAAATATGTTTTCAAAAGGTAAATTCAAGGAAGAAAAAATCATCAATGTGATATAATTAAGATGATATTTGACCCATTTTCTAGGATTTTATTTAGAAGATAATTAAATAATATATATATGATGATGATGTTGATGAAATGAAATAGAAAAAATGGATATAAATAAGACTAAATAATCAAGTGATAAGAAAATTAATTTATTGAGTAATTGTGAGAATGATGATTCATCATCATGTATCCCTTAAAATAATGAGATAAATATTCTTAATCAGGTTCAAAAAACTATCCATACATCAAATAATTGTGATGATGAAGATGGTAAAACCAAAATTGAATGGAAATTTAAGCATGAGTTAGAATAATATATTAAGGTAGTTACAAAACTCAAAAAACAAAATAAAAAAAATTGGAGGAAAATATGGAATTTATAAAAAAGGAAGGGATATAAAGGAAATAAATAGTAAATATTAATAAGTTCAAATAATATAAACTGATGATTGATAAGCATGAAAATATGTTAAGTGATCTTGAGGATAAGGTGGATAGAAGAGAATAAATGTTTTTTGAGACACACATTTTATGCCTCAAAGTTTATTATGGGTTGAACAAGGCTATAGAATTTTTCAATATATATATACATCTTAATGGAGAATCATATCAAGGTGGTGAGATAAAGGTATCCAATAATGAATGTAAATCAATACCTATTGATATAGATCTTTTATCTCTAACAATTTCTGTGATGCTAAATAATTTTACTACAACGAGAATTAAAAATTCCTTTCATACCAAATATTTGATAATATTATCATTGGAAATAATTTCAAATTTCTCAGGAAAGTATTATATTATGGCCCAACATCATCAAAAAATAAATACTTATTTATAATCATGATATATAATTTAGATGTTATTTCTAGTTTTATGGTATTTATACCCATAAAGAATATTTTTAGAGGTTATATATGTCATTAATAGGGAATTGGAATGAACCAAGATGGATACATTTGATTAAATTAAGAGTAATTTTATTAGAAAAATATTTATGAGAAGATATTTATATTATCTTATCATGAAAATTAATGTTTCAATTTTGAATTATTTTTTTGTTAGGTTTGGATTTTTAGGTAAAAAATCTAGGGATTTAAGGGATATTATTCAATGATATATTCTTTATGAAGTAAATTGGAATAAAATTCTAAAGGTAGTAAAGGAAAATTAATAATTTTTAAATTTTAACATTAAGTATTTGAGATATTGTAATGATATGGGAATGAAATTATAATAACTTCTTTGGAAAAAATAATTATATAAGAAATATCCCTACAATATAACATGGGGAAAAACATGTTAAAAATATTTATAAGAATAAGAATGATGATATTTCAAGGAAATAATGGTGTGGGATGAGAATAAATTCAAATAATGAATGTTTCTTCTAATTAAAAAGGGATTCCTCCTTATTCGACTTTATATTGTGTATTTTCTTGACAAACATATTTTTCATGAAAGAGATGCATAAGACTATCATTGGTATAAAGGTAATTATAATGAACCTTCTTTGAGTTCTCTAAACAGACATGAAAATTGTAAATTGTGTGCAACCCATAAGGGTAATCATCTATGATGAAATTTATGTAAAAGTGGTATTAGATCATTAAGACATTAAATAGATATTGAAAATTAGGTTTACCAAATACACTATCTTATATTATTCTTGAATAAATTAATTGGGGGGGAGTTTATGGTTGGTGAAAATATACGTTAATGGGGTATTTGTTATTAATTAGAAGATGGTGTAAAATGAACTTATCAAATAAGTAGAAATATGTGTTGATAAATGAAATATCAATAGATAGATGTTCAAAAGAAGATTTTTAGGGGCTAAACAGTAAGGTGCTTTAGGTGTTATCAAAATATAAATGTATTATTAAGTATATAAAAACTTAAAATTATTCCGAATAAGATAAGAAACCTGAAGCACTGATGGTTTTATATGAATAAATCATATAATTATTTTTTTAAATACATTGAATGAAAATCACATTTGTGGTAGACTAATAGTGGTCCAATCTACATTGATTCTATGAAATCCTACTCTTCAACAGAATAGGATTCATATAATACATAATAGAGTTTTAAAGATTTCCAAATGATATAGAATTGAATGAAGAGATAACAATGGACCTAATAAATGAAGAGGTTCTTAAGAAGAGTCATATTATAAGGAATATTTGAAGAGGGAATAAAAAATATGAGTGGGACTAAATATAAAGGAATATAAATACACAATATATAATTATTATAATATCCTTTTTTTGATGTATCTTTAATTTATCATAGGTAATTCATGTATAAGAATCCTATCTATATAAAAAACCTTAGGAATCTCATATAAGTGTATGGAATAATATTAGAAGATAGATGCTGAAGTTCAGTCAATTAGTAGAATAAATTTTAATATGAAATTAAATTAAATGATGATACAATATATAGAAATCACCTGAAGGACATGAATCAAGATCACGTATTTTTGAACTACTGAAGGATTAAAACGATTTTATTAAAAGGACAATAAAATAGATGGATATTATTGACTTTATAAAAATATAATTTACCATAACATGATATAATGATGTTATGTTGATGTAAATTCAAACAATATATTGACTCTATGATGGCAATTAAATGTGAAATATTCATGGAAGGGATGTTTTTTATACGTGATGCATGACAAAGTATTCAAGATGGTCGAATATGAGAATTATGGGAGATTTAATTATGTCAAATCATGATATATTAGGAATATAATAATGCTAGTAAATTAAAGAGTTTCTATAGTGTGAAATTAAAATCAAATCCCATGAATTCCCCACATCTATCAGACAAATCATGTTTGTATATAATTTAGAACATCAATAGATTGTATAATATTTTGAGAAATAATTTTTTGAGAATACTGAGAAAAATTATTAATGAAAGTTATTTTCCAACTATATTCATAAAAATTACATTTTAGTCAAAGGAAAATTGATGAAACTAAATAAAAAATTACCATGAGAAGAAGAACTGAATTTAAAATGTTTTAGATGAAAATTTTGTACCGTGTTAAATATTAGGTATACCCATATCATCAATGATGTGATGGAAGTTTTTTGTACTAGCTGACCAATCCTATAAGATTTTTAAGATCTTTATTTAGCTATAAACTAGTTATGGGGATCCAAATTTCTTTTTGGGTAAGTCCATCTAATAAATAATATTATTCTATGATAGATCGACTACAAAATTGTTATTATGGATGGGGTGTATAACCTTTTATTGGAGGCTTGTGGTCAATGTTTAATACTAATAACAAAAGAATTTTGAAATTTGTGTTGTACAATACTATTTTGAAGAATGTTTTGGGTGTATAAACTGTTGAAAGAAGATTTTAGTGGGGCCTTATATCAAATTGTTGCTGATTTTTATGAAGAATCCATGTTGTGGGTTATAATTAACAACAAAAATAGTATTTGTTAATTAAAATCCTTATAGATACTTTTGTTCCTGTTTTATTACTTCATTAACATATGTATTAGGTGAGAATGAGATTTTTAAGATGAGAATATTGAGGAATTAGTCATCCAAAGATGAAAAATTTCATAAATTGGTTAATTTTTAAATAAATAATAATTTCCATTGAATCGACCTCTTTCCCTCTACATAATCCTACCAAAACTAGGTAAAAAAAATAATTTTCAATGTTATAAAGAAATAAAATCATCAATAAAAATAAAAATAAAATGTGTCAAAATAGTTGATAATTGTGATATGAATTGAATAATGTGTGATAATTATGAAAATTTTGATAAATGTACGAATGTGAATATAGATGATAACAATAGATGAAATAAGGTTGAATAATATATTTACTAGGATAACAAATACTGATTTGAATTGATAAAATGTTTTACCATTTTGGTATTACGATTCATTAAAATTATGTAATAATATATAGGAAAAATAAGTTTAATCACCTCACCATATCTTATATAACATCCTAGTTCTATTAAATCTATCTAATGGATGATTTTCAACCAATATTAAATAATGAAATATTACATAATGAAGAAGATAAGTTCAATCCATTTAATAAAGATGAAATTTGGTTGATAATTTTATCGAAAAGTCAATATTTTTTATCACAAATTAGTATATAGAACTGTGTATATATGATATGCATGAAGAATGAATATGAGGAAATTAAATGAACATTTCACTCTCATTCAAAGAAATAAACACACTATAATTTTGTGATTAATTAGAGAAGAATGAATGTATTTCCCAATTTTATGAAAACTATATTTCAAAATATTAATATATCATTTTAAGATTGAAAATTTGGAAATTAATAGAATAAAATGAATAACCTTTTAGAATGATATGATTTAAAAAAAATGGTAGGTATTTTAATAATCACCCATTAATTTCTATAAAACATCCAAAAACTATTTATAAAACCACGATTGAATTTAAAAATATATAAAAAAGTCCATCATGTTATTGATCCTTATTAAATAAAAAATAATATAATAATATTCTATATTTTGACCATATTTCTCTATATCATTATCTAAACAAATCTTTTCTCACTATCTCCATCTCATTGTCTCAATCCTCTTATCTCGTCCTGCGAACATTGAAACCCCTTTTTAAAATGTCTCTTGAAATGAGTGTTTTCACACCTAAATGACATAATCTCCTCATATATTCATTACAATAATCAACTCATCAAAATGAACCCCTGATTTCCATTTTTCAACCAATCACTTTTCATCCCCTTTATAATGTAACAAAAACTATGTTCTTCTATAAGAATGACATCCACTATGTGCATTTTTATCCATATCTAAAAAATATTTTTTTTATGAAAACTGAACTTGATTTTTTCTTCAGTATTATACATGATCTCATTTTATCCAGGCTTAAGTCCAATAGTAATTGGTTTTAATTTTTGAGAATCTTCCTTAAAATGTATTTGATTTTATGTACATGGATTTTAATAATCAGTGAATTTAGAAAATAAAACATTTTATATATAAATCCACCTCTTAATGGCATTATACTACTCCCTTTAAATATTTTTATGGGATTTTTTGGGTTTATTAAATGGGGAAAAGATATATAACACTAATTACTGTAGAAAATATCTATGATATTAAATTTTTTGGGTTTTAAAAAATGGAAGAACAAATGATTAAATCTGGATACTTTAAAAATATATCACATATCATCTGTAATTTTAAAATTTTTGTTACATATACTATTCTATAGATTTTTAGAAACCTAAATTATTATGGATAATCGTATATATATAAAAATTATATTATATATGATCATATCCTGGGATAATGTCATATTTATCTAACTTCCTATAATATATAAATTTTAAAATTAGAATGTATCAACATCCCTAGGGAAAATATCTTGTACATCATCCCCTAGTGCTGAATTTCAAAAATTTATGATTGAAATATATATTATTCTCCTCTTAACAAAAACTTACTCATTATTCAACATTTATTAATAATAACAATATCGTTATTATTAATCATCCCCTCTAAAATATAAAAAAACACATATATATTATTAAAAAATGAATTAATGTACTTTTAATGTACGTAAATATGTATAATTTTAAAAAATAATTCATCCCTGAATTTCCAATCATCATCAATGTGAAAATGAACATGTTTTAGTATATTTTATTTTATATAAAAAGTTGTAATATTCAAAATATTAATTACAAAACGTGGAATTATTAAAAGAAAATTAATAAAATATATTTCAATTAACATTTAATAGAAAAAAAATATTTATTATAAAACTTATAAAAATAAAAAAAAATCTGCTCATCTTAGCTAAAAAATAAAAATTCTGATACAAATATTAAAATAATGACATTTTTAGTACAGTGTGACAAATATTGAATGAATTTACATTAGATTCTCATTTTTAAAGTGAATTTGTTAGAAATTTAGAAAATAGATATATCAAACTTGTATCAATGTAATGAAACATCACATTTCCCTAAAATTATTAATTTTCTTTTCCATAAGTAATTAATTCAACATATTTAGTAAATAGAAATTATTATAATCATCTAGGATAATAGTTCAAACAATAAATTCATTTGAAAAAGTGTTTTCACTATTGAATTTTCTAATTAAAAAATGAATGATTTTCATCTCCAAAATGAATGTTTGGGAAAAGAGGTGGTTTATAATTTCTAAAATTATGATTTAGTTTGAAAATTGATCTAGGAGTTCAAATAATCATATTTTTCATTTAAGTACCTTTTCAAATGTCTATTTTCTACCATAGTGAACACCCACACATTGCATCGAATTTTAAAATAATTAAACATTAGTATATTGATGAGTGTGCATAAAAAATTATCAACAACATGACATAATTATAATCATTTAATAGTTTCAATAGGAACAAATCTACCATGACTACAAAGAAATTTATTTGACCAATAGAAATAAATGTTTATCTGTTTAAATATAATAAAGAAATTGAAATTTCATATAAAAATGAAATTATAATTTGAAAATTAATATATGAAAACTATTTTTAAATATTGTAACAAAATGATTATCCGTTTTTTAATCAGTATTGAAAATATAGTAGTTGGGATTTCACTTAGTGTTAAGCACCCCGTAATACTATATGAAAAAATGGGGGTTCAAAACCCATTGGGCGCAGGTTTCTGTAGCAGCACTGTAGCGGTACTGTAGCATCAGAGATATTGTAGAAACATCGATACTCTAGCGAGGGTAGGACATAATAGTGGCGACATGGGAACTATAGTAGTTGTAAGCACTGTGCATGTACTGTAGCAGCGTGGGAACTATAGCAGTACTATTCATAGAATGGGTCTTGGGCGAAAATATTAGGCCTACGGGCTATGTAATAGGCTAAATACCCATTGGGCCCTGAGGCTATATAATGGGTCTCAATATACCCTATTTAAGTGGTCCTTTATTTACTTTAAAAATAATATCAGGCTTCGGCCTCAACCATTAAGAAAATAAATATAGAAATTATAATTATTCACCACTAAATTTATCAAATAAATATACTAATTAAATTTAATTTTACCCCCACTAAATTGGAAGAGTGATGCATTAAAATATGTAAATTTATTTATTTTTATTATGATTTGAACTCAACAAAATCCATTCTCACACATAAAATATAATCTGTAGACATAAAACACAACATTTTCCAAGAAATCAATCTTTATTGTTGGATAAAATTGAAACATAATTTAAATAAAAATGTTCTACAAATAAATTTCATAAATTGATGCTTAAATGTTAAGAGTAATCTCACAACAACACATTTCAACCCAACAAAACTAACTGAAAACAAAAAATTTTAAAATGTTTTATAGCCAACTACTATATAAAAACAATTTACTAAAAAACATTAAAGGGGAGATACTTATTTATGTTATGTTTAAAAAATATTTCCATTGATTTAGATGAGAATATTAAAAGACCATTATATCATGACAATTACTCATTTAATAGTATTAGTATATAGTAGGAATTTTTTACAGTACTAAAATAGATTTTAAAATTTGTTCAAAATTATTTTAAAATACCTTGTTTTTAATGTGGAAAAAACAAATAGTACAACACTGATTCAAAAAGCAATCATATTTAATTAATATTTACAATATAAACCCCCAAAAGTATACTTAATAATTATATAGATTTCAAACCATTATAAGAAAACCATATATCATTATACAGTGAAACTCTAGAGGAAACATGATTTTTTTTTTATAAATTTAGAATTTAATACATAATGAAAGTGAATGAATAATTACATCCCTAGTAGCTAGATTGTCCCTTCACTCAGACACTAATGTCCATATCTTTTAAAAACATAAAACATAGTTATTTCAATTATATTGATTACCTGATTAGAAAACATTAATCCTTAAATTTAATCAATCATAACCAACATAGTAAAACATAATAATATATTAAAAAATATAGAATTGAGGGTCTATTATATAGATGGTAGTGAGGTTATAGTTTTATTAAAAGAGGTGAGTAGGGGAAACTAAATAATGGTGATGAATTTATTGATACATAAAAAAAAGGGTTATGTATTTTTATTATTTTTTAAACATAGAAAAATTATTTATTATACCATGTGGTTTCTACAATGTAATACCATTCATTAAGTTCCCAGATAAATGTATTCTCTAAATTTTTATCAATCATCACTTATTTTTTTTATTTATTATATAATTTTAGTTAATTATTATATATAGAATCATCGTCATAAAAAATTAAAATTATTTATCCTGAACATTAAGTTAAATTTTTCACCAAATCTACCTATTGTAACGAAAATCACTCTCATATTTTTTTATAGTCGGATGAATAAGAAATTTCCTAAATATCTAACAAGAATTATTTATGTTCAATAACATAAAACTCACTATCAAAAAAATCTAATAGTAGAAAAAAAACTTTTATCTTTCTCTATAATTATATCATTATTCTCAATTATGGTATTTACTAAAGGTGTTGAAAATTAATTTTTATATTTAAGTGGTATATTTTTATCATCAAAATATTCAACTAGTTTTAGGGAATTAGTATACATATTTTTATGTGAGATTCCTTCTAAAATATGATCATAGCACATAAGATGTCAAATGTGTGACACAAAATCCATCATGGGTTCAATAGAAAATAATTACTCACAAAAATAGAGTATTTATTATGAACTACAATCCTAAGAATAAATTCTAACATAAAAACCTCATTATATTCTTTCCACTTCTTGGTTCATAATAATTATTAGCATAAATTTTATCCGAAGCCTTCCTATCCATCCATGGTCCTTAGTAGAACTTCCATTTTCATAGATTACTATAAAGTTCAAATTATCTACTCCATGAACTATTTTTTCAAATGAGATATGAGTTTCCTTCCTAATAAAAACTCAAAATAGATATTCAACCCCATTATTTTTCTAAAAACTATCTTATAATGTGAATTTTCTAAAAAATGAAATCCTATTTTTTATCACTAACATAAAATAATAGTTTCCATTTTAGAAATCAATCACAATTATAACTATAGTAATTAATAGTCTACCATATATGATTATTAAACTCTTACTTCATTAAATTTCAAGGACCATTAATTTAGTGGGAAATTCATGTTCTACTAAATAAATTAATAGTTAATCCATCATCCCAATATGACACAAAATTGATGGATCATCTATAAGAAGGGAAATTGAAGTGGATTTCAATTCCCCAATATCTAATTATTGAAACATAGAGTAATGAAAATTGATTACCTGATCTCCATCATTACTAAATAAATTTTAATACACACATTCTACCATTGCACATAGATTTAAAAGTATCACGATATATTTTTTAGGTAAAATTAATTAAATAATAAAACCACACTCCTTAACTAATTTAATTGTACCAGTTTCCTCCAAAATCAAATTATTGGACAAAAATATTTTAAAAAAATTATCATAGGATTAATTTTATTTAATTACTCAATAAGAAAATAAAATTTATCATTTTTCAGTTAAATACAATGAGGAAAAGGATTTGGTGGTTCCTTATAGTGTAAACATTTACCCCTCTTTTGCCTCTGCATCAACATTATTTTTTTTGGTTTCATTAATGAAAAATAATTCAATATTAAAAAGTTACTTATTTGTTTCATGTGTATAATATTTATCATGTTCTTTTTAGACCATCATTTCACCTTTTTCATACTTTTCAGATTCCAACTTTCAATAATTAGAATTTAATATTTCATCTGTCTTATCTTACAGATGTTTATCTCTTGCATAATATTTTATTTTAATACAACTGAGGGTTGTGAAATCCATCACATAATCCAATGGATTCATTTAACATATATTAGAAAGTATTCCTTTATCTATCCACCTAAAATATCTATCCATTTCTCTCAAATTTAATTCTTGGTTGTTGATCAATTAATTGTTCTCTAATTTTTTTGTGAATGAAATTTTATCAAGAATTTCTACATAATTTATTTATGTTCCACATTTTACTTAAAGAACAAAACCCAATTTTTTTTGGTATTGAGATATTTATTGATTTTAGAAACTACTATAAGTTTTTTTAAATCTATGATATTTTAAAAGGATATTTGGGTTTTCATATAGCTATCGTTACAATTCATTGATTGTATAATTATTATAATATTTTCTTTCCATAAAATACTTAAACATTAATCTATTATTTTTATATATAGGTTGTTAATGTTAGGGAAAAAATATCTTATAATAAAAAATTACAAATTTTGTACACTTATATATAATTAATATCTCGTGATTATTGTTTTAGTTTTCAATAGATTGAGAAAATAACTTAGCATTAATGGTTTATCAACTATAGGATAATTTATGTATGTAATTTTGTGTTAGATTATAAAATATTTTTTTCAAATTCATGATTATTTTATCAAATATGTAACCACTAGAATATTTTTCATCGATGTATTGGTTTTATATAGTGATCTTGTGATATAATGTTTATATAAAGAGGTGATGAGGATTTCAATTAATTGGACATTTTATAAGAAGATCACTCTAATTTCCCATGTCTCGTTAATTATCTTAACTCCTTCTTGGATAAAAATAGTAATTATATGCCTCAAATAAAATTTAATTACCCTGGGATTAAATTTCATGATAAAGGGATCAATAAATCCTTCACACAATAATAAATTATTTCATTATCTAACTACTATAACAATAACTTAGAATTTACTTTAATAATGAATGGATAAACCCTCGACATATTTTCTCCTTCACTCAACCCATGTAATGTTTGCTACATAAAAATATTACAAAATCATATAATTATACCTATAGATACATTTTTAGTTAAGAAATTATATGATAGATTTATGGAGAGGTATAATTGTTTCATATTATAATTTGTAATCATTGGAGTAAATAAAATATTTGATGAGTTTCTTTAAACTATAGGTATCTGATGCTACTAATTTTTTATCTTGTTAATAGCTTGATTCATAGGTTGAGGTGAAATTCTGTTTTAATTTGGATTCACATCTCTATCATTCTCAAATTTCAAGAATTTAATTTTATTTTCCTTCATTACATTGATATATTTTTCAATTTAATCAATTTTTGGATATAGAATGCTACATCCAAATTAATAATAGAATAATTATTTTTCATATTTATTAATATTTATGATTCAGATAATAATTTTACCTTAAAATGGACAGTATTTATAATATAATACCCAATACACAACAATGATTTTCTCCAAAATCTTGTGCTTCATGCAAGACTGAGTTATACCGAACAATAATATACTTTTAATATTATTATTTAATAGGGTTGTTTTGCCAACTTTTAATAGAATAATTTTTTTAAAACTATATTATTAAACATTTATAAATATTATATTAAAAAATAAACTTCATTTTGTAAATAATGTATCAAAATTTACTTTGGTTGAATTTTTGTTATTTTTCTGAGAACTTTCATATTTTGATGAATATGCCACATTACTTAATTTTAGTTCAAAAATGAATTTTAATCCAATTTATTTATATAGTTAAATAATTATTTTTAATTGGTTTTAAAGTATAATTAGATAAATTTTATTCAAGAAATATCTATTTAGGTCATTTGAAACAATTTCACATTGAATTTAGACATAAAAACATAGTAAACTTTTGAACATTTTGTTTATTTAAAACCCCCTTTGTCGTCCCGTCTACAGAATTAATTTTAAATTAATTTTTTCAACTTCTCTGATTTGAATTTAGAAAAATGGATTCCATATTTGGAAAAATAATAATTTCTAATTTCTAATTATTTAAACTTATTGTTTGACCAACATGATTAGGGAAAGTAATTAAAATTAATTCTAGTGATTAAGGTAAAAATGTGGTTACTTAGTGGATAAAATATAAGCTTAAGAGTCTAAATGACCTAAAAACTTGTACAAAACCGATTTTATGGAAATAATTTGACCATATCACCAATTTTCTCACCCTCTTTTTATTAAGTAATTTCATGAAGATATGAACCTTTATTCTTTTATAATGTGTATATACATCCCCTTTGATATTATATATCCATATTTTATCTATTATAATTTTATTTAATGATTTTTAAACGTTATTATTTCATTGGGCCAATGATTTAAATGTGGAAATTTGTATAAGATACTTTAAAAGTTTAAAGATTTATTTTTCAAATATTTTTCTCCATGTCAATATTCTGGATATTATTTTATATGTTTATTTGTATAAAGGGATGATAAAGGAAATTTTATGTCTATTTTTGATTTTATTCAAATTTTTTCAAAAATTAATCTTTTTTGGTGTTTCATATGAATGTTTTTGAAAAACAACAAAAAGACTGTTCTATTCTTAACACACACAGCAGCAATGACTTTTCCACTTCTGTGGTCGTTATTTAATTTTTTGACTTCCTTTGAAATATTTATTAGTTTCTCGTATTGAAAATATATTTTCAATAGAATAGTTTATTTTTTTATTGAAAATAATATTTTTGAATGAAAATGATTATGTTATCGGGATAATTATATTAGATGTTGTTCATATAGTTATTCTAATATATAAGGGTAATGTAAGGGTTAAATGTGAAGATATACAAAGCCACCTATATGAATTTTATATATTTTATAATGAGTTTTCAATCAAATATTTTTTTGAAAGTTTAAAATAAATGATATTTATTAAAGAATGATATTTACCTTTTTGGTAAAATGTTATGTTTTCAGGAAAGGGGTTTTTCAAGAGTTTTAATATTAATCAATGGACTAATGTTTTCTTTATTTTTATATACCTTACTTATCTATTTATGGTCATCCCATGTTTTTAAATGTTTTCATAGGATTTAAGGATGAGTGAGGGATTCTAAGAGTTCAAGTTAAATATCATGAAGAGTTTTCATAAAAGTTATCATGATTTATTTTTTAAAAGTTTTATATGGTTGAAAAAAAGGACACTGTTCAGAAGTTACCTCTTTGTATTATATGGTTTTATTATGTATTAGATATGTCTTAATTATCTAAAACTATAAACTTGAAAACATTCTCAATGTTAAAGTAATTAAATTCTTTACTAAAACTCAATATTTATTAATATTTAAGGCTAATGCCTTATAGTTTGTATCAGATGTTAGTTTATAAAAATTTAGAGGTTAGGATATTTTTAATGTCATGCCATTAGAGGATTTTAATTTATGGTTAATGTGAATGGATTGTGCATTTAAATAATACCATTTTTATTTATATAAATTATGCTTAGTCAGAATAGTTTTCTATAGAGGAAATAATGAAGATGATATAGGAAGGCATTGAGAGGAAAATATCCTTAAGAATCAATATCCAAGATGGTTGTAATTGGAACTTATCATTTTATTACCATGATAGATCAGTTTAGACAAGCTATAAATTTTGGTGGTTTCTATGAAAGAGAGAAACCAGATCTAAAATAGAATAACATTATGATATTAGAGAATGTTTTGAGACAACATCCCCTATTATTTAGAGGATCACCTGACCATGTACTTGCCGGAGAATAGATTAAATCCCTAGAAATAACATTCAATGTCAATGGTTGTTCAGATCACCAAAAGGAAACTCTTTCAATTTATTATTTTGTGGATAAAGATAATTATTAGTGGTAAATGGTTAATAATATCAATCATAGTGAAAATATTGATACCTTAGAATGGTTTGAATTTAAGAATACTTTCCCCATGAAATATTTTCCTACGGATACTCAATAGAGGATTGGAGGAAAATTATTAGATTATCCATTAGTTACATTTATAGATTATATTCTGGTATATTATAAATGTTTGGAGGAATATGAAAGAAACTTAAAGATTTTTTTAAAAACTATAAAGGAAAATAAACTATATGGAAATTTGATCAAGAATGAATTTTAGTTGAAAAAATTTCATTCCATGGTCATGTTGTTTCTAAAGATGGAATAATTTTTTATCCTAAGAAAAGAAGTTATATAATAATGTGAATGATTTTAGAATATCACCTAGATTAATTGTTTTCTTGTGTTATTAGGTTAATACTAGTGATATGTTGAAAACGTTTCTTGGTTTTCTAGCCCACTAAATATGTTCTATAAAAAAGTATTTAATTTAATCTCGATAAAATATTGCGATGATTGTTTTTAGGAACTGAAATGAAGATTGGGAAAGGCTCTTATTTTTTCCTCTCCTTCTAGAAATGGTGAATAAATCATCTATAGTGATTATTTGTTGCAAGGACTTGGTTGTGTCCTAATGCATAATGATCAGGTAATTATTTATGATTTATATTAGTTGAAACCTCATGAGTTTAATTATCCCACGAATGATTTGGAATTAGCTACTGTGATTTTTTATTTAAAAATTTGGATGCATCATTTGTATGGAGTAAATACTGAAATATATACGGATCACAAATGTTTAAAGTATATATTCACTCAAAAATAATTGAACCTGAGACATAAAATATGGTTGTAACTAATCATGGATTATGATTTCACAATTCATTATCATCTTGGAAATGGGAAAAAGGTGGTTGATGATTTGTGTTAAAAAAATTAATACTACATTAACCATATTATGTTTGTAACATTAAACTTTGGTTAATGGTTTGATGAATTTGGGCCTAGAAGTTATGCATGGAGGGACACCATATCTTTTGTTATAGGTTTCAGTGTAGTTTAATTTTCCAAAAAGAATTAAGAGGCCCAGAAGGTGGACCAGACATTGCAAGAAAATGTAGAATACATTAAATAGGTAATATTCTTGATTTTAATATCGATGAAGATGGTTTTTAAGACTCATAAAATGATTATGTGTGCCTTGTGATTCACAATTAAGGAAAGAGTTGTTGACTGAAGCTTATATTTTTCCTTTTTATGTTCATTTGGGAAGTAATAATATGTAAGGAGACATTCAAGAGTATTATTGGTGGGATGGAATGAAAAAATATATTTCTAAATTTACCAAGTAGTGTTTTACATGTAAATTGGTTAAAGAATACAAAATATTCCTGAAGGGGGTGCTTTAACCATCACCAGTGTTGAATTAGAAATAGGATAATATATTAATGGATTTCATGGAAATATTTTCATGGAATTTACAAGGTAATAATGTGATCTAGGTTATTGTTGATTGATTAACTAAATATATGCATTTTCTTTCCATTTGAGATATGGTGTTTTTAAATAATCTCTCTAAAATATATCTAAAATATATTATCATGTTACATGCAGTGAATCTCTCCATTTTATTAGACCGTGATCCCATGTTCACATAAATTTTTTGTAAATCAATTCAAAAGTCATGGGGTTATGAATTAAATTACAATGTATCTTTTTATCCTCAATATAATAGATATTCTTTGTAGAAGATTCTTACCATGGAAGATATAATTCATTATTTCTCAATAGATTACCAAATAATTTTGATCAACATGTTAATTTGGCTGAGTTTTCTTATAATAATATTTTTTATTTCAGTATAAAGATGGATCCATTTGAAGAATTAAATGAAAAATAATGTCAGACACCTTATTTTTTGGATTATGTAGGAGAAACGAAGTTAATGGGACTAGAGTTAGTAGGAAAAACAGTAGGGAAATTTTAGTTGATTTAACAACACATGAGGATAGCTCAGATCATGTAGATGAGTTAAACAAATATCCAAAGGAAAGATCGTTCTTTTGAGGTAGGTGATCATTTATTCCTAAATGTTTCTCTATGGAAAAGTGTGAGTCTTTTTTAGGAAATAGAATCTGATTCCATAATTTATTGAACTGTATGAAATCCTATAGAAAGTTGGATCATTTGAATACCTAATAGATTTACCTATGATTGTATCCTAGTTACACAATGTATTTCTTGTTTTAATGTTAAGGAATTATTTATCAAATTCATATCATGTTTTAATCCTAGAAGTAATTCAGTTGGAAGAGAATAATTCTTATAAGGAAAAACCAATTCAGGTTTTTGACCACATAGATCAAGTGTTGTAGAATAAGAAGATTCATGAGGTTATGGTTTTTTGGGAAAACTATATGATTGAAGAGGAAACATAGTAATACGAATGAGGGAAAAATATACCCAAATATTTGATAAGTGAATAAAATTGTGAGGATATAATTTCTAAAAGGGGGAAGGATGTGATATACCAGTTAGTGATAGAATACATCCTTTTCATATTAATTAATATTTTTGAATTAGATAGTAATATTAAGTTAAAAGGGATGCTATGTCCAATATCATACCTAACATGTAACAATGAATTTCTCATAAATCATGTGTTTCATGTATGACTAAGTTATAACGAACAATAATATACTGTAATATTAGTATTTAATATGGTCATTTTACCATATTTTAATGGAAGAAAAGCTTTGAAACTAAATTTTGTCACTTTTATAATTTTTATATGAAAATTAAAAAAAACATGAAATATAAATATCAAAATTTACTACGGTAGAATTTTTTGTACTTTTTTAGAACTTTTATATTTTGATGAATAGTTAATAATACTGAATTTTAGTTCAAAAATGTATAGTCATCAAATTTATTAATTTAGATAAATATTTTTTAAATTTGTTTTAAAACATAATTAGACCAATTATATATCAGTTTAATCAATCTAGGTCATTGGAAACAATTTCACATTGAATTTCGATATAAAAATTTACCAAACTTTTCAAAAAAAATTTACTTTTAAAACTCACTTTGTTGTCCCATTTGCGGGATTAATTTTTAATTAATTACTTACAATTATGTGACTTGAATTTGGAAAAGATGATTCCATATTTTTAATCATCATAAGTTATAAATTATAATAAGTTAAACTTAGTTTTTTTACAAAAAATATAAGTGAAAGTAATTAAAATTACTTATATTGATAAAGGTAAAAAATGTTGTTACTTAGTGGTTAAAATTTAATCTCAATAGTATAAATGACCTAGAAAAGTGTTCAATTTTTTTATGGATATTATTCGACTATATCACATGTTTTATCAAATTTGGATCATCATTGGAGTCACATGTTGTAAGGTATATCTCTATAATGTTTTTAGATTTTTATATTTACAAGAATGCCACTGCCCCTCCACTATAAAAAGGAATTCACCCTCTCCACTTATTCACACTACTCATGAACTTTACATCATCCCCAAACTACCCAAATAATCTCCAAAAATCACTCCCTTAACACTACAATCATCACTTTAGAAAGATATCCAACCATGTAATTTTTTGGTGAAAACTAAAATGAGTTACCCGAAAAAGAGTTAACATTTTTCAATGTGCATTTATGTATTATTTCATTATCCTACCATTAATTTATTATAATTTAACAATTATATAATAAAATATGTATAATAAATATATTTATATGTTTTTATATTATTTTTTGGGCCTATATCTACACACACTTCCATCAAATGGGTTATGAACTTGTTGTTCATGTGTACGGTGATCTACAGCCTCATGAAATGATGTCATTAGTTTTTCATTTACCACCAATCATGGTTGGGAATAATGATGGAAGCACTATTATTATAATATATTTACGATATTTATGTTTTATTTATACTTTTTAATTTTTTATATAACACATACCTTCATGCTTTCCATTTTGTGTAAATACAATAACATTGTTTGTGGATGTGTGGACTACTGTCTCCTCAAAGAAATGTGATACGATGACACATTAAATGGAATATATTAAGGAAGGGTTTAACAAAAAAATATGAAATACATAACATAAATATGATATTAATTATATAATTACCTTTCTATAAATATAATATATCAATTTGTTTGTTTCCCTTTCACACACTAAAAACTGATAATGTCGTTCAGGGACGTGTGGACTAATGCCTCCTTGATGCGAAGTAATTTGTTTTGCATAAAAATAATTATATATATATATATATATAATTATATATGATTAAATAATATGGTATTTATTATATAATTATAATTTTGTAAATTTAAATGTAACTTACCTTCTTTCCATAACGATCGTTGAAAAATGGGAATGTTACTCATGCCAACGTACGACCTACCGTCTCCATGATTGTAACGTTGGTTCATTTTTCATAAACCACAATAATTATGGTTTTTAAATATATAATTGATGTAAAAATATGATAATTATATATATATTATTATTCTATATGTATTTATATAATGACTCATTTGACGATAGTTGACCTACTGAAGTCATTTTTGACACATAAATCTAATATGGTCAAAACACCCAATATAAACTTAATTGTTTAAGTAGTTTTATAAAATAATGAAATAAGTGAAATAATAGTAATGTCAAAATTGAAAAAAGTTCTGATGTAATTAAATAATTCACATAATTTTTTTATTCATGAAGATAAAGACACATGTGACAAGTCAGACTCAAGGTAGGAGATTTTGTCTTAGTCTCCTTTTATTGAAGCATTTTTTGATGATATACACCTTTATTATTTTATATGGTGTATATATATATATATTTGAAATTATATATCCATATTTTATCTATTTTCATATTATTTAATTTTTTTGAAATTTTATTCTTTCATGTGGTTTATGATTCAAATTTTCAAAGTGTTACAGGACAATTTGAATGTTTAAGGATTTAATATTCAAAAACCTTTCTCCATGTTAATATTCTTGATATTATTTTATATTTTTATTTGTATAAAGTTATTATAAAGGAATTTTTTTATTTTAAATTTCATTAAAAAATGGTCAAAAAGGAATCATTTTATGTGTTTTATATGAAACATTTTGAAAAATGACAAAATAAATGTTCTATTATTAATGTATACATCAACAATGAATTTTTCACCACTGTGGCCATTATTTTATTTTGGTATTACTTTGAAAGATATTTTTTCTTAAATGAAAAAAAATATTTATTTTCTTGGGTATTTTGGTATTGAAAATTTATTTTCAAAAGAATTTTGTATTTTTTATTGAAAATAGGATTTTTAAATGAAAATGGTAGATTAATATCAAATTTTTTTCTTCATACGAGTTTAAAATAGTTTTTCAAATGATGAAATTTTTTATTTCACGTTGTGGTTCTTGGATATTATAAATGATGGGTGTTTCTAGATAGAACTGGGTGAGGCCATTGTAGCTTTAATGATGGGTTCACCCAGATATCACTCTAATATATTGGTTAATGATTATATTATCTAGGGAATTATATTAGATGTTGGTTGTATAGTTATTATAATATATATGTGTTATTTAAGGGTTAATGTGAAGATGTACCAAGGCACCTACATAAATTTTATATGTCTTCTAATGAGTTTTCATTGAAATTATTTTTTTCAAAAGTTCAAATAAATGATATTTAATGAAGAATTATATTTCTTTTTTGGGTAAAAAGTTATTTATCAAGAATTTTATTTTCATGAGTTTTAATGTTTATCAAAGGTCTAATGATTTCCTTGATTTTATATCTCTTACTAAGATTTTTATGATCATCCCACATTTTTAAAAATTTTCCATAGAATTTAAGGATGGGTAATGGATTGGAAGAGGTCACATTGAAAGTCATAAAGATTTTTCAGAAAAGAGATCATGCTTTATTTTTTAAAAAGTTTTATGTGGTGGAAAGAATGGATACTATTTAAAAGTATCCACCTTATATTATATAGTTTTATTATGTATTATATATTGCATAATTCTATTAAACTCTAAATCTGAAAATATCCTCAATGTGAATGGAAATAACTTCTTGACTAAAACAAAATATTATGTAATGTTTAAGGATATGGATTTATATTAAATTTTCATTTTTGTTATATTGTTCATAAAATAATAGTTTCCAATTTATTTCTATAGAATGTCATAGCATCCAATGATAATTTTCAAAAAACAAATTGAATAGTTTTTTAAACATTAATCTTTATTTAAAAATATTTTCTTCAACAAACATCACCTTAATAGGAAACAATGTAATTTTTTGATATGTAGTCATTATAGAAAATAATAGTTTATATAAACAAACTTAATAGTTAATATAATAATCTAAGGTTGTACCTAATAGAGATAATATATATTGTTTAAATGAAAAAAGAAACAATTTAAATAATAATAAAATCAAGAAAATTTATTTATAATGGTAATATTGATTAAATATATGTCTATAGTACAAAAATATTTAGTAAATGAATGAAAAATTAAAGAAGATGTATGAGTTGATGATAATGGGGTGAACATGGGTTACAATAGAGGAAAATATGCTGATTATAATAGATAAAATATATTTCAATTCATATATCATATAAAGAGAAGAATTTGAATCACCTCAATATGATTCAATTATCAACATTATTCTATTTACTCACTTTGAAGGATGATTTCTTTATCAAATAACAAGAATGAATTATTCATTCATGGGTATGATAAGTATCAAAATTTGGTATTTCTAGTAAATAAGTGGAGAATTTTAGGGAAAATGGACAACTATTCATCACTAGTTAGTATAATAAATAATGTAGAAATTATACTAATAAAGAATAAATATTGGAAAAGAGAATGAAGAGTTCACAATATCATTCTTCTAATTAAAACCATTCAGTTTATCTATATAATGGAGAAGAATGAATGTATTATTAACTTCCATTAAATGTTTATTTTTTAATTTATATCTGTTGAATTTACATAAAAAATTATAAATTAATTGGAATTAAATGAAATCCCCATGAAAAAATAGTAAAATTTTAAAAAATGTGCAAGAATGGTAAAAAGTTTCAATTAATTTCAATATTATCCCACAAAATAAATGACATATAAGAATATACCAATGAGAAAACATACATAATAAATACATCATTTAAATATTTAGAAATGAATTAAAATGTGAAAGAATAATTAAATTCCATCTACCAAGACAATCCCTCTCTCAAACTTCATCTCACTCTAAAGAACTACCCAGATCTTTACCCCATGAAATAATCCTCCAATCCACAAATGTGATTTCCTAAATACCTAATTCAAATATAAATCTCTGAAAGTTTAATTTTTCCTCAAAATAGAATGGTCCCATATCCATACCTCATTTTCATAATATCTTTTCAATATCCCATGAGTTCCATGTGGAATTTGGTCACTATTTGACATCTTCATCAAGAAACATGGTCTAAAATCCTAATACAAAATTCACTTCCCAATTTACATCATTATTCATATAGATATAATAAAACAATTTATGAAAACTAGAATTATTCAATCTTCAACAGATTCAAAACTATTAATTTTTCTGGAATTAGTTACACCATTAATTGGATTTAATTTTAAAGAATATAGTTCAATGTGTATTACGTTTTAATCATGGAATATCTAGCCCATCCTCAAATTTAGAAATGTATTAAATGATGTGATTAATTTGTTGACATCAAAATATTATTCTACCCCCTTGAAAATATAACTTATAAATTTTGTTGGATTTTTTCAAATGTGAAAATGTTACATATCACCTTTTATAGGATGAATTATCTACATATTTACATTTACTAAATCTAAAAAATGTATTAATTGTCTATCATCATGGTTTCTTAAATTTTATATAATATATTAAGTGAACAAGAAAATTTTAGGTAATATATGTATCTTCATTAGAATTGGATATCTCAAAAATGTTATGCACCATCTTCTCTAGGTAATAATATGTTACATACATTCCTATAAAGGTAAATATCTAAAGACAAACACTTTCATAAATATATTCATCACAAAAATAATATATATAATATTTCATAAAAAATTCACATGTATAAACATCTAGGGGTAAATTTCTCAATGTATAGAATGTTATGTAATCCCTTATCTAGAATAGAAAATAGTACACATGCTTCAGTAGTTCATCAAATTTACATGGTACAGAATATTATACATACTCCCTCAAACAAACAAACAAATTATTAATCAATCAATTGGAAAATGTATATCAAGGTTTCATATGAATTAATCCATACATAATATTTTAAAAAATATTCAACCATAACTATACAATCATAAAACAAAAAATGGAATTTTTTTCCAATCAATGAAATTTATTATCAATAAATATATGTTTGAGTATAATAATTCCATAACCCAAATTCATTAAAATAACATCATGAAAATATTTTTTTTTAAAAACATTTCTTCATAAATAATCAAAAACTTATATTAAAAATATGTAATTTCTTGAAATTGATAGTTGATCAATGTATCTGAAAAAGACACATTTTATTATATTTAATTAAAGAATGCAATTTTTAAATAAAATTTATCTCTATTCAATTTTATTACATTGAATCATTATTTTCAACCCAAATGTCTGAAAATTTCCAAATATAGATGTTGAAATCATGTATCAATATAAAGAAGCATCCATACACCACTTCATCAATGGAAATGAAAGACTGATGTATTATTTCATCCAATGATTTCAATATCATAATATATATAACAAATTGGAGAGTTTATAATGATATATTAATAATTTTTAAATTAAAAATATAAGCGATAAAAAAATTATAAAGACAAAATTGAAAAGGGACACCGATATTCTTGGACTCCCTTTAATTAAAAGGTATGAAAATATTTAATTCCATTATCCAAATACATCAAATAGATGTTTATTTTTTTAGGATGTGTTAAATTTTTTTGTATTCCTATTAATTTTATAGTCTATGAATTTATTTTCTAGATGAATAGTGCAATATATAATGTTCATGTGTCTCAAAAACATCAAAATTCTTTATCTCCATGCACCAGTTCTAGATTCTGTATATTAGAGGATGTAAATTGATGTACATAATAAACAATTTAATCATCTGGATAATTTTATCGAACATATATTTTAACATTGAACTCCATATATAAAATTATAATTATTGAGACCATTGAAAGAGCTCTTACCCCATGTATTACCACATGCGCTTTGATGAGTGACCATCTTCAAGCTCCCGAACAAAGGAACACATAACCAGGAGTATTACACTAATGGTATCCAAATATCTTCCTATGTTTTTTCTACCAAAAAAATATTTTTGTGTCTCTCTATCAATGAATTTGAATACTCTAATGAAAATTCAGTTGTATGACATTTTCATGATAAAAAAATTATAATTTATATCTTCATGTGTTATCATGGACCATAATTCCACCATGAATGATTATCATTCTAAACCAAAATGGTAGTTTAAAGGAGAGACCCCTTTCAATTATCCTAATTTCAATTAAAAAAATATATTCTGTATAAGGTTCATAGATAATGGAACCAACATTTTTTCATGTTAGTACACCATAAATAGGAATTAAATTTTGAAATATTTGAGTATAGATAACAATGGCTGACTCCAGGAAAAATGGAAAGTAAGGAATTAAAAATATTATTTAATCCTTATAAATATTAAAAAATATCATTCATCTATATATATAATATATTCTATGGTTATATTTTTTTAATGGGTATCCCAATATTTAACATGATACAACATCTTATAAATTTGATTAATGATTTAAATTTAAGTATTTATTATTTATCCACATACTAGTTGATAAGAAATCATGATTGTATTAGAATTAAATCCTATATAAAATTTAACTGATTATAAAATCCACTAAATATAAATCATATGCTGTAAATACAAAAGTCAAATTCTTGGGGAAACCCCTTTCCAATCATAGTAATACCTTGAGGTATATTTTCCCTCTCTTTTAATAAACTAACATGAACCTTTTATTTCACTATCTTAATTAGATATATATTTTTCAATGTTATTTACTGTTAGACTCTCTATATGATTCTATAAAAACATATTTTCCCATTAATCATTGGGCTAATAATAAAATAGTAAAATAACACTTCTCATCCATCTCTAAATTCTCATTAGTAATTATTCTACTAAGGAAGGATTTTTTCGATATAATTATATATTATGTGAATTGAAAGATTAAATATGCATATATGTTTAAATAAGGATACATTTAACATTATATGTTTACTAAAGACTAATCTCAGTCTGTCCATGTTTAAGATGAAATGTACTTATATATGGGAACCAGTGGCATTCCAGTCACGAGGAAGGATTTTTTTCAGTAGTTGTTAAATTATGGTTTCCAAACACCCTCTTGAATGACCATAGATGTAAGATATATCAAATTTTAGTTACAGTATTAGTTGACATAATAAGCTCATTCCCTTTCATCATGAATCTTTTATCTTTGGAAAATATCTCATATTTATCTCCTACTATGACTTGAGTTATGTAGTGAGGAAGTTTGAATCATTCGATATTATATATTAGCGGATTAATGACTTTATTATCTATTATCCATGGTTTTTAGGTTATTAATATTAATTTATTCCTCCTCCACCTCAATAATAAGAAGTATTCATCAATCAAAGGATATATTTTCTTGATAATGACCTAATGATGTTACAAACCATGCCAAATACATATTATGTGAAGGAGTTAGAGTCACATTATCATATTGATGGCCAATATTGTATAGGGAAATGCTACTTATTAATGGGTATTTTAATAGCTCCAATTATAATTTTTTTTATGAAATTCCTGATTTTTTGAAACCCCATGTCCAAAATCATCATTAACAGTTATAAGTATGATAAATCACCTTATATAAGGGCTTGGAGTAGTGTTATGGGATTAACATACAACCATATCCAATATCACGGGGAGAAAAAAATATGGTCTGGTATTTGGAACCCAATTTTTTTGAAAAATTGCACATAGAATTGTTATGTACCAATGAAATTTACTCATGATAATTTAGTAATGTATAGTGATTTTTCACACTCTATGAACATTCATGGAGTAATGTTACCCACAATATATTTTTTAGATCAAAGGAACTTATGCGGGGCTTAATAAATTCATCTTCCTGTTAGCTCAATAATTCCCAATTGTGTAATTAAATCCTTTTGTATAGGATCAACTAGTATCTAGTTCAAAACCAAAAAAATATCATAATCAAAATTTGGGGGTCAAAGCTACCATACATCAATGATTTTTATGAAAACATATAATGTGTGAAAAAGTGATGGCCTGAAAAACAATAAAAAAGGATGGAACAGTCCTAAACCATGGTGATGAGTATGTTTTATTCCACTAAAATAATGTATCACTGATTAAATAGGTTGACTTGGGGAAGACATTCCACTAAACTAATATCTTTTTGACTGTTTTAACAAAATTTTATCTTAACATGCTCATGTAACATCCCCGACCTAGTAACCACTATACCTGTTTCCTTGAGACGTGTCACCATATGACTTGAAGCACTCCTCCCCATACACCAGAGGAATCCGACTAATATCATAGGTCTATGAAGGTAAATGGGGACACTATACATACTCATCAGAGTAAAACCACAACAGAAATGATAAAAAAATATATAATAACCAAATTGAAGCAGTACAATTCAAAAAATATGGGTTAATTCCAATAATAAAAAAAGTAATATATTCCATAACAATATGATGAATACACTATATGTCTGTAAGTCATACAAAAAATACCCTAATACCAAAAGCATAACTACCAAAAGATCCCAAACACAAAATTGAGCCCCAACCTGGCCCTGACCAACCATGCTCCAAACTATCATCCCATGCACCAACAAAACACCAATTCTTTATCCATAACCTATATCAAAAAACAAGTAGCATCTACTCAGGTAACTAGGTGTCATAGACCCCTGAGTAGGGTGTGAGTAAAACTCAGTAGGCCACCACAAATAGTTTCTAGGAAATAACTAATTTGTAGAACAGCGTACACAAGTAAAAAAGTGAAATAAAAACCAGGGAAAAAATGAATATATATATATATATATATCACAATTAAGAAACTATCATGTAACCATTTTATTCTGTTTGTTCTCAAGGGGAAACCAACTACTAAAATAGCTTCGGTCACACTAGGTCCTTAAGACAAAGTACAAGGGGTTAAATAAAATTTTAATCATAAGGAAATTCACTATTCAAAATTTATCAACATACCCCAGAGCCTCAAAACAGAAATCAAGATATGTCCATGTGTTTAGGAAGCATAATGCCATAGTCTGACATCCTAAACCAAACCATGTCCATACATTGGAAAGCATAGTTCCTCTATCTGACATCCGAACCATACATTACAAAACAATTAACTTGGAGCATCGGTCTAGGTTTTTAGGTATCGTGCATTAATTTGGGGTATATATCCTCAGATAGACTCCATAACCCACACATCATAGGGGTGGGGTTTATAGCCTTAGTCTAACCCAACCTATGGGCATAGAGCCTCCTGTCCAATACCCCACATACAACCAAGTAGAGTGAATATGCCTCTTTAAGCACGTGAAAGAATTACCATTACAAACTATGTCTCATTAAATACATATACCTTTATACCAAACATCCTCTTATTCCATATTTACAATCAGAGAACAACTAACAACAATTCCATTTTATAAACCATGTTAACATTCCCACATAATTATTATGGGTTCAGTCTTAGTAACTCATATATAATTTCAATTACCATGGTCCCAATTGTAACAAACCAGGTAAATAAAGAATATGACATTTTTATATTTATCCATATTTGTGAATAAAATATTAATATTACTTTAAAGGGAACGCTATGCTCAATGGCGTACCCAATACACAACAATGAGTTCCTTTGAAATCTTACGTTGCACTCTAATAATAAAATAATTTTATTTTAAATGGTAGTTAACACCTAGCCGTTGTAATGACGGGAATGAATAGAACTAACTACAAAATGATTATATATGTTTGTAAAATATTTTTACTTTCTATAATAAATGTTAGAGGATTAAAAATGAGAATGATTCCAATTTTAAGCGTAAACATTCTAATATTCTTTAAAAGGTCGATTAACCGCCTTTTGATGAAGAACCTCTTTTAAATCCACTTTTTGAAAATTTTTTGTGTTATATTTGAAAAAATAAAATTCTTCTTTATAATCGGGACATCGAAATTTACTTTGTGTAAATATTTGGTATTTTTCCGATAAAGTTCAATTTTAATGAATAGTGAAAAATGTTGTATTTTAATTCAAAACCTCTTTTTAATCTAATTTATTTATATGATTAGATTATATTTTGAATTGGTTTTGAAGTGAAATTATAAATAAATTTACCATTTAAACCAATAGTGGTCATTGGAATTAATTTCACCAAGAAAATGGACTTAAACTAGTGCCAATCTTTTGATACATATTGTTTCATAAAAACACGCTATTTGTTTTGACAGGGGAATTAAATATTAAATTAATTAATGTAACTTATATGTTTTGAATTTTGTATAATAGACATCATTTTTGAATTTGGAATATCAAATATAGCTTAGGGTGATGTTTTGGTATTTTTCTGAAAAGCTTCAATTTTTTATGAATAGTGAATCCACTAAGTTGTACTTAAAAAACTGATTTTTCGTTTAAATGAAATTTTACCGCCTCTATGTTTTGAATTTAAAAAATACAACATACATGGTTCTCATTAAGAAGTAAAATGTGGTTCAATGGGATTATAATAATTTTTTGGGCGAATAGTAACTTTTAAGTTTTAATCGCGATTAGAGGTAATAGTGTAGTTTAAGGTAAAAATAAAGTTTTAATAATATGAAATGACCATGAAACATGTCTTACCCTTATTGGATGATTCATGTCCGACCAAGAAAATCTACGGGTCAACTAGGGGACCCCATGGAGCCACTTTGGTAATAAAATGACATTAATACCTTTTTATTTAAAGTTAAAATTAAAATGTGACAAACATGTGTTGTTTTACTAAAACAATTTTTATATGGGGTTATACAAGTCATATTTTTTACTATAAATATTAATTAGAAATGTAACACCCCGAAATTTTATGAAAAATATTTTTTTTTAATTTCATTAATGTCTTGTGTAGTACGCTACACCAAAAGGAGCTTGCACAACACGCATCCTTGACTTTCCTTGCATTACACGTAATCACGACCTTCCTCGATAGCGTGTATAGTACGCAATAACGAGTTTCACTAAACAACAATATGCTATTAAAATATTATTAAAAATAGCTGTTATGAATAGTAATAACCACTTTTTGAAATTTTTGAAATTTTATTTTTCAAAATGGAATTCATTTTTAGATTCGTAATATCGAAATTAGCTTAGGGTTAAATTTTGGTACTTTTCGGATAACTTTCATATTCTAATGAATAGTGAAAATTAATAAATTTTAATTAAAAAAACTTTTTTAATCGAAATAATTAATAGTGATAAATTATTAATTTTAGTGGTTTTAAAGTATATTTAGAATATATTTTTACAATTTAATACAATGTTGGTCATTGAATGTAATTTCACATTTAAACCAGACATAATCAAGTGTCAATCTTTTGATAGATATTGTTTCTTAAAAACATGCTATTTGTTTTAACAACAGGATTTAATTATAAAATTAATTAATGAAACTTCTATGTTATGAATTTGGTAAAATATACTTCATTTTTGAATTCGGAATATGAAATATAGCTTATGATGAAATTTTAGCATTGTTCTGAAAAACATCAATTTTTGATGAATAGTGAAACTACTAAGTGGTAGTTAAAAAACTGAATTTTTCATAGTACTTAATTTTACCGCTTATGTGAATGGAATTTCAAAAATCCGAGAGACACGGTTGATGTCAGTAAGAAAAATGTGGTTCAATGAGATGAAAATAATTTTTGGTGAATAGTAACTTTTTACTTTTATTTACCACGGTTAAAAGTAAATAGGGTAATTAAGGGTAAGAATGATATTAATATTACCCTAACACATGTCCTAATTCTATTGGACAAGTTTATCTCGACCAAAAACAACCTTAAGTGTAAAATATTATCATTTAGGCCCACTTGGATTAGATTAGGACATTTATTATTATTTAATTCAAAGAAGAGTTAAAAGAGTTAAAATCAAAGTTTATTTACTAAAACATTTTTAATATAGGGTTTTATATATGATAAATTCTATTTTAAATATTCATTAGAAAGATAAAAAGATTTCCTACATAATGGTATTTTATTTGTAATTTTTAGACATCAAATAATTTAATTTATTTATGACACAACGATGATGCAGTAATTATCTTATTAATGAAATATTGACATAATTGATATTATAAATACCAAAATAAATGTAATTTAATACTTTTTATAAATTAAACTAATTTTATAGGTTACTATGATATATTAGTGTTGATTTAATCAACTTTTTTTCGAACATATAATTCTGTTATGACTTTCACAAAAATCATATATCAAATAGTGTCAAAATTTACACAAAATAGTTTTTAAATCTAATATTATATTATTAATTGTTATGTTATTCCTAAAAATCTAAGGTTCGGCCACATGACTTATATGAGGATATATATATTAATAATAAACAATTTGGGGTTCGTTTGGCATGTTATAGTAAGTTTATTAACCATATAGTGTAAGAAAACAAAAAGACACGGTAAAAGTTAAATTAATTAACTTAGAGTTAAATCTAATTGATAAGGTTAAAATAATAACCTAAAATTGTATAAATCCTATTTGTTGATAGGATTTCGACCCATCCCCACTTTAGCTTCGAAATAAGACCATTTGGAACCATTATAAACCGATTTTGACTTTAATGTAAAATAATATTTTGAGATATTCCTAAGGTGCCCCTCTCCTCCCTTATAAAAGGACACCTCCTCCCCCGCCTCCTCACACCAATTTGAGCACTCAAGCTCGGCCAACCCCTGCCAAAATCTCTTCTCCACTTCCCTAGAAACATCCTAGAGGTTCTGGTCTTCCTCAAAGACCAATTTTAGTTCCCTAAGAGGAGGTCTCAAAGAGGCGCTTCAAAGAAGAGGTAATTACCGTTACCAATTCTTTCATCTTTATTCCTTCTTCCACTTCTTCTTCTTAGGTTGTTTCATTATGAAGTAATAACATCAGTATCACTAAAATACTGATATGTAATTATAATTATGAAACAACCCTATTTCACCATCTATCCATCCTACGGAAAAATAAATCACCGCGCGTGCGTATGTACGGAATACCGTCTCCACGCCGTGGTGTAATCTATTTTCCACCACCACCTTACATGGATGGGTATAATGGTGTAAAGAATAACTATACATAGTTATAACAAAATCATATTGATTCTGATATATTGTATAATCCACTCCAATTCAATTCAATATTTATGGAAATGATATCATCGCTCGTGCGTACGTACGGACTACCGTCTCCACGACGCGATGAGATTCATTCTCCATGTTAACCATTTAAGAATGATTATAAAGTATATATAAGAAATAATAATGAAATATATGACATTATAAAGATACTGCATTTATGTAGATATATATATATATGTAGGTCATCTACTTACTTCCATTCAAGACAATAAGGAAAGGAAAACAGCGTTCATGCGTACGTATGGACTACCGTCTCCATGAACTGTGTTTTTCATTTCATTTATCTATCTTTTATATATATATATATACTGAATATATATGATATATAAATCATATTTTATATTCTGGAAGTATGTAAATCATGATATATGTAATAATAATGTCAAGAACAACAAGTCAAAACACCTATGATAAATGAAACGATTTTACCCAAAACACTTCTTTAACATGGAATTTACAAAAGAACGGGTAATATAAAGTCATAAGTGAACCATATATGATATCATAACAATGAATATGATTCTGTAGTAAGTCAATGGCATTATTTAAATCATTATACAGGAGGTTCGGACACATACGAAGAAAATCGGACCTAAGGTAAGGGAAAATATCACAATCTCATTTTTATCCGAGATTGTTTTTACTTTGGAATTTACTGGGGTGTATTTTATCATCCACATCCATGTTTCCTCAATATGTAATATTATTTCCATTCACCTACAATTGTTTAAATCCATTTTTACTCTTTGGTGAGTTTATAGTAAAAGATATGAAAGGAATCTTTTGTCGTTTTTCGTACGAGGTACTTTTTGACTTTTCCGACAAAAGTACGAGAAGAATGTTTTTTTTAACTTAAAAGGCACGAACGGATTTTTACGGTTTTATAAAGCCTTATTTTCATGAATATTCCTCCAAAATATTTCATGACTATTTTCAATAAAATCTATTTCTTTTAAAATTGCATGATGTTTTGTGAAAAGAAATTGATTTTGAAGAAGAAAGGATATTTTCCTCAAGAATTCATTTCAAGTATTTTATCAAAATTATTTTCCATCTAAGATAAAAAAATGGTTCTGTTTTTATCCCTATTATTACATGCATTTGATTATGTTGTGATGGAAATATTTTTATAAATTTCTTTATCTTATATGAATTGTTTTATGATGTCATGTTGTTTAAGAATCCCATTTTTATTACATGGGTTACGCTATGATGTATGGTTTACGATTATGTGGCACACATAAGAAAGGATTCATTATGAGATGGGTGGGACCTATATCTCCCTCCAATGCATTGGGTAAAGATTTTATATCTCATGATATAGACATGGCTGGAATGGAAGGTTATACCGGTTCAGTGAAACAGGACTGAAACGAGGGTGACTCGGTTCAGAAAGGGACTATGTCCACTAAGATAGTCTTGACAATGAGTCTTGACTAACAAGAAATGATTCTCTATGATTATGTGTGTATTCCACAAAGTTTCATGTTTTAAGTTATGATTATTGGTATTACATTTCACTTCTATGATTTATCCCATGTTATGATATTATGAGCTCTTTTGCAGGTTAAGATTTCCAAAAGCTATGTTCTTATTGATATTTCTTTTGTTTACCCTTACTGAGAATTTGAGCTCACCCTTTTATGTTTTCTTTTCCCCAGGATATAAAGAAAGGTTTTAGGTAAAAAAAAGGGGAATATCTTTATGGGAGATATTGAAGATCTTTCGCCACGATTAGAAGATTAAGTTCCGAGTTTCCAAAGACACTAAACTATTACGATCCTTGTGTGTGTGTTTTTGTTATGTACTAAGTATTCCGCAAAAGTAATGTAATGTACATGTATGTCAGGCTTCGGGTCTCTATAGTTGGTATCGGAGGAATGGTTTAGTCAACCTTTGGAAACTAGGACGCGAAAACGTTACTGAGATCCCTAGAGATATTTCTAAGGTATGTCTAGGGATGTCCCTAAGGTTAAGTATACGTATAGGTTATAGTCCTAGAATTGCACTAACGATCTTAGAATTTAACCTAAGAAGTTAGATATTGAGGATATTCCCCCTTTATTATGTTGTTTTCCCTAGCATGATTTTTGCCTCTAACACTATTCTTTTTGGGTTTTAGAAAATGGCTGGAAACAAGATGATTCACGATAATGGAGGATATGATGGACAATGGAATGATATTCTTCCTAAGCAATCAAATGAAATGGGATTTGGAAGTCCAAACATCATTATTATGCCGAATCAGCAATCTCATAATATGATCAGTAAAGTAAAATTTGTTAAGTTTCCTGACTCGGCTAATAAGAGAAAGATGGAGTTTCATGATGATCATAGAGGAAAGAAAGTTCAATTTCCCCTATGTAAATCATGTGGGAAGAGGCATCAAGGAGAATGTTTCAAAGGAACTAGAATATGCTTTGGGTGTGGAAAAGAAGGACACAAATCCAGTAAGTGCAATGGAAAAGTTTTAGTTAACACCATGGATGAGGTTAATGGTATAGCTACGACATCAACAATGGTTAAATGTTTTAAATGTGTAATGTACGGGCATTATGCAAACCAATGCCCTAAGGGAATGTCTCATGAAGAGAATCGGTATGGTCGTATGGGTAGTATTTTTGTTGATGATGATGAAGAGACTACAAATGATATGTGAGATGAAAGAATTGTTGAAGCTCGGTCAATGGTTTAAGAAGGTGGTAGAATGATTACATGTTTATCAAGTGTAATGTTGTACTATAGAATAAAAAGACATCTAAGGATTGTTACACTATTGTCTTTCCTTAAGTTTTGAAAGTTTATGATGAATGGTATGAGTAACAATGAAAGGTTCTTCAGATATTTTTTGGAAAGTGGATGATATGCGCATAATGAAGCGATAAAGAGAAAATGAAATGCTTGACAGTATTCATGAGCTCATGATTGATATAAGGACTAAGTGATATCATGGTTTGAGTATATAGAATTTTGAGGATTTTGGTATGTGGAAAGTGTTAACTTTTAACTACATTCATGTTTTCACTAAGGTTCAATGGGTATTCAAGAGAATACATGATTAAGGCCTTTGAATGTTTGGAATGTGGCCAACAAAACATATCTTATGATATATGGGGATCAATGATGGTATTAAATCTCTGGAAATCGTTTTCACTATGTTATGAGAGTGTACTGCAGTATTATGGATAAGCCTAAATATTGGAATGGATTATGTTGGACATAAGTTAGTATTGTTTAAGAATAGAAGTTTTCTCGATATTATTGATGGGATGTTATAGTAATGTAGTTTTAGAAAAAGGACAACCTGCAGGACGGGCGACAGCCCATCGCTTCGGACAAGGCTGTTGGAATCGAACCCACAACCGAAGTGCGACTGGCCTTTATCGCCTACCACTGGCCTACAGGAAGTCCCTATTTAGTAGAAACTAGTTTTATTATATTAAGCAGTATGATATATGAATTATAAGTCCATTTTAGGAACCATATATGATTAATCTCACTATAGATCGACTTATGTATATAATTTTTGCTAACCTTTTGTTTGAGACAGATGGAATGACCCGTCATTCTATCACATGATCTGCTAACACTTCACGAATAACAAATTCAACTTAATTTATTTAAGATATGAAGTGTAAATTGTTCAAGGCACGAACAACAGTGATATTGTACCAAAATAAAGTAAGTATTTATTCTAATTCAAATTCTTCAACATTAGGGAAATGATCTTGAAAACCAAAAATGTTGTCCTAGTGCTCCTATATCTGATTAATTAGATGGTACCTTAGATCGTCACAAATTTATGGATTTGTGATTGTTGTCTTTTCCGTAGCCATGTTCTCTACCACTCTCCATCAGAACATGATGGTTAGATTTCTCTTCCATATCCATATTTTCACCTATGTGGAAACCCAGTGATTAGTTTATTTGGGTAACCGTTACGTCTCATACTTTTGTTTTTAAAGATTGGTTTTGGTATTCCTTTTTACGATGTGGGTTTCTATTAAAGAAACTTTCGAATAGTAAACCATTTATAACCCCGACGAATTTCGAGGGCGAAATTCATTTTAAGGGGGGTAGAATGTAACACCCCGAAATTTTATGAAAAATATTTTTTTTAATTTCATTAATGTCTTGTGTTTTACACTACACCAAAAGGGGCTTGCACAACACGCATCCTTGACTTTCCTTGCATTACACGCAATCACGACCTTCCTCGATAGCGTGTATAGTACGCAATAACGAGTTTCACTAAACAACAATATGCTATTAAAATATTATTAAAACTAGCCGTTATGAATTGTAATAACCACTTTTAGAAATTTTGTAAATTTTATTTTTCAAAATGGAATTCATTTTTAGATTCGTAATATCGAAAATAGCTTAGGGTGAAATTTTGGTACTTTTCGGATAACTTTCATATTCTAATGAATAGTGAAAATTACTAAATTTTAATTAAAAACATCTTTTTTAATCGAAATAATTAATAGTGATAAATTATTAATTTTAGTGGTTTTAAAGTATATTTAGAATATATTTTTACAATTTAATACAATGTTGGTCATTGAATGTAATTTCACATTTAAACCAGACATAATCAAGTGTGAATCTTTTGATAGATATTTTTTCTTAAAAACACGCTATTTGTTTTAACAGTGGGATTTAATTATAAAATTAATTAATGTAACTTCTATGTTATGAATTTGGTAAAATAGAATTCATTTTTGAATTCGGAATATGAAATATAGCTTAGGATGAAATTTTGGCATTGTTCTGAAAAACATCAATTTTTGATGAATAGTGAAACTACTAAGTGGTAGTTAAAAAACTGAATTTTTCATAAAACGTAATTTTACCGCTTCTGTGAATGGAATTTCAAAAATCCGAGAGACACGGTTGATGTCAGTAAGTAAAATGTGGTTCAATGAGATGAAAATAATTTTTGGTGAATAGTAATTTTTACTTTTATTACCACGGTTAAAAATAAATAGGGTAATTAAGGGTAAGAATGATATTAATATTACCCTAACACATGTCCTAATTCTATTGGACAAGTGTATCTCGACCAAAAACAACCTTAAGTGTAAAATATTATCATTTAGGCCCACTTGGATTAGATTAGGACATTTATTATTATTTAATTCAAAGAAGAGTTAAAAGAGTTAAAATCAAAGTTTATTTACTAAGACATTTTTAATATAGGGTTTTACATAAGATAAATTCGATTTTAAATATTCATTAGAAAGATAAAACGATTTCCTAAATAATGGTATTTTATTTGTAAATTTTAGACATCAAATAATTTAATTTATTTATGACACAAAGATGATGCAGTAATTATCTTATTAATGAAATATTGACATAATTGATATTATAAATACCAAAATAAATGTAATTTAAGACTTTTTATGAATTACACTAATTTTATAGGTTACTATGATATATTATTGTTGATGTAATCAACTGTTTTAGAACATATAATTCTGTTATGACTTTCACAAAAATCATATATCAAATAGTGTCAAAATTGACACAAAATAGTTTTTAAATCTAATATTATATTATTAATTGTTATTTTATTCCTAAAAATCTATGGTTCGTCCAAATGACTTATATAAGGATATATATATTAATAATAAAAAATTTGGGGTTCGTTTGGCATGTTATAGTAAGTGTATTAACCATATAGTGTAAGAAAACAAAAAGACACGGTAAAAGTTAAATTATTTAACTTAGAGTTAAATCTAATTGATAAGGTTAAAATAATAAACTAAACTTGTCTAAATCCTATTGATTGATAGGATTTGGACCCATACCCACTTTAGCTTCTAAATAAGACCCTTTGGAACCATTATAAACCGATTTTGACTTTAATGTAAAATAATATTTTGAGATATTCCTAAGGTGCCCCTCTCCTCCCTTATAGAAGGACACCTCCTCCCCCTCCTCCTCACACCAATTTGAGCACTCAAGCTCGGACAACCCCTGCCAAAATCTCTTCTCCACTTCCCTAGAAACATCCTAGAGGTTCTGGTCTTCCTAAAAGACCAATTTTAGTGCCCTAAGAGGAGGTCTCAAAGAGGCGCTTCAAAGAATAGGTAATTACCGTTACCAATTCTTTCATCTTTATTCCTTCTTCCACTTCTTCTTATTAGGTTGCTTCATTATGAAGTAATAACATCATTATCACTCATATACTGATATGTTATTATAAGTATGAAACAACCCTATTTCACCATCTATCCATCCTACGGAAAAATAAATCACCGCGCGTGCGTACGTACAGAATACCGTCTCCACGCCGTGGTGTAATCTATTTTCCACCACCAACTTACATTGATGGGTATAATGGTGTAAAGAATAAATATACATAGTTATTAAAACATCATATTGATTCTGATATATTGTATAATCCACTCCAATTCAATTCAATATTTATGGAAATGATATCATCGCTCGTGCGTACGTACGGACTACCGTCTCCACGACGCGATGAGATTCATTTTCCATGTTAACCATTTAAGAATGATTATAAAGTATATATAAGAAATAATAATGAAATATATGACATTATAAAGCTACTGGATTTATGTATATATATATATATATATATTTATGTCATCAACTTACTTCCATTCAAGACAATAAGGAAAGGAAAACAGCGTTCATGCGTACGTACAGACTACCGTCTCCGTGAATGGTGTTTTTCATTTCATTTATCTATCTATTATATATATATATATACTGAATATATATGATATATAAATCATATTTTATATTCTGGAAGTAAGTAAATCATGATATAAGTAATAATAATGTCAAGAACAACAAGTCAAAACACCTACGATAAATGAAATGATTTTACCCAAAACGCTTCTTTAACATGGAATTTACAAAAGAACGGGTAATATAAAGTCATAAGTGAACCATATATGATATCATAACAATGAATATGATTCTTTAATAAGTCATTGATATTATTTAAATCATTATACAGGAGTTTCGGACACATACGAAGAAAATCGGACCTAAGGTAAGGGAAAATATCACAATCTCATTTTTATCCGAGATTGTTTTTACTTTGGCATTTACTGGGGTGTATTTTGTCATCCACATCCATGTTTCCCCAATATGTAATATTATTTTCATTCACCTACTATTTTTTAAATCCATTTTTACTCTTCGGTGAGTTTATAGTAAAATATATGAAAGGAATCTTTTGTCGTTTTTCGTACGAGGTACTTTTTAGCTTTTCCGACAAAAGTACGAGAAGAATGTTTTTTTAACTTAAACGGAACGAATGGATTTTTACGGTTTTATAAAGCCTTATTTTCATGAAGATTCCTCCAAATGATTTCATGACTATTTTCAATAAAATCTCTTTCTTATAAAATTGCATGATGTTTTGTGAAAAGAAATTGATTTTGAAGAAGAAAGGATATTTTCCTCAAGAATTCATTTCAAGTATTTTATCAAAATTATTTTCCATCTAAGATAAAAAAAAGGGTTCTGTTTTTATCCCTATTATTACATGTATTTGATTATGTTGTGATGGAAATATTTTTATGAATTCCTTTATCTTATATGAATTGTTTTATGATGTCATGTTGTTTAAGAATCCCATTTTTATTACATGAGTTACGCTATGATGTATGGTTTACGATTATGTGGCACACTTAAGAAAGGATTAATTATGAGATGGGTGGGACCTATATCTCCCTCCAATGCATTGTGTAAAGATTTTATATCTCATGATATAGACATGGCTGGAATGGTAGGTTATACCGGTTCAGTGAAACAGGACTGAAACGAGGGTGACTCGGTTCAGAAAGGGACTTTGTCCACTAAGATAGTCTTGACAATGAGTCTTGAGTAACAAGAAATGATTCTCTATGATTATGTGTGTATGACACAAAGTTTCATGTTTTAATTTATTATTATTGGTATTAAATTTCACTTCTATGATTTATCCCATGTTATGATATTATGAGCTCTTTTGTAGGTTAAGGTTTCCAAAAGCTATGTTCTTATTGATATTTCTTTTGTTTACCCTTACTGAGCATTTGAGCTCACCCTTTTATGTTTTCTTTTCCCCAGGATATAAAGAAAGGTTTTAGGTAAAAAAAGGGGAAGATCTTTAAGGGAGATATTGAAGATCTTTCACCACGATTAGAAGATTACGTTCCGAGTTTCCAAAGACACTAAACTATTACGATCCTTGTGTGTGTGTTTTTGTTATGTACTAAGTATTCCGCAAAAGTAATGTAATGTACATGTACGTCAGGCTTCAGGTATCTACAAGAAAGATAAAAGGATTTCCTACATCATGATATTTGTTTTATAATTTTTAGATATTAAATAAATTAATTTATTTATGACACCGGGATGACGCAGTGATTACCTCATAAATAAACGATTTAAATAAAATGAGAAGATAGGGTGAAATATAAGACTAAAACTTGTCACAAACCAATTGGATGGGTGGATTTAGAAATTTTATCACCTTATACTCTAAATATATCTTTCTGGATCTTTTAAATCCGAAAATCATTTTATAATAAAGTAATATTTTATAACTTTCCAAGAGTGCCCCTCCTCTCCTCTTATAAAAGGCCCCCACCTCTACCACCTTACACACACCTCTCAAGCCTTTGGATCGGAAAAAACCTGCCCATTTCATTTCTCCACATCCCTCTCTTCATCATTGAAGCCAAAACTTTGGCAGAATGCTATTCAAGAAACCCTTTTGGTTCAAACCATGAGGAGTTACCCGATGTAAAGGTAATGTCTTCCCTTGTGTTATTTTGTTTTATTTTGCTTCTCCAAACCCCTATACTCTTTTTATTAATTTCTTTTTGTAACAGAAACAGTATCTTAAATATAATAGGATGTTTTTATAAGAATTATTTGAGCTACACTTTCACACACTTCGTATAATGGTTAAAGAACATACTTTTTCTGTGGATGGCGAATTACTGCCTCACGAAATGATGATTGTTCAATATTCTTTTAACACCTTCGAAGGTGGACATTAAGATGTCACTATATTTATATATGATATATAATATGTTTTTGTTTTCCTTAAGCTTTTGTATTTTTCATTTATGGCATATATTTATGGTTTCCATTATGGGTAAAAGCGATATCTTCATTTTAGGAAGTGCGGACAATCGCCCCTCTCAAAGTGATTTGATTCGTTAATGCAATATGTTGGACGTATAAAGGATGGAATTAATGGTATTACATATGATATCCTACTGGAATTATAATAGACCTTTATATCATTATTATTTCATTCCATTGAATAAAAAAAAGAAATGAAAGTAGCGTTCATTAGTACGTACGGCTTACCGTCTCCATGAACGGTACATTTCATTTCTTATCTCCAAATGTTATGTAATATTATAAGTACATATATATAATTGATATATATGTAATATATTACATCTAAATGATGTATATCATTATGGAATTATAATATATATATATATATATATATATATATCTCATTTTGTTTTAATTACCTTAATATGACAAAAAATGAAAGTAGCGTTCATGCGTACGTACGGCCTATCGTATCCATGAACGGTGATTTTAATTTTTTAACTCCAAATGCTATAGAATAGTATAAAATAAATATATACTAGATATATATGATATTTAAAACATCAATAATATTCTGGATATGATGTAACTATAACTACATGGAAGATTCTTTTGCAACAATTCCAATTTTTACTCATGTACCGAACATCGACAAAAATGTCTGATATGACCTCACTTTATTAACCAAGTATTATAAAATTATAATATGTGATATGAACTGAATAATAATCTTTAAATAAGGTCCTTAAGAAATTATAAATTGACAAAATTTTATTATTCACGAGATTGAAGAACGATCGAGTCATGTCGGACAGGAGGAAAGGGAACCTACCCCTCTCGTTCTTTTTAAGTACACTCTTTTATTTCATTAATTTTAAGCTCATATTTATTATGATTGGGATGTTCTTTTATATTACTCATAAGGTAATTTTTATGTTAATATGATGAGAGACCCTATTTTCTCTCACCAATCCATTTTGGAAGATTTGATTGGCGCCGTTAGGCTGCCGAATTTTCGTAAGAGATCTGTCCTCTCTCTTTTTAAGTACTCTCCTTTATGTCACTTCTTTTAAGCTCATCTTTGTTATGTTGGGGGATGTTGTTTTATATTCCTCTTTCTGTACATTTAATTTTAATATGATTAGAGACCCTATTTTATCTCATCAATCCATTTTTGGATGTTTTAAGTGGCACCGTTAGGCTACCGAGTTTTCGTAAGGGATTTTTCATCTCACTTTTATTCCCGTGAGATTTATGCTACATTTGACACCATTTACTTTGAGTGGTATATGTACTACCCATTATTATACTCTTTGTGTAATATAGTTTCGTTTATGAGAATTTACATCAATGTTGTATTGTCCTTCTTTCAAGGGCTGTATGTTTCGAAAGATACCCAAGTCGGTAAGGGAACTTTTCACCCTCCTCTTTTTAAAATACTTATTTTGTTGGGTATTTTAATTTACATATTTTAATGTTGGAATATTTTCTTATATATCCTTATTGATTTAAATTTTATTTCCAAGTGATGAGTACCCTTTTTATCTGTCATCAACTCATTTTCTGATGTTTGAAGTGACGCCGTTAGGCTGTCGAATTTTTGCAAGGGAACTTCTTAACCCAATTTTGATTCTTTGGGATAAACTTGTACTCCTTGAATATGTCATTCTATGAATATGTATGAATGATATCTGACTGTTTTACACTTAATATCCACTTATATTTGGTGTATTCGTTTGTCACACATAATTATGTAATTGATTTATCCTTAATCCAAGGATACCGTCTTTGTAAGGGACTTCGTCTCAATCTCCTTTCATTGAGGCATATTATGTTTTATACAGAACTTTATTTTATACAGTGTATAAACCCCTTTGACTTTGACATTTATTCAAAAGGAATCTTTTTATATGAAGCATTTACTAAATGACAAAATGGAATGTTTTTTTTCGTACGTATGCGGCGACAATGACTTCTCCGCCGTCGTGACCATTATTTCAGTTTTAGCTTCCTCTACAAGCCATATCCTTTTTTTAATGGAAAATAAATACCATGTTTTACTTTTATTTTATTTTGGTATTGAAAATGGTTTTCAATTTTTTTTTATTATTTCAATGTGTTGTATTGATATCTTGTGATTGAAATGTGGAAATGTTATGTTTCCTTTATGCTTGTTTTATGTGATATGATTATGTAATGGTTCTTGGGCTTTGTCATGAAGATGGGTGGTTCTATGATAAACTAAGGGCGGGTGAGCCCGATATAGCTCTCCAATGCATTGGGTAACGCGAAGGAGTTAAACGTTAAGGTTTCTACGAAGATATTTAGGGAATATACTGTAATGGGTATTCCAAACGTAACCAAGAGGGTTACTACCAACATAAGAATGTTATGAATGCCTCAAGTTACCTTTATGCCATATGATTTCTATGATTTATTCATGATTTGATGAGGTATGTTAAAATGATTATGTTTTATGAGTAAATTATGATTTCATACATGGACTAATGTTTTTTTTCGTACTTTTATATCCCTTACTGAGCTTTTTATGCTCATCCCAAGTCTTTTTGAAAGGGTTTTCACAGGTCAAGGGAAAGGTGCATGATATGATGATAATTTCAAGGAAGTGTCAAGAAAGAATCAATGTTTTATTTTAAATATGTTTCCGTTGATGGGAAAAAATTAATACTATCTTTTATGTAACCACTTTGTTTAAATGTGGAATGTAATTCATGATTTATGATCTAATTCTCTAAAACTCTAAACCTGAAAATATCCTCAATGTGAATTATTCATTTAATTCAATTTTAAGTACGGTTTAAGGCCGGGGCCTTATAGTTGGTATCAGAGGTCGGTTTAGATAGCTTTAGAGGATAGGGTATTCTCTAAGCATAAGGTACATTACCACAATAGTTAGGATTTCAGAAAGAGTCCTAGTTTTAGATAAAGTTAATGAGTAAGTATATATTATTTTTTATCTTCCTCATTAGTACATGATGGTTTTGTTGATATACTCACACTGAGTTTTCTGTTTTTAGTGAATGGATGGATCTAGCAGGCACCAAAGTGACAATAGGTTTGAAGGAAACTATGGTGGTTCTCTGATTAAGAGATTGGATGAAATGGGGGATTCAATGAGGAAACTCGTGGTTGTTCTAAACCAACTATCAAGGAGTCATGATCAACCACTTGAACCATGGTATGTTCTGTAATGCATCATGTACGAGATGACCAATCGATGTGGAAGTTCAGGTAATAATTATAATTGTAACCATTAGAGTTTATATGATCCTTGCTTTTGAGGTAATTATGGGTTAGTATATTTTATGATGGAGTATGAATGACATGGGATAAACTTGAGGTTAAAATATGTTAGTGTTATTTTGGAGTTTTATAAAAAGGACAACCGTAGACCATGTGACAACCCTTCGTGTCAAACAAAGTTGCAGGAATCGAACCCAAAACTAAAGTGCGACTGGTATTTATCGCCTACCACTGGACTACGTGAATTCCCTGGTTAGTATGACTTTTTGTTTTTAGTTAGATGATTTTATGAATTAAGGGTAAGTTGATTTTGGGTAATCCATGGATATTATTAACCTATCATGAAGGATGTGTGATATGTTAAATTACTTTTCAATATGAGACTTTAAGAGTAACTGATGTTATTTGGGGATAAATGTTAAGGTTTATCTTGGAAGACTATGTGATTAAATCCATCAATTATTTGGGTTTCAATCTTAGTTTGGTTTACTTTGAATAATTTTATTTACAAATTGTTTATTTAATGGTCTTTGTTGAACTTTGGGTTTTGTTGGAAAAATTTTGGAGATTAAGAATAGATTTTCTTTTTATAATGGGTTATCCTTTTCTAGATTATTTGATCTTGTTCTAACAATTTTTGGTTTGGGTAAGGGTCTAAAGAGATGGGGAATATATATTTCTAGTTTGTGGAGATGGTGATTCTCTAGATGTTGATTATAGTACTCTTAATTTGAACAAGTCTTCCTAAATACTCATCATTTGGGGAAAGTATGAGTTTGTGTAACAAATCTAGTAAAAGTTGATAGTCAACATGACAAGTAAGTATGTTTCCTTAAGATCAAAAATAAATTCCTCAATGAAAATTAACTTAAAATAAAAATGTTTTCTATTAACTTTTCCTATTGGGGAATCTAATACCGTTTAACCCACCACAAGTTTGTGATTTTCTTGTGGTTAAGATTCTCCTAAACATGTTTTCTGTCACTCTCCCTCAGAACATGACCCTTTTCTTTTTCTTCGATGTCCATGTTTTCCTACATGGAATCCTAGTATGGGTTAACTCGAGTGACCTCTGTACTTCTCTTTCTTTCTTTTAATGTGATTGTTTTACCGACTCTTGTTCCAATGTGGGACTTTCAATGATGTTTCCGAGCCCAATTTTAAAATTGCGAGGATGCAATTCCCAAAAGGGGGGAAGGATGTAACACCCCATGTAAATAAATAATATGAAATTTTTTATTTATCGATATTTTTTAATAAAATATTAATATTACTTTAAAGGGAACGCTATGCTCTATGGTGTACCCAATACACAACAACGAGTTCCTTTGAAATCTTATGTTGCACTCTAATAATAAAATAATTTTATTTTAAATGGTAGTTAACACCTAGCCGTTTTAATGACGGGAATGAACAAAAATAACTAAAAATGATTATATATGTTTGTAAAATATTTTCACTTTCTAAAATAAATTTTAGAGGATTAAAAATGCAAATGAATCCAATTTTAAGCATAAACATTCTAATATTATTTAAAAGGTCGATTAACCACCTTTTGATGATGAACCTCTTTTAAATCCACTTTTTGACAATTTTTTGTTTTGTATATGACAAAATAAAATTCTCCTTTAGAATCGGGACATCAAAATTTACTTTGTGTTAATTTTTGGTATTTTTCCGATAAAGTTCAGTTTTTAATGAATAGTGAAATATGTTGTATTTTAATTCAAAACCTCTTTTTTAATCTAATTTATTTATAATATTAGATTATATTTTGAATTGATTTTGAAGTGAAATTATAATATATTTTTACCATTTAATCCAATAGTGGTCATTGGAATTAATTTCACCTAGAAAATGCACTTAAACTAGTGTCAATCTTTTGATACATATTGTTTCATAAAAACATGCTATTTGTTTGGCAGCGGGAATTAATTATGAAATTAATTAATGCAACTTATATGCTTTTAATTTTTTAAAATAGACATCATTTTTTAATTCGAAATATCAAATATATCTTAGGGTGAAGTTTTGGTATTTTTCTGAAAAGCTTCAATTTTTGATGAATAGTGAAACCACTAAGTGGTACTTTAAAAACTGTTTTTTCATTTAAATGAAATTTTACCACCTCTGTGTTTTGAATTTCAAAAATAAAACATACATGGTTGTCATTTAGAAGTAAAATGTGGTTCAATGTAATTAAAATAATTTTTTGGGTGAATAGTAACTTTTAAGTTTTAATTGCGATTAGAGGTAATTAGTGTAGTTTAAGGTAAAAATAATGATTTAATAATTTGAAATGACCATGACACATATCCCACCCTTTTGGATGAGTCATGAACGACCAATAAAATACATGGGTCAACTTTGTTACCCCATGGATCCACTTTGGTAGGAAAATGACATTAATACATTTTTATTTAAAGTTAAAATTAAAATGTCACAAACATGTGTTGTTTTACTAAAACTATTTTTAGATGGGGTTATACAAGTCATATTTTTGACTATAATTATTCATTATAAATATATAAATATTTAATACATCATTATATTTTTTTATAATGTTTAGATATTAAATAAATTAATTTATTTATGACACCGTGGTGATGCAGTGATTACCTCATAAATGAACGATTTAAATAAAATGAGAAGATAGGGTAAAATATAAGTCTTAGACTTGTCACAAAAATAATGGATGGGTATATTTAGAAACCTTATCACCTTATCCTCGAAATATATCCTTTTATGACCTTTTAAATCCTAAAATCATTTTATAATAAAGTAATATTTTATAACTTTCCAAGAGTGCCTCTCCTCTCCTCTTGTAAAAGGCCCCACCTCTACCACCTTAAACACACCTCTCAAGCCTTTTAATCTTCCAAAACCTACCCATTTCATCTCTACACATCCCTCTATTCATCATTGAAGCCTAAGCTTTGGCATAATTCTCTTCAAGAAACCTTTTTGGTTCAAACAAAGGGGAGTTACCCGATTTAAAGGTAATGTCTTCCCATGTGTTCTTTTGTTTTATTTTGCTTCTCCAAACCCCTAAACTCTTTTTATTACTTTATTTTTGTAAAAAAACAGTATATTAAATACACTATGATGTTTTTATAAGAATTATTAGAGCTAAACTTTCACACACCTCCTTCTAATGGTTAAAGAACATACTGTTTCTGTGGATGGTGAATTACTGCCTCATGAAACGATGATTGTTCAATATTCTTTTAACACCATCAAAGGTGGACATTATGATGTCACTATATTTATATATGATATATAATATTATTATGTTTTCCTTAATATTATGTGTTTTTCATTTATGGAATACCTTTATGGTTTCCATTATGGGTAAACGTGATATCTTAATTTTAGGAAGTGCGGACTACCGCCCCGTCAAAGTGATTTGATTCATTAATGCCATATGTGGGACGTATAAAGGATGGAATTAATGGTATTACATATGATATATTACTGGAATTATAATATACCTTTATATCATTATTATTTCATTCTATTGAATAACAAATAAATGAAAGTAGCATTCATGCGTACGTACGACTTACCGTCTCCATGAACGGTACATTTCATTTCTTATCTCCAAATGTTATGTACTATAATAAGTACATATATATAATGGATATATATGTAATATATTAAATCTAAATGATGGATATATTTCTGGAATTATAATATATATAAATATATATCTCATTTTTTTAATTCCATTAATATGACAAAAAAAATGAAAGTAGCGTTCATGTGTACGTACGGCCTACCGACTCCATGAACGGTGCTTTTAATTTATTATCTCCAAATGATATGGAATAGTATAAAATGAATATATACTGTAAATATATGATATTTAAAACATAAATACTATTCTGGATATGATGTACCTATAACTACATGGAAGATTCTTTTCCAACAAGTCCAATTTTTACTCATGTACCGAACATCGACAAAAACATCTGATATGAAATCACTTTATTAACCAATTATTATAACATTATAATATGTGATATGAACTGAATAATAATCTTTAAATAAGTTCCTTATGAAATTATAAATTGACCAAATTTTATTATTCAGGTGATTAAAGAACAATCGAGTCATCTCGGACACGAGGTAAGGGAACCTACCCCTCTCTTTCTTTTTAAGTACACTCTTTTATTTCATTACATTTATGCTCATATTTATTATGATTGGGATGTTATTTTATATTAATAGTACTGTAATTTTTATGTTAATATGATGAGAGACCCTATTTTCTCTCATCAATCTATTTTGGAAGATTTGATTGGCGCCGTTAGGCTACCGAATTTTCGTAAGAGATCCAACCTCTCTCTTTCTTTTTACGTACTCTCCTTTATGTCACTTCTTTTAAGCTCCTCTTTTTTATGATGGGGGATGTTATTTTATATTAATATTTATGTAAATTTTACTTTTGTACGATGAGATACCCTATTTGATCTCATCAATCCATTTTTGGAAGTTTTAAGTGGCACCGTTAGGCTGCCGAGTTTTTGTAAGGGATTTTTCATCACATTTTTATTCCCGTGAGATTTATTCTACATTTGACACCATTTCCTTTCCGTGGTATATGTACTGCCCATTATTCTACTCTTTGTTTAATATTCTTTCATTTATGAGTATTTTCATCAATGTTGTATTGTCTTCTTTTCATGGTGTGTATGTCTCGAAAGATACCCAAGTCGGTAAGGGAACTTTTCACCCTCCTCTTTTTAAAAGAATTATTTTGTTGGGTCTTTTAATTTACATATTGTAATGTTGGTATATGTTCTTATATATTATTATTGATGTAAATTTTATGTCCAAGTGATGAGATACCCTTTTCATCTCTCATCAACTCATTTTCTGAATTTTGAAGTGACGTCGTTAGGCTGTCGAATTGTTACAAGGGAACTTCTTAACCCAATTTTGATTCTTTGGGATAAACTTGTACTCCTTGAATATGTAGTTCTATGAATATGTGTGAATGATATATGATTATTTTACACAAAATATCCACTTATATTTGGTGTATTCATTTGTCACACATAATTATGTAATTGATTTATCCTTAATCCAAGGATACCGTCTTTGTAAGGGACTTCGTCTCAATATCCTTTCATTGAGGCATATTATGTTTTATACACAACTTTATTTTATATGGTGTATAAAACCATTTGACTTTTACATTTATTAAATAGGAATATTTTTCTATTAAGCGTTTACTAAATGACAAAAACAGAATGTTTTTTTGTCGTACGTATGCGGCGACAACGACTTCTCCGCCGTCATGACCATTATTTCAGTTTCAGCTTCCTCTACAAGCCATAACATTTTTTCAATGGAAAATAAATACCATGTTTTACTTTTCTTTTATTTTGGTATTGAAAATGGTTTTCATAATGTTTTTATTATATCAATGTGTTGTATTGATATCTTGTGACTGAAATGTGGAAAGGTTATGTTTCCTTTATGCATGTTTTATGTGATACGATTATGTTATGGTTCTTGGGAATTGTTATGAAGACGGGTGGTTCCGTGATAAACTAAGGGCGGGAGAGCCCGATATAGCTCTCCAATGCATTGGGTAACATGAAGGAGTTAAATGTTAGGGTTTCTCCGAAGATATTTAGGGAATATACTGTGATGGGTATTCCAAACGTAACCAAGAGGATTACTCCCTACGTAAGAATGTTATGGATGCCTCATGTTACCTTTATGGCTTATGATTTCTATGATTTATTCATGATTTGATGAGGTATGTTAAAATTCTTATGTTTTATGAGTAAATTATGATTTCATACATGGACTAATGTTTTCTTTTCTTACTTTTATATCCCTTACTGAGCTTTTTATGCTCATTCGATGTTTTTTTGAAATGTTTTTCCCAGGTCAAGGGGAAGGTGCATGTTATGATGATAGTGTCAAGGAAGTGTCAATAAAGAATCCATTTTTTATTTTAAATATGTTTCTGTTGATGGGAAAAAATGATTACTATCATTTATGTAACCACTTTGTTTAAATGTGGAATGTAATTCATGATTTATGATCTAATTCTCGAAAACTCTAAACCTGAAAAGATCATCAATTTGAATTAGTCATTTAATTCAATATTAATTACGTTTTAAGGTCGGGGCCTTATACCAATGGACATTTAAAACCAAATCATGGAATAAAACACAATTCAAAATTCGCATTTGAAATCATCTTGAATCCACCCCTTTAAAACATGACTCTTCTTCTTTAAAAACTCAAACATTCCCTGAGAATTTCATTTCCTTTTACAACCAAAAAAGGATCCTTTAAATCATTTTCAAAAATAGGGAACCACACCCTCATTTAAAATAATCATTTGAAATCTATTATGAAAATTACCTTTTAAAAACACTTTGAGGTCAATGCCCCCATTTAAAATATTACCCACTTAGAAAACATCACCCCCTGTCATTAGAAACTATAACCTAATCAAAATCCAAAACACAACATTCTAACCACTTCAAAATCATTTATGGAATTTAAAAAATACACCATTATCACATTAAATTATTACATTAATCTTTCTCACATACCCACTTACAATTCATAACCCTTTCACTTTAATAATTATCCTATTTCAATGTGTACCAAATTATTTAACCTTCCGTAAGGATTTGGCATGATCCACGGATATCCCTATATACAATCCAGAACATCAATGGACTCAAAGGGGTCTATAGAGGTATTAAAAGATCAATATAATTCTTAATCTCACCTTCCTTACTCATGAACACCAAATATAGGAAGGTTGTAAATTTTCCCAACCACATGAACTTATAAAACATCAAGACTATTGGAAAAATATTAAATACAACCCACCTCATGCTCATAAACAACTGCTCGCTTGTACTTATCCCATGATTTGAACTAAAAAAACATCAAATCCCCATCAAATAATATTATTGAAAAGGGGGTTTTAAGGATTCAAAATGAGAGGAAACAACACACCAAGCCTCTTCCAGAAAATGAAAATAAATGGAGTCAAAGACTTACCCAAAGCTTTGATTATTACCCAAGGGTACTCCAAATGCATAATAATAATAGGTGAGTCATACCTTGGAAGTCTAGGAGGGTTTGGTTCATTACCAAAGTTGTTGGGAAGGAATACTATATAACTACAGTTTATAACCACTAAACCCTGAGAGGGAAAAACTATAATTCCACACTTTTTAAGGGATGCATAGTTTGGCTGCTTGGTTGGAAAACCCATACACAAATTGTACGGATCCCTCTACCCAAGAGGGGCTAAGACACATGGTTTCCTGGGATTACCCATATAGTTTCACAAACCATGTGTTCCCATATTCTTTTCTCTATCCAATCGGAGGTTTGATCACATAGTTTCCTTAGAAAAGCACACGGTTTGTACTAACCAAGCACTAACCCTGAGTTGCTCCATATTTGGCCTCTTTTCTCCTCTTATCCTATCCCAATCCCCCAATTCATCCCATAAAATTCCCTTACATTCTTGAACTACTTTGTTAATATAAAATGGAATCATAACCAAAATTTAAACAAGGACGTACCTCCATGCAAGGTTGGGATCTTACAACCTCCCCACCATATAATGGCTCTTCCTCAAGATGCACTTTCCAATGAACACCAAGCCTCCCAAAACAAAATGCCAGGCCATGAGTCCCATCTATTAACATTCTATTCCCATGTTCTCTATAGAATTGGTCATGTCTTCACCACACTCAGATCAAAGAAATTTTCCAATCCCAGAAAATTTTCTTATTGTGGTTCATGATCATGAACCCAATGCTCCTCAAAGGATTCATCAATTTCAACCATCATTAGCAACCAAAATCTCATACGTGAGATAATGAAACCCTTTCTAATTTTCAATGTAAGGAAGCATCATATATATCACTTAACAATCATATAAGAGACAATTTTTACTCTACCGGCCTAATCCCATCTATAAATAATGGCCCAAATTACATGGCGCCATCTCACCCCCAGTAAAATATCAAAAATGAACCAATCTAAGCATCACCTAAAAGAACACATGGTTTTCCACTCCATTCCAGTGACCCATGTTAATCAAAAACCCAAGACCTATGGCCTCACTCCACTTCCCGACATCCAAATCACAAACAAAGCATAACCATCATCTCATGGTACTTAACCATCAAAACCAAATCCAATTCCCATCATCAAAATCAAAACACCAAGATGGATGTCACCTGAATCCATCCAACTCAAAACATCATTCATGTCATCAACTGACTACTACCTACTATGGTTCTCCCCACCATATGATTTATCTCACCACCCCTATATTCTAGTGTCCGGTTCCAAAATCATTTAAAGGTTCCCCAGAACTTTAAACCAACTTTTACTACAAAACTAATGCGCTTTCAAACTCACCACATCCAAATGATAACTCCACCCAACTCTATAATTCAGACTTACCATCAAACTACCCATATTGGTCGCACTTCCATTTTCTATATATCAACTATGGACAATTTGGTTCTTCCTAAAAACACATTCCCATTACCAAAACTCACTTATCATTTAATCACTAACAGGAGGTGTATTATAGCCCACCACATCCATTACCTTTTAGCCAAATGATACAGGCTATCTCGGCTGAATCAATCTATAAGATCCCAACTTCCACTATTGGCATATCACCCCTCTACCTACTTATGGATCCTTCTCATATAAGGCATGCCTCCTTCATCCGACACACCTACCAGAGTATTTTCTCAAATTCCGATGAATCTCTACCATTATATAATATGTTTCTCCTCGAATAAATTTTGTGATTTAGGGAACCCATTAATGCACCTTCATTGAAATCACTCAGATCACCATTAAAACTAGCCATATGCTGAAGTCATCACTTAGCTCGATCTACCACTTCATCCAAGGATCACCTGGCCTTCCCAAAGGAACCCAAATTTGTACCACATAGATTTCTTATTAGAATTATGACTCCACCACATAAAATTTATCTTCCACTTTACACATCTATGACTTACAAACCACTCCCCACTTTAGGTGTGCCGTCATCACCACTTGCCTCATGTGATTCCAACCACCGCAGCTCGCACGTCTATCACAATATGAACCCTGAAACATAGATGTGGTCATCTAGAATCCACTAGAACAACCAAAAATCACTAACTACTGGCCATTCTCAAATTCTGAGAACCTCACTCATGGAATTCATTGATCATCAGTCTATTCTAAGGAACTCTCCCATTAATGGCCGATGGGGCACTTACCATCATCAAACTCCATATATACCACATCGTGATCATATCCTGGAAGAGGCTTCATATCCAACCAAAATACATTTATGTATCAAGGTGTAAGGCCAGATCTCTCTCATTGTACATGAAATGATGTCAATATATTGGGAATGATCATCACTAGATAAGAGTATGAAAAAAAAGCCATCGATGAAAACCACCGAATATTACCATCACCCTATCACCTCCCACTATGGTAACACATGGAAATATAAAAAATTTAGGCATAGTTGTACGCAAACACCCCTAAAGAACCTGGCCATCACAACTCAAGAGGGATTTCTAATCAAACTCACCACCACTTCACGAATCTATTCCAAGTTGTTGTGAACCAATGCTTCCTTTGGAACTACACCTTCCACACCTCTCAAGTTCAATAAATAAACCCTAGTGATTCACAATAGAAACATATTGATCTACCAAAATAACAAAAACAAATGGTATGTCTCAAAAAAACCCTTCCCCATTTGGTTTCACACAAAATGATAGGTGCTTATCTTGAACTTCCTATTCACCCATCCCAGATGTCTTCGTGACTTCCCATCACATGCCTACATCTAGAACTCATCAAATCCCTCATGGTCTTACACTTTACATTGACTACACAATGAACCCGACTCTAGATCACATGAGTCATATATCAATAGATCTAGGAAAAACACCAACTAACACTACTAAACATGCTTCCTGGTCCATCAGTCTCATTGAAATTGAAGTATTCTCCAAATTATTATCCAAAAACCCAATCATCTATGCAGTAAATCACGACCACTTGACCACCACCCCCATGTGTTTCACTTCTATGCTGAAAGAGTTCATCCATACTTTGGTCACCCTTGTCTTGTTCATCTAAAAACACATCAATTCCTGCATCAACTTCCATAAAATTCACATGACAAGGCTCCTAATGACCTTGGATATTCCAAAACAAACCATAAAACCAACCACAAGCACCTATATATCTCCCTAAGAAAGAAAAAGGCCTAACAATGCAAATTTAACACACTTGATGGAACTAATCGTTCCTCGATTTCACCTATGAAGCAAATTTTCATGCTTTACATCCTAAAGAACTTTCAAAACCGGGCCAGCCTTCCTTATACCTACCCTCTATTTCCCAAAACTGCCAACTCATAGTAACAACACGAGTTACATTACCAAAAACAATAACCTTAACAATTAGTCTTCCAGACCAAACTCAAATTAGAAAACACTCTTTTTGGACCACTTCCAAAGTCTAAAACATCCACTTGTTCCATACATACCCAAAATCACTAGCAACCCTAGTCGACCCCTCACCAAGATCACCATGAAATTCAAGTGACATGAAATCTCTAAACTGGAGTAATTTCAAGAATAGGCCAATGGGTCTCTCTTTAATCCATACACATCAAACCTCAACCAGCTCACTACTCCAGGGTGGTAGTCCTGACCCCATCCAAAACACACCTTGTACAACACATCCCAGAACCATTTAATCTATGTTTCATACCAAGGATACCCACACACAAACATTAACACTACAAGAGAAATACCCACTCTAGGTTATAAAACACAAATTGCACATCACAATCCACAAGGTTTACCACACCCAAATTATTGGACAATATCTCAGAACCCAAATTCCATAGACCCACCATGGGTAAAACAAGAAACAACCCTATATCCCAACATCAAAGTCCAAAAAATCCACATGATCCATAATTAAGGTTTCAAAAATGGGCACTCTCATTGCCTAAACTACCCATATAATGGGCCCGATAAAAAACTTTAGGGATACCCATTTCAATGGTCCCTATAGTTTCTATCCTTTCAAATTTACCTTTTTAACTAAATTTTTCCATTTAAACCCATGGTTTCACATTTCAAAACACTCCATTTGAAAAACCCATAGATTTTCACTTTTCAAAACCTTTTTGATCAATCCACAATTCAAAAGAACCCAAATTTATTCAAATTCCCATTTCATACATTTTGAATAAAAATATCTCAAGGAAGGATCTATAGGCATAAACTATAGGTGTAAAAATACACTAATAGCATATGAATCCAAAGGAACTACCAATCAAATGAAACATATAGATGAACTATCAATCCTACATGTCCAGAATGATTCATGAACCCACAAAACCTCTCTTTCCATTCCATGCCAAGTGATAAAACATCATAAATTAATATTATCACATAAAAGTGCACCACTCAAGGTGAAAGTATCAAAAACCATAAAATTGAAAAATAGGTCATAAATTCTCAGCCTTGGAAACTTGGGGTTCCCTAATAGGAGGGGCTACATGCGCCCATGCATAAGCTCATCACCAAGCCCTAATAAGACCCTAGTCTCCTATCTAACATGTTCATATAATAATAAAAAATACAACCTCCCTTAGATACCACTTTGTAACATCTCTGGTATATTAGGAACTATAAATAGTGACCTGAGATGGGTTTCCAAATGACCTCATGCATGCCTCCCCGTACAATAGAGGCTTCCGAAAAGTAGCGTGGGACTATAAAGGTACAGTTGGGAGACTGTAACCTCTCATCAGATTAAAACTATAGTAGAAATAATAAAAATAGATATAATAACAAAAATGAATAAATATAACTAAACAAATATAGTTGAGGGCTAATAATAACCCAGGTAATAAATGTTATAACAATATTATGAATACGGTACATGTCTGGCGGTCATACAAACAAAGAACCCGATATCAAAAACATAACTACCAAAACATCTTTAAAACGGACCTGATCCCTAACCTGGTCATCACCTCCAATGATCCTACCCATCATCCCATGCACTAACCCAAAACCAAGTCCCTTTCCTCAACCTGTATCAGAAAACAAGTAGCATTTTCTCAGGAACCGATATATCATGGCCGCCTGAGCAGGGTGTGAGTACAACTCAGAAGGACACCACCAATGGTGTCTATGTAATAACCAGTATTTACAACAGTGTATGTAGGTAAAAAAATTTAACAAATAAATAAGTAATAAAAATTAATATATATATATATATATCACATATAGGAAACTATCAAGAAACTATTTTATTCCTTATGTTCTCAAGGGTAAACCAACTACTAAACAAGCTCCGGTCACACCAATACTCATGCCAAGGCACAAGGGGTTTCACACACTTTTAATAACAAGGTCATTTACTAATCACAATTTATCAACATACCTCAGAGCCTCAGTCCATAAATCAATCCATGTTCATGTGTTTGGGAAGCATAAAGCCTCATTCCAACATCCCAACCATACATTACATAACACTTACCTTGGATCCTATGTCTCATTGTTTAGGTCCCATGTATTCATTAGGGGAATAAATCCTTAGTGAGACTCTCTAACCTATGTATCATTGGGGTGTAGTTTAGAGCCTCAATCCAACTTGACCCATGGGTGTAGATCCTGAAGTACAATACCCCACAAACCACCAATCCTTGTGCACATACTTCTTTAACCACTTTACATTTTTACCTTTACAAACCACATCTCATTAAACACATATATCTTTGTTCCAAACACTCCTTATGCCATATTAACAATTGGAACATAGTTGACATAAATCCCATTTCATAAACCACGTTAACATGAAAATACAATTGTCATGGTTTCTATCTCACTAACCCATATATAATTTCAATTACTGTGGTCCCAATATACCTTTAATACCAAATCATGGCATAAAAAACAATTAAAAATACTCATTTGAAATCATCTCAAACCCACCCCTTTAAAACATGGGTCTTATTCATTGAAAACTATAACATGACCAGTGATTTTCTTTTCCCTATAAAATTAAAAGCGTCCTTTATATCATTTTAAAAAAATAACCCTGACCTCAGTTCAAATAGTTCTTTTAATTATATTAATAAAACTTTTTTTTACAAAACACACTAACTTCTATACCTCCTTTTAAAAAATTACCGACCTAGAAAACATCATTCAACTCCATTATGAACCATAAATAAATTAAAACCCAAAACACAACATTAAAAACATTTTAAAATCCTTCTAGTAATTTCACAAAAGTCAAAATTTTCACATTTTAATTATTCTGTTAATCATTCCCACATACCCACTTACAATTCACAACCCATTCACTTCTAAAAAAATACCACTTCAATGCTAACAAAATAAATTCACAATACTTAATCATTTGGAATACCCCAAATATATAACTAGGTCCATTAAAAAACATCAACAGACCCAATGTGGTCTGTAGAGGGATTAACACCTCAATATAAGGACCAGTATCACTTTCCTTACCAAATAAATCCTAGAACAACAAGGAAGTAAATTGGAACAACCAGATGCACTTATAATGTCACACCACAAGATTCTACTGTATGCTTCTCTTTGAATAATGCGATAGCGTGCATTGTACACCACATCGAGTTCTAACACACACCACAACCGATCAAACTAGCCGTTATGAATAGTAATACCTACTTTTTAAAATTTTAGAAATTTTATATCGCAAAATGGACTTCATTTTTTGATTCGGTGTATCGAATTTAGCCTAAAGAGAAATTTTGGTACTTTTCGGATAACTTTAATATTTTGATGAATAGTGTAAATTACTAAATTTTAATTAAAAACAACTTTTTTAATCAAAATAATTAATAGTGATAAATTATGAATTTGAGTGGTTTTAAAGTATATTTAGAATATATTTTTACCATTTAATACAATGTTGGTAATTGGACATAATTTCACAATTATACCGAACATAAAAAAGTATCAATCTTTTGATAGTTATTATATATTAAAAATATGCTTTTTGTTTTGACAGCGGGAATTAATTTTAAATTAATTTCTGCCACTTCTGTGTTTGAAATTTGGAAAAATGGATTCCATATTTGGAATCAGGATGTTCAAATTTTGTAAATAGTTATCTTTTATTTTTAGACATTTTGAATAATTACTTCGGTAAATATTTTATTTACCATGGTTAAAGGGTAAATCAGGTAAATAAGGGTTAAAAAATAATATTATAATTATATAAAATTACCCAAAAACATGTCCTAACATTATTGGATGAAACATGTCCGACCATGGAAATCTTTGGGTCTATTTTGGGACCCCATGGTGCCACTTGTAAGTGATAGGGACACTTTATTTTAATTAAGTTAAAATGAATACAAAAATAACACAAGCATATGTCTTTTAGAAAAAAATTGTACATCGGGTTATATATGTTAGATTTTCGACTATAAATAGTCATTATAAAGATAAAAAGCTTTCATATATAATTCTATTTTATTTATAAATTTTAGACATTAAATAATTTAATTTATTTATGACATAGTGGTGATGCAGTAATTGCCATAATAAGTGAAAAATTAAAATGATTGATATTGTAGATACCCAAATAAATATAATTTGAGACTTTTTATGAATTACAATAATTTTATAGGTTAATATGACATGTTAGGAATGATTTAATTAACATTTTTCGAATTAGTCATTCTGTTATGATTTTTATAAAAAACAATTATTGAATAGTGTCAAAATTGACAAAAAAGAGTTTTTAAAACAAACATTATATTATTAATTTATATTAAATTCCTAAAAATCTAAGGTTGGGCCAAGAGACTTATATCATGATATTTTTATCCTTAATGGACTACTTGGAGGATTCATGGATGTATATAGTAAGTTTATTAACCATATAATATAAAAATACAAAGAGACATTGTAAAAGTGAAACTAATTGACTAAGAGTAAATACTTAAAGATAGGGTTAATATAATGACCCAAACCTGTCTAAATTATATTGATTGAGTGGTTTGAGACCTATCCCCACCTTAAAATTTAAATAATACACTTTTTATCCATTATAAACTGAATATGAATTTATTATAAAATAATATTTCTAGCTTTTCCAAAGTTGCCCCTCACCCCTCTTATAAAAGGGCACTCTCCCTTCTCATTAACTCACACCTTCAAAGCCTTTTGGTTCGGACCAAATCTAACCAAATACTCTCTCAACTTCCCTCAATACAACCTATAGGCCTTATTTCGATCAGAAAGCCATCCTAAGATCTCTTTTGATCAAATAAAAAGGAAGAACCCAAAGAAGAGGTAATGATTTCACCACCCTTTTTCAAGTTCCTCTCTTCTTCCACTTCTTCCATATTTGTTATTACCATTATAAAATAATAACTCAAGTATCTTATATATAATGTGATGTTATTATAAATATGGTACAACCATATTTAGTATTCTATCCATCCTTTGAATAATATGTCACCATACGTGCGTAGGTACGGCTTACCATCCCCACGTCGTGGTGTAATTGTTATACAATAAATTATTATTTGGATGGATATAATAATGATGTGTAACTCATGTAAATAATAAATATAACATGATAATTATTCTGTATATATTATATACCATCCAATTATATATTATTTTAATATCAAAATAATGATATTTTCACTCGTGCGTACATACGGACTATCGTCTCCATGAACGCGATGAGATTCATTCTCCATCGTATCCATTCAAGTATAATTCTCATTTGATGATTAATAATAGTATCTATGGACTTGATATAATTCTGGATATGATTAAGATACAACCTATCCATGACTAACACAGCTTACGTAACAAAACATATAAAATAAAACGAGTAAGTTAACACCTGAAACAACGATAATACTAAGATATTATTAAAAAATCAATGTTAAAAGATCATATATGATATCATATTAATGTATAGGATTCTTGTATAATTTAATAACAATTATTTCACCATTATACAGGAGGTTAACCTACCCAAACCAAGGAAAAGTACAAGGTAAAGGTTTATTTCGCAATCTCTTCATTATCCGAGGTTGTTTATACGTAATAATCTACCGAGATCTCTTTATCATCCACATCCATGTTTCTTAAAAATGTATTTCAAAACATTTTTAATATTTACAAGAATATGGTTTAAAGTCATTTATACACTTTTTTGACTTTTTATAAGTGGTTTATAAAGGAATATTTCCGTTTTTTTCCAATCAAGGTTCTTTTTTAACCTTTTCGACATAATTAAGGTAAGAATGTTTTTTTAACTTATACGGAGGGTGTGGCTATTTTCCGCCATTATAAAATCTTCGAAGCTTCCCTAAAATATTATAAGAATATTTTCAAAGAAAATGTTTTATTTTAGAAATATATGACTCTTAAATTATTTCAAAATAAAAGAGATATTTATCTAAAAAGAGTTCTGATTTCATCTATGTCAACATCCTTTGATGGATTTTACGCTTATTTGAAGTTGATTTATTATGAAACAAAACTTCTATATTGTATTGAAGGGTTTTTGATATGTTTGGATGTGGATGTGTTATACCATTCATGGTTTATGGATGAAGTATTTACATTTAGTATGCTAGTTTTAGTACGAATGTTTATGTTATGTTTAAACCTTTTCATATGGGAATGCATTGGACTTAATATGTGACTGGTGGAGCTCATTATAGCTCCTCGATGCATCGGTAGGTCTCATGAGACAAACTAGTGTCTTGGCACAAGGCCTTGAAAAAATATTATTTGTAGTCTTGACATGAGGCTTTGGCTATGTGGTTATGATAGTCTGTCATTATGAATTCCATCATTATGAAAGTGGTTATTGATATTGCATGTGATTATTCGATTAGTAGAATATCCATGTTAATAAGTAAATGGAATTATTTCATTTTATTTTTTCCATAATTTGTTTAAGTTAAAGTTTAAAAGGATTTTGTTTTAGTTATACATTGCCTTAAATGATTATTCTTATTTATGAAAGTTTCTGCTATATTGTTATCCTTACTGGACATTTGAGCTCACCCCTTTTCTATGATTTATTTTTCCCAGGATGTGAAGAAGTAAATTATGAATGACCTGAAGGGATATTAGGAGGGGATAATAGTGTAGACTATGGAGACAATATGTTGTTGTAGTAGTTTTTCACTTTATGATGTAATGTAAAACTTTATGAATATATCTAATGTTTCCAAGGCTACTAAACCAGTCGGCCTTTCGAGATTTGATCTTTCTTTTGATCATGCCAATGTTATGTAATAATGCACCGACTTTGGGTAACTGGGGTTGGGGCGTTACAGTTGGTATTAGAGGAAGTTTATTACAAACCTTGGAAGCTAGATTTAGATAAACTCCGATTAGAGCACGTAGACCTAAGATGAACTTTGAGGACTAGTATAGAAGAACTTCCTAGAATTTTGGTATTGTAGAGATTTTGTGTGTTTTCCGAGAAATACATCCCTATCTGGATACGAGTAGGTAGAGGTGGCTCTAGCACAGATGTACCTAGGGGTAAAACCCGAAAACACTGCTTGGAGCTAGACTCAAACGGGAACTAGTGCATGACAACGGGCCTTGCTGCACTCTTGGTTATGACACTCCCAGGGGATATGCTTAGGATAACTCTCATTTTCTTTACAAATCATTATGAAGGGTTTATAATTATATACTTCCTCAATGAAAACATTTTTATGATTATGGATTATATCCATAAATAGTTCAATTTATGTTAAGTGTTTTATAAGTATGGAATTATGTATTTTGATTCATAAACTGATCTAGTTTATGCCATTGTTTAGAAATGGTGCCTAGTGGAAGAAATGGAAACCATAACAAAGCACACACTCCATGTAGGGGTTTCCATCCTACTCAAGATAATTATAGTGGAGCTGGTGATGCAACTGGTGCCGATCAGCTAATCACCATACTGGGACAACTCACTCATGTTATGAATAATAAACTTACCCTTATGGAGAACCCTAATCCACAGCGTGGAGGATCAATGTTAGATCGATTAATGAGGAAACAACCACACATGTTCAATGGGAGTACAAATACCTTAGTAGCTTAGCAATGGATAAATTCCCTAGACAAAATACTTCAGGCTTTGGGGAGTAGTGAAAGGGAAAAAGTTATCATGGCAGTTTACCGCCTCACTGGAGATGCTGATCAAAGGTGGTCATTGATTCAAAACATTAAGGAAGATGATGAAGTATCAAATATGGAATGTAGGGAGTACAATGAGCTGTTTTTAGAAAAATACTTTCCTAGTGACCACCGAGCAGATATGGAAATGCAATTTCTGAGTCTGAGACAAAAGGAGGATGATAATGTCACAAAGTATGAGGCCAACTTTACAAGGTTAGAAAGGTATGATGGATATTATATATGTAACCCCATAAGTAAGAATGATCATTTCTTTTATGGGTTAAAACCATTTCTCCATCGAGCATTAGTCTCACAATCCTTCTTGTCGTACGAAGAAATTGTCTCATGTGCTATCAAGACCGAAAAGGAATTCTCTAAGTCTTATGACTTTAAAGAAAAACAAGAGAAGAAGAGATATGCTGATCAATATGGGAATGAAAATAATGGGAAGAAAAGAAAGGTTGAATATCTATCATGTGGTAAATGTGGGAAGAAACACCCTAGTACTTGTTTGAAGGGAATTGGCATCTGTTACAAATGTGGTGAAAAAGGCCACCAAGCTCGTGATTGAAAAGGGAAGAAGGAAGCTACCAATGTTCAGTGCTACAATTGTAGGGAGATGGGACATTATGCAAATGAATGTTCTAATCTTCAGGGGAACTTACCTCAGAAAAGGCCAAGGGATCAAGACCAAGCTTTTTCTATCACTACTGCTGAGGTAGAAGCTCCAAAAGACGTGGTGGTAGGTAATTTAATGGTTTCCTCAGGTTTAGAAAAATGAATTATTTGATTTTGGATCATCACATTGTTTCATATCTTCCCAGTTTGCTAAGAAAATTAGATATTTCCAATTTGATTTAACAAGGGAGTTGTCAGTTAAAACTCCTAAGGGAAGTATCATTGCAACAATGTTTTGTGAATCAGTCCCCATTAGAGCACATAAATGTTCTTTTTCTGTTGATCTCATCATCATACCAATGATTGATTTTGATATAATCCTCGGCATGGATTGGATTTTGAACTATGATGCGAAGATTTATTGTAAGAAGAAAGAGGTTACAATTTTTGATGATGATGATAAGGAACACCTTATCTTTAGTACAGAATCGTCACCACCTAATTCTTATCTAGATCCACCCCCAATAGCTCAACTAAATTCAATTATTGGGGAGGAAGAGAATGAAATGACTATGGGTGAGGAAAAGAATGTTCAGATAGAGGATGTACCTACTGTGAAAGAATATGTAGATGTGTTTCCGAAAGGTTTACCTGGACATCATCCAGAATGAGAAGTTGGGTTTTCGATTGATTTAATTCCTTGATCAAGGCCTATATCAAAGACCCCTTATAGAATGGCCACTGTAGAATTAGTTGAACTAAAGAAACAACTAGAGGAATTGAGTAATAAGGGATTTATTGTCCCTAGTGTTTTTCCATGGGGAGCCCCTGTTCTTTTTGTTAAAAAGAATGATGGATCTATGAGGTTATGTATCGACTATACGTAGATCAATGATATAACAATGAAGAACAAGTATCCCCTACCATGCATTGGTGATTTATTTGACCAACTGCATAGAGCTCAATACTTTTCAAAGATTGACCTTTGATCTGGATACCATCAGTTGTGTGTAAAGAAGGAAGACATTCTGAAGACAACATTTTGAACTAGGTACTGGGATTACGAGTTTACTGTAATGCCTTTTGGATTGACTAATGCATCCTCTGTATTCATGGATACGATGAATAGAGTTTTTAAGGAATATCTTAATGAATTTGTGGTGGTATTTATTGATGATATCTTGGTATACTCTAAAAGCTATGAGGATCATGAAAGTAACTTGCCCATTATCCTGAAGACTCTGAGAAGACATGAATTATATGAGATGTTTAGCAAGTTTGAATCCTAGCTTCATGAGATTTATTTTCTTGGCCATATTTTCTCTAAAGATGGAATCTCTGTTGATCTTACTAAGAACAAGGCAATCCAAGAATGGCCATCACCTATGAGTATAACTGAGGTACACAGTTTTATTAGTTTGGTAGGTTATTATTGATGTTTCGTCCAGAATTTTGCCCGATTGGAAAACCCATTAACGAATCTCACACGTAAAGGGGTTAAATTTGTTTGGAAAAAAGAGTGTAAAGAATGTTTCGAAGAACTGAAGAGAAGATTAGTCAATGCTCCTATATTGACTCTACCATCGGGGAATGATGGGTTCGTTATTTATAGTGATGCATCGAAGAAAGGACTTGGTTGTGTCCTTATGCAGAATGATAGGGTTATTTCATATGCATCATGACAGTTGAAAATTCATGAGAAAAACTATCCTACTCATGATCTTGAGTTAGCAGCTATGATCTTTTCTTTGAAGATATGGAAGCACTACCTCTATGGTGAAAAATGTGAGATTTATACTGATCACAAGAGTTTGAAGTATATTTTCTCACAAAAAGAACTCAACATGAGGCAAAGGAGATGGCTTGAATTACTCAAGGATTATGATTGTACGATACACTACCACCCTGGGAAAGCAAACATGGTGGTAGATGCTTTGAGAAGAAAAGATCATGGAGTTTTGAACAATATGAGAATTGAAATGGATCCAATTTTCATGGATCTAGTGAATATGGACATGGGAATAACCAGGGAAGGAGAAACATCAATTCTTTTTCAAATGGTTGCAAAACCATATTTACTAGAAAGGAATAAGAGTTCTCCGACCAATGATGAAGAATTTCAAAAGAAGATTAAAGTTGTGAATCATTGGAGATTGAGAGACTTTGTGTATGAAGATGGAATTTTGAAATTCAGGAAGAGACTTTGTGTTCCCGATATACCTGATCTAAAAAGGGAATTGTTGGATGATGCTCATAGTTACAATTTCTCTATACACCCTAGAAGCACCAAAATGTATAGAGATTTGAAGGAACATTTTTGGTGGGACAACATGAAGAGGGAGATTGCTGATTTTGTGTCAAGATGTATGGTTTGTCAACAAGTGAAAGCTGGAAGGCAACAGCCTGGAGGAGTCATGCAACCTATTACCATACCAGAGTGAAAATGGGATAATATTACGATGGAATTTGTCATAGGGCTACCAAATACTCCTAGAAGGAACGATGAAACATGGGTCATTGTTGATCGTCTTTTTAAGTCATCACATTTTCCTGATATAAGAGAAGATCTACCACTGGAATGTCTAGCAAGACTATATATTAATGAAGTTGTGAGACTTCATGGAGTACCCCTATCGATTGTTTCTGATAATGACCCCAATTTTACTTAAAGATTATTGAAAAGTCTTCAGAATTCCTTGGATAGTGAACTTCATTTGAGCACTGCCAACCACCCTCAAACAGATGGACAATCAGAACGAACTATTCAAACCTTAGATGACATGTTGAGATCCTGCTCACTTGACTTTCAGGGTTTGTGGGATCAATATATACCTCTGGTAGAATTTTCCAATAACAATAGCTTCCATTAGAGTATTCATATGGCACCATATGAAGCGTTATACGGAAAGAGATGTTGCACACCAACCTATTGGGATGAAGTTGGTGAAGGAAAACATGTAGGACCAGAACTGGTGGAGGAAATGATAGAAAAGGTGAAGGTAATCCAAAATAACATCAAAGTAGCTCAAAGTAGGCAGAAGAGCTATGCCGATAATCGAAGGAAGGATTTGGATTTTGAAGTCAGTGATCATGTTTTCCTGAAGGTATCTCCATGGAAGGGAGTCATAAATTTTGGTAAGAAAGGTAAATTGAGTCCCAGGTACATCAGACCTTTTGAAATTCTAGAACGAATTGGGTTTGTAGCTTACCGATTGGCAATGCCGCCAAGTCTCTCCAAAGTTCACGATGTGTTCCACGTATCTCTATTGAGGAAATACATGCCTGACCCAATGCATATACTCATCTATGAAGATTTGGAACTGGAAACTAATCTGTCTTATTGTGAAGAGCACATCAAGATTCTTGATATGAGAGAACAAGTACTGAGAAACTGGACGACACGTCTGGTAAAATTTTTATGGAGAAACCATAAGATGGGAGAGGCAACGTGGGAACCTGAGGAACTTATGAAGAAGAACCACCCGAGTCTTTTCATGCGGTAGTATTCTAGAAATTTGTAGGACACAATTATTTGAAGGAGGAGAGAATGTAACACCCCAAGCTTCTAAGGTACGCTTCTCTTTGAATAATGCGATAGCGTGTGTTGTACGCAACATCGAGTTCTAACACACACCACAACCAATCAAACTAGCCTTTATGAATAGTAATACCTACTTTTTAAAATTTTAGAAATTTTATCTCCCAAAATGGACTTAATTTTTGGATGCAGAGTATCTAATTTAGCCTAAAGTGAAATTTTGGTACTTTTCGGATAACTTTAATATTTTGATGAATAGTGAAAATTACTAAATTTTAATTAAAAACACCTTTTTTAATCAAAATAATTAATAGTGATAAATTATGAATTTGAGTTGGTTTAAAGTGTATTTAGAATAAATTTTTACCATTTAATACAATGTTGGTCATTGGACATAATTTCACAATTAAACCGAACATAAACAAGTATCAATCTTTTGATAGTTATTATATCTTAAAAACACACTTTTTGTTTTGACAGAAGGAACTAATTATAAATTAATTTTTGCCACTTCTGTGTTTGAAATTTGGAAAAATGAATTCCATATTTGGAATCATCATGTGAAAATTGTGTGAATAGGTAACTTTTATTTTTAGACATTTTGAATAATTACTTCGGTAAATATTTTATTTACCATGGTTAAAGGGTAAATCCGGTAAATAAGGGTTAAAAAATAATATTATAATAATACCAAATTACCCAAAAACGTGTCCTAACCTTATTGTTTGATACATGTACAACCATGGGCATCTTTGGGTCGATTTTGGGACCCCATGGTGCCACTTGTAAGTGATAGGGACACTTTATTTTAATTAAGTTAAAATGAATACAAAAATGACAGAAGCATATATCTTTTAGAAAAAAATTTTTTACATAGGGTTATATATGTTTGATTTTAGACTATAAATATTAAATAGAAAGATAAAAAGAGTTACTACATAATGGTATTTTATTTATAAATTTTAGACATTACATAATTTAATTTATTTATGACACAATCGTGATGCAGTAATTACCATAATAAGTGGAAAATTAAAATGATTGATATTGTAGATACCCAAATAAATATAATTTGAGACTTTTTATGAATTAAACTAATTTAATAGGTTAATATGACATGTTAAGAAATATTTAATAAACTTTTTTTGAAGTAATCATTCTGTTATGATTTTTACAAAAAATCAATTATTGAATAGTGTCAAAATTGGCATAAAAGCGTTTTTAAAAAAATATTATATTATTAATTGATATTAAATTCCTAAAAATCTAAGGTTCGGCCAAGAGACTTATATCATGATAGGTGTATCATTAATGGACCACTTGGGGGTCTCTTGGATGTATATAGTAAGTTTATTAACCATATAATATAAAAATACAAAGAGACACTGTAAAAGTGAAACTAATTAACTAAGAGTAAATACTTAATGATAAGGTTAATATAATGACCCAAACCTGTCTAAATTATATTGGTTGAGGTCGACCTATCCACACCTTAACATTTAAATAATCCACTTTGGATCCATTAGAAACCGAATATGAATTTATTATAAAATAATATTTCTAGCTTTTCCAAAGGTGCCCCTCACCCCTCTTATAAAAGGGCACTCTCCCATCTCATTAACTCACACCTTCAAAGCCTTTTGGATTAGAGAAACTATGCCCAAATAATCTCTCAACTTCCCTCAATAAAACCTAGAGGCCTTAGTTTGACCAGAAATCCAACCTAAGATCCCTTTTGATCAAATAAAAAGGAAGAACCCGAAGAAGAGGTAATGATTTCACCACCCTTTTTCAAGTTCCTTTCTTCTTCCACTTCTTCCTTCTTTGTTATTACCATTCTAAAATAATAATTACAATATCTTATATATACTGTGATGTTATTATAAATATGGAACAACCATATTCAGTATTCTATCCATCTTTTGAATAACATGTCACCATACGTGAGTACGTACGACTTACCGTCTCCACATCGTGGTGTAATTGTTATTCAATAAATTATTATTTGTATGGATATAATAATGATGTGTAACTCATATAAATAATGAATATAACATTATAATGATTCTGTATATATTATATACCATCCAATTATATATTATTTTAATATCAAAAGAATGATATTGTCACTCATGCGTACGTACGGACTACCGTCTCCACAAACGCGATGAGATTCATTCTCCATCGTATCCATTCAAGTATAATTCTCATTTTATGATTAATAATAGGATATAAGCACTTGATATCATTCTGGACATGATAAAACCTATCCAAGACAAACACAGCTTCCGTAACAAAACATATAAAAGAAAACGAGTAAGTTAAAACCCGAAACAACGATAATACTAAGATATTATTAACAAATCAATGTTAAAAGATCATATATGATATCATTTTAATGTATATGATTCTTGTATAGTTTAATAACAATTATTTCACCATTATACAGGAGGTTAACCTACCCCAACCTAGGAAAAGTACACGGTAAAAGTTTATTTCGCAATCTCTTCATAATCCGAGGTTGTCTATACGTAATAATCTACTGGGATCTCTTTATCATCCACATCCATGTTTCTTAAAAATGTATTTCAATTTTTTTTACTATTTACAAGAATATGGGTTAAAGTCATTTATACCCTTGTTTGACTTTTTATAAGTGATTTATAAAGGAATCTTTCCTTCATTTTCCAAACAAGGTGATTTTTTAACCTTTTCGACAGAATTAAGGTAAGAATGTTTTTCTTAACTTATACGGCCGGTGTGGCTATTTTCCGCCATTATAAAATCTTCGAAGCTTCCCTTACAATCTTATAAGAATATTTTCAAATAAAATGTTTTATTTTAGAAATATATGACTATTAAATGATTTCAAAATAAAAGAGATATTTCTCTAAAAAGTGTTTTGATTTCATCTATGTCAACAACCTTTGATGGATTTTACGCTTATTTGAAGTTGATTTATTATGAAACAAAACTTCTATATTGTATTGAAGGTTTTGTGATATGTTTGACTGTGGATGTGTTATACCATTAATGGCTTATGGATTAAGTATTTACATTTCATATGCTAGTTTTAATATGAATGGTTATGTTATGTTTAAACCTTTTCATATGGGAATGCATTGGACTTAATATGTGATGGGTGGAGCCCGCTATAGCTCCTCGATGCATCGGTAGGTCTCATGAGACAAACTAGTGTCTTGGCACAAGGCCTTGAAAAAATATATTTTTTAGTCTTGGCATGAGGCATTGGCTATGTGGTTATGATAGTCTGGCATTATGCATTACATCATTATGAAAGTGGTTTTTATAATTGCATGTGATTATTTGATTAGTATAATATCCATGTGAATAAGTAAATGGAATTATTTCATTTTATTTTTTCCATACTATGTTGAAGTTCATGTTTAAAAGGCTTTTGTTTTAGTTATATATTGACTTAAATGCTTATTCTTATTTATGAAAGTTTCCGCCATATTTTTATCCTTAATTGACATTTGAGCTCACCCCTTTTCTATGTTTTATTTTTCCCAGGATGTGAAGAAGTAAATTATGAACAACCTGCGGGGATATTATGAGGGGATAATAGTGTGGACTATGGAGACAATATGTTTTGTAGTAGTTTTTCACTTTATGATGTAATGTAAAACATTATGAATATATCTAGTGTTTCCAAGGCTACTATACCAATTAGTCTTTCGAGATTTGATCCTTCTTGTGATCATGTCAATGTTATGTAATAATGCACCAACTCTGGGTAACTAGGGTCGGGACGTTACATATAAAACATCATGACTATTGGAAAAATCATAAATACCACCTACCACATACTCGTAGACAACCACTCAATTAAAATTATCCCTTGATTTGAACCCAAACAACCATCAAAGCCCCATACAAGAATCTGTTGAAAAAAGAGGGTTTTGGGATTCAAAAGAAGTGGAAACTGCACACAAAGAATTTTCTATTAAATTGAAGGAAACATATTTGAAGAATTATCCAGAGCTTCAATTTGCACCCAAAAACACATCAAACCCCTAATAATAAAAGTAGAATTATCCATTGGAATTATAGTAGGGTTTGGTTCATCACCCAAGTTTTTGGAGGATCAACGGGGGAGGAATTTGTATTAGAACCCTTAAAGATGGAAAAGAAAACACTGAAATAATCTACCTTTTCAGGGTCGTATGGTTTGGTCGCACAATTGGACAAAAAATGAACCAACAGAGTGGATCCCTCTATCCATGAGGGGACAAGATGCATGGATTACTGGGATCCCCCACACATTATGGAAAATCATGCGGTGGCAGTGCGCCAACCTTTGTATGAGAGGATGCTGGTTCACACGGTTTACCTAAACAGGCACACAGTTTTTAGTAACCATACACCAATCATGCACTGCACAATATTTGGCCTCTTTTCTACTACTTTAATTTCCGAAACCCCCATGACATACCTAAAACTTCCCATACTCTCAATAATTACTTTGTTAGCCAAAAAAGGAAGCCTAAACCTAATTTAAACAATGACATACCTCCACGAAAGGTCAGGATCTTACATCCCATATATTTTATAGTAATAATAAGATTTTAGTGTAGTGAATACACAAAATTTACTATTTTAGGATTGTTTGGATAGATTTAAATGTAGGTATATGATGAAATAAAATGATAGTGGATGGTTAAGATGATTAACACTTCATTACAAAAACTCTATTTTATTACACATTAATCATTCATAGAGTGCTATTTTATAAACACCAGAACACACAAGATAAGTATATATATGTTGGAATGATATTTTATAAGGCATTTTTTAAACTATATTTCTCAATATATAGGAATAACTAATGACAGTGGGTAAAATTTTATAAGTGAGGTGGGGACAATTAATTAAAAGACATGAAAATATTTTATAATATATATATATATATATCAATCAATTCTTGTGTCTCCAATTTGGCATATTCTTGAAGATAATAATGATATTTTAGAAATAAATCCAACCAATGAGATTTATTCATTCTTTATCTTATTTTACTTGAATTAATAATATATTCTCAAATAAAATATATGTGATGTTATATTCAGTACAACTCACATAAAAAATTCCCTATAATTATAAAATATAATCATGTAATAGTATAATTAATCCAAAAAATATTTTTTTTGTTTTAAATATAAATTAATTAATTTTCAAACTACTTTCACAAATGTTGTGTTTTGTTTGGTAAAAATTTAATGAAATTATATCATCATGAAAAATTATAAATACATTTCAATATTAAAAATATTTTATTTATCTTTAAAACAAAAAATTAGATAATTTTAGGTTTATTTATTCTATTGAATACATAATATTTATATTAAAATAAATTTAGTGACATTTTCTATTTATTCATTACCTAAAATAATATAAATGTAATTATCAAAGGAAAATAACAAAAAAATCCATGTTTCTGAAATATGATGGGTTTAGTTGAAACACAATAATATAATGAAATATTTTAGTGTTTTGAGTTAGTTTTATGACATATCCCATAGTTTAGAACCTGTTAATCCCATTTTACCTTTTATGGAGGTCCCTAAATTTTACTATGATTAATCTTCATTATGAGTGTAATTGAAATTCACTATAAAAGAATTGATATCTGGTGATTATAATTATTGAAATTTTCATTTTGGATTAATTATCTAAAATTTATAAAAATTAATTTTCATATAAGTTCAAAAAATTCTATAAAAAACAATTTTTAGAAAAATGAAATTTTACTATATGAGAAAATTTTACTCTAAAATCTTGTATAATGTTGATTCCTATGTAAATAATTGGATTTTATGAAATCAAAGTATAAATAGTTGTCCTTAAAACCCTATGACCAAAATGGAATCCTGTGACTATGTGATTAAAATAAATGAAAAAAAATTTGTTTTTTATTTTCATAAAATCATTGCCAACATTTCCAAAATGTAAAATATTGAATTATATTAATAAAATTATATATTTAAATTCATTATATAATTTTATAAAAAAAATCTATGAAAATAGATTCATAAACTACCAGGATATTCTTATATCTAGATAATTTCATAATAATGATAACATTTTTAAAATCTATATTTTTCAATGTTCGCCCAAAAAGTAGTTATTTTTTAAAATTCAATAAATTGAAAATAAGACAATTATGAAATTTTGAGACAAAAAAATCTATTTTTATCTTATTCAATACATAATATATACATATTTACATTTAAATGAAAATATACAGTGAATTGTTTTATAGAAATATGATACTTGAAAACATTAACTATTCTTAAACTTATGTTATTTAATTCATATCACTCGAATAGAGTACTTATTTCCAAGGAACTGATTGGTAAATATTTATTAAAATTATTATATATATATATAATAATGAAGTTACACTTATATGTACTCTTCATTCAAATTAATTCTTCATTACTATCAAAATTAAATAATAATATTTCTATATTTTATTATAGTTCATTTATGATCAGTGTTATATGTATCACATTCTATCAAAAAACAGTACTCAAAAAATCATTGAGTATTATATTCTCCCCTCCCGACAAAAACATTCCTCACAATTTTAAATCATATGGACCATATCATGAAAAAATAAAATAAGTTACCATGAATATTAATTTCTATGTTTAGTATAGGGAACTTATTATTTCATAAATAAATATTTTTAAATAGTAAGTGTACATTTATAAGACAAAAACTTCTAAATGTGTTTTTAGATGCCTATGTTTAAAGTTGAGGAATATATTCGTAAAAAAATAGATTTATTAATATTATATTACATGAGTTTTAGGACTTAAAATAAAATATATGTTACAAACTCATCCCTCCAACAATACCCCTCCTAGGAAGACAATGAGGATGATTGATAATGGCCCCTGAGTTCTACCACCTGTAGGCCCTAGGATGGTGACTAAAATAGAGGGTATAAAAATATCAGAAATGGGATTCATTAACCTCTTTAAAAATAAGACCAGGTAATGAGATTTCATTGATCAGTCAACTCCATAACATAACATAAGATAAAGGAAACCAAAACCATCCCTCAATACATGTATAAAGTAAATAAATATACATAAATGTCGAAGAAATAAAGAGCAAAAACAAAAGCTATGAATGTTACATAGTAACACCCCAAATTTCTGAGATTGTAATGTCTGGAACGGTCTACGTAGTCCTCCTAGAAACCAAAAATATAGGTTTTATATACATGGGGTGACCATACAAGTATACTCACTAGTATTTTTTAGGAATTTCATGATCTTGTGAAATAATAGTACTAATGCACTAGTGAAAAAATAGAAAAACCGATAACATAAAAAAAGGTCAACTAATGAAACTCATCCTCCCTAGGTCTATATGCCAATTAACACATCATAATATTATTATGTAATAAGAAACATGTCTAAAAATAGGTACTCCATTCCTCTTTCCCACTAGTTTTCCCCTCTCACACCAAAATATTTTGCATCATAGAACTCCCATATCTTTTTAATAGTTACACTTCTAGAACACACATGCGCCATCAAATCATTAAAAGACACTCATGAGAAGCCATCACATATTTCCTAAAAACACCTGGTCCATCAAATCACATCATATCCCTCCAAAATACACTTGGACCATAACATCACATCTCAAACACTATTATAACCAGAATAGTAGGGAATCATTAAAATGGTGGACATAGACCTCATTACCTCCTCAAACCATGCACAACACCCGCCATAAGTCCTGTCATAGAACATCAAAACAGTACACTTTTTATTTAAGTCTACCATATCCCAAAGAATTCAACATCTCCAGGAAGAGAGAGACTGAAAGGGGGGATAATCGTCCATCAATATTCATCAATGAGTTTATTGGAAAAACTAAAATTATATGGGTGTCTACATATGGTGTTGTACATGGGTGGGGTGTGTATAGAAGTCACAATGAATATATATATATATATATAATAATACACATAAGACACACCTATGTTTTTACAACCAATGAATGAACCATCTCAAAACATTACCATCCAACCTCACAAAACTGCCTCATTACATCACTCAATGCCCAACACTACACAACATGAAACAAGCGACATTCCAAAATTCACCTTTAATTTCATGTCAAAACCATTATTAATAATTCCCAATATAATATAATTTAATTCATTAAACCTGTTCATTTTACATCACATTCATTTCATTATCTCCACCCACTGTTTTACATTTTAGAACAACCATTTAGTGCACACATTACATTTTATTTAAAAGTTCTTTATCAACTTCGACACATTCTATTTCAATTCATAATTTACATTTAATTCCAATAATACTCAAGATACTAACAAAACACATCAAAAAAATTATACCAACCAACATTCCCATTCCATCAAGACCCCACACTACCACCATTTTACAATAATAGCTTCCACCTCATCACATACACACACAAAACATCCCACATATATGTGAATCCTCTCTCTCATCCCTAAAATATAACATAAACACACATCACCACTACACATCATAGCCATGCATCACATTAACACATCATAACCATGAGTCACAATAATGTTCTCTTTATTCACATGTTAATTTCTAGATTTTTCAAGGTGAGTTTCAACACTTAAACTTATTTATTTTATGTGAATTGTCATAGCAGCCATATTTTTAGAGAAACTTTTTTATTATCTAGATATAATTGGTTCTACAATTACTTTTTTGGTTTTAAAAAACAACCACACAAAAAGTGTTGATAAAATATTCCGATCACATCACAGACATGGCCCCCAAGAACCAAAATTTTCAATGAGGTTATAAACTTATAAAATCACTAAATAAAATCATTTAAAAAGATAAAAAAGCATGATATTTAATCACCTTACCATTAAATGTAAATTAAACCCAAATATTTATCACAAATTTGGATGATGTAAACTATATTACAAAAATATAACAATAGTATAACCCCTTATACATTGTATATTAAATGATAAATTAAGGCTCCATTATCAAAAATAAAACATTTTGATTTTATACACAAATTTGAATCCAAAGGAAGGACACCAATGAGTAAAAATTGAAGAATAAAAACCTTAACAACCTTGAATACAACTAACAGAACACTAAATTATCAAAATAACATCAAAATCATTGATTCTTCTGACAACATCTCCTTCCCAAATAATAGATACAAAGAAAACTGTTGGATGAGAAGGATGAAACTCACTTAGAAACATCGAAGATTGATATCCTAATGACGTGGTTGAAATATACTAAAATGATTTGAAATAAAAATAATTAATTCCCATGTTTCACTGATGAAAAGATAAAAATATTGAAACACTAATCAGTTTATAAGGGTTTTTATAATTTTTTACTAGTATGTTTAACATAAGTCCACAATGAAACCCTTAGGACCACCCTATAGAGAAGTTGAAAACCAAAGGGATAATGATGTGTGACCCCTCATAATTTTATAGAACTACTGGAAAAAGAGGCTCTAAGTTCATATGTTATATCCATACCTTTGTTTGATAAAATGGAGGAAGACACCACGACACAACCAAGAACACTACACCACAGACCCCCAATACCCAGGAAAAGGACAATGATGTAGCCAAGATCTCTATGCTCTATGAACAGAGAACCATGAATGGGGATACATCACTTACAATATCCATGGTCCAACTACCCTAAATATTCCAAAATGAATAAAACTAATCATTATACTACTACAACGTAGTCTCTTTCCCACATAATAGTAAAAGGAGGAGCACTCACCTCTACCTGAGCTACCATACTGCAGCTAATCCAGAATAGTCAGCTATATGAAAACACCTTCCCTAGACACCCATTGTTGCCTTCATCCTATCCATTCCAAAGCATCTACTCGTAATTCTCATCCCCAAACATCACATAGAATATATCTCTTCAAACTCCAAGGGAATTATCCAACACATCTATCACCAAAATTATAAAAATGTAACATCTCATAGAGTCTGAGACATCACATAAGATACCTCTCAAACTACTCTCATTCCTGATAATGAGTGCCTTTCTATAATGAAAAATGGAAGAAGTGATCTAAACAACCATCCCATGAGATACTTATCTACCATGTAATTACTATGATATGAAAAAACCAACCAAACACACCAATACAATATGAAATCATCCATAATACATTTCACACAACCACAACACCGCACCACATTACCATGTACACCAATAGTCAAAACACCACACCATTAAACCATTAGAAAGAAATAAAACTTATCTAGTAACCACCATAACCACCACCTTGAAATCAAAACAATCCAAACCAATGATCACCAAAACCTTCACACATCAATTAAAAAAGTACAAGAAACAAGGAATTTTCTATCCCATGAAAAGTTATTATCATCTTCAGGAGGAACTAACTCACCTGTATGGTTTAATTTGGTAAATTAATAACACATATTAATTAGGAATCATGTGTTAACCTCTCTATGTGATTAATTACATACTAATAATCACATAAAAAATTGATGATAACATCTCATAAAACCAAAAAATTCAAACATTACATCATCAATGAAAATCATATCAATGAAAAACTAAAAACAAATCTAGGTAATGGGAACTCATTTGCATCACTCACTTCCAAGTACTCTCCTCTAATCCACCATGCCTTTACAGCATACAACCGAAAGGAATGGTCCATCCATGTATCAGTATTTCCAGATGGTCCTGGATCTCTATTGTTTACTCCACAAACATCACATCATCCCAGATATTCAATAATCCCTAGTCAATGGAATGAGAGACATCCTGAAGATGCTGACAGATCTAAGGGATGTGAAATATTCCATGAATCTAGGATTGTTTCGATTGTAGTTTTGTTCAATATTCCACCTCACTAATGTTCCCCATAACTAATAATCACCTAAAAACCAATTTAAGAGAATACCACATTCCCAAAATTTATTACCCACATCATGTGGATACTCTAAAGAATGCACAGTCTCCAATATTGAACTCTAAGGACCTACTCCTATGATCATCATAATCATTATTCAGTTATATATTTCAATCATCCTCTCATAGCAAACCTAATCCTTCTATTTCATGCTCTTCCCCATATTAGGAATGAGTATAGAAAACTCCCCTACCTCAACTTAGCATAGTGGATAATGACCTGGTCACTTATACAATGCCTCAAATGTTTCCTGAAAATGGATAAATGATAGCTATTTTATAGTAAAAACAAACCATAGGAAATTATTTTTCCCAAGATCAAAAAAATTATAAGATTAATGCTGAAAAAATATCCCTAGTGTCTGGATAGTCTACTCTATCCACCTATCCATCAAAAGGTGGATCATAGTGATGATTAGAAACATAGTTCCAAAATAAAGATTCAATACCCAATATACTCACAAGTAAAATGAGTGTTTATATCTAAAAAATTAACCTAGGTACTACATGCAGATGCACCACATCATCCACATAACTCCTTGAAAAAACATCAATGGAACATGACTCCTTGATCACAATGAAGTGATAAGATTTCATCAATCAATGCATGATTCTCCATATATAATCACAACATACCTAAGATATGGGTAACCCCATGATGAATTCTATTGATATGTCATCCCATTTTTACTTGATAATATCCAAAGGATGAAAAAACTTCTAGGAAAATAATGATATACCTTTACCTATTCAAAAACCAAGAACCAAGACTTAATCTCTGCCACTGCCCATTTCGTCCTGGGCCATAAAAAATAAAACCAAGATGCACTGAACATCTTAAATACCCCATATTTTATCTTCATAGGTGATTTTTGACACTCATTATATAACCCCTCACATATCTCCACAATAAAAAATGTGCTCCCCAATGATGTAATGTTACCACAAATTTAGTGCAAATAGAACTGCTACCAACACCAGGTCCTATGAGGAATAGTTATTCTCATTGGGGTGTAACTTCATATATTCATAAGTGACTACTTCATTTGACTATTATAATACATTACCCATGAAAAAATGGGAAGAATAACAGAACAACTCAAACAACACCACTTGCATTAGGAATTGGTGAACCAAATCACTGATAAACTACCCCTTTATCTATTCAAATGCCTCCACACATTGATCATTCTAAACAGAACCCTGGTTTTTCATAGTAAAAAAGATTAATGGTGTTGTAGTCCATGAGAAATCAGATTCTATACTCTTTTAATATCCCTTGAGAACTAGGAAACTATGAACCACCGCCATATCCTTGGGAACTTTCCATGTAAAAACTACCTCGACCATTTACTATTACATGACCACACTCTTCTAAGACACCACATTCCCATGGATATTCACCTCTAATGTCTATAACATACAATTGGAAAACATCCAATAGAGTTAGTGTTGTCAAATAACTGGAAAGATAGTCATGAGATAATCCAAATAAATACCTCAGATATCAATTATATCAATATGTTATTGATGAATTTGACTATAAAATGGTTTAGTAATTCAAGGAACATGGATTTAATTATCCCCCTGAACACAAATGGTGAATTCGTAACACCGAATGACATGACCAAGAACTCTAAGTTCCCATATTTTCACTTCAAGGTAGTCTTTGATAAATACACCTCCTTCACCCTCTCCAGGCGATATCCATAACAAAAATTCTTCTTATAAAACTAACTAGTTCATCTGTACTAGTTGAAAATATCAAAAATCCCCTATAGGGGGTATCAAATTTTAATCATCGTCTTATTCAACTTCTGGTAGTATATACACAACCTTAGACTTTAATCATTCTTCTTTTTAAATATAACTAGCGCACCCCTGATGAAAACATATTCTTAATAAAAGGTTTCTATATTAGATATTCTATCCAAATAATCATATTCTACAATATAGAAGGATTAATTTGATAAAGAGACATCAAAATCAGAGAAGCACCAGGCTATAAGTCTATACCAAACTCAACATTATATTTGGGTGAAATATAAAAACCTATTTATGGAAAACAAATAGGAACACATAAAGACCTTAAGATCCTCCATTATACCTACATACACCAATTACATAGACTAATTTTATATAATATAATAAATGGGTTCCACAAATTCTCTACCCAAATGAATAATCTACTCACAAACAAAAACCACACATAGGCCATCCACATCTGAGAACATTACCCTTCTCTGAAAGAAGTTGATATAATTCCACATATAAATCAACTAGGTGATGTTAAATTTGACATCATATGAATTTTAACATGATTAAATTCACACACATCTGATGTGGAATGATCATTAGTTAACAACCCTTTCACACATTAAACAATCTAGAATTCCCTCATATTCGTGTTGTCAACAATAGGGGCATGGGAAGCCACTAAAATAATATTCTTAGATGAGGGACTAGAGCATGTGAAACTATGTAGTGTGAATAAAATATAACAAATAAGTCATAAATAAGGGTATCCAAAAAGATGAGCACACCATAAACAATATCTGGTCCCTCTAGCACCATTGCCTCCACTACATGAGTCTAGCCATGCTCAACTCCACTACCACTACTACAAAACATGCCTTTCACAATGATGTCCTTTATCACTGGAAGAAAAAAGCACCAATAAATGTAATCTTTATCTGTGTTTTTTAGCAATGATAAAGGGTACCCTTTATTAGCACTTTATTTTTACCATTGATAAATGGTCACTTTATTAGTGCTTTATATTTAGTGCTGATAAAGGAAAACCTTTATCAGCACTTTATTTTTAGCAACCATTAAGGGATCATTTATCAGCGCCTTTTTAACACAGTTAAAGGTCTGAAAATTTGAAATAATTAAATAAAAAAATGAGTTGATGAAAAAAATATTAAAATTTTATTAATTATATTATTATTGATAAAAATGAATAAACTCGTTATAGTATATATAAATTATAAAAACTATTAAATTTTATATATTAAATATATAGATATATGTAAAATGAAAATTAAATAAAAAAATTAAAAATAAGTAATTTTAGAAAAATATTGAAAATTTTATTAATTAAATAATTATTAATAATGTTAACAAATAATATTTATTAAATATATATATATATATGAATCTATATAAATATGATTTATATAATAAAGATATTTATTATTTTACATTAAATATTAATATATTTATTGAATAATGATTTATAATTAATAATTAATTTGAATTAAAAATACTGACTAATTTCATCAAGTAATGGACATAATTGAATATCATTTTATTTTTCAATTTAACAAATATCATACATGTGTTATATTGATTTTGCATACATATACCTAATTAATTCATTTTTATATACAATTCTTACACACAAATATTTATGAAATTAATGAAATCTTATACAAAAACATGTATAATATTTTTTGTAATTTCTTCAAATTTTTTTATCTATTTTAGAATTTAATTATAACATGACACATTTAATATATTATGCATTGAATCGTTAAATTTTATTTACTTATTTTCAATATTATTATATTTAGGTATTATTTATTCATTTTTAATATGTTTTATTTTTTTTATTTTTTTGTGAATTTAATCAATTTCAATTATTTATTATTTATTTATTTATTTATTCTGTTTTAATATTTTCAAAATTGATTCATATTTATTTCAATATATGTCCATATTTTGTTAAAAATTTATATTTAATCAATAAAACTTATCTATTTTTTTAAAAATTTTTATTATACTCATTAACAATTACTTAATTTCACTCATTTTTAACATGCATGCACATAACATTAAATATTCATTAATAATGTTAAATATATATTTGTGAATAAATATTTATAAAAAAATATATTTATAAATGTTTATTTATAATATTTATACATTTATTATTATAAATAAAAAAATATTATTTTTTTAAAAAATATTTATATAATTATAAATAAATATATATATATATATTAAATAATTATAAAATTGTAATAAATTTTTCTAAATAATTAATATAATTAATATATTTATATTTATATATATATTTAAATATATATAATGATATAAATATTAATTTTTTTGAAAAGTATTTATATAATTATAAATAAGTAATTATATATTTAAATAAATATAAAAATATAATAAATATATTAAAAAAAAAATATATTCACTATTTATATATATTAAATATATATATATATAGTTATTTAAATATATATAATTTGTTATTTATAATTATGATTATAATTATAATTATAAATCATTTATCAGTGCTTAAGTAATAAGTGCTTATAAAAGAAATATTTATCAGCATTAAAACTTTAGCACTGATAAAAATTGATTTTATCAGTGTTTTGTTAGCACTGATAAATCTTTATCATTATCAGCACTAATGAAGATTCCTTTTATCAGTTCTTATTAACTTTACGCTGATAAAATGTATTTTTATCTGTGCTTTTTTGGAAGCACTGATAAACGTGTCCCAATTTATTTTAAGAAACCTAACCATCACAAACCAGTCTAGGATAAATAAAGATCTCCACAGAATCCACCTACTACTAGTGCTCCTTATTGTCAAATCCAAGATAAAATCTAGGCTAGAATCTAGGCTCCAACTATTCCATGTCTCGAATGATTCATGGGTCAAACAAAACCATGGATCGAATAAAATCTGAGTTTTTCGATATCTCTTATTTCCCTCAGTTATTAATTGAACCTTCTCATCCGACATTTTTGAATCCCAACAACACCAATTGTACTATCCTATAATAAATAAAATCCAAAATTCATCATTTTTAGTTATATTGAAGTATCTTCTTCCCCGATATCATGAGGCTCTCATTGGGAAACATTTCGTATTGTGTAACTTGAAATATATCAAACTCAATGTTGGGTCATGTTTTTTGTGGTATAATAGGATCCCAATACCTATTTTTCGTCACATCTACCTCTTTTCAATAATCAAATTTTTAAAAAAATCACATATATAGCGGTAGGTGTTGCCATTGGTTTGGAATATTCCATTTTTAATTGGTTGGGAACCTATTTTTCATATTTTGATTCTGAAATTAATGTGTTGTGATTTCCTTGATAAACCTATAAACCAAGGAAAATGTTTAAATCACCAATCATATAAATCTCAATATCATACCTCATATGATCCACAAGAAATTTCATTGTGCATTGTCCAATCCTCAAATATCATGTCTTCGACATATATGAGTTCCAACATCCTTTGATAATTCTTCTTCTTGATGTAGAGGTTGTGATCAACTCTACCTCAGTAAAAACAAATCTTTCTTAGGTATTAATCCAATCTTATATACATGTTCCTCATTGATTTATTTATCTTATACAAATAATTATATAATAGGCACACCATTCTCTCATTTGTATCTATAACAAACCCATCCAGTTTCTCAATGTACACTCCCTCCTTAAGAACTTCTTTAAGGAATATTGATTTAATATCCATTTGGTATAATTTTAACTACATTTGAACTGAAATAGAAAGGAAAATTCAAATAGTTTCCAACCAGAATATGGGAGTAAATTAATCATACATAGAGATGAATTTGATCTAGGAAATCCCCTTTCACACTATCCATTCTTTATTTTGAGCCACTTTTCCATAGTCAATGAATTTATTACAAAACACCCACTTGGTTATAATAACAATTATTTCTTCCATCCGTGGTGTAATTTCTCATATCCCATTGTTCTTATTTGGATCAAGCTCCTCGTGCATAGATTTGATCCAATTGTCATCATTGTCAGCATCTATAAAGTATTAAGGTTCTACTTGTGAAAAATGAGGTTTTTTGTAGAGTCTTACACCTGTGGTTTTTTACCAAAACTATCTGATCACTAATGACATTTTACTAATTGATTTTAGTCTTTCTTGTATTTCATGCTATTTAAAATCATTCTTCAGTTTCCTCATTATCAATGTCTTATTTTCAGTATCCCATATCCCTATGTTCTCCCCACATTCTATGAAATTAAACAATAATTTTCTCTGATGTTTCATCATTATTTTTATTATTAACAGTATCCCAATTCTGATGAGTAAAAAATATCAATCAATTTTCTCATGTCATCATAAAAATATGTCAATCCACCCTTTTAAGTACATATTGAATTATCTCATTATATAATATGATCAATTTTTCACTAACAAAAATAAATTCCCTATTTTAAAAATGATTAACATAAATTTTTACCAACCTCAAATCAGAAAAACGGTTCGGCTAGTTTTTTATACCTTTGTAAAAATATATTCATCTTTGAAATGATAACCAACTCATTAATACTTCTTAAAAATCACTTAATTTCTTTCAGAACACATTTAATAAAAATTATATATATTTTACTTTAATCCATCTAAAAATAGATCATTATTTAACATTACCTTTTGGTTACACCCTTAGAAATATTTAATTACAATTCATGTAATTCTCGTAAATGGGGGGCATTACCTTTTTTAGAGAACACAATGGAGTAAAACTATCACACTCATCAGTTTCATTTCTTGAACAATTATTATTCCAATTTTTTTTACTTAGGACTCATCCCTCATCTCTTTTATGTTTCTTGGATGACTCTAAGCAGTAGTTATCCATCTTTTAGTATTTCAAGAAACATTGGTGCGTGTCCATAAGAGATAGAGGATGAGTTACAAACAACAAAATGTAATGATAACTATTTGGAAGATGACCTGATGAAGAGGATATTTGTCTATAACTTTCAAATATGGATGAATTCATAGGATAACACCAATCATAGTGGAGTAATTCTTTTCATAAATTCAATTACACATTTTCTTAAAAGCATACTAAAATTATTAGCAATAATCAAATGTGAGGTTTCCCTCACTAGAATTATCTATAAATTTAACCTCTAATAATGAATTTATTATGTGAATTATGTTATTTATTGTAAAAAATGAATATTTTATGAACCTAATAGGATGGATATGAATCAATAATGGATTCACGGTAATCATTTGACAAAAGAGTATGAATATGGTGTCAATGAGTTCTTCAATTTTTCAATAGATCATGCATACGACCCTTATAAAATCCTTTTTCAATGTTTACATTGTTATTATTCAATAGAAAATTGTCTAGAATAGTTGGAAGAACATTTGATTTGTCATAGAATAAGTTATACCTAAAACGTTTAGACTAGTCATGGGGAAAATTGAACATGCACACTAATTGGGATGATACTGTGGTTTATGAATCATTTGATATGAGTACCCATGTAAATAATGATGGATATCGCATGGAAGAAATTAATATTTCAATTGAAGTTGAACTTCTTGATTGTGAAAAGTTGTTTGATAAGTTAAATAGTTTATCTAAGAGACCATTATATTCTAGTTGTACTAAATAGACAACATTTTTAGTTGAATTGATGTTATATAATCTGAAATCTAACGTGGATGGAGTGACACCAGCTTTATAGAACTAATTGGTCTCCTAAATGATATGTTACCATAAGAAAATAAACTAACATTTATAATATATGATTTTAAAATAATGATACAATCAATGGTTATGATCTCTAAAAAATACATACTTGTCCAAATGAGAGTATATTGTTTTGAAGGGCCCATGAATCACTCATTAAATACCCTAAGTGTGATGCATATTGATGAATGAAAAATGAATCAAGTCCTTATAGTCTGTATAGAACATTCATATCATTCCATAGTTTAGAAGAATGTATGGATGTAATGAAAACATGAGACAATTGACAAGGAATCCAGATACAAGAATTAAATATGGGAACCTACATCATCTAATAGATTCCCCTATGTGTAAGAAAATTGATTACGAGTATCCTAAATTTGGAAATGAGATGAGAAACATTTATCTTGGGTTATCTATAGATGGAATAAATCATTTTGGTGTACAGAGTAGTACTCATAGAATATGGATCATTGTATTGGTAAATTATAATATTCCTCCATTTTTATGCATGAATCAAAAATATATTATGTTTTCTATGCTTATATATGGACCAAAGAAACATGATAACGATATTAATGTCTATTTGGCTCCATTGATCAATGTTTTGAAATTTATGTGGGATAAATTTGTTACAATGTATGATTCTCATATAAGTTTAGAATTCACAATGAGGACCATGTTTTATGGGATGAAAAAAGAATTCCTTGTTTATGGAAATTAATTAGGCTATATAAGTAATAGAATTTTGGGGTGTATCATTTGTAAAAAACAAAAAAAATTAGTTCTGTTGAAAAATTCATTGAAGACAGTGTTTTTAGGAAATTTTAAATTTTTACCTCGATGTCTTAAATAACATTAATGGATGACGACATTCGATTGGAATATCGAACAAGGTATATCACCTTCTCCAATAATGGGTGATCAACAATTCGATAAAGTAAAATATATTAACATTGTTTTCAGTAAACCATTTTCAAAAAACCTTATTTAATGAGTTTTTAAAGAGAGATCAATTTTTTTAATTACCATAATATTATTGTGTGTATGTAATATATTTCATTGATTTCATGCATATAGAAAAAATGTATTTAATAGTGTTATTGTAATGTTACTAAATGTTCTTGAAAAAACTAAAGATGACATCAAGACTAGGTTGTACATGATTGAAATTGGGATAACGGGAGAGTTGGCACCAGTGCAGTGTAAAGGGTTAAATTTTCTTTCCTTAGCTACTTAGACTCTATCTAGATAGGAAAAATTGCAATTTTATCTTTTCCTATATAGTGTAAAAGCTCTATAGAGTTATTAATAAAATATTAATAATGTTTTTTCAATGACTAAATTGATGATTCAAGGACTAAAATCACATGATTGTCATGTTTTGATGAAATATTTAATCCTTGTTACTTTCTGTTACATTCTTCCTAAAATTGTACAACATACATGAACAATACTCTACTTTGTTTTCAAATCCATATTCAGTAAGTTGATAGACCTGGTGAAGTTTCCACTAATTAATAATAAGGTTGCATTCATATTGTGTCAATCAGATATACTAATTCCCACCATTGTTCTTTGGTATAATAGTCCACCTGATGGTTAACTTGGTTAAAGAGGTTCAACTATTTGGTCATATCCATTACCGATAGATGTACCCCATAAAATGGTATATGAAAATTCTAAAAGGGTTTGTCAAGAATCAAAGTAATGCAGAAGGTTATATTACAGAATGATATATTGTTGAAGTAACTATTGAATTCTATATTGATTACCTATCAGATGTTGACAACCTCAGTATCCCAAATTATCGTCAGAGCAGATGCCTTGTGGGTGAACGGATTTTCTAAATAGATGTTGTTACAATTGTCTTAACAGAGCAGAAAAAATTTCACCATTACATTTTACACAATAGTGAAGATTTTTATCCATATATGGATCCCACAATCAAATTTTTAGAGATTTTATCCCAACAAGCGATGAAGGATGGATATCAAATACACATAATCTACAATTTATAGGATGGTTTTGAGATCAAATTTATAAGGATTTATCTGAAAATATTAATTCAATTGTTTATAGACTTCAATGGATAGCCAAGGGACCAAATGAAAATGTTATATCTTACACTAGTTTTGTAATTAGTGGTTATATGTTCTATTCAAAAGAACACGATGAGCACAATACGATGATAAATTATGGTGTTATTCTTGTGGAAGAAGTGATGCAAATATCTGGTTCCAAGGATAGAAATCCAATTTATGATAATATTCCATATATTGGAATTATCAAATAGATATACGAGTTGGATTATACAAGATTTCAACTGTCGATTATCTGTTTCAAATGGGTTGACAAGATGAGTGTAGTGAATGTTGTTGGAATGATCTTTGTGAAGACGCGTTTCAATGTGGAAGGGGGAAAAAGATGATCCGTTCATAATAGAATCACAAGTGGAGAAAGTATTTTATGTCTCATATACAACAAAAAATAATTGGTCAATTGTCATGTTGGTGAGTAAAAAAAATTACAGGTCAGATGAAAATTCAATCAAGGATGACCCTAGTTAATGTTGGCCCCAAAGTATTCAATGTCTTATACATTTGAGGGGATGACAAAGAGGGGATTTGGATTCTCAATAGAGGAACCAAATCCCTAAAACCGTTAAAAAATAAATTGTTTTGAATGAGAAGTTAAAAGTATTTTTTTAATATATTATATTTTTCCTCATAATATTATATGTTCTCTACTGCATTAACATAATCTAAATTAACTATTTGACTACTCATGCAGATAATTTATTTTGCACATAATGATATTACTAATCACTGAGAAGAAAAAAATATAACAAATTAAACCCTCGGAGAGGATGTAAAGGTAATGTTATGATATACTTTCTCTATTTTGAAATACAATTTTATAATGAAATATTGATTTAATTTTCATTATTACATAAATAGTTCATTTATTTTAGGATATTTATCTCTATATTTCATACATTTCTTCATCAAAACTTCAATATAATTCTTCTCCCTTATATCCTTTTCACCCCTACAGTGTTTCTTTTATCCCTATCCTTAAAATTATCTCTACTACCTTTATAGGAAGAGAAACGACACTTCCTCTACTTCATCACAAGAGGTAATATTAATGTTTTTACATTAAAATCATTGTCCATATAAATAATGTATTATTTCATATTTCTGTTTAATTAATTTCTTTTCAGTATTACTAATATAAGAATTTTTTTCTTATATGGGTGAATTCTTTTGTTTGAGATAGGGTGTTCTGTCCATCTTTCTTGCCTTTCAGCACCAAAAATTCTATATAATTATTCACCCACAAAACCTTTTCACCCCTATAGTGTTAGAATTTATCAATTTCCTTCAAGTTCCCTATATTTCTAAATCATAGAGGTGATCTTTATATTTTCAAAGGAAAATCATTGTCCATATGATTAATTTATTTTTTCATATTTAATTTTAATTTAATTTATTATATTATTACTCGAATAATTATTGTTTTCTTATACACGTGGATTATTTTATTCTATCATGCAAATGAGATAATGAAAATAAGGAATTGCATCAAGAATGCATACAACCATCATGAAAAGGTGAATTACTACTACTTATTTAATTAATTTTTTCATCATTTTATCTACTATTTATTAGTAAAATTCCTTTACTTTTTGATCTATTAATTATTTAGTTTTTTTTCACAAATATTTTGGGAAGTCATATATTTCTTTAAACCATCTGCAACGAGTCACAAAAGGGATAAAATGTTCCAAAATACCAATTTTACCATGATTTACATTATCTTTATTTATTGATCTTCCAATATTGTACATTGACTTGATGTTATTAGCTGAAAAACCTTTCTCATTATTAAAATACAGAATATTAGAGGAAGGTTATGTGACCATTCTGGTAACTCCTCATAAAATAATGGGAATATGAGATTCCTATGATATTCTAGCTATTAGAAATGATATTGGGTTTCCAGCTGAGAACATCGAGTCAACATGCAGTGTTGGAATTTCGATAAATAAATACATTGGAAATACTAGTCACATTGGTATTTAGAATCTTTTTAGAGACATTGGGATGTGTATTAGTTTTCCACACCTTAATCTGACCCAAGGTGTGACCGCTATAGACCAAAATACTTCTTTTTATTTAAAATTGATATTATTTTCAGTACAAAAGGCAACTAACATACTCAAAATTGAGAAAATATATAATTATAATTTCAATACATTAATAAATTATCCATAATTCATTTGGGATGTGTAGGAATCAGTCGTACCTCAATCTGGTGCACAGTGTGTCCCGTATGAATCAAAGTGCATCTTTTTAAATAAAATAGGCATCAATTTTAGTAAAAATGAAAATTGAACTACTCAAAAATGACCAAATACATTCATATAATTTTAATACTTTAGGTAAATGATCCATACGTAATCTATGATGTGTAGGAATCATCCACACCTCAATCTGATATATGATATTCCTTTTATGACTCAATGTGTCTGTTATCAGTTTAAAATTGATATTTTAGTTCAAAAAGTGTCACTCACTAAAACCCAAGAAAATACACTTATATTCTATTGATAATTTATGTAATAAATTCAAAAGTCATTATTTACGTTTAGGAATCATTTTCAAATCAAACTAACACATAATGCGAACTATATGTGTCAAAGTGTGTGTTTCTAGTTTAAAATGAAATTTTACTAAAAAAGACAATAGACAGTCCCAAAACTGATAAAACACATTTTTATTGTTTTTATACTTTATTACAATGATCCATATGTCATTTGATATGTGACGTAATTATATTATCCTCAATTGGATGAATGGTGCGACTTGTATGACTCTACATAAGTCTTTTTAAGTAAAATTAACATCAATTTTAGCAAAAAGGAAAACTACCATAATCAAAACCAAGAAACATATTTCATAAGGTTTTTATAATTTAGTAAAACTATCCATTAGTCATTTGGGATGTTTATGAATTATCCACACCTCAATATGTTGCATTATGTGACCAGTATGACTCAAAGTGTCTGTTAAATGTTTAAAATGACATTCTAGTTCAAAAAATTTGACAAACTAAAAACCAAGAAAACATGCTTGTATTTCATGATAATTTTTTAAATTGATTCATTGATCATTTTTGACATGTAGTAATTAGTATCACGTCAAATTGATACATGATGGGATCGATTTTAGTCAAAGTGTGTATTTTCAATTTAAAATGACATTTTAGTAAAAAGGACAAGTGACGTACTCAAAAATGATAATATGGATTATGATTTTTTTATACTTTAATAAAATAGTAATTAATAAATTTTAGATGTGTATGAATCATCATAACCTTAATAAAACACATAGTGTGATTGGTATGACTCGAAGTGTGTCTTTTTATTTAAAAGTGACATCAATTTTAGTAAAAAGGAAAATTATCCTACTCAAAACCGAGAAAAATCATTCATATTATTTTGATACTTTATAAAAATGATACAAATATCCTTTGGAATATGTACGAATCAACCGAACCTCAATATTACACATGGTGCGACCAGTATGACTCAATGTGTCTCCTATCAATTTAAAAATGACATTTTAGTTCAAAAAGTATCACTCACTGAAAACTAATAAAATGAGCTAATATTTTCTTGATGATTTAGGAAATTTATTGATAAATCATTTATGATGTTTATAAATTAGTCTCATGTCAAACTGAAACACTATGTGATCGGTATGAGTGAAAGTGTGTGTTTCTTGTTTAAAATGACATTTCAGTAAAAAAGACAAGTGAAATACACAAAACTGAGAAAAGACATTATAATTGTATTGATAACTTAGAAAAATTATACCTATGCATTTTTGGACATGTAATAATCGGCCTAACCTCAATCTGTTTCACGGTTTGATCGGTATGACTCTAAGTGCGTCTCTTTATTTAAAATTGACATCAGTTTCATAAAAAAGGACAACTGACCTACTCAAAACCAAGAAAAAGAATTCTTATTATTTTTATAAATTATGAAAATGATCCATAAGTCATATGGGATGTGTAGTAATCCTCTTAACCTCAATCAAATGCACGGTGGGACTGGTATGACTCATTGTGTCAGTTATTTGTTTAAAATCGACATGTTTGTTCAAAAAGCACCACTCACTAAAAATTAAGAAAAAGAACTCGTGTTGTGATGATAATTTAGGAAATTGATTCACAAGTAATTTTTGGCATGTAAGAATTAGTCTCATATCAAACTAACACCTGATGTTATCGATGTGATTCAAAGTACATGTTTCGAGTTTAAAATGAAATTTTGATATAAAAGACAAATGACACACTCAAAATCGAGAAAACACATTAGGATTGTTTTGATACTTTAGAAAAATTATCCATAATCTGTTTTAGATGTTTAGGAATTAAAAACACCTTAATTAAATTCACAATATAAACATTATGACTCCAAGTGAGTCTTTTAAATATATGAGTATCATTTTATTTTAAAATGTGAATCACATCACCAAAACTGATCAAACGAGCATAGATTGTTTTCTTGTCCTTATATCTTCTATTAATTAATTAATTTCATCATAATTTTTATCTTATACTAATTTAGTTTATTTTTATATAGATAATTCTTGAATATGAACAAGAAATGGTGTGGTATAAAATAATCAACCGCAACTCAATCTGATACGCAACGTTCCTAGTATGACACAAATTTTAGTTTAAAATTAACACCTTATATAAATTTAATTTTTTATATCATTTCTAACAAAATTTTCCCACTTATAAAGGTGATTTTTTTTCTTGAGTAGGGGTTAGGATCAAAATACAAAGGAAAAATGATGTTTTTTAATATATTTAATAAATTTTACTTATATAACTGTATAAACCAATGTTTGAAATGGTTATAATATACTATTTCTCTTATTTTTTTGTTTGTAAATTTCATTTCATTTAAATTTTATATTAGTACTTTATTTTTCAAATTTCTTGATGTATTTGGTGCTGTGGTGTGCTATTATAGCACAATGCACTAGTGCTACAATGTGTTTCTACAATACACCGCAACATTCCCCTTTATCAGTGCTTATAGAAGCACTAATAAATGTAACCATTATCAGAACTTTTAGAAGAATCGATAAATGAATAATTTATTAGTGATAAATAAAATCACTAATAAAGGATCCCTTTATCAGTTGTTTTTTTTCATTGATAAAAGTCTTGGGCTTTTAATCTCACTTTGAATGTTACCACTTCTCTAACACTGATAAAGGCCATTTTTAGCATTGTTGAAGGCCTATTTTGTAGTAGTGTACCACTAAAAAAAATAAAATATCTTTATCTATTCTCATTATGAATTAATTAAACATGATCAAAATTCTAATTCTATCCTATAACTTATTTATCCCTCCTTGGTAGAGCATAATCCAGTTACGCCAGCTACTGAAATGGTCTCACTAGTAGCTACAGCTGAGGAAAAAGATAAAGATGTACACCCCAACCATAATTAGCATGACAAACCACTAGGAACTGATTAAAAAAATTTCTAAAGTCCCCAAATAAAAAACACTTTAGAAAAAATCTCATAGGAAAAACATGAAATCCACTTGTCTAAAATGATTAAATGAGATGTTTTTAAGGTGAACTCCCTGTTGGTAAAAACCTTGAAGACCCTAGAACCTGATACCTTACATTGAAAAATTTCTCCTCATAGAACCCTTTTATTTCCCCTCTCATGGTAAGCCTCTTCTTGGGTGAATGATTCTCATAACCAACACAAACATCTGAACCTCCACGTATTTCGACAATGTAATGGTGGTTACTGAAAACTAGATAGAAAGAGAGATTTCCTTCTCATGAAGTCATTCTCAAGACTCCTCATCATGAAAATTATCCTAGAGAAAATGAAATTGGTCATTGAAAATGGATCCCATCTCCCACACATACATAATCTCACACTAAATAGAGAGAAATTATAGCCTATTCACTACCTTCATGGATGACAAAAGGAACTCTACAAGGATCTCCTTCTGAAAGTTGACCCGTATAACATCTACCTAATCCTGCTCACCGGGATATAATTTCGACCACTAATGCATAAATCCCCACATTAGAAAAACTATAATAGAGACTCAGTACTCAATTGAGCCTTAGATCAAATTTAATGTGATCATAACCTACTCCAATAAACATTCTATCACTAAGTCATAAATTCCTCCCCAATACTTCCAGATATCCTATCATTAAAAGGAATAAAACGTTTTCTTATGTTGAGCATCCTTTTCAACTAGATCAGCACTATGGAGACCATCAAGATAAGACTTATAACCACTACCTACACCACACAGTAATGATGCCTAAGGGATATGTATAAATGGGGAAAAATCTATTCCTAATCATATTTAATTTGATTAGTATTTTTTTAGATTCATTTTAATTTTTACATAACCAATCTTTTAAAACATTATCTTATGTAACTCATAATGCATATACCTATTCTATTTCACTACCCTATAAGAAAATATTCCTCACTCGATCATTTAAAAGTCTCAGAGTCATTGCATCAGATAACTAGGGTCTCTAAAATCTAATCTACTAGCTAGTATTCAATAAATTATGTCACACATGATGATCAATAGACTGTATTCCTCGACAAACCCATAGAATCCTCATAGTACCTAACATTGAACTCGATCATATCCCTCAACCATTATTATGATACCAGTCTATAATGAAACCCTCCACAATTGTATCGTTAATAAGAAAAACTGATATAATAAAGATAATGATCCCCATGTACCACCTCTAATTGGACCTAGGTCGATGACTAGTACCTATGGTATAAAAATTTCACAAATAATAAGAATTTACCACTATAATAATAGGATTTAGAGATAGGATATTGATGATAAATAAACTCCATGAAATTACATAATATAATTGAAATGAATACCATCCTATAATGATTTTATAATTTTAATAGATATGCATAGAAGTCACCAAATAAATAACCAAAAGAAAATATAAGGCGATGACACAGTAACAATCCGAAGGTATGAGATAGTATGTTCCAACATGGTCCACATAGTCTTTATGGAAACAAAAAAAATTATTTCTTTAGGGTGAGAATACATGTATACTCATATAGATACTCAAATTCCCTCCTATACAGGGGAATGAATGATTTTAATGCCCCATTGAGGAAAAATGAGAAATAACAGTACATAAATAAGTCCAATAACCAAACCCATCTTCACCAATGATCACTCACCAAATAACACATCCTTATAAATATCATAATAAGAATCATATTGATAAAATTTTATCCCACTTCACTTTCCCATTGGTTTTCAAGCCTCACACCCCAACATCATATGTCTTGGTGATCCAATCTCTTCTATATAATAACCCTATATGAAAACACATGGGACGTCACATCATTCAAAGAAACCCATGTGAAACTGGACATCACATATCACCCAAAAATACCTAGGCCATTACATCATATCAAATCTATCATGAAGATACCTTGTCCATCATGTCACATCTCAACCGCTTACATAAATAGAATAATAGGTTATCATGAACATGAAGGAAATCAACCTCATGCCCTCATCAAATCATGAATTACACCCACCATAATTCATATCATCATACGTTACCATAGTGAACTTTTGACTTCTATCTATAATAACCAATTTATGAAAACATCACCTAGAATACAAAAAGCTAAAGAGGGTGCAACCATCCATCCATCATCCTCACCCGAATATTAGGGAAAACACCCCCCCAATTATATGTATGTCGGTGCGTCGTTCTTGAAATGGCTGGGGAATGGATAGAAATCATAATTAATATTAAATTTATATATATAATTCCACAAAAAATACCATATGATGGGTTCTCAATAATGGAACTAAAAGTCTCACAATATTAGCGCCCATCTTCACAACACTACCCTTACTACTTCCATCACTAAATGCACAAAACCATAGAGAGGTTTGGAAGCCACATTACACCTTTCATTTCATGTCAATAATATTTCTATATTTCCTATTACTAACAAATTTCATTCATTAAAACTATTAATTTTTCAACCTATTTATTTCATTATTGTATCCCATTTAATTCACATTCAATAGAAACCATCTAAGATGCAATTCTAATTCTAATTTAATTTTTATCAGTCATTTAAACTCATTTTATTTTAATTAATCATTTATACTTTATTCCCTAACTAATCATGAAACTAACATAAAACATCACATCATTTGAGAAACTCACTTTTCTTATACAAAAATTATCCACACATTTACCATTACACAACTATTGTTATCTCCTCATCAGATCTACCAAAAACCATGACCACCTCTTGAAACATCCACCCTACACAACATTTTCACATAACATAGCCACACATGACCACCACACATCACAACCATGAACCATTAACACCAATCATAACCAATCATTACAATATTTTCCACATCAATCACACGTAAATTTTTATAATTAGAAGGGGGATTTTCTTCAATTCCACTTCTTTGATTTATGGGAAATCTCACACAAGCCATATTTTAAGTGGAAACCATTTTTTAACTAGATATAATTAGTTATCCAATTCCATTTTAAGTGATAAAAAAACCACAAAATAAGGGTTCCACAAATACATTAACCACACTGCAGAAAATTCTCGCAACGACCATGATATTCCATGATTCATCAAACTCATACAATAAAAATATCAAATCATTTTAAAAGTTGTATAATAATTATATTAAATCCACTTCCCATGAATTTCCAATAAAAAAATCTTTTTCATTAAGTAAGCTAAGGGAAACTCTTTTTTTAATTATAATAAGAGTATAAAACCTCTTGTATGATATAATAGATGAGAAATGAAGGATCCCCTAACCCAAATAGAGTTTTCATATTTGAGCATGAGGTATAATCAATAGGAAGGCCACCATCGAGCACCATAATGAAGTATAACACCCTTACCATCCACATACAAGATAATTAAAACACTACCGTATCAAAACCTCATCAAAACTAACAATTCCCCAAACAAAAACATTATCCCAGAGAAATATTAGAAAATAGATTAGATTCAATATTATTATATATTTTATACCAAATAGAAAAAACATAAGACCTTAATGGAGACTATATAAAAACACTGTAGAGATGCTGAAAACCAAAGGGAATATGACGCAGGACCCCTATCCATGCTACAACATTTTTAGTCAAAGAGGCAAAAAGATATATGAGTATCTCTACATCACATATCCAAAAAATTGGGGGAAAAAACATGGATCATCCTACAAGACTTCCATATACCCCAAATGATCATAAAAAACAATGGTTTTTCCAAGATATCTACACCACAAGACCAATGAACCATGAATGGGGCTATGCCATATCCCCTATTTATCTTGCAGGTACCCTGAAAATTCCAAAACCACCAACACTGAACCCCAATCCATTATGTTGTAACCTCATCCTCACAAAAAATCCTCCTCAAAAGAACTTATCTTCACCTAAGAAACCATGAGAAAATCACTTCACAATGATAAAACCATGCTATAATTGGTATTTATAGAAAAAATCGTCTCTAGGCACCCTACACTACTATTGGACTCTTTATGATATAATAGCCACACCTATGGAGCATCCCTATGATATGAATTGAAGAACTCTATCTGTACTCTATAAAAATTCCCAAAACACCAATATCACCAAAATTCCCACAATGTAATGTGACATATGGGTTGTTCCATTATAATACACATACAAGATAGTATTTATTTCAAAAAATATGTAACTCATACCACAGTGTGTTTTAATTATTTTTCTACCTGTGATACATCCCATTTTGAAAAGGAATAATGAGAAACATAGTTATTTAATTCAATGAGAACTAAAATCAAATCTTAAGGGATTATGTGATTAATTAATGGATAGTATTGTTCACTGTATAACACGCAACACCAAATGTAGAAAGGAATAAAAAATATTGATACTTTTTGAAATATTAAATATTTTAAATAAATCTAACATATTATATATCTTTAAATGAATTCAATACCAAGTTATCTTACATTTCATACAATAGTGAGTTTCTTCTATAGCTTACATTACACGCAAGACCGAGTTTTACCGAGAAATAATATATTACTAAAATATATTTATTTAATATAATAATACATAACCTAGCCATTAAATTAAAGGTTATGAATATGATTAACTATATCATGAAAATATATTGTTTACAAAAATATAAAAGGAATTCATTGGTTAGAAATTAATTAGAAATGAATATAAAAAATGAATATAAAGGAAATATTTTTATGCTCATAAAGATGTTTTAACTTATTAAATTAAATTAATTATAATTAATAAATGATTTTAATAAAATATATTTGTTATATATTCAATAAAATATTTATTACATTCATCTAATAGATTTTATAGGCATGAGATAAGAATAAATACAGTTTTACACTTAAAAAGTGTGTTTTTCTAAAAAGCCAATTTTTCCGCCTTTTAATGACACATCTATTTTAAAAATGAATTTTGACACCTTTGTAAATTTTATATGTAAATATTAGATTCATTTTTGAAATATAAAAAAATTGTCATAGGGTTATTTTTTTGTATTTTTCAAAGAAGTTTCATTTTTTGATGAATAATGAAAATAATGAATTTTCATTGAACAATGTTTTTTTACTGAAAATAATTTATATAGTTAAATAATATTTTAAAGTGGTTTTAAATTTTAGTTACATTAATAATAAATAAATTAATCCAACTTAGTTTTTTGAAATAAATTTCATATTGAAACTGGATATTAAAAAATTTAAATCTTTTTAACAATTTCCTTCAAAAACACGCTTTGTCATCCCATCAATGGGATTAGTTTTAAATTAATTTATGAAACTTATGTGATTGTTATTTTTGAAAAATTGATTCCATATTTGGATTAATAATAATAATTTATAATTTATAATAAGTTCAACTTTGTTTTTTACCAAAATTATTAGTGAATGTAATTAAAACTAATTACAGTGATTAATGTAAAATTACACATAGCAAGGGACTAAACCTTAAAATTAATGGATAAAATAACCTAAAAACTTCTACAAAATCTATTTTATGGCCATATTTAGACAATAGAATCCTTTAATCTAATTTTTTTCATTATTAGAGAAACATGATGTATGTGAGACCTCTCAATAGTGTTTATTGTTTTATATTTACAAGAATGTGACTCCTCCTCCACTAAAAAAAGTCACCCCCTCCTATTTATTCACACATATCAATCCATTTAGATCATAAAAAATATTTCTAAATAATCTCACAAAATTACCCCCTAATACTAGAAGCCTTACTTTCATTAGAAATTAATCCATAGAAGTCTTTTGGTATAAACCAAATGGAGTTACCCAAATAAGTGGTAATGATCTTCAAGAATCACTTTTGTTTCATTTAATACTCCACCCCTTCAATTATTTTTATATCACAATTATATAGTAACATATTTATCTCAGATATAATTATATTTTTTATGATAAGAGTTATACTTAAAATTTTACACACATCCATCAAAATGGTATACACATTCGTCATTTGTTTTTACGACAAACAACCGCCTCACGAACTGATGTCATTCGTTCTTCAATTTACCACATTTAATGTATAAAAATAATTATTTTTTATATATATTATATTATATTTATAATTTATTTATTCTTATTTAATTCTTATATACAACATACCTTTATACGTTTCATTTTTTTTGATATAATAACATCATTTGTGGATATGTGGATAACAGCCTCCTCAAAGCGATGTCATTCATTCACACTTTACATGGAATTTATTAATGAGGATTTTAATAAAAATATGTAAAATATATGAAATAAATATGATACTAGAATTATAATATATATATATATTGTTTACTTTTCATTATTTTAAATATGACAAATAAATGGAAGTAGTGTTCTTGCATACGTACGACCTACCATCTCCATGAACTGTGCATTTCATTTCCTATTTCAAAATTTTATGGATTACTATAAATAAATTTATACAAAATATATATAATATTTAAATCATGTTTTAAATTCTGGATATGATAAATTCATGATATTCATAAGAATAACAAAAAAAAAATTCAAAACATAATCGAAAAACTAGGAAATTAACACCCGAAATAGTGAAATTAATAAAACATTATTAACAAACAGGTAATAAGATATTTTAATAAGATAATAAATTATATTATGAATATTATTATGGTTTTTGTATAATATAATAACATTACTAAAACCATTATAAAGATGTTAATGTATGTTAACCCGAAAGGGAATGTAAGGTAAGGGATAACATCTTAATTTACATTCCATTGAGAATTATTTGTTGTTATGAACCAATTCACTTTAATGTGGTGTATGTACTACCCATTTTTAATTTAATATCATTATTAACTCATAATTAATGGTATTTTAAGTTTCACTTTTAATTATCTCACCCAAGGGCTATTTCTTGAAAATTACCAAGTGGTAAAAGTTATATTTTCTATCTCAATTCCTTTTGTGATTGTTAAATTTATATTGAAACAATCACTTTATTTTAATCAATTGTCATTGGAAATTACCTTAAATATTCACATTCTTGCGTGATGGATATTATTATGACCTAATAATTATCCCATTTTGACATACGATGTTTAATTTGACTATTATTTTATTTTCTAGGGAAATATTGTTAAATCTATATTATTTATTCAATATTGATATTTGTTAAGGGATATTGTTTATTAATTAAATAAATTACTAAATGTGAGGAATTATTTGGATTGGTAGTGAGGAGTGGGTCCCAAACTTTATATAGCCCCTCAATGCGTTTATAGGTTCTCATGAGACAAATTAATTTCCCAAATTAAATAGGTTTCTACCTATAGTTTTAAACAGTGTTTTGAAAGGTCTTGACGGTATAAGTTTTCATGTGCCTTAAACAAGATGTCTAATAATTATGAATTTATATCATTGATATTTTAGATATTATAAATATTATCCATGATATTTTCACATGATAAAATTCGTGGATGTATTTTATTATTAGTATATTGATTAAATGTCATGGGTGTTAGTTATTTACATTTTTATATTGATTGTGCCTTATCTGGTTATTTGAATAACATGTTTTCACGATTATTTACCACTCCATGTTGATTTATTCTCATTGATTCATTATTTATTCCCTTTTACTTTCCCTTACTGAGGATTTTAGCTTAAACTTATATTGTTTTTTTCCCCAAGTGATGAAGAAAAGATCATTGAATGAGTTTTCAAGGATACAATTTATTAGATTTTTTTATGTATTATGTTTCATTTTCTATTTACCAATGTAAAATGGGTAGCTTGTATGTAATAATACATTGGGATTTGATTCCTTTTAATCATACCAATTTAATAAATTAAGGCATCGACTTCGGTCTTCTAGGTTTTGGGCGTTACAGTTGGTATGAATAGACTTTTAGTATCAACCTTGGAAACTATATTTAGAAAACATAGATTAAAGAACATAACTATAAGATAGAATTTTAGGGTAAGTATATAGGAACATCATATAATTTTGGTATGGTAAAAATTATCTGGGTCTTACTAGAAATAAATCCCTATCTAGATACTATAAGTGGATGTGGTTTTCGAACAGATGTACTTAGGTTTAAAAACTCCAAAAAGTTACATCGGACCTAACTCAAGGGTAACCTGGTACAAGACAACGGGTCTTACTGAACAGATGGTTTGATACTCCCAAGGGATAATCTTAGTACAATTAACATTAATTTATAAATTATTTTTAAGCTTTTGAATGTAAAAATATCTTCAATGAAACCATGTTTATGATTCTGATATTAGATACACATAAAATATTCAATTTATTTTATTTATTTCACAAGTTTTGGGATTATATATTATGTTATAAAATTTTATAAACTAATATATTATATTCTATTGTTTAGAAATGGATCATAGAAGGAAGAATGATATCAATACTCAAGGACAATATAGAGATTTTTCTACTGATAATGTTGATATATCTGGTATTGGAACTCAAGAAGTTAAGGATATCTTAGGGCATATTAAACAATTTCTGACACATAAACTATCCTATATAGAGAAACCTGTTCTAAAACAAGATTCTATAATGCTATATTGCTTTATGATATAGAGGCCCCCATCATTTAGTAGGACTACTAACCCAATGGTGTCTAAGAAATGGATTAAGTATTTGGAGAAGATATCCGTGGCATTGGGATGTGGTGAAAAGGAAAAGGTTACAATTATAGTGTATTGTCTCAATAGTGATGATAATCAATGGTGGTTTTTGATCCAAAATACTATGGAGGAAAATAAAGTAGAACTCATGGATTAAAAAAAATTTAAGGACACTTTTTTTTAAAAAATATTTCCGTCATGAGAAACAAACTTAGATGAAGTGAAATATAATTAGTTTAATGAAAAATGATGAACAACGTGTTTCGGATTATGAAGATAACTTTACAAGGATTTCCAAGTATTCTACAGATTACATATGAAACATGGAGTACAATATTGGCCACTTATTTGAGGGTCTTAATCCAAATATCTAAAGGGTACTGGTTTCTCATACTTATTCATCATACAAGGAGATAGTTTTATATTCCATCAAAATAGAGAAATAATTCTCAAGATCCTACATATTAAAAGGAATCCAAGAGAAGAAGATGTCTTATTAACACCATAAAAAGGGAATGAGTCAAATAAAAAGTAGGCAAAGAAGGATTTTCTAACATGTGATAACTATGGAAATAATCACCATAGAACTTTCTGGAAAGGATTGGGATTTTTTATGAGTTCATAGAAAAGGGTCACTGGGAAACATAATGCAAAGGAAAAAAGGATAGCGTTGTTATTCAGTGTTACAAATTCAAGGAGATGGGGAACTACGCAAATGAATTCCCTAAGTTTCAATATAATATACCTCAGAAGAAACTAAGGAATCAATGTCAATCTTATGTTATTGACAAAACCGAAGTGGAATGATTAATGTTCTTCTTCATTTTTTATATAAAAAATATGATTTAAATGTATACTATTAATGATGTTCTCATCATATGATTTATGAAATATATAAGGATTGTACTATAGTACTTTTTATTAAATATTTGAGATCATATGTTTAATAGTACTAATAAAAGTGATTTGGTAGCAAGCTAGGATTTTTGTTAAGCCCATTGTCGAAGGAAAGATATCCGTTGATATGTTTTTGATGTTGAGATAATGATGTTGTATAAAGAGATTATTTATATGGATAAAGATCATTGGATACTTCTAACTACCACGGAAACAATTATAAGGTGTTGGATCATAATATTTTGTAAATGTTAACCATTTTTGAAATGGTTTAATTTGAACATTGGTTGTGGTTTTAGGGAGTGATGTGTTACTTCAACCAATGTGATACATCTGCTAAGAGATTAAGTAGAAATAGTTCACGACATAACCAAAGGATAATATTGTTCTTATGAAATAGAAAAGAATCTAGTAATTATATTTCCTTACATTCTTATAGAGTGAAATAATTTCCCAACTCTATGAAAAAGGGTCTTGAAACAAAAATGTTTTCCTCTTATCATCATTTTTGATGATATCAATGACCTTTATTCACACATTTGGGTTATGGTTTTATGGTCAACAACTTTATCATTAAAATGTAATTTATCTCGTTCCATCATAACTTGATGGTCATATTTCTCTTCCATATCCATGTTTTCAATAATTATCTCTTATTCAAAAGTATAGTTCTGTGGTGACCTTCACATTTCATTTTCCTTCTTGTTACCACTATAAAAAATGCCTTTTTGAGAAAGATTATTTGCGACAAGTATAGTTCTCATCGTAAATAATCCATCGAAAGTGACTATTTGTGGCGGGTAAATATTCTCGTCACAAATACTCCATTAAAAATGGGTATTTGCGATGAGGGTAGTTCCCATATTCAAATAATATGTTTAGAGTTTATTATTTACGATGGGGCTCGATGTAGATAAGTTAGTATTTACGATGGACCCCATTGAAAATACTTTCTTTTACCTCCGCCATAATTAAAAATCGGGGAACTATTTGTGACGGGACATTGAAAATAAACTATTTGCGACAGAGCATCACAAATACTATGTAAACAGGTAGGTATTTACGACGGGACCCATCGCAAATACCTTTTTTCCGTCATGGATAATTAACAGTGGGATTAGCATTTACGGTAGGCCCCGTCGCAAATAACCCCATTGCTAATGACCTAACCTATTTATACCTCCATTCGATTTTTCTCTGTTTCAAAATTCTCTCAAGTTCTCCATCATTTTCTCCTCTCATATTTCTCACTTCAGCTTTTTCAATCTTTTTATTTTTAAATCAGGAAAATTTCCAAGACTTCCATCCGATGAAGGATTAAATTTTAAGGTATTTATTTGTTGCTTTTATTTTTTAGTTAATTTAATTTAATTTACATTAGTAAATATTATTATTAATTAGTTACAATTAAATGAAATTAGAATTATGTTGTTTTATTTTTCATTATTTCTTTGTTTAAATATGTTATCTTGTATTATTTATTAATAATTTGTTTTTATTAGTATAAAATAGTATTAATCAGTTATAATTAGTAATGATGTGTAATAAATAGTAATAATAGTAATAGTTTATAATAATTAATAGTTATTAGCAATAAATAGTAATAAATAGTAATAAATAGTAATAATTAGTATTAATTTACAATAATTAGTAATAATTACTAATAATTGGTAATAACTAGTAAAGGATAGTAATAATTAGTACTGAATAGTAATAATTAGTAATAATTAGTAATGAATAGCGGTAATTAGTAAAAATTAGCGGTAATTATCGACAATTATTAATAAATAGTAATAAATAATAATAAATAGTAATAATTATTAACAATTGTTAGTAATCGGCCATAATTAGTGCTAGTTAGCGGTAAATAGCAGTAATTAGAGGTAAATAGCTACAAATAGGGGTAAATAACAATAAAAAAAATAAATAATTATTAAGAATTAGTAACAATTAATAATAATTAGTAATAATTTGTAACAACTAGCACTAAATAGTAATAATTAGTAATAATTAGTAATAATTAGTAATAATTAGTAAAAAAATATTAATAAAATCTAATAAATAGTGGTAATTAGTAATAATAAGCCGTAATTGGCAATAATTACTAATAAAGAGTTAAAATTAATAATAATTAGTAATACTGAGTAATAATTAGTACTAATTAGAAATAATTATTAATAATTAGTAATAAATTGTAATAAATAGGAATAATCAGTAATAATTAGTAATAATTAGGAATATTTATTATAAATATTAACAATTAGTAATAATTATTAATAATTAGTAATAAATACTAATAAATGCGGTAATTAGTAATAATTAGCGGTAATTAGTGGCAATTAGTAGTAATTATTAATAAATAGAAATAAGTTGTAATAATTAGTAATAATTAGTAATAATTAGAAATAATTAGAAATAATTAGTAAAAAATAGTAATAAATAGTAATAAATAGTAATCATTGGTAATAATTGGTAATAACTAGTAATAAATAGTGGTATTTAGTAATAATTAGCTATAATTAGTGGTAATTATTAATAAATAGTAATAAATAATAATAAATAGTAATAATTAGTAATAATTAGTAAAAAATAGTAACAAGTTTTAGCAATTAGAAGTAATTAGCTTTAATTAGCTCTAATTAGCGGTAAATAGAAATAAAGAACAATAAATAACTATAATTAGTAATAATTACTAATAATTAGTAATAAATAGTAATAAATAGTATCAATTTGTAATAATTTGTAATAATCGATAAAAATTATAAATAATTTGTACTAAATAGTAGTAAATATTAATGATTAGTAATAATTAGTAATAATTAGTAATAAATAATAATAAATAGCGGAAATTAGTTATAATTAGCGATAACTAGTAGAAATTATTAATAAATAATTGTAAATAGTGTTAATTAGTAATAATTATTAACAATTAGCAGTAATTAGCCAAAATTAGGGATAATTAGCGGTAAATAGTGGTAATTAGCAGCAAATAGCGGTAAATTGTAGTAAATAACATTAAATAGCTATAAATAGTAATAATTAGTAATAATAAGTAATAATTAGTGGTAATTAGTAATAATTAGAAATAATTTCCTTATCATTATTATCTAATATTTATTTAATTTTTTTCACAGATCTCTTGGGAAGTCGAATTTATCTTTCTATGATCTGCAAAAAGCCACAAAAGAGAAAAAATGATTCTTTCAGCTAATGTAACCATGTTTTCCATATTTATTATCATTCTTTGCTGAACTTCCAACTCTGCAAATTTCTTCGATGTTGTTAGCTGAAAAAAATTTCTCATTGTTGAAAAATATAAGAGTAAAGGAAGCCCATGTGCCCATTATAGTGACCTCTCATGATATAATGGGAACATGATATTCTTCTACTCTTCTGAAATTTAACAAAGAGAAAAAATTATCATCTAAGAACATTGAGTTAATATGCAATGTTGGTAGTTCGACATAGAATGAAAATGAAAATGTAGTTACATTGGCAATTATGTTTTTTTGAGACATTGAGATGTGTAAGAATCCATCACACCTCAATCCAAAACATGGTATGGCCGGTATATATTAGGGCAGATAGCATGTGATGGGTCAATGACAGTAGAAGTAGTAATAGGAGGAGATATGCATTGATGACTAGACATGGTTGGTATAAATTGGTGTAATGAAAATTTGTACATAGTCGACATAAAGCGGTTTCATTATCTGATTATTGTAAAATCTATGATGTATAATTTTTTAGTAAATTGTATAATTTTTAATCTTAAGGTGATTATTATTATTAAAAATAATTTTTTGGATATTATTTTATTAATATTATTAATATTATTATATTATTATCTATTATATTGTTGTTTTTATATTAAAAATATTTATACTATTATTATGATTATTATTCTATTAATATTATTTTGTTATTATTATTATTATTGTTTTTATTTTTTAATATTATTTTATTATTATTTTCTATATTTTTATTAGATTTTATCAAAATAAATTATCATATTATTTTAGTAATTTTAATAATAGTAATTTTTTATTTTTTATGTTATTTGTGACAGGTAAGGATTGCTATCAAAAATAGTTATTTACGACTGGGCCGTCATAAATAGTTTTTTTTAAACCGTGAAAAATTATTTCCGATGGGCAGGGTTTCCCGTCGTAAATAGTTTTTTAAAAAAACTTCAAAATGTATTTGCAATGGGGAATTATCCCATCGCAAATACTCAATTTCCAATAGCGTGTGATGATGTTTTATTAACCCTATTTATGATTTGGGGTTTTCAACAATAGTTTATCTTAGAATATCAATTCCTTTATTATTGGGACCAAGTGTGAATTTCATGGATGAAATTTTTTAAGGGGGAGAATGTAACACCGTGAAAATTCTAAAATAGTACCTTTTATTCAATAGCATGTTTGACTCTCAACACCAAATGTAGAATGAAATATAACCTCTTCAGACTTTATAGAATATTTGATATTTTAAATAAATTTAATATACTTTATGCCTTTTAATGCACAAAATACATTGTTATCTTTCATCTCATGCAACAACGAGTTTCCTTGATAACTTGTTTTACATGGATGATCGAGTTTTACCAAGAAATAATGTATTATTAAAATATTATTATTTAATATAATAAGATATAATATAGCTGTTAAATTAGAAGTTATGAATAAGATTAACTATCGTATTAAAATATACAGTACACAAAAATATAAAATGAAATCATTGGTTACCAATTAATTAGAAATGAAGATAAAAACCAATTGAATATAAAAGAGATGTTTTTATGTTCACAAATAAATTTTATCTTAATAAATTAGATTAATTACCATTAGAGATTGATATTAATGAAATATATATTTTATATATTCATTAAAATATTTTTTAAATTCATATAATATATTTTATAGGCATAAGATAAAAAATCCACTTTTGTTCTTTAAAATTGTATTTTCCTAAAAAATGAATCTTGTCGTCTTTTAATGGAACAAATATTTTCAAACTAAAATTTTACACTTTTATAAATTTTATATTTAAAAATAAACTTCATTTTTGAAATTGTAACAACAAAATTATCATAATGTTATTTTTGGTTATTTTTTTGAGAATGTTCATTTTTTCATGAATAGTAAAAAATACTGAATTTTAATATATAACTATTTTTTCATGTAAGTAATTTATAGTGTTAAATTATATTTAAAATATCTTTTAAAGTTTAATTAGTTAAATTATACATCATTTAATCTAACTTAGGTCATTATAATTAATTTCACATTGAAGTTGGATATTAAAAAATTTCAAACTTTTGATCATTTTACTTTAAACTCCCTCTTTGTCGTTCTGTCTGTGGGATTAATTTTAAATTAATTTCGGCCAATTATGTGATTGAAATTTTGAAAAATGGTTTCCATATTTTGAATTATAATAATATATACTTTCTATTATGTTCAACTTATTTTTTTTACCAAAAATTCTAGTGAATTTAATTAAAATTAATTATATTGATTAAGGTAAAATTAAACATAACAAGGGACTAAACATTAAACTTGAGGATCAAAATGACCTTTAAACTTATCTAAAATCCATTTAATGTACTTATTTAGACCAAATCCTCCATTATAGATAATTTTTTTTCATTACTGGAGGCACATTTAATAAGGATGACCTCTCAAGAGTGTTTATATTTTCATATTTACAAGAATGCGGCTCCTCCTTTGTTATAAAAAGGCACTCACACCTCTCATTTATTCACACATCTCAAGCCATTTGGATCATAAAAAACCTAAGTAAATAAGTTCACAACATTAATACTCTAATATTATAAGCCTAAATTTGGACATAAAACAATCCAAGGATGTCTTTTGGTATAAACCAAAAGGAGTCACCCAAATAAGACCCAACATTCTTCAACAGTCACTTTTGTTTCATTTATTTATCCACCATTCAATTATATTTATATCATGATTATATAATAACCTCAATATATTAAATATAATTATATGTTTTTATGTAAATATTTAGACCTACACTTTCACACACATCCATAAAAATGGGATATGCATTCATCATTTGTGTGTACGACAGACTACCGCCTCACGATTTGATGTTGTTCATCCTTCCATTTAGCACCTTTCAAGGTTATATATAATGATGTATTTATAGTTTATATATGATATATGTGATATATATAATTTATTTATGCTTATTTAATTCTTATATAACACATACCTTTTATATTCCATTTTTTGGGGATACGATAACATCGTTTTTAGACATGTGGACTACCACAACCACAAAGTGATGTGATTCGTTCACACTTTACATGGAATGTGTTAAGGATGGTTTTAATATAAATATGTAAAATATATGAAATAAATATGATACTATAATTATAATATATATATATATCATTTACATTTCATTCTTTTCAATACAATAATGAAATGGAAGTATAGTTCATGAGGACATACGACATACCATCTCCATGAACAATGCATTTAATTTTCTCTCTCCAAATTTTATGTATTAAAATAAATAAATATATACTTAATATATATAATATTTAATTCATAGTTTAAATTCTTTATATGATTAAATCATGATCAACACAAGAAGAACAAAAATAACTAGTCAAAACACTCTAAAAATACTATGTAATTAGAACCTAAAATAGTGAAAATAATGAAAGATTGTTGAAAAATGGGAAATGAGATATTATAAAAAGATAATATATGATATTATAAATATTATTATGGTTATATTATAATTTCATAACATTTTTAAAACCATTATACAGTATGTTAATGAATGGTCACCTAAAGGGAATGCAAGGTAAGAGATTTCATCTCAATTTGCATTCCATTGAGATTTATTTGTTATAATGCACCGATTTACATTAATGTGGTGTATATACTACCACATTTTCATTTAATATCATTATTCACTAAAACTTAATGGTATTTTGAGTTTAAATTTTAATTGTCTCACCCAATGGTTTTAGCTTGAAAATCACCAAGTGGTAAAAGTTACCCCTTTACGATCTCACTTCCTTTTGTGATTGTTAACTTTCTCTTGAAATAATCACTTTATTATAAGAACTTTTAATCATAAATTTACTTAAATAACCACATTATATGATGATGGATATTATTATTTCCTAAACCATATCCATTTCTATATATGGTTTTTACTTAGACAATTATTTGATCATCTTGGGAAATATTTAAAAATCCATATTCATTATCCAATATGGATATTTGATAAAACACATTTTTTTTATTTAAATCGATTACTCAATATGATTAATTATTTGGGTAGGAAGTTATGGTTGGAGATCAGACCTTATATAGCCCCTCGATGCATCAATATGTACTAATGAGACAAATTACATGGCCAAATTAAATGGGTTTCAACCTGAAGTTTTAAATCATCGTGTGAATAGTCTTAACGGTATAGGTTTTCATGTGCCTCATACATGAAATAAAATAATTAATCATTTACTTTAATGAGATTTATTTTTTAATTATTATAATTATTCATGATATTTTCATATGAGAAAATAATTAGATGCATTTCATTCCTAGTTTATTGATTAAATGAATTATGTGTTAGTTATTTACCTCTACATGTTGATATATTCTCATTGATTCATTATTTATACCACTTTACTTTCCCTTATTAATAATTTCAGCTCAAACATATTTTTTCCATTCCTTAGGTTATGAAGAAATGATATTTGAATGAGTTTTCAAGGATGTAGTTTACAATATTTTGTTATATATCATGGTTTTTTCTCTTTCCCAATGAAAAATGGGTATCATGAATGTAATCTTGTTTTCCAAAACAGCTAAACTATTGGTCCTTCAGGATTTAATTCCTTGTAATCATGTCAATGTAATAAAGTAAGGCAATAACTCCAGTCTTCTGGGGTTTTGTTTTAAATTTTTTGTGTGAATGATTTTATGACTTGATAATCATCCCATTTCTATAAAATTTCCAAAATAAGAAATTATTAGAATTGTTAAAATAAATATTCAATAATATAAACCACCCAATGATAGAGTTTTATTTTAATCTCCAAAACAATAGTAATAACAACAATTGATAAATTTTAAAAATTCCTTTATACCTTCAAATATATAAAAAATGATTGATAAAATTTGAATACATAATAATCACATATTCAACCAAATTTACATCAATTTTCCTTTCGTAAAATCACATACTAACCATATATATTATAAATGATAATGGTATCCTTCCTAGTATTAGAAACAAAAAAAGATATTCATTTATATGAGACAATATTTCCATCAAAATAAACACTCTTATTCCAAAATTTACACATTCTAAATAACTCAATCAATTCATTTCTTCTTAGATATACATGAACATCAATAAATAACTCAATAATATTATAAATGTAATATTTGGATCTTAGGTAATAGAAATGATTCATCCCCCATATCCATGTTTTAATTCACTAGCTATCAAAGGCTTCTTTCTTGATGATACATTCATGATCATGTTTCCTATTATCTCCACACATGTTAAAAAAACTCCAATTCCATTAAAACATTAATTGGGATGCTTTATTGAATAATTATCACTTGAAGAAATCCCTATTCTGCTATTTCATTTTCATTACATTACATTTTCCATTGTTATTAGTCACACTCTTATTCATTATATTTCCACTGAAAATATAAGTCTAGGGTAATTTTTATCTGATGTTAATAGAAAATGGTTCCATGTGATCATATGATGAAAATAATTTTGAAACTAATGACCTTTGAAAGATCAGATTAATCCCATTGAAGAAATGTCCAATCATAAATTTCAGATTATATAGGTAGTCGATAGTATTCCAAAATATCTAATAAATTTAGGCTTATAATTATCATTACATTACTCTTATGTCTACATTAAATTAAAATATTTCTTTTCTATTTCATCTTTATCTTCCCAGGGAAAATATTTCTCGAATAAGTTCACATTAAAAATTAGGTATTCTATATATTATATCTCATCTTCTTCATTAGTATATTGAATCAATTGAAACCATTGGTCCTCATCATATTTTAAATAGTATACTTCCAGAATGAACTTTTCATTTCTATTTCATCGTAATCCAAAAATATCTTATATTTGGATTTGTTCCATTAATTTAATAAAAATGAATTAGTATTTCTATTAATGTTTGGAGGCTTTTATCGCATGAAATGATTTAGCATCATTGTGCTATGTTAAGAAGAACTAAATTAATCCATACATGCATTTTTATTGGTTATAACCTCTGAAAAATAACCTAGTATATTTTTAATCTATTCATATATAACATCACAAATATTTACCTATTCATGTGGGAAATCTTTACATTAACAGTGGGTGTTGATATGATTTCCCATGCCTTTAACTTTGAGTCATCTTTAAAGTATGAATCACACACATAGTCACCACATAATCATCTTGAATATTGTTCCATAGAATAGAAATTACCATGATGCTAAATTTTCTCAAATATTATATGAGATTTACCATAATCCTCATACACGCTATGTTCATCTAAAATCTATTTCTAATAGGTCATACTAAACATTACTTGATAGAAACTATTGAAACCTCGAATCTAGTAATCTTAATCCAGTGTCTACCACATAACATTTTTTCAAGATATAGGGTATCACGCCACCAAGGATTGATCAGTTTCATACTATTGGAAAACAAGATATATTCCTGACTTCTATATTATTTTTGGAGATAAGAATAGAGCTTGAGAATCATTTTTGAATCCTTTTAAATAATTTAATTATTACTTAATTATATCCCATGGAAAAGAAAATGGTGATATTAGATGCTCAAGAAATGTATAATACATTAGAATATATCATGATTAAATATGATATAATCAATATGGAAGGGTGAATAAGAAACAAAATCTATTTTATTAATTAGTTGAGTTTCCAAATATACACAACGAAAATATCAACATAAAATCACAATGATAATGATAACTAAAGATGCAATGAATAAAATGAAAAATGGTTTCAAGTCATGAAAAACCCATCAAGAACTCATTCCATGAAATATTGAAGGTTTCCATGAAGGCCCTATGTTATGATAGGTTACATATGATCATGGACTTATTCCCAGACATTGTCACTATATAAGAAAGCGTAAATAGATCAATACACATTCTTTTTTACCTTATGAGACTTATTAATTCTTCAAGGGGTTATTTAAAACTATGAACCGCCTATCACATTCATATATAAAATTATTTCATCATATATAAAATTAAAATTATAGTAAATATTCAATAGGAACAATCACTAAATGAATATTTTTTTGAACCACGAATGTAGAACATCAATATTTCTCTAGTAAACGATATAACTTTCTTAATAAGAAAAATTAAAATAATAGATTATGCATCAATGAAATATAGTTAATTAAATATTTTATTGATAAATATATCAATGACATAAAATAATATAGATCTAATATCAAAATAAAAATTTATAATCAAAGAAAACATAACCACAAAGTGCCAAGATTATTTGTTTTGAACAAAATGTAGTTTAAATTATAAATAAATGATAGATGAGAGGAGACCTTCAATTATTCATAAATTATTTTTTTTAAAGGAATACATTTTTATAATTGGTGAATAAAATGTATGTAAAACATTTAAAATAACTTTCTGTTAACAATTTTTAACTTTATTATGAGAAATGAGGTAATAAATAATTCTTATACTCTTTTGTGTTATTGATAATTTTAAATATTCTTTGTAAATTAATTTAGAATCATAAAAATATAATTTTCTTATAATATAAAATATTTACTATATCATAATATAAACTTATGTAAATTGAAATAAATTTTCAATACATTAATAAAAAAATACTATTCTAATATAGACCCTAAAAATTCACAGAATAATGGATAAAGGATTTTCATTAAAAAATGAGTGAAATTTGTTTGTGAAGGTAAATAGAAAATTATAGTCCTATTTCTTGTAAAATTAATTTATTCTATATAATAATAAAAAAGAACATTCCTTCCATAGTTTGTATAAAAATTCAAAAAAAACATGTATGGAAAAAATTAAGAAGATTCATTTTGACCCTTTGTAAAAAAATAAAAGGTAGTAGAAAATGATTAATAGTAATAATTTAAAATTATTTACATAAATATATAAAAAAATTGAAGAATATTTTTATGTAATAAAATTATTCCTAAGTGAAAAATTTGAAATAATGTTGATTTTTCATATAAAAACATTCAGTTATTTTGAGTGCCAATTAGATTAAAATTTACAAGAAAACACTAAAACCCTGTAAATTACCAGATGAGATTACAATATATAGGGTTTATAACATATTCATTATATAATATCCGTAATTGGAAATCTAATATAGACCATCTAGAAAGGAAACAATATTTTAACATTAACACACACCGCTTTATTAAATTATGAATCAAAACCCATTAAATTATAAAAAATAAATTCAAACATAAAATAAAATGAATAAAAAGTAATAAATGATAGGATATTTTAATATATACATATAGATTAAATTGGGTTAAAAATATAAAATATGTCTTAATAGAGTGAAATTGAGATGAAAAACACTTACCTTGAACTCCTGCTTGGTCAGATGTTTTATACACTGCTAAGTAATCAATTTAATTTTATTAAATAATTTTTTAAAACCCATTTTCATCTATATTAAATTTATCAATGTCCTCCAAAAATAATTTTACATCATTTAATTTTATAAATATTACTTACATCTACTACTAAAGTTTTCCTTGTCAATGTTTCTAGAACTATATCAGTATATTAACCATGGTTAAAGTGTTTTGAAATTTCAAAATTTTCTAATGGATGTTAAAATGTTGTAATTATATTTTTTAAAAATTAATTTTTATCTTAGAACCAACCATGTAAGGATTTCATAAAAATCAATCCACATCATTTCCTGGATATGGAAGCTTGTATATACGGATTAATGAAATTTATATTTTTCTTATAGATGAAAAATAACTAAATTATTTATAATTTTACCAAAATATAATCATAATTTTATTTATAAATGTCATTCTCATTCAATAAATCCATTATTATTGTAACACCCAATGATTTTATACATGATACATTTGAAATAAACAAGAATTATTTGAATACTTTCTTTACACGAAACTCTGATTCAAAATGAACAATGATATAGTATATCTTTATAACCTATACATTGGATAAGAATGTATAAATAGTGTTACACACATTATAAAAAATATTTATAAAGGCTTTATATAATGAAATTATATTTCTTAATTTATTATAAATCAGTACTCAATTTTTAGTAATTTCAATTTAAGATTCAAAAATATGTTAACTTCAAAAATGGTTTTTATTTAATTTTATGTGTGGATGTTAAAATTAATTTCATACAAATTTAGATATTATATTTTATAAAAATTATATCATACATGAAATAATCATATCAAAATTATATTATAATTATATTTTTATATTTTTCTGAAAGTATTAATTTTTTAGTTAATAGTAATACAAAATTCAATTTTATAGATTTTATCTAATCGAATCATGAATTTATAAACATCAATTTTTTATTGAATTTAATAAAAAATTTAAATATTTAATTTTTATTAAACATAATAAAATAAATTTCATTATATTTCACATAATTTTTAACTTCGGTATAAATACCCTTTTATACTTAAAAATGAATTTTTCTCGATAACTGTTTTTTGAGTGGTTTTACAAATTCATTTTTAAATGTATTTTATTCAAGTTAGAGAAATTTATTTTAATAAAATTTATTCCATTTTTAGAATCATAATGTAAAAATTTTTTATGAAGGAAACATTAATTTTGGGTGATACTTAATAGTAAAAATAGTAAAATTTTGTTACCACACTTAAGGATAAAATGGGTTTATTAGTGTTTAAGAAAATAGATAAGAGTAGGATTTCCTATTAAAAAGGACTAAATAATATTGAATTTAAATATTAATAAAATATATTATCCTACCATGGAATCCATGTAAATAGGGAATCATTTGGATTGATTAATGTGTTATTATATTTTAATATTTTATAAAATTCCAAGTGCGTCCCCTCCCAGACTTATAAAAGGGAAACTCTACCTCTCTTTCCATTACAAAAAAATTAGCCTCTTAGATCAACCAAACCCTACAAAATTATCTTTTTATACTCACTTAAAATTATTTATACATTATTTTCTTTTTAAATACAATTCCATGGGTCCTTAAGAAAAGATCGTAAGGTGCTCTAGCGGAGAAGTGTAATCATCCTAACCAACCTCTTTCAATTTATTTCTTCTTCTACCACCCATATCACTATTTTATTAATAATATTATTATAAATTAAGTAGAATAAATATATTCAAATGTTTTTATTGTTATCAAAGTACCATTATTCACCCTCTTTTTGATAAAATGGGTAATTAATGTTTAACTCATGTATACATGGGGACTACCGCCTCCACATAGTGATTCAATTTATTCTAAACCAACTTTTCTCATTGAAAGTAATTAAAATTTATTTAATTTTTATAATTGATATTTATGATATAATTATGGTTTTTTAACTATAAAATATTATTTATCACTTTATTATTATTTTTAAATGAAAAAAACATTCATCCGTGCATATAGACTATTGTCTCCTTGAACTATATAATTAATTTTTATATCTATCTGTTGTAGATGAGTATAAATTTGTATATAATGAATATATAATATATTTATGTCATTATTAACATTATTTAGATAATTTAAACATGATCAATGTACAAGGATCAGAACAATCAAATATATGATTTCATAAAAAATGGAATAGATAACACTAGGAAATGATTATTTTAGTAACGATTTATTTACAAATGGGTGTTGGAATGTTATAAGTGGTTCATATATAATATTAAAATAATATACATTATTATTATATATATTAATTATAAAATTAAATTTATTATAAAATTTGTTAGAGCCCATACAAATCAAGTCAAAGATGAGTTATGTGATTTATGTTATAGTCTCATTATTTACTAGGATAGTTTGTGATTAAGTTGTTGATGATGAATTTTTTTGATCCAACTCTCAATCATAACATGTTGCTTCTTATCCTATGAATATTTCTGGTGATTACGTGTTTTCCTTTCATTTACCTCTATTTATGTACTCAAGTGATAGAATGATTTTTTTAAGTAAAATGGACTCTATATCTCTCTTAGATTAAGAATAATTTTTCATCAATTCATATTTTTTTAAAAATTATTTCAAGGATATATTTACTATTAACATATAATTATTTAAATTCTTTTTTACCCATGTTTTAATTTCAATAAAATTTTAAAAATAAATTATATCTTTGTTTTCCAAATGAGTTACATTTTAATTTTTACCATAAATATTAATGTAATCTTTGTTTTAACATGCAATGCCTATATTTAATTCCCCACTATCATGGATTCTCATTGAATGGAAGCATCCATCACATGTTTCTATGGATATTTTCAAATAATTTTTTTTAATAATTTGATTGAAAAGATTATAATTTAAATAAATGGCTTCCAATTAAAATGGTACTTTATTGAATATATATTCTATTGATATTTTGAAGTAAATTTTCACCTACGGTAACATCCTTTATGATAATTCTGAGTTTTGGGGGATATAATAAAATTATTACGTATAATTTATTTCTTTTGATATATTATGATTATGATGAATTAAATATTACTCAATGATACTAGTTTCTTTTACACATGTTAATTTTGTTATATTAAAACCATTATGAAACTTTTTTATTTTCCATAAGTTATGATATAATAAAATGATGAAATTTTTATGTAACTCATTTCATTTCCATGAGTTATGATATGATGATATGTGATGTGACAACACATTATCACACTTTTCCACATATATTGGGATATGAAATTGTTGTTTTTATGAAAAAACAAACATTCAATAATTAATGTTTTTATATGTTTCTTTTGGTGAAACATTCAATTCATTCAATTTCAGGTGAAAATGTTTTTTTGGTTTTGATAAAAATTTGAAAAACTATTGAATCTTCTATTCCTAGGATGAATCAAACATGAGTGAAATCAGAGCGGTCGTTCGTGGGTCGAAGTTACCATAAGTTGAATTTTTTTAACACCCAGAGAGTCTGTGCATGAAAAGTGATCAATCATTCATCTACTCAATAATCAAAATTTTACAAGGGTCATATCGACCATAATTCAGGAATGAAATCTAATGTAGATCAAGATTAGAAAATGAAAAATGCCATTCCTATAACCACAATCAAACAGAGTTGTAAATTCAATCCATCACGATTTCAAAATTTTGAAATGTGAAGCGACCTCAAGTTGATATTCTACAAAGGAACTGACAATGCTATCACCCCAAGATACCGCATGACCATCTTGAGCGACTGAGCCACATAAAACATTATTCAATTTTGAAAGTGACTGCATGAAAAAACACATAAAATGAAAAACCATTGATTGATCACACCTCCAAAGTAATGTACCTTGATTTTAATACAAAAAATATGGAGCTAGCCCCTGAAGAACATATTATACTAGAATCCCAACACCATGATATTCTTAAAGTAGATGATGGTTAATGCTACACACCTCCAACCAATCAAATATAGAACTATCGACCACCAAGATCGGTCGTTCTAGATCAGTTTCTATTGAACAGGACGAATACGAAACTACCACTATCGATGATAGATTCATATCTTAAAGGAGATCCCAATCTCTTTGACTTATCACTAATTGAAATTATGAACCCTATGAAAATAATTCTTCCACTAAAGAAGAAGATAGTAGAAAACCACATACACCCCACCCAATTCATGCCATCCTGCACTATAGAATAAATACATCACTAATTAACCTAGAAATTCTAATGGATGTAGCCTCAATGAGCCATCACTAGATATATTAAATCATTGTATGATAATATAATATTCTTATTGAATAAGAAATCCTAGCCACTTTGGGAATCTGTTTTATGATCCCACCAAGAATTGTCAAAGATGAACTATGTCGAGAAGATCCACTTAGTGCTTACAGTGGGAATGTGAGCATATCAAGGATTATCTATGTACCAAAAAAATTGATGTAATATTTCAAACTTTTAAAAGGGAGAACCATTTATAAATTGGGGAAGATCATTTTAGATTCATCTTCTCACCATTTTCTATGTATGTGAGAATTATGAAACTGGGTAGGTGAAGGTGATTATGAAACTATTTTCACTCAACAATCCCTACCATTGGACTTTCCACGTGGCTATTGTATAAAAATTATTTTATGGTCACTAGTAGAATATATTTTCATGTAAAACAAATTTTGACATGGGATGACCACTACCACTGATATCGATTTTAAAAGAAAAAAAATTGTTTTTATCAGCACTAAAAAATATTGATAATCGAAGCAATATTAAAAGGGGGTCCTATTTATCTGTGCTAAAAAAGCAATGATAAAAGAGGCCCTTATTTTAGAACTGATAAATAACCCTTATATTACTGTTTTTTAAGCATTGATAAAATTCAAAAAAATATTAAACAAATATTTTTTATAAAACGAAGGCCCTTTTAACAACACTTGACCACCTCTTTAATATAACTCCCCCACCCCCTACACCCACATGCGCACCGATTTAACAGTTCTAAATCCAACTCCACCTCCCATGCATCCCTATCTCCACTTGGATTTGAACCCAAGACCTCTCCCCACTATTGTAAATGGAGGATATACCAATTGAAATTTTCCAACATTTTTCATAAACTATTGGAGTAGAGATGTTGAGAGTACCTTACCCTATGGTTTCACTAAACCATTGTTATAGAGATTTTTAGATGAGTTTTACCCAATGGTTTTATCAAACTGTTGGGATATGTGAGTTTTAGATGAATTTTACCCCCATGGTTTTATCAAACCATTGGGATATGTGAGTTTTAGGCGGGCATTCCCAACAGTTTTTCAAACCATTGGTAAAGCTTACCTTTCCTAGTGAGTTTTTAAACCATTGGGAATGTTTTCTCCTAAATTTTCAACATACCAAATCCCCCATCCAGATGATTTTATGCCTAATTTGGAGACCTAAAGTGGAGTTCTCTCACTCGGAAAATTATTCCACCAGATCCATCTTCAATCAGTAAATTGTTTTGTTCTACACTTGAAATCGTTAAGTGGTTCCTTAGGTTTAATGTTTTGCATCTATTTTTTTTGTTTTCCATTTTGATTTGTCCTAAAATCATGTTATGTGTGGTATGGTATACCTAATAATTACAATTTTATTTGTTTTCTGTTTGGATTTGGCCAAAACCCGAGGTCCGTGTGGTATGGTATACACAAAAATTGCAATTTTATTTGTTTTCTGTTTTTGTTGTACACTTCAACTATCATGATTGTGTTAATAAACTTTATTTTAAGTATTTATAGCCACTCCGTTATAGAGTTAGTGAACCATATGAAGGGATTGGGGCCGGTTATGGTAGTGTCTTAGGAGGCTTCCATTTTTTAGCGGGGTGATATGGCAGTTTATATGGACTTTAGTTTACATTATCTTAACTATGTATACTTTTAAGTTTGTATCTATTTTTTTTTACTTTGAGCCTATAATACTTATTTATTATATTCCCCAGGTTAATAAGGTTGTTTACATGTAAACCATCATACTATAACACTCATATGGATATATTCATAAGAATAATCCATATAAATTCTTTTTAGATATGTTGTTAATCATATAAGAGGTTTTTTTTAAATAAATCTAATATATGAATTATTTTACATTTGGGGGGGTTGTGTAGGTGGAGGTGAGGTGGGGGGGGGCTGTACAGGTGTTGGTGGGCTGTGCAGGGGGAGTCGTCTAGGGTGAGGTGGGGGGCTGTACAGGTGGGGGGGGGGTGCTGATGGGGGTGGGGGATGGTGCTATGCAAGTGGGGGGGGGTGCATGTGGTGGGGGTGCTGTGGGTAGGGGGAGGGGTCGTGTATGTGGGGTGTGCAGGTTGGGGGGGATGTGTAGTGGTCAAAGGGGGATGTGCAGGTGGGGGTGGGGGTGGGCTGTGTAGGTGGGGGTGGGGGGAGGGGGTGGTTGTACATGTGTGTGTGTGTGTGGGGGGGGGGTTGTTCATGTGGGTGGGGGAGGGGAGTGTGCAGGTGGGGGGGGGGGGTGTGTAAGTGGGTGGGGGAGGGGAGTGTGAAGGTTGGGGGTGGGACGGGAAGGTGGGAGTCTTTTGTAGTGGGGGGGGGGTGGGTGGGTGAGGTGGGGGTGTACAGTTGGGGGGTGTCCAGGTGGGGGAGGGGGGAGGGGGGCTGTACAACTGGGGGGGGGGGGTTCAGGTGGGGGTGGGGGTGGGGGTTGTGTAGTGGGTGGATGGGAGGGTGGTGTACAGGTGTGGGTGTGCAGGTGGGGGGGATGTGCAGTGTGCAAGTGCGGAGGGGGGGTGTGCAGGGGGAGGGGGGTTGTGTAGGGGGAGTGTGTTGGGGGTGAGGTGTGGAGGGGGGTAGTGCAGGTGGGAAGTCATCACTTCCATAGTTCTCCAATAGTCAATAGGAAGTCATCACTTATAGAGATTTGGATAGGTCTGAGACCTCTTTGGGTTTGGTTCTTGTATAGTCATCTTGATGTGTAAGGCACCACATGATCTGATCTAAATGTGACATCAACCATATAGGATGAATTTTTTCTACCAAAACACATTTGTATATAAATAATATATCCCTGGAAGGTGGTGGGAGCCTTTTAGAATCCTTTAATACAACGATCGGAGGAGTAAAATCCCCATATATATCCACCTAGACCAGGGACCTACTACCATATTCACATACCATATTCATAAGCATACCTCTCCATGTATTAAATGAATAGTGATTATATATGGACTTCACCTTCTAATGAAATCCTAAATTTAATTCATGTTATGATGAAAAAAATATTGAAGAATCCAAACAACATCATATAGAAAAAACCCTTAATCATTATGTCATGATGATGCAAATCCTTACAAACTCATTAGCATACAACATATCATTCCGAATAACTACCTATATAGATTCAACAACTCATATTACAT